>OZ024834.1:25638299-26838299 GCA_964016985.1 Anodontia alba
GAAATTCCCAAATGTGCTGGCTGGCGTTCTTTTGTGTAAGAGCATCACAAAAGAAACGAAATTATTTATCGAATAAACTATCTTTGACCTCTCCACATTCTTGCCTGTGCCTTTACTCAGCTTTGGGCTTTTGGTGATTCCATTGGCTGGATCGTGTCAATATTAATTTGCATACAACATTTTATCAAAATATTCCATATTATTATTGACTTCCGGCTATATCCATATTTTATATTTTTGCCTCGGTGTTGCCTCGATCAATCTGTGAGCGAAAACTTATAAAAGTATTCCAAATGTTTCAAGAGTTGTTGGCCGTCGCTCAAGAGCTGTCACGTATTGGCCTCGGCACTGCCTCGGTCAAGGAGAAGTGGTATTTGGCAACACCTTTGTCTGAATCTTGCCATGTTGATATGCAGCCAAATATTTTATCAAAATCTCCGATATGGTCGAGGGATTACGGCGATTTCCATATTTCTCTTGTTGTTGCCTTGGTCAAAGAAAAGTGGCCTTTGGCAATCGTATTCGCTGGACCTTGTCGGTATCTATCAGTATGCCAAACTATATCAAAATATTTACAACGGTTTGAGCCCTTTGGCCATTTGTGCAATACTCCACTCGTTTGCTATTTTTTTTTTTTTTTTTTTTTTTTTTTTTTTTTCTTTTTTTTTTAGTAAAGAGCCAAATTAGTATTTGTAAACTATGCATGTTAACGTAAAGATGTAGGTCTTAATTTCTGTGGACAAGGCTTTGTGAGTGCGCATATGTCACAGATACGAATGCATAAAAATGTGTTACACAGTTGTACGCATATGTAACACATCGTTACATATGCAAATAACTGTACGCAAATGTAACACATGGCAATTTTAATATATTAAGTTTGCGTACAACTGTGCGCATACATAATATATGTACAATGTTCATTACATGTAGTAGAGATTACTAAATCGGGATATGCTTCCTGCGACTTTATATATTCCATCACGAAAACATGCCTATGTAATTTTGAGCCCCATAAACCCCACTTTTATATAATAAAACTGGGGTTTACAGGGGTATACATTATTTTTCTTATTTCTGCTCAAAACATAGATTGTGGGTACTCGTTAGAACCGCCTCGTCGAGGCGGTTCTAACGAGTACCCACAATCTATGTTTTTGGCAGAAATAAGAAAAATATTAGCGTTTTTTAACTGAAAATTTCCCTTTTTTGGGTTGTAAAATTTTCAATATATTTGAATAGGCGTGTTTTCGTAATGCCAAAACTGAAAAAAGGCTCGCTGGAAACAAATATGAGACTAGGGCGGGTTTGATTTCAGCTGTAAATTCTAGCCAGGGTTATCATTTCTCATATCTTACAAAAACAAAAAAAAAACTACTATCGGAAAGATATACAGCTGATTTTTGTTTTATATAAACTATATACGTTAAAGGAAGGAAATTAGCAGACTCAAGTTTTATTTTCATAATCAGTTCTTTTCAATTTTTATTTCAATGCTATGGACGCGACATCATTTCCCTATCTCTTTCCTTTCATTTATCTTCAACTGCTTCAAACGTTCATATGTCATTCGTATTGAAATTTGCATAGGTTTGTAATATATTTGCAATGCTTGTTAATTTGTTTAAAGAGTTTGGTGTATTCCAGTTGGATTACCCTCTCTAAATAAATTATTTATTCATTAACTCACTTGCTTATACTTACTTACTTACTTTACTTACTTACTTATTTACTTACTTACTTGCCTGCTTGCTTGCTTACTATCAAGAGCGTTCATGAGCATAAATGTAGTGTGCAACACGGCTGACGCACTTTAGCACCGGCCTAACCCATTGTAGTCGGGAGACCCCTAAAAGGGTAATTGGAAAACAGTGCAGACCCAGATCAGACGCCGCAGAATGCGGCGTCTGATCAGGGCCTCCACTTTTTGCAAATAGTTTAGCCATTTTACTCTAGGAATATGTAAATCTCATAGACGGATGTACCTAAAATTGAAATTGGACTCTTCCAATATATAGTGTGTGACAGTCTATTCAGTATACAATGGGTTAAGCAATTTTTCGTTTTCAAAATTATTGTAAAAGCTCAGTTAGTTATCTCCAAAGAACCGAAAATATAAACATTGAAGTACGAGAAGTGTTTTGTTCTACGGCTGCTACACAACACTTAATACCAGGATGGATCATTATGAAAACACGCCAATTCAAATATATTGAGAATTTTACCACCATAAAATGAAAACTTTCAGATGAAATAATCTTGTAGTTTTCATATTTCTGCTAAAAACATAGATTGTGGGTACTCGTTAGAACCGCCTCGCCGAGGATTTCATGGCGTATTTGTCGGAGTTATCCGTCCATCAAACTCCACCCAAACATATTGTCGATTACATATTCCAGCGTCTTTACAAATTCTGCATTAGAGTATTTTGTGATGCATCAGAGCGGCCCTGAACAAAATGTGTGTCTGCAGAGGCAAGAACAGCTTACTGGAAGCGGCAATTTCCAGTCTTGTGAAAGAAACACTTGTTAATAATATCTCTTCATCACGAAAACATGCCTATATAATTTTGACCCACTTAAACCCCACTGTTATATAGTAAAACTTAGGTTTACAGGGGGTATACATTAATTTTCTTATTTCTCCTCACACACCACACACACACACACACACACACACACACACACACACACACACATATATAGATAGATAGATAGATAGATAGATAGATAGATAGATTGTGGGTGCTCGTTAGAGCGAGTACCCACAATCTGTAAAATATCAGAATTTTTTATCTGAAAATTTTCATTTTTTGGTGGTAAAAATTTCAGTATATTTGAATAGGCGTGTTTTCATAATGTTATTTGGATTTCAGTTTGTCATGAGGAATTGTTATATAAAGAGTTGAGAAATTAAAAGTTTCACTACTTTTTACAGAATAGAATAACTGGTTTTATAAATTTTACAATTTTTAGTTTTTCAGGATTCACATCTGATTGACACCGCTTCCATGCGATGTTGCAATGCCTTGAAGCCCTTTTTTTCACTGCTGCAAGGATCTGTATGAGGGGCTTAGTTGAGCCCGCAAAGTAACGTATTTTGTATGCATACTTGTGCAGTTAAGGAATCCAGAATAATTTAGGAAGATCAAGCTCTTCATCAGAGAGAGAAATTCCGAGTGGCACCTCAACCGAATTTCTTCCCTAGACAAAGCAGTGAGTTTGTATGTTTAATTTCCTGTTGTTGTACTCATACCAAGCTCCTCCTCCACTTAGCAGTTGATATATTGTATTTTGCAAACAAACAAAATATTGTTGGACGCCTTGTCTGCTGGAACATCAGCAAACTTATGATGAAGTTCGGCCAACTGAGCACAAACGTCTGGATTGCCAAACACCGATTCATGTCCGCGGGACATACGTCTGTTTACCAAGGACATCACCGCTTTTACCTATTCAGCCTCTACAACCTCCTGTTTGGCCCAGCGTCGTGTATACTCTTCAACAGAATCAATATTAACTGTGAATTCTGTTTCCAGGTAAACGACTCGGGGTTCCCTATATTTAGGACCCTTAGAAAGAACATCTCTGAGAAGTGTACGATATTGAGGTCATCTGTTATAATGTGGCCAGATGGCTTATACCGAAACTCAGAGGATTGATAAGTACAGACGGAGGGACTCAATGTAATGTCTTCGGTGTTTAGGCTCTGCACATCACGAAAACATGCCTATATAATTTTGACCCCCTTAAATCCCACTTTCATATAGTAAATTACATTATTTTTCTTAATTCAGTTCATAAACATAGACTGTGGGTATTCATTAGAACCGCCTCGTATAGGCGGTTCTAACGTTCGTTAGAACCGCCTCGTATAGGCGGTTCAAACGAGTACCCACAATCTGTGTTTTGAGCAGAAATATGAAAAATATCAGAATTTTTCATCTGAAAATTTACCATGTTTTGGTGGTAAATTTTTCAGATTATTTGAATAGACGTGTTTTCGTAATCAGCGAACACGTTTCATAACTGAATATTTGTTTCATTGAATAACTGTAGGAAAACATTGGTTGAATCAGGCTTTTGAATTAATGAGGTGACTGCCATGAAGACTGTTTCCTATTGCCACTGTTCTCCGTCCATTATTAAACAGAATAACTATATAAGTTTGTTAAATTGTCATATACGAAATATGCTGATATATACAAAAGTAATACAATACTCTAAAACATATTTGATACTAATGGTAGGGTGACTTTCAAGACTGAAAAATTGTGAACCCAGACCCCCACGTACAACAAGATGTGTCATATACCAAAATGTTCCCCATTCTCTATAGTTTCTGAAACTGCCGGCATAAATTGGCATAAATGATGGCGAACCGAGAAATCCAATATGGCTGCCAACATGGCCGCCAAATACTAAGAGTCTGCTTTTGAAGCCTAAATCGTCTTCTGGTTGTTCTAGTCTGCATGCAAAATGTATATTTTGATTGATATGTACTCATTACAGACAATACTATTTATTTATATACAAAAAGAAGCATGATCAAAACATTAAAGGCAAAATTAGAAGACAAATGGCCAATTTTTGGTCTAAAAATAGAGCACTTTGGAGAAACCGAAGTTCCCTAAAATTACTTAAGCGATATTACTTGCTTCATTTTAATCTAAACAACTCACCAGTTAACATGGCCAATTTAAACATCATGTTTCTGTTGAAAATATTAAACCAGTATTGAACAGTAAGCAGTTTGTTACCCCTACCTCCACCATTCGATTTAAAATTTTCTGAACTGATGCTCGTGAAGCTTGACAAGAGACAATAGAAGAAATGAAAAAGGTGGGCAGAATGGTAAACTATTTCATTTATCAACATCTTTTAATTAGGAATCATTTGATTTTCTTCATAGTTCCAATTTTAAATTGCAGACATAATAACAAATAAGAAACACTGACCTGGATAAAATTGGCTTGATAATGTTTACTATAACACCGACAGAATGTGTTATGGAGGGAAAATACATGTATGTAAACATTGTAAATAAATTAATTGAAACCAAATCTAGAAGGAAATGGCAAGTGTATTTATAAACTATCATACACATGCAGACATTTTGCAGAAAAGTCGACATACTGTAAGGTTGTCTTTAGAAGAGTGTTCTATAATCGACTTATCCATCCATTGTGGACACTTCGTGAGACTGTCTGTGGACAGTCCGCGAAAAATATATAAAGCTGTTTTGATATATTTGACATACTCGAGCTACTGAATTCCCTTTCTAATGCCAATTTTCATTACTAAGGCTAAGCCATGGGCCGTGCATCTTCGCGCCAGTTGATTTTATCATTAACCCAATCTAAGTAGGCAATTAAATTGAGAAAACATGACAGTCTTCAAATGTAAACATTGATGCGAGATGCAGATATGGCTGAAAACATTAATTTAAATGGGTAAATCGTCCAAACTTGCACCCAATTCGGGGCAATTGTCGTGAGAATGAAACAAATTCCAGGAACCGTAGACTCAAAAGGCTTAAGAGACAATATATTATACACAGATTGAAAACAAAAAATGAAAATCATACACAGTCACTATTATGCCATAAGTTAAGATGACTAAAGAATAATGTAAATTCCAGATAGGTTGTATACGATATACTTTAATTCAACTCTAAAACTCAAGTCGTAATATTGCAATTTGGCCGTTAGTAAACGTCATTAAATCATTGCATTAGCTCAGATTACACAGCTTTGCGTTTGTTATTATTATTATTATTTTTTAATATTATTTTATTTTATTTTTTTTCTTGCTATTGGTTATGCCTATCTATTTTCTAAACTGAGAAAGGACAACCAGACATTTATTGATATAATATACCTAGTACAGTTGACGCTCGTTATCTTGACTTCGCTTATCTCGAATAACCGTTTATCTCGAGGTGAAATTCTGGTCTCTGCTTAACATGGAAATTTAACATCAGGTACCAAAATATTGTGGAAGGAGCAATTTCTCCTCGTTTCCACCATATTTTCAATATATCTCTAACATTAGGGTCAAATTACATAGTCATTTGTGAAATGTGGCTGTTCGATTTATTTTTTCCTCAATTCTGCAAATCTGATATGTCGAGATACGGATATTTCGAAGTTTTACAGCGAGGCCATTGGACTTCGAGATAACGAATGTCTCCTTTCTTATAATAATAAAACATATTTGATAACTCACCTGAAAGCCAGAGAAGAATTCCCCAACACAACACAGTCTTTATCAGTTTGTTGGATTTCATTTTTGTTGAAACTATATTTGGTACTCAAACACGCCTTTAAATTAATTTCACAAATTAATAGTTATAACCATATTCTTGAAATGACACAAAATACTCTGTGCAAATTATTTAACTGTACAATTTCCTTTCTGGTGAGTAATATATCTTGTACAACGATAATCTTTAAAACTCCTTTCTTGGAAAATGTTCTATTAATTCCAACAAAATAACTGACGTGCGGACTAACAGCGCTGTCTCAATTGTGATTATATATTCGTTGTCTTTAAATTTTAATTATAAATTCCGTGAAACTTATAACAACTTTAAAGACATAGTCAAGGATGGAGGAAGCCGCTCACAGGTCCTGATCAGCCGTTCACTGCCAAGATGAATCAAGCGGACAAGGTTGGACAAACATTGACAGGTGGTGTCATTAATATGCCGGGAGACATTTCAATATACCTTTGGACATGTGCTCGCGCTGCACGTCAAGACGATTCTACGCGCGCATGCGCAGGATGGCCAGGCACTTCTTTTTGACGTATACAGTTACTAATACACAAATGCTATCTAGACGAATAACAAAGACCATGACCAGACTGCGCATGCGCAGTCTGGTCGTGGTCTACGTTATTCGTGACTGTCAAAAGGTACATTTTGTTTGTCCCCAAAGCTACTGTCAAAGTCATGTTTATTAGACAAAGATGGGGATCAGCCTATGAGCCGCGCCACGCAAAAGCGTGTCCTTGGGCATATGCGGACAGCGAAGGCCCAGATCAGCCAGCGCATCCGCGCAGTCTGATCAGGGTCTTCGCTTTCCGCTGACAGAATCATTTTAGACTATAGAATATATCAATGGCAAGCAAGTGCCCAGATGAGACTTTGCGCATGCGCGGGATGTATCTAAATATGTGTATTTTGCGCATGTTCGAAGACACCTTTTCGCTTAAAGTGGACCATACAATGTAACTCTCAAAGGAATAACGTCGTATAAAGACAATCGTGAGGAAGATATATGATATTGTACTATGCACAAAGTATTCACCATGTTAACGAGACGCTGAAAGTTGCCTTTCGACAAACGATTATCAAATATCTAAAGACGTAACATGAGGAATTGAAGCGAAACTGCTCAGGTTAGCCTGCGCATTAGCGTAGTGTGATCAGTATTCGTTGGAGATCTGTAGTTTATCGATAATCCGATACGTCATCGGAAATACGCCTATTCAAATATATTGAAAATTTTACAACCAAAAAAGGAAAATTTTCAGATAAAAAAATTCTGATATTTTTCATATTTCTGCTCTAAACATAGATTGTGGGTACTCGTTAGAACCGCCCCGGCGAGGCGGTTCTAACGGGTACTCACAATCTAAGTTTTTGATCAGACATAAGAAAAATAGTGTATACCCCTGGAAACCCCAGTTTTTCTATATAAAAGTGGGGTTATAGGGGGTCAAAATTATATAACGACTGCGCGAATACGCAGGGTGATTTAAGCTTTCACATACATGCCATAAGGTACATTTTCTCACGTACGGCTCATATGTGGGGTTCCATCTGATAGTGTTTTCGCACCTGATTAACCCTAATTTCACATTTAAAATAACTGTCAACTGTTTTACTTACCTCAAATCTAATCAGAATTTGTTAATTATGGCCACGTTTCTTTTACAACATTCATGTGCCGCGCCAAATGAAAAAAATGCTATTACATCAAGACGCCACAGTGATTTTTTACCTCTTACCCATAGCTCTAGATAATCCATTGTTTAACCCAATTACACCTAGTGGACGCTTCTACCTCAACTCTTTGGACAAGTTCATTTCCTATATAGGGGTTGTCTGGTTAGTTTTTTTGTTATTACCATGACTTAAAGAAATTTATGTAATAAATGCAAACTGTGTAGACCCTGATCAGACGCCGCGTTCTGATCTGGCTCTACACTGTTTGCCAATGTCCCTGCCAATGTCCCTTTTATGGGACGCTAGGCTTAAATGGATAACTTTAAACAGTGATATTCTCTTATTTTTCCTCACACAAAAAATGTTCTGAGTACTCATTACAAGCGCTTCGTTTTTGTGGAGAAATAAACAAAATGTTTATCTCTATATCCCTCTTACAATGAGTTAAGTAAGCATAGCATTTCACCATATAATATAGAGTATGAGGAAGTTTCGTTAAAAAGCACATTAAGACATATTTAAGTAGTAAAAAAGGTCGCTGAAGTAATCAACAGTGTGAAAAGCAGCCCAGCAGGCACACAACATCAAAATGACGTTGTATCAACGTCGATGCGACGTGATCACATCTCATCGACATTGATACGACGTCATTTTAACGTTGTGTGACCGCTGGGTGCTTAAAAAAAGCAAAGTTCTGACGATCCGTCTCAAAATGAAAATCCCTATATACCCATTACTTTACTAAATAGTGTGGGGTGACTTATGGAGGTACACTTTCCATAGACTTGGTAAATTAATGTCTTGCTGAATGCATACATCAACATCCGCGTAATCTGGTCCGGAATTTTGTTTGGATTGACCATATCATCAGACACCATTTGTCTTTTCTGTTTCTGTGTTTTGTTCTCAAATATTTACCCTAAATTAATCTTACGGCCAAAAATTGGTCTGACCTATGCAATTTTTATAGTAAAGTGTTGTTGTTGTTTTTTTTTTTTTTGTTTTTTTTGTTTTGTTTTTTCTTTTTTCTTTTTTTTTCTTTTTGTTTTTTTTATTTTTATTTTATTTTGATTTTTTTTTTCTGAGAAAATATTTTTCACATTTCTTTGCTGAATTTGAATTTATGATGTTACACAACAATATATATGCTTGATCATACAGTTGTTTTTCCGCCATACTGTACACTGAATATTGTTATCAAGGAGAGGAACCAAACAAGCAGATTGCTTTCGTTCCAATCCTATAAAGTGTGTTATGTGTTTTATGTACTAATGAAAGTATTGAAATAAAATATGTTTATAAACCAATATTGTGAAAATTTCAGGAAAAATTGAACAAGCGGAACTTGTTGAAAATCTGCCACCCTTCAGATTTCTGCATATTTCGCATTCATTTTTACTATAGAAAAAATGAAAATAATTGATTGTTTTAAAAACCAATGACTAGAATAAATCTTTTTTGTACACAAGTAGTTACGACAAACGTTTTTGCATTATTTATTTGTGTTGTTTTACGGCCCAGTCAACCCAATGGGGTCATGTCGAGCGCGGTCAGTTTACCTAACCAAACGTTTACTGGGCAGGCTTAGTCTTCTAAGCGGTTAACCAGTATTGTGCGCATTCTTTCGCCAGAAACTGACAACTGCCCTTCTTGAATCAGCGGAAGGGAAAGAATGATCGTGGTTTTGCATTAAATTATGACAAAAGTTTGCAAATTTACTTCGTCTGTATAAAGCACTTAGCAAAAAATGACTTTCTGAAAGATGTTGAAAGTACATTAGGTATTGGATATGACGTGATATCCACCAGAGAATATCAGTATTGACCGAGGCGATAGCCGAGGTCAGTATTGGTATTCAGTGGTGAATATCAACGTGTTAGTTTAACAGCCGTGTTATATCCAAACAAAAATGTATAGTTTATATTGAAAAATGACATTTTCAATATAATCTATACATTTTTGGGATCCATCTTTGAACCGTGTTACATCCAAAACCGTTTTATAACGAACCGTATTATAAAAAAGTTGTAGTGTGTTGATATAATATTTAACACATTTTTTACCTATTCGGCTTACGTGCATCTGAGCTATATTAAATAACATGTAGTTTATCACTTTGAATCGTGGCCCGATAAAAGCAGACCTCAAGGTTTACTTAAGTCTACAAGTTTGATTTGTGGCCCGCTAAAAGCAATCCTGCAGGTTCAATTCAGTCTTTAATTTAAAAAGTAAAACTGGTTTAGTTTGTCTTGTCATACCAACGTGAGTGTTCTCGTAAACCTCCAGCAAGTACTTTAGTATTCGTTTTATTTCTGTTATGTCCAAGATTAAGCAATCACTCATAATAAAATTGGAAGTTTAATAATAATTTCTTCCTCGTCAATCATGTTTGAAAGGTTAGGGGAAACGGCATCATCCATCTCTGAATTTGTACACATCTATTATTGCAAATAGGGGTTCCGTTAAAAATCAGTAACAGAATAGCAAACATTGTAGATCCTGATAAGATAGCTCATTATGAGCCAAGACATTAGCATTAGTATATATAATCAGACCGAGATCACAGGAAATCAGTGCAAAACGCTGCACTTGTTCGTCCTTGAACATACTCATCCGTTTATATGTGTTGGCTCAGCCTGATGAAACTGTGTGGATGCGCAGTTTGATCAGTGTCTTGTTCTGTCTGCAAGTGCCCGAAGATTCATTGTTCCTGGTGCTGTACTAATTGCAAAGATATCAGTAGTATAGGCGGTATAGCGACAGCCTATACTACTGATATCCGTGTTGGTCTGCTTGGATGAAAGGGTTAATCACACATAAGGTACATTATACCTTCGATCATGCGCGGACAGCGAATGCCCAGATCAGACTGCGCAAATGCGCAGTCTGATCAGGGCCTTCGCTGTCCGCTGTCAGAGTCATTGGATACTATAAAATGTATGAATGGAGAGCAAATACCCGGATGAGACCTTGCGCATGCGCAGGCTGTAAATCCGCACGCACATTTTGGAAAGCACTTTTTTGCTTGACGCAGCACAGTTAACTTTTGTGACTTCCTCACTTACCAAGTCCTTTACTCAAAATAGAAGAAACTGTTCCCACGGGACGAAAATTCTTTCCTTTTAGAGTATATAGCTTTTTCAGAAGGACGAAAAAATACAATTATGACAAAGTTGCCTCCTTAGAAAGTATATAAATTTATTCCCCTGAGACAGAGTCCGTCCTTCAAATAAGCCAGCACATGAGAAAAAGGGCACTTATTACATAGGTGATCAGCCAAGGCTCAAGCGAGCTATGCATAAGAGCAGTATCGCCATAGCCATTTTATGTTCGCAGACATGTAGTAGGGAGCTTCTCGAAGCTTCCAGCAAAACGCATGACTGTAGCCCCAATACGGGACTGCTCATGCGCGTTTGAAGAAGCACAAATCAAAACCCCTTTTTTTCTCGTGCCAGCTCATAATGACATCGAAAGGTACATCTTCATGACACCACATCACGAAAACATACCTATATAATTTTGACCCCCTTAAACCCCACTTTTATATAGTAAAACTGGGGTTTACAGGGGTATACATTATTTCTGCTCAAAACATAGAATGTGTGTACTTGTTAGAACCGCCTCGTCGAGGCGGTTCTAACGATTACCCACAATCTATGTTTTGAGCAGAAATATGAAAAATATCAGTTTTTTGTCTGAAAATGATCAGTTTTTGGAGATGAAATTTTCTGTATATGCGAATAGGCGTGTTTTCGTAATGTGAACTTTTTGCTATCAAAAACAGTGGTCATTTTTATTTTAAGCCCTTGCGCATTTGAAGAACCACAAACCGGAAACCATAAGGTCCCTCTTTCGCGTGCCGGATCACATAATGATTTCGAAAGTACACCTTCATGACACATGAAATTTTGCTATCAATAACATTGTCATTTTTGTTTGGTGCACAACGCGTAAAGATCGCCCTTATTCCTTATACGAACAACGAATGTTCAGGTCAGTCATTGCATCCTTGCAGTCTTTCTACAGTCTCATCTGTTCGTCGATATATACTACACTCACTATATAATACACTGATTCTCTTAGTAGACAAGGAAACATTTGCGCAGTCCGATCTGGGCTTTCGTCATCACATGCAGTACGCAATATGGGTGGAGCCTCTTCCGTGTATCGTATGTCAAGATGAACGACTCAGATGACTAATAGTTTATTGCCAATATAACACACGTGTGCAGTACTTTACATCAGACCGAGATCACAGGAAATCAAAGCCAGTCGCTGCATATGTAAGTACATTAAAACCTCAATGACTCGAACGCCGATGACTCGTTTGTCATGGCTAATTTAACCATAGGAAATTCTTCCGACTGCTCAAGAAAACAAACATTTAGGGATATTTAGATTTTTTTGTTTCATATTTTATCATGAAAGTACATGTTGTGTGTATTCATTAGAATCGCCTCATCGAGGCGATTCTAATGAGTACACTCAATATACCATTTATTTTATGGAAGAACGAAAAGACATCCAAAAAAGACATACATGTGTTACTACCATTTGTTTCCGAACTATGATTCCGGAGCTATGATTAACCCTCAGTGGCTCATACTACCATATCTTGAACAAATTTCCATAGTCCCGAAGATGTTCGAGCCATTGAGGTTCGACTGTACTTTAACATTCTGATCGGGGTCTAAGTATTGGCCATATACTATACTGATCCAAATAAGAAATGTAACATTTTTAAACCACAAAAGAAAGTAAGATTAATGCTTTGTTGCTTTCTATTTTAAGAAACCTTACGAGGGATGTTCGAAATGAATTGCTTATTTCTATCTGGAGACTTTAAATTTCAAATTAGCCAAAAAGTACTCATTTCATGCCCTCGAAGTACTCCCCGTGGCTTGAAATGCAAAGTTTCAGCCGATGTATCCACTTCTTGAAGGCGTCACGGTACGCTGATTTGGGCACAGTAATAAGGTACTGATGAATGGCAGATCCAAGTGCCTGTCGGGCCTGGTATTTCCGCCCAGCAAGGAATGCTTTCAATTTCGGAAACAAAAAGAAATCACATGGAGCAAGGTCTGGGGAATACGGGGGGTGAGGCAAAACAGTTACTTTTTCTTTCTTCAAAAACGCCGTAACTATTGCGGAGGTATGAGCTGGGGCATTGTCATGTAGAAGACGGACATGTTTAAAACCAGTGGCAGGGCGTCGTTTCTGATAATACTTTTTTCAGTTTCTTCAGTACTACGTCTTTGTAGTACTTTCCGGTGATGCTTTTGCCCTTTTTCACTGGCACTTTTATTGCGACTCCTTCACCAGAGAAGAAGATTGCATACAAAACCTACTTTGTACTCAAAGAACGTTTGGCA
This sequence comes from Anodontia alba, assembly GCA_964016985.1. NCBI lineage: Eukaryota > Metazoa > Mollusca > Bivalvia > Lucinida > Lucinidae > Anodontia > Anodontia alba. The sequence continues at coordinate 25,651,625 of OZ024834.1, forward strand.
ATTATTGGGCGTTTGCTGTGTTTAGTGGCCCAGATCTTATTGCTAACCTTTCTGACGGGCTCAAAATAATGGACACAGGTTTCATCACCTGTGACGACATTGGCAAACTGCTTTTTATTATATTTTGGAAACATTTGAAGCAGCTTTTTGGCCACTTTAACCCGTTGCCTGTTTTGCTCGTCAGTCAACAGATGTGGCATCCATCTAGCAGAAATCTTTCTGACTTTCAAATGCTTCTTCAAAATAAGGTGAACCGTTGAAAGTGATATGCCTACCTTTCGTGCAATATCACGACCTGTAAATCTGGCATCTCCTCCAATGATTTCCTTTATTTTGGAAACGATTTCTTTACGAGATGCAGATTTTGGCCTACCTGATTTCGGTGCATTTTTGATGGACTCTACACCAGACTCAAATTTCTTTTTCCACCGCCGAACTGTGTCATAAGACACACAAGAAGGTCCAAAAGCAGTAGAAATTTCAGTCATCAGCTTCATCAAAGAACAACCAAGTTTTGAGCGAGCTTTGATGTAAGCCCGTATTTCATCTTTTTTGTCGACGCTTCTACCAACCATTTTTACTGCAGTGGTCAATGACTGCGTGTATTCAAATGGCAAATTTTATGTCTTACAATTAGTCTAACATGTACATTTATACACCATTGTGTAGATATTGAATAACCCGGTACAGGTATGTATTGGTTTTTATCGTGCCCCACGTGGATATCGAGCTAGATGACAATAAGCAATTCATTTCGAACATCCCTCGTATTTGTGTGCGTGTTGGCACCTTAAGTAAGCGCCTGAAGATGCATGTTTCCTTGATATGACTCATAATTTCTTGCATCACGAAAACACGCCTATATAATTTTGACCCCTTTAAACCCCACTTTAATATAGTAAAACTGGGTTTTACAGGGGTATACATTATTTTTCTTATTTCTGCGCAAAAACATAGATTGTGGGTACTCGTTAGAACCGCCTCGCGAGGCGGTTCTAACGAGTACCAACAATCTATGTTTAGAGCAGAGATATGAAAAATATCAGAGTTTTTGTATGTATTTTTTTTTTTTTTAGTTTTTGGAGGCAAAATTGTCTATATATTTGAATAGGCGCGTTTTCGTAATGTTAATCTGTTTATAAAATGTAAATATGGCGCATTGTCTTACAACTTTATTGCACTAAATTTATCTAAAGTGAGGCCTTTTTGTTTATTCTGAGCACCTTGGTTAAATGTTACTTTGATTAACCATTCAGCTCTGCATGTTTATAGATAGTGTAGATCCAGATGAGACGGCTCGTAACGAGCCGTCTCATCTGGATCTACACTGTTTGCCATTCTGTTCTTGCTTTATGGCAGACACCCCTATTCGTAATAATGGATGTGTTCAAAATCATAGACGGAAGAGTCCACTTGATAAACTTAGAGTTGAAAGGGTTACGAAGGCATGAGACTGGCTTTGGTAATCATACAATCTGCGTTTTATACGTGTTCAACGCTATTACAAATAGCTGCAATACCTAGTTTTTATTTGGAGATTGAATACGAGCATCATAATACTATATAACGTACAAAAAGGTAAGCTCAACATTTTACAATACCCATTGATTTATAGGCGGGCTTCGGTGGCCCTGGTCGGACTACGCGAAATGGGCTGATAAGGCATCACGAAAACATGCTTATATAATTTTGACCCCCTTAAACCCCAATTTTATATAGTGAAACTGGAGTTTACAGGGGTATATATTATTTTTCTTATTTCTGCTCAAAACATAGATTGTGGTACTCGTTAGAACCGCCTCGCCGAGGCGGTTCTAACGAGTACCCACAATCTATGTTTTGAGCAGAAATATAAAAAATATCGGAATTTTTATCTGAAAACTTTCAGTTTTTGGTGGTGAAATTTTCAGTATATTTGAATAGGCGTGTTTTCGTAATGGCCTACGTCGACCACCTATGGCACTAGGGCGTTTTTCTTTAGTTTCGAATTATAATACTATTGGAGGCATAAATGAAATTGTGGAAATAATCAGTTATGTAGAAAGAAAAGAATACATAATTTTACTTCAACAGAATAGTCCTACCCAGGCGTCTTAGATTCAGGATCATTTCTCGCACTTGCACCTAAATATTGACTTGTGGAATAGTTACTGTTTTCACTTTGTAAGAGGACTCATTATACAAGAAATATCTGTCAGAAACAGATACAAGACGTACGAACGAAAATATTTACATACTTATAATAATTTCTTTTTAAAAAAGGAATGGGACAGATTCATAAAAAAACGTTCTAGGTTTCAAACGTTAAGCAGCTACATTTTTTCTAACGCTAAAAATAAACAAAACTCAATAATGTACGTATGGAAGGACAAAATAGTCTTTATCGTTCGAGAAGAATTACAAGTATCCCAAATTTATGTTTATTATTTTCCTGTTTAGGTTTGCTTTAAACTAGCAATTTTACCGTCATCTTGAAAACACTTTTCAAAGCATAATTTACAATGAATAAGATAGCTTGTCCTTTAACGGTAATAGCAGAAAAGGTCGTTGTGCAGATTCCTTTACTTTGTATGGCATATTCGTGCTGACAGCGCCAGCTCAGAATAATTATCTGATACGATAACCTCGAATAAGGCATTAAGATGGATGGATACACATTACGAAAACATGCCTATTCAAATATACTGAAAATTTTACACTACGAAAACACGCCTATTGAAATATACTGATTATTTTACCACAAAAAAATGAAAACTTTCAGATAAAAATTTGGATAGTTTTCATATTTCTGCTGAAAACATAGATAGTGGGTACCCGTTAGAACCACCTCGGCGAGGCGGTTCTCACGGGTACCCACCATCTATGTTTTTGAGCAGAAATAAGAATAATAATTTAAACCCCGTAAACCCTATGTTTACTATATTAAAGTGGGGTATAAGGGGTCAACATTATATAGGCATGTTTTCGTGATGCCACCAGAAATGAATATTTTCAGATAAAAAATTCTGATATTTTTAATATTTCTGCTCAAAACATAGATTGTGGGTACTTGTTAGAACGGCCTCGAATATCCGATTATCTCGAAGTGAAAACCTGGTCCCTGTTTTAACATGAAAATCAAACAGCAGGTACAAAAAAATATTGTGGAATAGAGGAGATATTGCTCCTTATTCCTAAGGAGCAATTTCTCCTCTTTTCCACAGTATTTTAAAGATATATGTTACTCCAGGAGTCAAATTACGTATCATTTCAGAAAATATAGTTGTTCGACTTATCTTTTTCCTAAATTTTGCAAATCTGAGATGTCGAGGTATTGATATCTCGAAGTATTTTAGAGAGTCCCTTGGACTTCGAGATAACGAAAGTTGACTCTATGTAACCCATTGGTTGAAGTTCAATATAAAGTATAGTTGGATTGAAAATCAATAAATCAGAAGCGTCTGACTGGCCGAACAGTTAGCGCTCCGGACTTTGGATTAAGAAGTGTCGGTTTCGAATCCCCTAGGAGCGGAGTTTAACTCATGACTGTACGGCACTTCATTACACATAGCATTACATTATCATCCTTCATCGTCCTAATTTTGAAATACAGTCGACTCTCGTTGTCTCGAATTCCAAGGGACACTCTGAAATACTTCGAGATATCCATACCTCGACATAACAGATTTGCAGAATTGAGGAAAAAATAATTCGAACAACCACATTTAACAAATATATATGTAATTGGACTCTTGAAGTTAGAGATATATTAAAAATATTGTGGCAATTTCTCCTCTTTTCCACAATATTTTTTTACCTGTTGTTAGAGTTTTATGTTTAGGCAGGGACCAGATTTTCACTACGAGATGCGGTTATTCGAGATAAGCGAGGTCGAGATATCGAGAGTCAGCTGTACATGTACTGGGAAGACTGAAATCCTAATAATAAACATGGGCATTCCATGCTATGTTAAGTAACCAGTCATCAGATTATAAATGAATAATCCCCGAGAAGAGATAAATGAAAGGAATACACCACAACCTCTTTATAACACTATTGTTGGGGTCCATAGCATCCTCTTTATAACACTATTGTTGGGGTCCATAGCATAAACCGTGTTAGTTAAAAAAAACGTGTTATATCCAAACAAAAATGTATAGATTATATTCATTTTTCAATATAATCTATAATTTTTTTGGCATCTATCTTTGAACCTTGTTAAATCCAAAACCGTGTTATAATGGACCGTGCTATAAAGAGGATGTAGTGTATAATCTCGATCGATCTTTTTAAGGAGTAAACTCAAGCCTGTTAAATTTACTGCTTTTTAGCCTGGGAAAACATTCATCATCTCCAGGCTGCGGCCACCTTGTATCATATTTGGCTAATGGAAGTTTTGGGATTAATCAGAGATGAATGCAAGTCCACTGATATCTTAGTCACTAAAGCGGAATTTAAATTTTCTAGAGGCAAGAAAACCGACCCAGTAATTGCAACTCTCGAGCCGTTGGAGGAGAAACAGACACGTATGAGATCCTAGAACATGCTCCGAAACATTGCCTGTAGACAGTTCTTCAAGCTTAAGCCTTCTTCCTACAAAAGAATTGCTCAAAATGTATTTCACTGGTCAAGTTCGCATGGTAAGTTTGGAAAGTCATTGTAAAATGTTATTGAACGTTATTGGTTTAAGTATGTTTATTAATCAAAATGGTCGCTCAATTAAGGATGTAATAAACTGTGTAAAACAAACGCTGCTGACGAAGGACCAGGAGACTTGGAGAGCTATGCACTTTAATGACTCGAGTAAAGAAAATGGTAACAAATTACGGATATATAGATTAATATATAAACACGTTTGATACCGGAAAATATGCCAAATTGAAAATGAGCAGATGTCACCGTAGACTTCTCGCAAAATTTAGAAGTTGAAGTTTCCACTTCATATAGAGACAGTCAGATATTCAAAACCGAAGGTGCCTCTAAATGAACGAACTTGTAAGTTTTGCCCACAAAATATAGTCGAAGACGAGTTTCACTTCCTAATGGTTTGTGACGTGTATTCAAAGCTCAGACGACCTTTTTCGAAGCATAAACTTGTTATTAAAACTTTAATGCTCTGTAATTTGAAGATAGTTTAAATTTACATGTATACTGAGCTAAAGTTATAACGCAACTGCGTTTTATTTTGAGAGAATCCCTTATTTAGTGCATGTATTAAACAAGTTACTACTGTCAAACAAAAATTCTATCAGTCAATCATCTTATTGCAAAATGGTTTTGATGATCTGATTCTAACTGTCCAAGAAACAAACCATTTTACGGAGGAAGGGTGGTTGAAAAAAAATTAAATGCATGGTGCTGTACCAGTATCCGAAATACAACATGCATTTCGTCCATCGTAAAAGATGAGTTGATTAATGAGGCTTCTTTCGAAAACATTTACATTTTTGAGCAAAAACATGTTTTACAAATGTTTTTCTTTAATTTAGTCGAGCGTAAAGTCCGCTTATTCACCAACAAAAAATGATGTTTTACATTATTGCATTTAAATAAAAAGGTAAGAGAAAAGTCCAGGGAGTGCCACAATCACAAACCGCAACCCTTCCCAGACACCAAGAGGAAAAGGAAACAGACAAAACCAAACAACCGCAAATCGAACAAACGTACGAAAAGCACTAAGATTAGCTCTCTCTTCCCCAAGCGAGGTAATCGTAATGGTAAAAGGACTGATAAACACAGGAACAAAATAACACAATGTGACATAAAACAAATCGCCTCATAGAATAAACCACGAAGCAACAAAAAGTAAAACCAAAGTCTTTCAGGGAATTTCAAAATTTGGCAGAAGAGACATGGAGCCGTGCCGCTGAAAAATTGATCGAATATATGCTTCGTAGCATTTCTAAACATCAAAAGTAAGCAATGATTCATACTCGTTTGAATAATTTTCCCGTCTTCTTAAATTATCTCGATATTCATTTTGCATAACTCTGTATGGAAGTTCTGGCAATAAACGCTCAAATCTCAATGAACTGAAATTTGATGTTAAATTTGGTAAAATTAAAGCAGAGGATTTTCGAGCGACATTCCTCGCCGTATTGGTCTAACGTTACAGTAAGGAATATTAATAATATTTTAATCTCTTTGGCTAGAGCCTGGGATCCAAAAATGCCGTTTTGACCAATCAGATTAGAGCTCAGCGAACCGTGCAGTAGAGACGTTACTTACTGTGTACAAAATATTCTTTGTGAGTAGTTGAATAATATATGTCAAATAGATTATCCTACACCAAATATGATAGAGAAATCGGGCTATTTACGAGTTACATTATAAGTTGGTCAGTATATTATGAATTACGTTAATTTGCAATATATTTTGCCCAATACCTTAGTTCAGATGTTGAGCAGAAGAAAGCGTCTACCATGATAATTTTTTATTGGATTAGTGGGTAGTTTAGTGCATTCTAACATTGTCAAAGTTCATTTTTTTATTATGTTTTATTGGTTTTAAGCATTTTATGAATATGTATTATTATACATTTTACATGTACATTTCATACCGCAATCTTGCTTGATATGATTCAAGTCTTATACATGTACGTAATCGATGAAATAGTTTAAGAATATTTTATGAAAGTTTATCCTGTTGAGGGTGTGTTTTAAGCTAAGAATTATAGAAAAAAGTAGTTCTATTTTTAGGTGTAATAATGTCGTGTCTCAAAAATTTATATGGCTGGATGCTATTACGTTTTATGTCTTAATATAGCGAATTTAATATGATTGTAATCACATGTAACACGTTAATGAAATACTTACATACTTATTTGTTTATATTTTTATTTTGCGGATGTTTGTCATATTGTTGAGTTTTTTGGCATTTAGGATCCCTAGCTATTTCCGCTTTCCACTTCATAAATCCTTGTAAAAAGCCGCCTTCCTGAAAAGATATATTCAGTGAAGTTACACAGTTGCCAACTTTTTGGGAAAGGGTTGCCAATTCTGCTCGCCATCTGTTCTTTTTGTGGCTAATTAATTGTATTTAACTGACTTTCCCTTGGATGTTGTTAACTTGATGTGGATCTGATTGTAAAAGTTCCTGAGGTCACTTATTTACTACCATTGACCAGTACATAAACGTCATAAAGATTGACTTTGGAAACAAAGAACACACCTCGGATTAGAAAAATTGGTGTCCCGATTTTATTGAGACTCTTCATAAGCAGTAATGAAGTTTGCAACACTGCTTACCCCCTCTAGCGTATACATGCACAAAACTCCATTTTCAAATATACCACAATGGGCCCCAATGATCCCAAAGGAAATGCATGTTTTAAATATAAAAGCAAAATAATTATATTTGGTACAACGAATTCGACTCAGAAACCCCGATGAACTGGAATGTAAACAAACAAACAGTTATTAACAACACATATTTATTTAGAACAATAACATAAGCACAATCATAAACAATAACAGTATTTCAAATGTATAGAACGACCAACTGACCTATACACGTTAATTGCGAATACATTTATTACAATGTACTTGCAAAAGCTGGACAAAAATGTTTCACTTGAAACATAAAAGAATCCTTATCTCCAACTTATATTGCACAGTGAGCACATCTTAAAGACATAAAATAAGACGTGTCTCGGTATTTTGTCTTATAACTGATAAGAGACTGGACAAAAGAAAACAAGCTCTACTGTCAATAAACGATAGCCAGGTAGAGACTCAATATAGGGATTAAACATGTTTTTTCATGCATTAACATTCGCCAGGTCCCATGGGAGGTGTTGAAAATCGAGGCCGGAGGCCGCAGTTTTCAACCCCCACCCCCAGGGACCTGGCGAATGTTACTGCATTGAAAAACCATGTTCGATCGCTATTATTGCATAAAAACTATAAGCATTTGCTATATTTCGCGTTATTTCTTGCACTACTTTGTTTCGCCTTTTCACCGATGTCTCGCGAACGTAATTTCCACGGACTATGCTCATTCTACGGCCGGGCAGTACACATCTCGTAACGGCAGCAAATCTGTGGGCCCGGTACGATCATATTGAAAGTTGCGTAGCCGTGCATTAACAGCGCGTGAATACACGGCTTTTCGCCGGATAATGCACGGCTGTTAATAACGTGCGACACTGCTTTTTATGCATTAATTAGGGAATATAGTACTTGCTTATATATCCGATCCTTAGGTAATAGCCCTCTGAAATATGTATTACCCTTTAGAAGGCCTCTTTATAACCCCTCGCAGGGATTTCATAATCACCTTTTTTATGACTCGCATTTCATCTCTCTTTCATGTTTCCTAGGTAGGGGAAATAAAATCAATAGTGAGAGGTACTACTTTTGGTGTTATTTTAACTATGGCTTTAAAGACTATTAAAAGGAAAGTCAAAGCCTCAAGTCAGTTTGGTCGGTCTACACGTACGTATTTATTTGTGACCATCGATGTAATACTGATTGCGATTCACCAAATCAAGTTATAGTTGACTCTCGTTACCTCGACCTCGCTTATCTCGAATAACCGCTTATCTCGAAGTGAAAATCTGGTCCCTGTTTTACCATGGAAATCTAACAACAGGTAACAAAATTTATTCTGTCCTCAATTCTGCAAATCTGATTTGGCAAGGTACGGATTTCTCGAAGTATTTCAGAGAGTCCCTTGGACTTCGAGATAACGAGAGTCGACTGTATTTGAATTGTCATTTCTTCTGCAACACCTTCCATGTAGATGAAAGAATCAGTCACTTATGAAGATTTAGCTGAAAAGTTTAAAACAATTCAATTGGTTGGATAGCAACACTTATTATATCGACTCGACCATGACTCACGATGCTACACCACATGTTCCGTCTCGCATACATATACAAGTTTAGCTTTAGCTCTCTGTAGACTATTTCATCAGATGACAATATGACTTTTGTCACACTGAAAATATCATCACGAAAACACGCCTATATAATTTAGACCCCCTGAAACCCCACTTTTAAATAGTAAAACTGGGGTTTGCAGGGGTATACATTATTTTTCTTATTTCTGCTCAAAAACAGATTTTCGGTACTTGTTAGAACCGCCTCGCCGAGGCGGTTCTAACGAGTACCCACAATCTATGTTTTGAGCAGAAATATGAAAAATATCAGTTTTTTTATCTGAATATTTTCAGTTTTTGGTGGTAAAATTTTCAGTATATTTGAATAAGCGTGTTTTCGTAATGTGACAGCATTTGATTCATATTGCTCCTTTCATATACAATTTGAATGAAATGGCAAGTCTTATTTCTTGTAAAAATAAAGAAAACTATTTGATACATGTACGATGTCTACTTTTGTTTACAGTCGGCAGGTTGAAGTTAAAGCTTTCAACTTCTGAACCCACCAATGTGTTTGCGCAAAGCAAGGCTCCATCCATTTTCCTCGGGTGGTTTAATAATATGGTTTAATATATTATTTCTGAAGTTAAATCACTGCCATAAAATGAAATACTTTATTTTTAATAGAACTCAGACACACATCCTAATTCTTAAGTGTATACAGATATAGCCAAAAGTAGGATCAGAAATAAGGGGGATGGTCACCTGATGTATGATAATGAATTAGCTAGCGCATGACAAAACCAAAAACAAAATGGTATGTCCATCCAGCGAAGACTAAATTTAGTCTGATCAAAGGCTTCGCTGCGCTCTCAGTAGGTAGCTAAGTACCTAAGCTTTCTTCAGGCGGACAGTGAAGACTATGATTAGACTTGTTGAATGCTGATCTGAGTCTTCGCTGGGCGCACATGCCATTCCAGTGGTTTTGTCATGCGCTGGCTCAAGTATGTGACATAAATTATTCATCATATCCCTGTAGGTGACCGGCAACATGTGTATATATGACTACATATAAAAATGCTGACAGTGAAGACTCTACATAACCTTCACGTTGCATGTATTCACATTGCCGGCTTTTTTTTTTTATTCTAAAATGGCTAAGAGAGACACCAGTTGTCCAGACGAAATCAGTTTAGCCGTTCCGTGCAAGAATTGCCGGCTTTTTTTTTTTCATTCAAAAATGGCTTAGACAGACACCAATTGCCCAGACGAAATTTCGTATAACACAGAGTTTAGCGGTTCCGTGCGAAAAGAGTTATTTCTGGTATATGTCTTCACTTTCCTACAGATGTGTTATCTAATCTGGGCCCTCATTGCCCGCTTATTCGAAAAAGGTCACTTTCTCATGTAACGACTCAGACTGTTCTGACTGTTCTTAGAACACTTTTTCCACATTTACTAGAATGCTTATACATTTCGAACAAACAAATAGACCTCACCATTGAGCCTAAGCCAGTGTGAGGGAGTGTCTTATATATCCTACTTACTAAGCATTACGAAAACACGCCTATTCAAATATATAGAACATTTCATCTCCAAAAACTGAATACTTTCAGATAAAAAAACTCCAATATTTTTTCATATTTCTGCTCAAAACACAGATTGTAGGTACTCATTAGAACCGCCTCGACGAGGCGGTTCTAACGATTACCACAATCTATGTTTTGAGCAGAAATAAGAAAAATTATGTATACCCCTTTAAACCCCAGTTTTACTATATAAAAGTGGGGTTTAAGGGGGTCAAAATTAGATAGGTATGTTTTCGTGATGGGTACAGTCGACTCTCGTTATCTCGATCTTGCTTATTTCGAATTACCGCTTATCTCGAAGTGAAAATCTGGTCCCTGTTTTAATATGAAACTATGACAACAGGTAACAAAATAATGTGGAAAAGAGGAGAAATTGCTCCTTAGGAGCAAAAACAATTTCTCCTCTTTTCCAAAATATTTTCAGTATATCTCTTTTTTCAGGAGTCAAATTACATATTCATTTGTGAAATGTGGTTGTTTGATTTATCTTTTTTCCTCAATTTTGCAAATCTGATATGTCGAGATACGGATATCTCGAAGTATTTCGGTGTCCCTTGACTTCGAGATAACGAGAGTCGACTGTATCTTAATTCCCTTCAGTACATATGGCAAAGGCTGTTTTGCTTTTTTTATGTTACAATCTACTAGATGATTGACAAATACTGCTGACCCGGATGAGACACCGCGTTAAGATCCATTTGTCCCTTATTAAGGATAAATATGATAAACTCCATTCAATTCCATTATGAAAACACGCCTATTCAAGTATATAGAAAAGTTTACCTCCAAAAACTGTGAAAATTTTCAGATAAAAACCTGATATTTTTCATATTTCTGCTCAAAACATAGATTGTGGGTACTCGTTAGAACCGCCTCGGTGAGGCGGTTCTAACGAGTACCTACAATCTATGTTTTTGAGCAGAAGTAAGTAATATAATGTATACCCCTGTAAACCCCAGTTTTACTATATAAAAGTGGGGTTTCAGGGGGTCGAAATTACATAGGCGTGTTTTCGTTATGCAATCAGAGCCGACATTGTCCGCTTTATAGGTGGTACGTTGTACTCAGATTGTTTGAGCGAAGACTGCAGTCCGTAAAAGCACTGTTGAATTGCAGAGGCTGCGACACACATTTTGCATACTCTATTTGCCATTATTTGCGATGACATATATGGCTCTGCAAGAAGTACAGACCTAGATGAGGCGTCTGCTCCGAGCTGACATTGCTTGCCACCAACAGATAGTAGAATGGGAATGTTCAAATGGTAAGCAGGTATGGAGTTAAATTGTCGTATTAAGAGTAGCGTATTTAAACAAAGTACTCTAAACCCTTAATTCCTTAACATAATTGTTAAAAATAGATCTAAAACGGCGTATGTTGCTACGTTTTGATGCATTTTCACAGAGTCATAAGTATTGCTACTGTCGACTTTTGAAGACCACATTTACAGATGAACCCATGATTAAGTGTGCTATTCTCGTTCAAGAAATGTTACAACATCTTAAATAAGATAGAACATGACAAGCTTTGTTGGACATAGAATCTATAATGAATTACACATTACGGCTCGGTCGCCCGTATGTTTACTGCTGTCACAGTCTAACTAGTTGTCTACGCCCACTAGCATTGCTCCGGGAGCACTTTATGAATGGTCATGGACTGGTCCAATGCTATTTTCTACGTACTGTTAAACGTATTTATAACCCAGAATTATCTTTCACAGGATAGCTTGGTACACCAAGCGTTTTGTGAACGGTTATACTTTTAATACTTTATATACAATATACCGCATTTACCCCAAGTGTTTGGACACTTTAACCCCTTATCATATATGCAACAAAATTTTAACAATTCCATCTTACTATCCGCTCATGTGTCTATAAATTACAGGAGACGTAGTAAACAACGCAGGCCCGGATAATTCACGATTCTGTTGCGTCAGATCAGGGTCTACACTGTTTGCTTAGTTTTGTCAACCGAATACATAGGGTAATTATGTTTTTTACAACAAAATGTTTCTTCAAAACGAATTCTTTCATTTAATCAACATTATTAGGGCCATACGTTGGATACAACCATTTCGTGAAAATCACAGTTATTTTTATAATACGATCACTCTCGAATTAAAAAGGATTGCAGAAATATTGAAAACATCACACATACGATCTGTTTATGTCAAATAACACTAAATTCACAAATTATATCCTGTTTCTCCCCGCCAAAAGAGCAACAGTTTAAATACACACCGTAAGCAACCCATAATCTTACAACTTATAGAAATATTAAACTGTAGTCGCACTAGTACAACGCTGTAGATGCGCTCGTATATACAGTAGAACGTCGATGACTCGAACAGCGATTACTCGTTTAACATGGCTGATTCAAACTCGTTTTCCCTAGGTCCTAAGGAAAATTTAATTCTTTAGATAGCTCTAGGAAACAAATATTTAGGAATAGTTCATGGAAATAGTCTCATACTATCTCGACAATGTATATTGTGAGTTCTCATCAGAAGAGGCTTATTAAGATGATTCTAATGAGTAGGCTCAATACACTGCTATTTTACAGAAGATCGAAAAGACATTCAATATCCACATTTGCCCCCAGACCCGTCAATATGACTAACTCTCAGTGGCTCGAACTACCCATGTCTAGAACAGTTTTTCATGGTTTCAAAGATGTTTGAGCAATCATCATGAAAACATACCTATATAATTTTGACCCCCTTAAACCCCATTTTTATATAGTAAAACTGGAGTTTACAGGGGTATACATTATTTTTCTTATTTCTGCTCAAAACATAGATTGTGGGTACTCGTTAGAACCGCCTCGGCAAGGCGGTTCTAACGAGTACCCACAATGTATGTTTTGAGCAGAAATATGAAAATATTGGAGTTTTTATCTAAAAATTTTCAGTTTTTGGAGATGAAATTTTGTGTTTATTTGAATAGGCGTGTTTTCGTAATGTGCAGTTCAACTGTATGTATTACATGAGTGTACAAAAGTCAAACGTCCATGGCTCAAACATCTTTGAGAAGATGGAAATTCGTTCGAGATATGGGAAGTTCGAGCCACTGAGGGTTAATCATGGCGCCAGGTCAGGAAGCAAATGACGATAATTTGGAAAATCTTTTCGATCTTCTACACAATAATGGTATGTTAATGCTCTCATTAGAATCGCCTCGATGATGCGATTCAGTACACACAACATACAATTTCATGATTAAAAAGAAAAATTCCCTAAATATTTGCTTTTCTTGCGCTATGGGAAGAATTTCGTAGGGACTCAAAAACGAGTTCGAATTAGCCATGGTGAATGAGCCATCGATGTTTAAGCTATTGAAGTTCGACTGTACATGACACGTTGGTCCCTAATTGGGAGCGGTAGTCCACAGCGAGTTGTTTGTTCCTATGCCTCTGACTTCAGGTATCTTCTACGTCAGTTGAAGACAGGTTTCTCCACATTAAAAATTACTCTTTCTATGTCAAGATATAATGAAATTTAGCCCTAACATGACAGAATGCGTGGATGGAGTTTCCGCTAGGTGAACAAGCCAAAAGGAACATGCTCCCAATTTGTGGCTTAGCTGTTTTATTGTTTTATTTAGATATAAATCTTAAACGATATGTCATTTTCCTCAGCGCTACAAATACTGTCAAACGCTGGATATAATGTTATATCTGTTTGATTATAGCCATAGTTTATCTTTAAAACTGTCTGTAAAGTCTGAATGGAAACGATTTTTGGCTGTGCTTCAAACTCATTGTACACATATACCCCAAACGAGGCTACATCTGCTCCATGAGCACAACACACAGCAAGCCAAAACAACCCCGGAACTGTAACGCCATTTCCAATTACCTCTACATGGTTTTTGGAAGCATACGTGCCAGACAAAAGGTAAACTTCTGGCAATTCATGGCCGTATCTAGAGGTATGGACATCCTTATCATCAGTATAATGCAACACAGGGATACGACATTCGTCTTGTTCAAATTTCCGTACAGACTGCAAGACTTTCTTCCATTTAGAGAACACGGTGGGTTCCATGGGGGCTGCATTCGTTAATGTAAATGTAGACAGTCGTTTCGACAAAGCGCCACCGATGATATCCGGTGACAGAAGTGGAGCTATTCTGTATCCACTAAGATCGAAATCTGATGGCATAGCTTGTCTTTCTCCGAGTTTGCACTTATCTACCGTACATGTGTCTGCTACATCTTCTACTTTACAAATGCCCCTCTTTCTGTCTTTGTAGAACCAAGATATGACATTTGAACCTTCTCGAATCAGACCTTAAGTAAAAAATATATAATGTTATTTTATTATGGCGTACTCACATTAGTTTTGAAGACAATTCAATCATAGCTCCAACACTTTTCGCAACCACAAAGCACAAATATTTGTTTTCTTTTTGCTCCAAGAAAGGTTATGTAGTGGGTACTCATTAGAAGCGCCTCGCTGAGTCGCTTCTAAATAGTACATATAACATATTTTTTCATGGAGAAATGAATGATAAATACTGCAGGGACATACCATCCTATCTGGAGCTATTATTCAGGGCCCAGTTGTTCAAAGCGTCGTTAGCTTAACGAGCTCGTTAAGGGTCACTTTGTTAACTGTTTTAGCGGATTCAATATACAATATTCTGATATTTTGTATGAAAAAAATGTGAGTACTACTGCAGAAGCTACTCACATTTCTCAGCAAAAAAATTCAGCATACTTGCGTATCACTAGATATAAATTTTAACGAATCGTTAACTGGCGCTGTCGTTAAAATTGAACAACTGGGCCCAGTATATTAGTTAAATAGTTACGTGTTAGTCCTGTTATGATGTAAATACGTACTGCAAACACAAACAGAGAAAACATGTTAAACTATTTTACACCGAAGGCTAATGTTCCTCAGTCACTTCTGACTATGCACAACTTGCTGTTTAAGTCTGGTGATTGCAGCGTTATCGCTAGACAAATATTTACTAAGTAAACCAATTGAAGGATATTAATATTCTTACATGATTATTAAAATATAACCAATTTAAACGTGCATGGCTTTAATAGGACATGGTATATGTAATTTTAGCGAATTTTAAATTAAAATTTTACGATTCACTGGTTACACTATAAAACCTATCCAACTGTCATGACCCCGCGTCAATAAAAGCTAGCAAACAATTAAGATTGACTTAAAACCTGCTTTAAATGGTTGCATGCCTCAAAGACTGGTTGCATCACCATTGCAAGATATGCTACAATACGCTGGCGCTCCTTGTAAAGACTTGGCTGAGAACCATCCGGGCTAACGCGTACAAATGGTTCTCTACGTTTTTGCAAACTTGGTTAATACAATCATCTAACAAACGTTTACGGGACATACTTCTCGACCTATAGTAACATTTGCAGCTTCTTAAAACAGTATTGACAAAAATATACTAATTTGTAGACTTGGTGTCATGCATACCAATGATGTAATTCTTGTTACTCTGAGTCTATTTATTTGCAGTCAGCCATGTACAACTTAGTCAGAGACATTTGGTCACATGATTTCTACTTCAATACCAAGGAAATCTCGTTCGGTGGTACTCGCGCTGCCATCTATCTCATTTCAACCAAATACCGCTTGTTTCCCAGCAGCTTTGAATCAAAATCCCAAATAGAGGTTTGCAATTTTGTTGTATTTCGAGTACAATTGCAATGAACACTGCACTCATTCTTGAGGAATGTTTTCGCCTTAGAATTATATCCCCTTTAATCTTCTGGTTGAATTTAGTCTTCTGCTTTGGACATAATTGTTTGCTAACGATGTTTGCATCCTTGACTGATAGCCTAAAATACAACTCTTATATGTAGAATGGCGAATACCTACTCGCATGAAACCTATGTTGTCTGGCAAAGGCCGCAATGTTTATGAAATCGTGGGCATCGTGTATTGGATAGTGTATCACAATCATGGGACTGGACTGACAGAGTTTTTGAATGAAATAAACCTGCTGGCACTTACAAGTGATCACAGAAGTAGAAACTGTAGCCCTTTAGGGTTTTGCATAAATTCAATGATGAAAGTTTAACCACTGATAATTTGCACAGTATATTGTATTACCTTGCTCAATCATATATGGAACATGAGGCCATTTCTCGTCACCTAGGGATTGTACTGTTGCCATTGAGATAACTGGCATACGTCTGAAGGTATCGTACACTGTTGCATAATAATCCTCCTTGTACCCAAGCGTCTTGCTAAGGACACTTTCCTTGCTAAACCTCTGACAAAGCAGTTTGCTGCTACCTTCTAGTGGGATACCTTCTGGTAAGATACCTCCTGAAATTACAAATACTGATACCAGTAAATGTATTATAGTACAGTTGTCTCTCGCTATCTCGACCTCGCTCATCTCGAGTAACCGCTTATCTCGAAGTGAAAATCTGGTCCCTGCCTAAACATTAAAATCTAACAATAGGTAAAAAATATTGTGGAAAAGAGGAGAAATTGCTCCGAAGGAGTAATTTCTCCTCTTTTCTACAATATTTTCAATATATCTCTAACTTCAAGAATCTAATTACATATATATTTGTTAAATGTGGTTAATCGAATTAAATTTCCTCAATTCTGTAAATCTGATATGTCGAGATACGGACATCTCGAAGTATTTCAGAGAGTCCCTTGGAATTCGAGATAACGAGAGTCGACTATCTAAGAACGGCAAAATAAAAGTTTGATTTCTGCACAGAACTTCACAGAACTACGGGCATTGCAGTAGTAGCACTGTGGATATCAATATATCTATGTCAGTACAATAACAAATCTATGTGCTTCGAACAGTACACAAGATGTATAGGAACAGCCTCAATCATAGTTTACAGCCTACCACTGACACAAAGAGGAAGACCAAACAAACCATTACAGACAGTGCACAAGCCACACACCAACTAAAAGCAATGTAATTAGCTTCCTAAATACAATACATACTACATTTATAGTTTATAGTTTAATATTAAAGGTGATCATGGGGAGGGGGCGGGGCGGAATCAAGAGTACACAGCCACACTTACGCAATGGTGTTGAATTCAACATTTCTGTTATGTATAAATGATTTAATTATTAACGCCGAATCAACTATACAGACCTGCCAATGAAACACAACAGAAGTGAACCACAAAAGGAACGATTACAATAAAGTAAACATGCGAGAAATCTTGGACTACAACGCTCAGACAATTTTTATGAATAGAAACCATAAGGTATTAAGAGTCCAGAAGTGCTGCGTTTTCTATTTTTATGCGTCTTTAATGCATTGCTTTCAATACTCAAAAGGACCAAATGACCAAGGGCCGCTCACGTGAGAAGATGTATCAACACGAATGTGGGTCAAAGGTCTAATTCACCGAAGATAAACAATTCGAAAATTGTTAGTTTAACTATACATGTTGACAACATTGTTTGTTGCGCTTCCAATAATTGGCAGGTTGCAAGGTTTTCCGTTCATCTGACACAATGACTTAGATTTTGATCCCCATGTTACCCAACATCAAAGGCTGTCTAAAGATCAGATCCACGTGGCCTAATTTTCATCTCAATCTATAAACAATCAAGTCCAACATTTGGACAAACTTTTCGGGATAAAATATGATCTTACAAGGTTTCCCTTTATCTGACCTAATTGTGCTATCATGTGATTCAGCGTTTTTAATTCTAACTTAAACTGTCTAAGACAAACAAGTCAATAATATTGCCTCTGAAGTATAAACAATGGTTTCCATTTGTTTCATAAGACCTTCATTTAGACTCAATGTCTTTCAGTTTAACACACAGTCTAGAAGTCATTAAGATAATCATTTTAAAATATATAATAATGCAGACATCACAAACGTCTCCCCGTACTTCACAGTGCAGATTATATTTTCCTTTCCTTTGGGATCACTTGGCCCATTGTGGTATCTTCGAAAATGAGAGTTCTGCTCATGTATACGCTACTTCATTACTGCTTATGAAGAGTATCAATAAAACCGAGACTCATTTTCTATCTGTAATGTATCTTTGTTTCCAAAGGCAACCTTTTTTACTTAAATTATCTAACATACTTTTTCGCATTCACGCCTTTTGGTCAAAACATTAGTCAGTATATCCTGAAAAAATAATTTTTACCTCCGCAGCTTACCAGTATTTTGTGCAATCTCAAAATTCAGTAAGTGGACAGAAAATCAATGATCGAAAAGGCATGCATACGTACTAACCTGTGTTTTGGCGTATTTACTTAGAAACTATACAACGTCCAGCCAAACCCATATCGACTTATTATTATTAACCCTTAAAACTAGTAAGTCGGCAGTCAAAACAGCAGCAGACGACATTATGAAATACTTTTGTTTCAGTAAATATTGCTTCACATGTTCAGTAAATATTGCTTCACAGATTTAGGCAGGAGTAGAATGACGTCTTCTGTAACAAGTCTGAAGGGCGCTTAAAAGGCTACAACAGCCTCTACAATTTTTTTAAATTAAAAAAACAAGAAAGACGATCATCATGACGGCCCTAGAAAGAAAATATATTATTATCCTTTTCTATTTAGAGAAAATTGCAATATATTTGTAATTATCTTTATTTAATACGCAGAAGTCTCATTAATTTTCATTTGCCTTTATCTTTTTCCTAAACGACTGGCAGAGCGAACGTGAAAATACTCAATTAAAGCAAAACACAAACCCACTTATTGATTTCACAACGAAGTATAATCATAAATCATCCATCGGAAAAGAAACATTTGTTCCCAATTACGCTAAATTGCCAGAATGAATGGATAAAATGCATGTTTTACAACCCCACTTTAAATTCTAACCTAGCACAAAGTTCCGCCAGCATTCCTTCTTTAGATCGCCTTTATTTTTTAACTCCTTTCGCTGTCTCTTCTCGTATTTGCAGCTAGCATGTGATTTACAGAACACCATCAGGTTGTTAAGACATCTCTCTGTGGGAGTATAGAATGGTATATACTTGTCTCCCTGCTCACACCACATCATTGAGTCTGCCTCCATTAAGTTGTCTGTATTTAGTGTCGGCCATATAGGCATATTGTATTTCAGGTCGTACAATGTGTATTCACAGGTATCTAAAATGGACAGAAATATGTAATGTAGAAGTTTCGAAGTAAGAGTCACTCGGCGTATGTGATTGCAGTAAAACTCCACACCAGCCTGCAAAGCATCAGTATATTGTATATCATTCAATAGATCTGTCTGCATACAGATGGTCATTACGAAAACACGCCTATTCATATACATTGGAAATTTCACCTCCAAAAACAGAAAGTTTTCAGATAAAAATTGGATATTTTTCATATTTCTGCTCAAAACATAGATTGTGGGTACTCGTAAGAATCGGCCGCTGAGGCGGTTCTAACAAGTACCATAATCTATGCTTTTGAGCAGAAATAAGAAAAAATAATATATACCCCTGTAAACCTCAGTTTTACTATATAAAAGTGGGGTTTAAGGGGTCAGAATTTATAAGTATATTTTTGTGATGGCATAGAGATGGTGCTGAAGATCGGGGACATTTTTACAGCTACCATACGATGCTTACCTCTACATTTCAACTACAACCTATAAAACCGATTATTTAAAAAATGTTATCACACAATTTACATTTAAGAAAGAAAATATACGAGGGTCCTGCAAAACGTTTTGTCACTGGATTCGGATTACTTCAGTGCTACGTTTTATCAAACATATTTTTATTACAAACCTTCAAAGTATTCCCCCTTTACTGAAACACATGTTTGTACCCTTTTTATCCAGTCGCAAAAAGCAGATTAATAGTCTTCTTTTGGTGGAGACACTGATAAATAGCGCTATCAAGAGAACTTCTAGACGTATACTTATTTCCAGAAAGCATTTTCTTAAGCCTTGGAAATAAAAAGAAGTCACAGGGACTCAGGCCAGGTGAATAAGGTGGATGGTTTAAAACTTTCGCCTTTTCAGAAGCTAAAAAGGACTTAACAACCTTACACTTATGAGAGGAGGCGTTGTCATGTAAAAGGTGGACTCCTGACCATTCTTTTGCTTGGTCCATGTTCCAATGTAACAAGTAATTTGGTCAGTGTACATGACTGCATCAATTTCTATTTGAAATAACTCGGTCACTTGGAAAGCAATTTGCACGAAATAAATGGGTATCGTTAGCTAGCTATTCAAGTGCAATGAAGCATTTTAATATATACCAGGGATAAAACTTAGGAAGCCTATTAGTGACAGAACTTTTTGCAGGACCTCGTAGAATATCGAGTTTAATGACATCATGATTCACTACAAGACAAATCTGTGTACAAGCGAACTGGATTCCATCAGTCATTATAATAACACACCATAACTCTAGACAACGTGTTGAGTTGCACTACGTAAGTTTTGGTGCAGTGCAGAGATATGAAATACACATATCTAGATTCATGCACAATCAATTCTATAGTTATGCAGACCATGACATTTTCACCATACGTCAAGTGAGGACAATTTGGATTACGCATTTTAGGCAGATTTATGCAGGGAAAAGATTGCTTGAAGTAATAGATAACAACACTTTGCATATGGGTAAAACTTCAGCAGAATTAACACTTCGTGCAAAAAATATCATCAGTTTGTCGTCTGCTGGATTTAGAGAGCTGGTTAAAAAACTGCCGAATTCTGAAAATCTGCCCTGTGTATGCATAGAAAATAATTAACTGAGATATCCCTATACTTTACATAATATGTAAATTATTCTTTACAATAAATTAAGATGGTTTATGATAAATTATATATCATATCCAGAATACTTGCCTTTGTTGTCGTTTACATTTCTTAATTCATCTGAAATTAAAAGATCCGAAATTATTCGTCGGTGTCTAGAATTGAAACAAATACAACACGAATATAGGTGATTTGTTTCATTGAAGTCAATAATTATGATGAAATATCTGCATTCAACCTATTTCAGACAGAATAAACTCCACCACATTATATATCAGAATAGTCGAAATTCATCTTTAGGTATGCTAGACTATGTGATATATGTTCCCATAGAAAACGCAACCTTTTGCACTCTTTGCAATTTGCCCTTTTATGTTATCGAGGCTGAAATGGGTTAATGTAACATCAAACAATATATAGATGTATATCTATAAAAATGTATGCGACAGGTTTTTGTAATAAACTACTAGCACTCGGGTCTCATCTTGCCCTGGTAGTAGAAAGAAACAATAATGAAGTAAAACATCATGAATTCTACGTCAAATACTGCGGACACACGATAAAAATATGTGCTGTGACACAGCATTTCCTACAAGACAGCATGTGTGCCCAGTGAAGACTCAGATAAACCTACGCATCAGCGACGGCTGATCAGAGTAAAGTAGACTCTCGTTATCTCGAAGTCCAAGGGACTCTCTGAAATACTTCGAGATACCCGTAGCTCGACACTGATAGATTTGCAGAAATTGAGGAAAAAAGATAAATCAAACAACCACATTTCACAAATGAATATGTTATTTGACTCCTGAAAATAGAGATATACTGAAAATATTGTGGAAAAGAGGAGAAATTGTTCCTTAGAAGCAATTTCTCCTCTTTTCCACATGCTTTTGTTACCTGGTCATAGTTTCATGTTAAAACAGGGACCAGATTTTCACTTCGAGATAAGCGGTAATTCGATATAAGCGAGTTCGAGATAACGAGAGTCGACTGTATTTGCATGGCACGCTGTGGATAGCCAAGGATCCAAAGCATCTTCGGGTGGACAGCGAAGACTCTGGTCAGATAGCGCAGATTTGCATTCTGATCTTAGTTTTCGATGGGCGCACTTGCAACCTTGTAGCAAATGCTGTGTCCTGGCTAATATTCATTTTACGAATGGTTAAATATTTAAGCCTAGCGTCCCATAAATGGGACCTTTGCAAAAAGTGTAGACCTAGATCAGACGCCGCAGAGCGTGGCGTCTGATCTGGATATACGCTGTTTGCATTAAGTACAGGAATTTCTATAATTAGTAGTAATACTAAAAAACAAGCCAGTTACCCCTTAATTGAAAACGGACTGTTGCAAAGAGTTGCGGTAGAAGAGTCCATTCGGCATAAATGGGTTAAGCAACTGGTTTGATATAAAGCTATATCTACATGCGCAGGTTCTGGTGATTCTGCATAATCCACGTGGTCCCAAAAGAGGATTTGCTGTAAGTTATAAATGAGTCTTAGTTAACCCATTTATGCCGAGTGAACTCTTCAACCTAAACTCTTTGGAACGGTCCATTTCCAATAGAATGGTTGGTTTTATGATTTCCATATTGTACAGAAAATCCTATACTTAGTGCAAACAGTGTAGACCCTGATCAGACGCCGCATTCTGCGGCGTCTGATCTGGGTCTACACTGTTTGCCAATGTCCCTTTTATAGGACGCAAGGCTTAAACGGGTTAAGGAAAATAAAGAAAAAAGGAGAAAAATTGTATGCAGATGCCAAGAGAAAATGATCTGCACAGTCAAACCCCGTGTCTTGCAGAACCGCGGTTTCGTTATATATAAAGTACGTAGATTGGAGTACAAAATATTTTATATTTCATTTCCCCTTTCTATAGCGTTTGTTCTAAAATATCGCTAAAGCTTCCTTATTTGAAAACAATAAAATTGTCCACTGTGGGAAAAGTTCTTAAAGTATTACTTCGGTCGAATGTTCACAAAATATAATGTTATAAACATGCTGTGAAAATAACATATGTTTTATTCTACAGCGTATGATAAGGCTAAACGTTTGCATTCAGTAATATTCTTTCCTAAAGGACAGTTGTCGTGTAAAACAGCTGCGTCACTTTCGTAATTCTATTATGAAAACACGCCTATTCAAATATATTGAAAATTTCACAACCCAAAACTGAAAGTTTTCTTATATTTTTCATATTTCTGCTCAAAACATAGATTGTGGGTACTCGTTAGAACCGCCTCGCCGAGGTGGTCCTAACGTGTACCCACAATCTATGTTTTTTGTGCAGAAAGAAGAAAAATAATGTATGTCTCTGTAAACCCCAGTTTTACTATACAAAAGTGGGGTTTAAGGGGGTCAAAATTATATAGATATGTTATCGTGATGCGTTTACTGACCTATGTTTAGTACATCATCTAAATCTATTCCTCCGCAACTGACGTGGTGTTCTTCAGTTAGATAGCCACTTGATGTTCGACACATTTTGACGTCATGTTGATCGCAATGACGAGTCTCAATATACTCTCCTTGACAATGGTTGGCGTTTGAAGAGTAGCCTTTGTCAGCTGGACAGCGTCGAAATCTCAGGTCAACGTCTCCAGCTCGTATCCATGGTGACCACGGCGCCCATGTAATATCTGATAAGAAAGGTAACTTTTATATGTTTAACTTTCAAAATAATATTGTGCACCAAAAGGGCAGCAAAACTGACTTTCAGTTTGTAGTAGCGTTCTCAGTTTTGTTTCTTCATAGCGTTAAGAAATTGATTTACATTTTGTGTTCTGTGTTGGTGATGCTGATGTATGCATAAGTACGGGAGACACAGATCAGACATTTTAGTCACTCATCCATCTGTTTTAGACACAAAAAGAGATATTATTGCATAAAAAGCAGTGCCGCACGTTATTAACAGCCGTGCATTAACCGGTGAAAAGCCATGTATTAACAAGGCAATTCACGCGCTGTTAATGCGCGGCTACGCAACTTTCAATATGCCTGTATCGGGGCCATATAATTGCTGCCGTCACGAGATGTGTAGTGCCTGGCCCTTGAACGAGCATAGTCCGTGGAAATGGCGTTTGCGAGACATCAGTGAAATGGCGAAACAAAATAGTGCAAGAAATAACGCGAAATGTAGCAAATATGTGTTTAATTTTTATGCAATAATAGCGATCGAACATGGTTTTTGAATGCATTAACATGCGCCAGGTCACTTGGGAGGTGTTGAAAACCGCGGCTTTCGGCGGCCTCGGTGTTCAACACCTCCCACGGGACCTGGCGAATGATAATGCATGAAAACCCATGTTTGATCCCTATAATAAAATGAATTTGTTCAAGTTGAGGAAAAATTTGTCGACGAGTTACGGTGTTACTACATTACGACCTTTCATTTTGTGACTAGACTCGCATATTGATAACATGGACAGCAGTATAGACATGATCATGAAAGACAGATAAAACTCATTTTAACACACGTCTTAAAAGTCTGTAAGTTCCATTGTAGTATACTGAGCCAAACAAGAAATACATCACTTCTGCTAAAAAAAAGGTAAGATTTGTACACTTTTTACTGTTGCAATAGAAGTATCTGTAGGTTTTAGTGCACAGCTTCTTGCATAAAGTCTTTATATGTAAGAATAACAACTCAAATACACTCCCAATTATTTATCTGCATGCCCATTTTACACGCTTGAACAGTTTGACTACAAGGTATAAGTCTTCGTTTTGTTTGCCAATTAGTGGTGTTGCGTTTCTTAGTATGGTCAGTATATATAAGCACTTGCACAGTTTGCGTTTAATGGAGGACTTTTGCAATCTACCAAGGCCCAGATCATCCTGCACATCTGTGCAGTCTGATTAGGTACCTCTCAGGTCGCCAAAAGATTTTGGGGGTAGTGAAGGTACATTCTGATCTGGGTCTTTGTTGCCCAGTTTTGACTTTGGTAAACATTACATATAATTAGCGAACAGCCTGATACTTAGTGTTCCAATGTAAAATATGATGTTCCCCATTATCGTCTGTTAAATACAGTATAGAATTCTAAATTTACTTTCAGACTGATTTTTCGACGGTCTCTTCCATTCCATACTACATTTATCCTTTATTTTGAAAACTCCATTTAGCTACTAGAGGCAGACAAACTACAATGCGATAAAACTGTTCCAGTTTGTTTGGCACCTGTACTTCCTGAAACCATTAACATCTGGTCAAATTTTCAAGGCTGATTAACATAAATACTGTTGTCCATATATTTGATCATATATCGTACACTTACTTGAAATTTCTTCACAGAATGGCGGTAGGCTGGCGGATAAAGGGAGTGTCTCATCACTACTTCCATTTACGGCATCTTTGTCATCTGAAACAGATAACAGAAATTGATGGTAGTTCATGGATCCGTAGAAATGCAAAATGTGATCAAGGAAAGACCGAATCATTTGGTGCATCTACGCAGTTTGATCGGCTGGCTATCCTTGCTTGTCGCTCAAAGAAATCACAAGACAAAATATTTAGACGTAAACGTCTAAGTACCGACGCAAATTTTGTACATGTTTACATAGAGATATGGGATAAGGGTTATACTAAAGTTTAATAAATTTTCAATGTAACAGGTAAAATCGAAAAACAATAAGATTCTTTAACTTTCACTGCCACAGGCGATAATAATAGGCTTTTGCAAACAGCATAGATGCAGATGAGACGGCTCATATGGGTCGTCTCATCAGGATCTACGCTGTTTGACATTCAGTCTTTCAACCTGACGCTAAAAGAGAAAAGCAGGCGACAATGTCGTCTGAAATTTTGCACTGAAAGAGTTAATGTTGGCTTTTATTAAGCTTTATGAAATTTCTTGATTGAAATGAAAATAAAATAGGCATTAATCTGTTTATAATACAGTTTGTAATAAGATTTTTTGATATATATATTTGCCAAAAACCGACGATCCCAACAAATATAAAAAGTCCTTAGTGAGCTAATCGAACACGCTGCCATATGTAAAACTCCAAAGTTATATATTAAGAGACCGGCGCGATTCCCGCGCCGGTCAATAAATGCAAGACAAGTCAAGACACTGATCAGACTAAATTTATGCAACTATATGGAACAGTGTCGTCTGCACTGTTTGACCAGGATCTTCGCTGGTTGCATTCAAATAATTGGATACTGTTAAATACATGTTTCCAAACCAAACTAACTTCTGAAAATTAATTCACTAAGGCAGACGAAACCTAGAATATGGGTTGAAATTAAGGATTAACTGTTAACGCAGTTTAGCAGTTAAAAGTGTATTCCGGTCATTAAAGTCCATGAAATTACTAGATGTCCTAACAAAATGAATGAACGAAATATATAACCCACAGATGTATAACAAGGGGAAAACTCATTAAATAAAGAACAAAATATATAATGTCTGCTGCTACTGTTGTGATTGGCGTATTAATGTTGAATCGTATAATAAGCAAATTTTAC
The DNA here is from genome assembly GCA_964016985.1 of Anodontia alba. NCBI lineage: Eukaryota > Metazoa > Mollusca > Bivalvia > Lucinida > Lucinidae > Anodontia > Anodontia alba. The sequence continues at coordinate 25,678,207 of OZ024834.1, forward strand.
TACGGTTTTGTGATCTGAAGCTCTGTATCATGTGTCTCTGTTGTCCTTATTTCTCCGAATCGTACTCAACGGAAAGCGTTTCTTTCAACTTGTGATCTTGGAATATTCACTTGACTTGATACAGAGCATCACATTACGAAAACATGTCTATTCAAATAATACTGAAAATTTTACCACCAAAAAATGAAAATTTTAAGATAAAAAATCCTGATATCCTTCATATTTTTGCTCAAAACATGGATTGTAGGTACGCGTTAGAACCGCAATAAGCAAATTTTACTACGGTATTGTGATCTGAAGCTCTGTATCACGTGTCTTTGTTGTCCTTATTTCTCCGAATCGTACTCAACGGAAAGCGTTTCTTTCAACTTGTGATCTTGGAATATCCACTTGACTTGATACAGAGCATTACATTACGAAAACATGTCTATTCAAATAATACTGAAAATTTTACCACCAAAAAATGAAAATTTTCAGATAAAAAATCCTGATATCCTTCATATTTTTGCTCAAAACATGGATTGTAGGTATGCGTTAGAACCGCCTCGGCGAGGCGGTTCTAACGCGTACCCACAATCTATGTTTTTTGAGCAGAAATGAGAAAAATAATGTATACCCCTGTAAACCCAATATAAAAGTAGGGTTTAAAGGGCAAATATAAAGGTTTTAATTCTACTAAATATTTAAGGGCACTTCAGTAAGGAGGTGACTGCCGAAAACCGCATCAAATTATCTTAAACGGTTTCTGAAATATTGCGATTTGAAATTTGATATTTAACATCCAAGAGGATTGAATTCAGGCTGCCTCATTAATATTCATGAGCCTTTTTATGACATCATAAGGGAACAGTAAAATTTTAAACTTTTTTAAATTGCCAATATTTTTTGCTCTTTAATCTGCATCAATTCAGTTTTCATATTGTTTAATTTATTCAGCTCCTTTAAACTAATATACATAGGAATTTAGCTCTTATTTTCCGTTTAAAGTGTTACATTTCAAATTTAAAAATTTCATTTAAATAATTTAAAATCCAGTTACAATGCTTAATAATTAGCCAAAATTGACTTTTTTGGCATTCATTTATATGATATACACCCAAAATTCACTATTATTAAAAAAAACTTACCAAAAATTAAATATTAGTCAAGTTTTAAACATTATAAAATTTAGCTTTAAATTTAAATAACAGATTAAATTTTGAGTTAAATTCTATATTCATGGGCTTATTTGTGGACAGAGACCAATTTCAATAATGGTTAAGGAGAAAAAACTGTGTAGCATATAAGGAAATGCAGAATATTCCTGTTTAAAATTTCAATTTAAAATTTAAGTTCCACTATGACATCACAGAATATTGCATTGTGGGCCTTAATCAATACACAATCCAAGGGAGGTTACTCTAACAGGAAAAAAGGTAGGTATCGTAAATTAATTACCATAACTTTTGATTGGATTGGAATTTTTTGATGGGGTTTTCAACAAAATAATTCTCTTAAAGCATTCTATCAACACCCTGAAAACCAGGAATATTTTAAAAACCTTTATATTTGCCCTTTAAGGGGTCAAAATTATATAGGTATGTTTTCATGATGAGAAAACAAATATTGAAGTGCAGGAATTGCTACAATCAGAGATCGCACACTATCTCCGATACCAAGAGGCACAGATAAGAGTGCGAACAGGAACATTCACAACCAGAACATATAACAATACGATTTTCCAAGAGACAAGTTCTCTCGTCCAAACTGAGATGGATCAAACAAATACAAGAACAAGGTATCAGGCAGGATGGCAGCACCGCAGAGCAGCACCGCAGCCAAAGAACACAAAGTAATAGAAAGGAAAACGCAATATCAGAACCATCGCATTTAAATGTTACAACTCTCTGAATAAATTCAGCAGACGTCAACCTGATGATAGTTTTCTCTCTTTTTGCTATAAAACAAGGTTTGGTATTTCATGCAAATTGTCTCCTTTATTACAGTTTGCATGAAATGTCACACCCCGTTTTCTGTACAAATTTAGAAGCAAATATTTCAAAATATTGTCTGCTGAATTGTTTACCCAGCACGAAAAGCGTTAAAAGCACCAGATTACTCTAGTAATAATTTGTATGCGTTGCCAGAATATGGCATAATGACTCTTTTCTCGCGATGGGCATGATTAATTAAACTTTTGCGCTAATAAGAGACCCACATTATCGGACATCTGACTGCCTGCTGATTTTTCTTATTGTTTCTGATAAATGACCTGTGCCTTTTTATTGGCTGAGCTGCATGAGGTAAAAATGGTCTTCACGAAAATGTGAGCGGCGAACATCCTGGTCAACCTTCGCATCAGGCCAGTCTCTTCAGAATATTTACTGTTTACTTGTACTAGTTTCGGATACTGCAAAAACATATGATAAATAGCAACGACCCGTTCAGTAACAGAAGATGCACAGGCTGATCTGTACTGTAGCACTTTTCAAATGTGCCATTCTGTTCTTTCAACTTGATATGATTTCCTTTACTGTGGTCTTTTGGCATTCCAGAAACAAATAATACCAACAATGCCGGAAATTCATTTTCTCCGTCTGTAAGTCGTGTTTCGGCAAATTAATTATCCGCCTAGGTTTCCTGAAAACCTTTGTCTTTGTGGGGAAGTGTGCATTGGCTAAAATGAATTATAGCTGACCGTGCTCTTAGGAGACAAACAGTATTTTCAGAAATAAGACCAGTATTTAACAATGCAGACTTTCTATAATTAAAGTCAATCGCTCGTAAAAGCTGATACCGCATTCAGAAATCAGCCAGGCAACCTGTCGCAGTCGAGTTGTTTTTTTTTTTTTTTCCTTCTTCATTTTTGCTCTGCAGTATGCGGGTAGCTTGATTGAACAGTATGTAATGTATTTTGTCATAAGCAAGCAATGTTTGGGTTTATTATGCTACATACTACATGCTTAGTTTTAATCAATCAGCTTTGCTTTCCTCTTTAATTACACGACGGTCGGCGGTGTCTCAGACTCTATAAAGTTGCCGACCTTAACCTTATATTTGTCTTTTGATGTTATGTTTTTGCTCGGGCCTTCCATGGTTCAACCAGTGGTTTTCTGTTGCAACGTACCCTGTGACATTTCACTTACTGACTAGCATGCTTTATAAATCTTTAACGAGTCGTTATCGGCCCGTCAGCTACCCTGACGGGCCGATAACGGCCCGCTATAGATTTATAAAGAATGCTTACTTGGTAAGACAGCCTCTATACTCTCCGCAGAAAATGTATGATCTCAAAACATAGCTTTCTAAAGGCACTGGCTGACAGTTTAATTACATGAAAAGATGACACAAAACTAAAAGTGAAGCTATTCGGGAAATGCCTTAATCACGAAGCACAGCCCTCCCGAGGCACCAAAAGAAATTGAGATGAGGAACAAATAATGACAAGAGGACCATGATGGTCCTATATCGCTCACCTGAGCAAACAGCTTTGCACACTTACTGTTGAAGTTTCAGCCAAGTTCACTGCTCTAAGATTTTTATATAAATTTTATAGCCCTGCTCCCCAGCGGCCATGTTTGTTTTCATGCATCATGATGGCTTGAACTGACTCTTGAAAGAGGATCACCAAAGGAACAATTCTGCCATATTGAAATCGGTCCAATGGTTTCTGACAAAAATATTTTTAAAATGTTTCATATAGCTATATAGGGAAAATAAGCCCCACCCCCTAATGGCCATGTTTTTAACGAATAATGACTGCTTGAACAAACTTGGTAGAGGGTCACCATAGGAACATTCCTGCCAAGTTATATTGAAATCGGTCCAGTGGTTTCTGACAAGAAGATTTTTAAAGTTTTCCATTTAGATATATAGGGAAAATAATCCCCACCCCTTGCAGCTATGTTTTTTGATGAATCATGATTGCTTGAACAATCTTGGTAGAGGGTCACCAAAGCAACATTCCTGCCAAGTAATAATGAAATCAGATAGGTGGTTTCTGACATGAAGAATTTTAAAGTTTTCTATACAGATATATAAGAAAAATAAGCCCCGCCCCCTGGCAGCCATGTTTTTGATGTATCATAAGGGCGTGAACAATCTTGGTAGAAGGTCACCAAAGCAACATTCGTGCCAAGTTACATTGAACTTGATCCAACAGTTTCTTTTAGAAGATTTTTAAAGTTTTCTATATAGATATATAGGGAAAATATGCCCCGCCCCCTAGCGGCCATGTTTTTTGACAAATCATAACGGCTTGAACAATCTTGCTAGAGGGTCACCAAAGAAACATTCCTGCCAAGTGATACTGAAATCGGTCCATTGGTTTCTGACAAGAAGATTTTTAAAACTTTTCTATATAGCTATACAAGGAAAATAAGCCCCGCCCCCTGGCGGCCAGGTTTATTGATGAATCATGATAATTTGAACAATCTTGGTAGAGGGTCAACAAGGAAACATTTCTGCCAAGTTATAATGAAATGAGTCCAGTGGTTTCTGACGAAGATTTTTATTTTAAAGTTTTCTATATACATATATAGGAAAATTAAGCCCCGCACCCTGGCAGCCACGTTTTTTTGACAAATCATGACGACTTGAACAATCTTGGTAGAGGGTTACAAAAGAAACATTCCTGCAATGGTATACCGAAATCGGTCCAGTGGTTTCTGACAAGACGATCATTATATAGATATATAGTTAAAATAAGCCCCGCCCCCTAGCGGCCATGTTTTTTGACGAATCCAAATGGCTTGAACAATCTTGGTAGAGGATCACCAAAGGAACACTTCTGCAAAATTATATAGAAATCGGGCCAGTGGTTACTGAAAAGAAGATTTTTTTAAAGTTTTCTATAAAGATGTAAAGGGAAAATAAGCCCTGCCCCCTGGCGGCCATGTTTTTTGACGAATCCAAATGGCTTGAACAATCTTGGTAGAGGATTACCAAAGAAACATTTCTGCAAAATTATATTGCAATCGGTCTAGTGGTTTCTAACAAGAAGATTTTTAAAGTTTTCTATATAGATTATATAGGGAAAATAAGCCCCGCCCCCTGGCGGCCATGTTTTTTGACGAATCCATATGTCTTGAACAATCTTGGTAGAGGATCACCAAAGGAACATTTCTGCAAAATTATATTGAAATCGGTCTAGTGGTTTCTGACAAGAAGATTTTTAAAGATTTCTATATAGATATATAGGGAAAATATGCCCCGCCCCCTTGCGGCCATGTTTTTTGATGAATCCAAATGCTTGAACAATCTTGGTAGAGGATTACCAAAGGAACATTTCTGCAAAATTATATTGAAATCGGTCCAGTGGTTTCTGACAAGAAGATTTTTAAAGTTTTCTATATAGATATATAGGGAAAATAAGCCCCGCCCCCTGGCGGCCATGTTTTTTGACGAATCCAAATGTCTTGAACAATCTTGGTAGAAGATCACCAAAGAAACATTTCTGCAAAATTATATTGAAATCGGTCTAGTGGTTTCTGACAAGAAGATTTTTAAAGTTTTCTATACAGATATATAGGGAAAATAAGCCCCGCCCCCTGGCGGCTATGTTTTTTGACGAATCCAAATGGCTTGAACAATCTTGGTAGAGGATCACCAAAGAAACATTTCTGCAAAATTATATTGAAATTGGTCCAGTGGTTTCTGACAAGAAGATTTTTAAAGTTTTCTATATAGATATATAAGGAAAATAAGCCCCGCCCCCTGGCGGCCATGTTTTTTGACGAATCCAAATGGCTTGAACAATCTTGGTAGAGGATCACCAAAGAAACATATCTGCAAAATTATATTGAAATCGGTCCAGTGGTTTCTGACGAGAAGATTTTTTAATTTTTTAGTTAAAAAATCTATTTTTAGCTACTGTGACCTAGATATGCAATGGACCTGAACCATTTGAACAACTTTGAAAGAGGATCAACCAAGGATCATCCCTGTGAAATTTGGTCAAAATCCAATCAGTGGTTTAGGAGGAGATATTGTTTAAAGATTGTGAACGGACGGACGGACTGACAGACGGACAGACAGACGGACGACGACGACGACGACGACGGACGGTGGGTGATCACAATAGCTCACCTTGAGCCTTCGGCTCAGGTGAGCTAAAAACACAAACTCCACAGCACTGCACTTAAACGTAGTTCTGAGGTTATCCAACACTTGCCCCTAATCCTGATTCAGTTTTAGTTCGTTCTGCCATATGTAATAAAGCTTATCTTTGTCATTTGCAAACGGTCTGATTATGGTATATGTGAGTTGCTAATTTTATAAACAATAGGTAATATTTTTGCCTTATGTGGCCATTGTCATGTGCCAGCACCTTGGTTTTCCCGTATGCTAGAATCTTGCTGTGCAATATCCGATCAGTCTGATACCAGTTGTTTATTTTTTATCATGGGCGAGGTTAATACTGTTCATTAGGAATAGGGATAATGAAAACAAATCCAACATCACTTAGACCGCGTCAAACGAACAAATGCCTTCGAGCATGCGCAAAATGTTCGAATCATCCTGCACATGCGCAAAATATTGCCCAGGCATCTTTTCTCCATTAAAATATTCTGTAGCATCCAATGAATCTGTTTGCGGACAGCGAAGGCCCAGATCAGCCTGTGCAACCGCGCAGTCTAATATGCAGTCTGCATATACCCGAGGACACGTTTCGTATGGCGCTGCCCACTTACACCCGCTAACAACACCTATAGCTAAATTCTATTTTCACATAAATAGTACGGACTCTGGTACTCATTTTTTGCTAACCCTAGCATCGGAATGATATACGATTTATTTCGATACAGAAAGAACGCCTGGACATGTCTGTATATACCAACTGTACAGCAGATATGCATACATTGCATTTCGCGAGAACTCGCACGTTTCTATGGAGGCCCAGTTAATACTTAACAATTTCCAAGTATACAAAACCTTGTGCATTCAGATTAAAATCATTAAAAAAGAAAGAAAAAAACTTCTGAAAACAGAAAGCAGAATGTTCATTTTCTACTGCGATTATGCAAACATGACGTCATTAGTGACACTCCGGTTGTTTTCCGCATTTAAGGGAGTGTACCCCATTTTCCTGTTGGACATGATTTTTTTTTTAAATTTCGCATGCAGACTGCGTTACAAATAAACCTTCTACTTTTTCCTATAGCCTATATTAGAAGGTATACAGAAATGGATTAACACCAGAACATGTTCGATTTTTCATCCAATATTGCCGCGACAATAAACCTTTAAGAAATCGTTTGATTGCAAATTTTATGATACCACTTTGAATGATACATTTTAAATTTTACCAGACATCTTTCGGACATTCGTGCTTATGGTTTTTCAATAAAAATATTCGTATAGAACCCTGTATTATACTTACGTAAGTCTTAAACATGTATGTTGAGGGGAATCGCCGAGCATTTCTTCATGTCCATAATTTCAAAACCTTTGTTGACGAACTATACTTTGTAAGAATGTATGAAGACCAAACATTGTATTTGACGTAATTTTCCCAAACTAAAATGCTTATCAAAATTTCATAAAATACACGCCGTTTTACAAAATGCGACAAGAATTTTAAACAATCAGTGCTAATTAATATATAGACAACTGTACAGATTAATTTATCGCAAGTTGGTTGTATGTTGGGTGTATTTTACCTGGTGGTGTATACGCTTAATAGAACTTACAGTTGCTCGGCGAAACTCTAAACCTGTATCATGCAAATGCATGCGTTTCTCCAAAATGCAATTTGTTTCGCATTGCTATACAGCGCTTTTGTATGAACCAATATCCAAGCTTTATATATACAAAAACAAATCAATTTCCGATGCTAGGGTTACGTTTTTGTTGTTGTTTTTTTTTTTTTTTTTTTTTTTTTTTTTTTTTTTGTTTTTGTTTGTTTTTTTTTTTTTGTTTTTTTTTGCAAGGCACAGGAATTGAGAAACGACTAAAACATATGAGCTTAATCCTAATGGACCAGAAAGTTTAATAATATTAGCACTATATTGATCAACGGGGTGCCATTTTACGTCCTCAACATAAGTACTTAAACTGGCATTTGCGTTAGCAGCTACCACCAGAAAATGTATGCAAATTGCATAAGCTCCAATAAATGTATATAAATAATGATTTAACAAGTTTCTGTTTGAATCATAGAACATAAGTGGAAGTTTCTCTGAGGGAATCTGAGCTAGGATAATTTATCTGCCTTTACTGTGATTGCCATCTTTCATATGGAAAGTGTTTGTACTCTACACTCCAGGTTGCTATGTTTACATCACATGACACGGGTTAAAGGTTATATCTAATTTTCATTTCTCAGCACTTTCCAGTGATTTCATTCGGCTTGCTCCATTAATAATCTTTTATAACACAATATTTTAGTGTATTTATATGTGTTTTATATGTATTTTATATGTATAAAGTATAGACAGGCCTTCTAGCAAAACAAATTTTGTATGTGACGGTTTTCTATTTTTTTTTTTTTTTTTTTTTTCATTGATTTGCAATCTGCAAAATGTAAAAGTCCTGCACCATTTTGAAATAAGCCCCGCCTTCATCCTTTCATAGAACAAGTGGGTGTTTAACGACAGCTGCTGCGACCACAGTCTACTCCAAAAGTGTGGCGGATTGGGGGTCTGTCTTTTGGGAAAAACAGAACTAACCAAAATATTGAAAATAGCCACTCGATTTGATTGAGTCGCTTTCTTGACGGATAAAGAAACAACAGCAATATCCTCATGCCTCCTAGCAACGCGTTTAACGGACCTCTTTTCAATCTTTCTGTTCTTTGCTTCCACAGGCAACCTTTAAGATTTGAATTATACTTCACTGCTGCTTGTGTTAAGTGTAGTGTGGCAGCCTTAAAGCGTCTCCCTAGTGTAGATTATATTTTGTTTCCTTTGGGATCATTTAGCCTATTCTGGGTACTTTGAAACTTGAGTCTCCAATCTTCATTCGTTTGCATGTTTTTGTTCCCAAAGGCAACTTTTTAGGTTTTATTCTGTCTTCACATAAAATGTATGAGTTCAATAGTCCCAAAAGACAAGAAGTCTAAATTAAATAAGTACTGTATCGAATCATCGAGCGATATTTTACGGTCTCAACACAAGCACTAGAACGACAGCTGCTACGATCACAAAGTAATCTGAAAGACTGTCAAGTAATTGCTATTTAAAATAAATCGTGTTACTACAATTTTTGAGAACCTGAAAATTTGCGTTGTTGAATTTTGGCTTGTTAGTATAATAGACACACACTAAGCTAACTATTCAAAAGAATTATGGACTAGTTTACCATTCTAATCCATTTATGCCCAGCGTCCCATAAAAGGGACATTCCCAGCAAACACACAACGTCACAATAACGTTGTTACAACGTCACTGCAACATCACAACGTTGCAGCGACGTCGTAACGACGTTGCTGCGACGTTGTGTTTTTGCTGGGATTGGCAAACAGTGTAGACCCAGATCTGTCCAAAGAAATGAGACCGAATAGTCTACTCGGCATAAATATACATGTTAATGTACCTGACGATAATTTCTCAGCAGCAACATAGGAGCGGCCGTTGTCTTGCTGGAAAGGTTTACTGTTCCCAGCCTCATCATCGCCTGATACCTTACCTGAAAAAGACAAAAACAACAAGTCAAACATGCACAGCTGTCATAATATTTTAAACTGACATACACAGCCGGCCCTCTTTATACCGATAACTGATACAAAGAAATAATGCGATATAATGATGATTTGAATGGCATGAAACAATCGCTCAAGAACTTGCCTTTATAAGCAAATTATGCAAGATCGTTGTAGTTAATACTCCAAGAAGCATATGTTTTGGATATCTGTTATATTTGTTAAAATCGACTCAACGGGGCGATTCTAACAAATATCCAAAACCATATGTTACATGGGAAAATAGAAATGAAACAAGACCTTTCTTAAATATCATTCTGCGCATTAAGGATTCTTTACAACAGCAAATTCATTTAAACAGCAACATCTTTCGGAATAAATGCTGTCGTTGTAATGAGGTTTCAGTGTATGAAGTTTCATCACAAAGGAAGTCAAATGAATACTATTCCTTGTAGTATAAAACTGAAAATACAATCGTCAATATCATTCCCAGTCAGCATTCTACGTAAATCTACATCGGGCCGTCATCGGTCTGTCAGGGTAGCTAACGGGCCGATGACGGCCCGATGTAGATTTACGTAGAATGCTAGCTGGGATTAGCATTAGAATCAGACGTTCTTATGGCAAGATTTTTCTGTTCTTACATGCATGAACTCTATTTCTGTAAGCAGACTACAAATGTGCTAAAAGAAGTGAACGATTCTGTCGAAAATACAGTCAATCGGTGTTTTAGATTCGGATTACCAGAGCCCAATCATGGCGATAAAGAGAATATTATTTCTTGTGGTGCCTTAAGCTATGAATCCCCTATTTATTCCCAACGAAGAACAAAATTTAATCAACATTATAACAATGTGTAGTGGAAAGTAGGATGTAGAGTAATATATATCTGGTCACACATCGCGGATAGAAAGCTGGGCCGGAGGTTATAAAACTTTTTTCATGCTCAACTCAACTGAGCATGAAATTTCACTTGGTATTAAAAATAAAGTTTAAAAAAATGTTAGTATTTTATGATTTATAAGCAAAATAAAATTCATGCTCAGCTGAGTTGAGCATGAAAAAAGTTTTAATAACCTAGGGCCTGATCTGAACCGTTCGCATATCTCAGGACCTATCTCTCAAAGAACGTATTTATGTTTTGCAATGTAACTGTTGTAATACTCCTATAAAGTTGCCTTATCTGTTTGCAAATAGTTTAGCCATTGTTTTCTCTAGAAATATCTATGTCACATAGACTGGCATACCAATAATTGAAATTCGACTCTTCCAATATATACTGTGCAGAAGGGAGTATTTAGTCAGTCTAATATGGACTAAGCGTGCTAAGTTGCACGACCCGCAAAAACACATTGACATGATTATACCCATTTACCAATTCTACAATCTGTGATAGGTCTTTAACCCTTGCCATGCTGAATAAATTAAGAGATGCCACGCCCACTTCTAATTTTCAGCCAATCAGATTACTTGATCCGGGTTTTTGATAGAAATTCACATATTTAATGACAAACAGTACAGATCCAGATCAGTTGGCTTCTTCAGAAGCCAACTGATCTGAATCTACACTGTTTGTTAAGACAGGGCATGTCGTGTTCAGCAAGAGAAGGGTTAGAGGTGAAGGAGTGACAGGATTGTATATAAATTTAATTCTAACAGCATGCTGTTGTAATTGCATGTTAGTAGTAACAGTGTTTTCAAAAAAAGACGGATGTCCCACTGACAGTGCACCTGTGACCTTGAAAATGCTAAAATGTATATGCTTGTTTTTTGATAACTTAACCTCCTTTGAACGTTATAGTATACATAGCTTACTGGGCAGCTTTCTTTTCAATTTTTGAAAGCCGCAAAACATCTATAAGCATTAGTTTGTGGGCACCTGTTGTACTATTTTTTACATGTGTTTACTTGGTCATATTTTGTTGGTACCAATCAGTATGCCAAAATGATCAAAATTTTCACAGGGATTTAATTGGTATGGCCATTTTTCACAATCTGTGCCTGATGCCTGGGCGAGACTAATGTCGAAGAAAACTGGCATCTGACAAGTTCATTGATTAGATTTTGTCGCTACCTTGCAACTTTATTGATTCGACCTCGACTATATCTATCAGTAAGCCATAAAATATTCCGAGCGGTTTCATATTTTCCCATTTTTACCTCGGCGAGGCTATTTATAAAAATAATCTGGTATTTGAAAACTTCACTGGTTAGGTCTTTCCAGTATCCATCAAATGTCAATTTCTAAGGGTTCGCGCGTTATGGCTATTATCATATTTTTCCCATGTTCTGCCTCGGCGAGGTTATTTATAACCATTTATAAAGAAACATGCCATCTGACAATCTTATTGATTAGGTTTTGTCAATATTGATCTGCATGCCAAAAAATATCAAAATATTCCAAGCGATTTAACAGTTATCGCAATTTTCACAACTGATTACGGACAGCCGAACACGCCACGGCGAGCCAATTCATAAAGAAATCTGGCATCTGACAATTTTATTGTGTAGATCTTGTAAATATCTATCTGCATGCCAAATGTTATAAAAAATATTCAAAGCGGTTTAAAAGATAAAGCGATTTTATAAACTGATACCGGATGGACGGACGGACATGCCTCGGCGAGGCTGTTCATATAAAAATCTGGCATTTGACAATTTCATTGATTAAATTTTGTCAATACATTTTTTGCATGCCAAAACTTATAAAAATATTCTAGAAGGTTTAAAAGTTATAGCGATTTTCATAAATTGATTACGGATGGGCGGATAGACAGACATGGTGACTATAGGACACACCTTTGGAAGACTTTACTGTGGGTTGTACAATGCCTGTCAAAACAGTAATAAAAGAATTCACCTAGCTGATACATAAATATAGATTGCATTTTGTATCCCCATAAATCTTTCTTATGTATTTTAAGTTATGGTAATAAAAGAGCACGCTACAGTTTTTAGATGTGGGTAACATTAAAGTAAAGCCGATAAGAGGCTGAGTTCCGTACAAGTCTTTGCGCTCTTAATGATAATAGACCTAAATGTACTACCGAAATGTATTTCATCACTTTCTATAGTCAAATTTCAATGGCTCGAACATCTTTGGGACCGTGGAAATTTGTTCGAGATATGGGTAGTTCGAGCCACTGAGGGTTAATTGTAGCGCCAGGTCAGGTAGCAAATAGCGATAATTTAGGGAAATATTTTCGATTTTCTACAAAATAATTGTATGTTGATTGTACGCATTAGAATCGCCTCGATGAGGCGATTCTAATGAGTACACACAACATACAATTTCATGATAGAATCAGAAAATTTTCGTAAATATTTGTTTTCTTGAGCTATCGGAAGAATTCCGTATGGACCCAAAAACGAGTTCGAGTAAGCCATTGTAAACGAGCCATCAGTGTTCGAGCTGTTGAGGTTTGACTGTATTTTGGTATGTGTAATATATAAACGCCCCATAGTTAGATTTAAATTAAAGAATTTAAACAGACTGACGTAATAGAATGCCGTAAGACTTGTCAGTCGAACTGTTCAAAAGGGAGCCGACGTCCTATAGCATCAGTTATACTATTAACCGTCTCCAATTTTCCAATTAGTCTTAAAGGGCTCAAAGGCGATCCAATTCGTAAGCTGGCAAAGATTGGAACATTTTTTTAAATCGCATGCATGTTTTTGTGTTCTATCTTACACATACGCATTTTGTAGTGTTGTTATTCTGCTCGTGCATATCCAATTGATTGGGTTAACCAATTTAAGCCTTGTGTCCCATAAAAGGGACATTGGCAAACAGTGAAGACCCAGATCAGAATGCAGCGTCTGATCAGGGTCTACACTGTTTGCATTTTGGAAAGGAATTTCTATAAAACATGTCACAATAAAAAAAACAACCAGACCACTTCTAATATTGAAATGAACCAGTCCAAAGCGTTAAGGTAGAAGAATCGACTAGACATATATATCAATGAGTAGAAAAAAAAATTCTCGATTTGAATACAGTCGACTCTCGTTATCTTGAATTCCAAGGGACTCTCTGAAATACTTCGAGATATCCGTACTTCGACATATCAAATTTGCAGAATTGAGGAAAAACTAATTCGATTCAGCACATTTAACAAATATACGAGGGTCCTGCAAAAAAGTTTTGTCACTGGGTTCGGATTACTTCAGTGCTACGTTTTATCAAATTTATTTTTATTACAAACCCTCAAAGTATTCCCCCTTTACTGAAACACATTTTTGTAACCTTTTTACCCAGTCGTGAAAAGCAGATAAATAGTCTTCTTTTGGTATCTGTTGGAGACACTGATAAACAGCGCTGCCAAGAGAACTTCTAGACGTATACTTATTTTCAGAAAGCATTTTCTTAAGCCTTGGAAATAAAAAGAAGTCACAGGGACTCAGGTCAGGTGAATAAGGTGGATGGTTTAAAACTTTCACCTTTTCAGAAGCCAAAAAAGACTTAACAACCTCACACTTATGAGAGGAGGCGTTGTCATGTAAAAGGTGGACCCAGGTTTCATCACCTGTTAGCAAGCTAGAAATAACCCGCCTTTGTATGTTTTCAAAAGTTCCCGGGTACATTTAAGGCATTGTGTCTTTTGCTCCTCAGTGAACAAATGAGGTACCCACCTAGTGCAAACCTTTCTCAGGTCCAAACGCTTTTTCAGCAATGTTTGCACACTGCCTTCTGATATGCCAGTGCAACTAGCTATATCTTTGACAGACAATCGCGCATCCTGTTCGACCAGTCTTTACAGCAGCGATGTTAGCCTTGGTAACAGAGGTTTTAGGCCTTCCAGGACGGGTATCATCTTCAACAGAAAATTTCCCAGCTTTATAAGCTTTAACCCACCTAAAAACTGTGCGCATTGAAATGGTCTGAGGTCCATATATACCACACAATTCATTAAATATCTGCTTTGAATCTATATTAAGCCTAGTGCGGTATTTAATATAGCGACGAATTTCAGTCTTCTTGTCCATGTTCCAATGTAACAAGTAAATTGGTCAGTGTCCATGACTGCATCTATTTCAATTTGAAATAACTTGGTCAGTTGGAAAGCAATTTGCACGAAATAAACGGGTAGCGTTAGCTATTCAATACACCATTCAAGTGCAGTGAAGCATTTTAAAATATACCTGGGATAAAACAAAGGACGCCTATAAGTGACAGAACTTTTTGCACGAGCCTCGTATGTGTAATTGGATTCTTGATGTCAGAGATATATTGAAAATATTGTGGAAAAGAGGAGAAATTCCTCCTTAGGAGCAATTTCTCCCCTTTTTTCACAATATTGTTTATATGTTGTTAGATTTTCATCTTTAGGCAGGGACCAGATTTTCACTTCGAGATAAGCGGTTATTTGAGATAAGCGAGATCGATATATCGAGAGTCAACTGTATTTCTTACGCACTGAAGAGGATAGGATACAACTGATTGATTTTTCTGACGTTGACAAGGTCGACAACTTTTTGACTGATTGTATGTATTCATTTGTACAGGTACCAGCCCCTTCTGAAAAAAGGGTCTTATCTAAAAAAAGTAAGTATATCCAGTTCCCTTTAAACATTTTACAGTTGAGTATCTATGTACATTCGAACCTCAATAACTCGAACCTCTTCAGGACAATGGAAATCTGTTCGAAGTATGGGTAGTTCGAGCTACTGAGAGTTAATCATAGCGCCAGATCAGGAGACAAATGTCGATTATTTAGGAATGTGTTGTTTTTTTTATGATCTTCTAGACAATAATGGTATGTTGAGTGTACTCATTAGAATCGCATCGTTCCCTTTAAATAGTTTACAGTTGAGACTATCTAAGTACAGTCGAACCTCAATAACTAGAACCTCTTCAGGACCATGGAAATTGCTATATGAGTCTAGACAGTTGTTCCCTTAATTTAATTGTTTAAACAAAGAATTGGTTCACCTTCTGTTGATTTAATTAAAGCATATATATGGAACAACAATTTTCTTTTAGAATCTTAATACGTTATTAGTTTCATGGTACAGTCGACCTCAATAGCTTGAAAACTGATGGCTCGTTTACCATGGCTAATTAGAACTAGTTTTTGTGTGTGTGTGTGTGTTTTTTTTTTTTTTTTTTTTTTTTTTTGTTTTGTGTGTGTGTGTGTGTGTGTGTTTTGTTTTTTGTTGTTGTTTTTTTTTTTTGTTTTGTGTTTTGTTTTTTGTTGTTGTTTTTTGTTGTTGTTGTTGTTGTTTTTTTTTTTTTTTTTTTTTTTTTTTTTTTTTTTTTTGTTTTTTCTGTCCCTAAGAAATTCTTCCGATAGTTCAAGAAAACAAATAATTAAGGAAATTTTCTTATCTTATCATGAAATTGTATGTTGTCCGTACTCATTTGAAAGCAAATGTCCTGCTGATTTCTTTACTCGTTTTGGGCCAAATATAAGATTCAATCCTGCGAAAACCGCCAGGCACTCTTTCATATTTCATTAACTGGAAGTTAACTGCAGGGAAGTTGTTTCAATTATTCATTTCCTTAAATTACACCCTTAACCACTTTATCAATACGTCAAGATGTCGATTTCTCATTAATCAGCCATCGCAAAAAGGAATGCAAACTTAGCTTTTCTTTACAAACCAGTTCTGATACATTGTTATGCAAGACGTCGATAAAAAACCCTTAGTCATATACGCTTGCCATGCTGGGTAGGCAATTCGGATAACACCACCCTGAAATATTTTCTTAATTAATCTAAGGATACAAGATTTGAAATCTTATACGAATCGATTCCTAATCAGACAAGCTCCTTGAAATATCAAACATATTATCTAGAAAAATGAGTAATTTTTATAAGTACTTTTAATTTGTTGTATGCTAATATTGACAAGAACATGTTCAAGTTTAAATGTATCCACAGATATTTGTATTGTGTCTTGTTCTTTTCTAGAAGATGAATTGTTATGAATTAGTTTACATCATTGCATACTGCATATAGTGCGCACGTAGTCGATATTCTGTTAATTGATGTTGTTCTTTGGCGTTGGTATTTATAGAGGTTTCTTGGCGTCATCGCATCACGAAAACATACCTATATAATTTTGACCCCCTTAAACCCAACTTTTATATAGTAAAACTGGGGTTTACAGGGGTATATATTATTATTCTTATTTCTGCTCAAAAACATAGATTATGGGTACTCGTTAGAACCGCCTCGACGAGGCGGTACTTAGGAGTACCCACAATCTATGTTTTGAGTAGGAATATGAAAAACATCAGATTTTTTTATCTGAAAAATTTCATTTTTGGTGATCAAATTTTCAGTATATTTGAATAGATATGGTTTCGTAATGTGAAGATGAGATTATACATGTATCAGTGAAATATTAACTGATACGTTCTCCAGCATATTTGTTTTAATTGTGATAAATGTTTCTTTAAATTGTGTTTAGATAGAAATCTGATTTAACCCATTGTAGTCGGAAGACCCCTAAAATTGTAATTGGCAAACAGTGCAGACCCAGATCAGACGCCGCAAACGCGGCGTCTGATCAGGGTCTTCACTGTTTGCAAATAGTTTAGCCATTTTTCTCCAGGAATATCTAAATCTCATAGCATGACCAACCTAAACTTGAAATTGGACTCTTCCAATATATAGTGTGGGTGAGTTCATTCAGTCAACAATGGGTTAATGCGTAAAAAGTCACAACTACAAAGCATATTCACTGAAACATCTTCAGTTCACTTATTGATTTACAGTTTATTCGTCCCATTAATAGTGATTCAACGGTAATCGCATTTTCCCTCAATATATGTACACAACAACTCCTTATCATACTTGTCATAAAATCTGAATAAGTCCATTTTACTGCCTTTGTTTGTTTGTGTTGAGGTTTTACGGCCCAGTCAACCCAATGGGGTCATGTCGAGCGCGGTCAGTTTACCTAACCACACGTTTACTGGGCTGGCTTAGTCCTCTAAGCGGTTAACCAGTATTGTGCACATTCTCTCGCCAGAAACTGACAACTACCCTTCTTGAATCAGCGGAAGGGAGAGAATGACCGTAGAAAATATTTCATGATCAATCTCCACGAAAGAATGATGCCGACCTTGGCGGGGGTTGAACCCACGACCTCCTGGTCTCCAGTCGGACGGCGCATCCAATGGAGCCACCTAGGCCGGCCCATTTTACTGCCTGCTTCTAAAGGCTGGCACAATTAATCGGATAATCGATTAATTGATCGACAAATTCCACAAAAATGATTATCATTATTGATTTGCTAATAATCGATCATTTGATTTCTGTGTTTGTTACTTTACCGTATTTACCCGTAGTATTCAGACACCTCAACTACTTACCATACTTAATCTAAAATTTGATCAAGTACAATTTACTACCAATTGTTGTATCTAAAAATAACTGGATGGGCGGCAAAGAGTAAAGACCCTGATGAGACGCCGCGTTTGCGGCGTCTCACCAGGGTCTACACTGTTTGCGCAGGCCTGTCTGACCGAATATAAGCAATGAAGGATAACATATGGTAAGAGTCATGCTCAGACAAGTAAAATTATGACCAAACCATCAGTGATTACTAAGCGATTATCAACCACAATGGCAGGACCGAGGGATCGATTATCTTTCAAGCTCCGATTAGCCAGCCTTACAGTGCTTGTGTGTCTATAATATTGTTGGATGAATGACCAACGGTACAGATCCTGATCAGACACCGTGGTTTGCATCTATCTACACTGTTTCGTCAAGTATGTCCGTCCGAATACTTTAATTAAATACAATGGATCGTTTGGGAGGTCTAAACTAATTGTTAGTTCACCGATCACTAGGACTGACTTTGATCCGCATTACAAAGTTAACACTTTTGGGGCTTGTGACTGCCACAGCTAACATGTTGAAGTGCT
This sequence comes from Anodontia alba, assembly GCA_964016985.1. NCBI lineage: Eukaryota > Metazoa > Mollusca > Bivalvia > Lucinida > Lucinidae > Anodontia > Anodontia alba. The sequence goes on from OZ024834.1 coordinate 25,696,707, forward strand.
GTTACTGTATTAATGAATATAAGCTTTTCTTTTTTTCTATTTTTAACGTGTCGACATTTCTTCAAAGGCCAACGCACGACGTTTTCAGCGATCTCGGGCTGCTCCATCCATAGTCATATTTTCTAACAGTACTTCTGTCCACCTTGTGAACACGCTCTTTCCAGCTCTCCAACGAGACCTCTTCTTAGCAACCAAACATCAAGTCTATTACATCACTAGCCAATCATAACTTTATCTGCTTTAGAAGAGTATATATGCTTGGCATTCTTGTCTTCTTCAGGACCTATATCTTGGATCTTGTTTTGCCACTTGATTCTAGTAGCTTCTGCAGACAGTTTGTATGAAAATGTTTAAGCTTTCTAACACTGCACGTTTTTTTATGTTCCCCCACCATGAAGGGGGTGGACATATTGTTTTTGGAGCGGATTCTGTCGGCGTCGGCGTAGCCTCTTGGCTGCACTCTATCTCCTGACCGAGTGGATGGATTTTGACTAAGCTTATACAGATACATCACTGGGTGAGGGAAAAGTGCTGATTAGATTTTGGTTATCGTGACTCCCTTTTCAAAGTCACAAAATGGCTTAGATTGTTCGAAAATGGCTTGTCTACACCCCATCTCCTGAAGGAATAAATGAATTTTGACTAAACTTGCACAGCTATATTGCTGGGACATGGACAAGAACCGATTAGATTTTAGTGACCTAACCCTCATTTTTTAAGGTCACACAGTCTTAAAATGATTGGATATGGCTTATCTGCACCCATTCTCCTGAAGAAATGGGTGGATTTTGACTAAACTTGCACAGATATATTGTGGGAACATGTTCAAGAGAACTGATAAGATTTTTTGTGACATTGAACACATTTTCAAGAAGACACTAGGTCTTAGAATGTTTGAAAATGGCTTGTCTGCACCCTGTATCCGAAAAAGATGGATCGATTTTGACCATACTTGTACATATACATTGCTGGGACATGGACAAGAAGTTATTGAATTTTGGTTACCTTGACCTTTTTTTCAAGATCGCACAAGGGCTTAGAATGTTGATAGATGGCTTGTCTGCACTATATTTCCAGAAGGAATGTCTGGATTTATATTAAACTTGCACAAATATATTGTTGGAACATGAGCAAGAAGTGGTCAGGTTTTGATGACCTTCATCATATTTGTAAGGTAGCATGAGGTCTTAGAATGTTGGAAAAAGGTTTTTCTGCACCAAATATTGTGAAGGAATGTCTAAACTTTCACCAAACTTGTGCATATATGTTGGTGGGACATGGAAACGAACTGATTAGAATTAGTGACCTTAATATACAAAAGAAACGTTCCGACTTTTGAACCACCTTCCCCTACCCCTACCCCCTCTACCCCCCCCCCCCCCCACCACCACCACCACCACCACCCAAACACCCACACAGGCGATCTGCGAAACGAGGTCCCAAATATGCCTGCGCATCTGCCATGTCTGATCAGTTCCGTTGGTTTTTGTCAATAAATCTTCAATACCCAACGTTTCTGTAAGCGGAGAGCGGAGCCTCTGACTGTGCGGACAGACTGTCCGCATATTCTATGAATGTAATTTTCACATAGTGCAGTTGATATACAAAGACACGACGTGGGAAAATGTACCTTCTGATTTGTACATCCAATGAAAACTCAAAATAGTTTTCGCATCCGCGCAGTCTAATCAGTGTTCGTTGTCCCACTTGAATATACATTTTTTGTACTTAGCATTCTTGGCTATCCTAACTGCTCACAATGATGTGGATGTATAGTCTGATCTGAATGTTCTCTGAGCGCACATGTCCAAAGGTACGTTGCGGTTTAATTTGGAAATTGGATCCCGTGGCAACAAAGAACACATACACGAAAGAAATGACAAGACAGTTTTATTGAATCTCTTCTTAACCGGTGGTGTAATGTGCAAATCTGCTCATGCCCACTGGCAGTAGAACTCTATTTTCAGATTGTGTTTCTTTCGTTTGAGCAGTCACTACTTGAAACAAGGCAAAGTTTGTATAATTCATGTTCCCCCGTCATAGGATTGGACTGGCTTTCAGCAAGATGTAGGAATATAAACCTAATGAAGCAATGATAACAGTCATTATTGTTTTACCCAGTGCGATTATCTATAATTATTTCAGACAGACTGGTCGATGTAGAGACAGTAAAAAACAGGACCCATCGGCATCCTCTCTGACAAAATATGAATTTTACTGCTACGTTATACGGGCCGCATCAAGCTAAAATGTCTTCAAACCTGTACAACATGCGCAATGTTCAAATCATCATGTGCACGCGCATGCGCAAAGTATCATCCGGGCCTTTGCTCTCCATTCTGTGTTTCTGTAGTATCCAATGATTCTGTTAGCGGACAGTGAGGCCCTGATCAGACTGCGCGGATGCGCAGGCTGATCTAGGCCCTCGCTGTCCGCATATGCCCGAAGAGACGTTTTTGCATGATACAGCCAATAAAAAAGCTATAGATAAGCCACGTTGTTCTTTCCAAAACGTATTGACATTTTGCTTTTTTATCACAAAAGAACAACAAAAACTTATGTTGTGTGTACCTATTAGAAGCGCCTCACCGAGGCGCTTCTAATGAGCACCCACAACATAAGGTTTTTGTGGAGAAATCCGAAATTTTTTACCTGAACCCCCTTTTATCTAGATTCACGTTTTTGTCTCCAAGGCTTTTATCGATAAACCATAATAAAGTACAATTTGTGAAAACCTACGTTATGGCACGCACAAGTAGAAAAGACACAGAGCAGGCTGAGCACTTTCTTTCAGTCTTATCCCATTTATGTCGTGCGGACCCTTCAAACTTAACTCTTTGGACCGGCCATTTCCAACAGAAGGGATGTGTGGTTAGTTTTTTTGTTGTTGTTTTTTTTAACATGTTTTAAAGAAATTCCTGCATTTAGTTGTGTAGACCCTGATAAAAGATGCCACATTCTGTGGCATTTGTATTTATCTACACTACCTACAAAATGTGCCTTTTTAAAAGACGCTAGGCATACTGGGCCCAGTTGCTCAAAGCTAACGATGTCGTTAGTTAACGATTCGTTAAAATTTACATCGGGTGATACACAAATATGCTGAAATTTTTTTGCTGAAAAAATGTGAGTAGGTTTTGCAGTGCAAAAGCTACTCACATTTTTTCAGCAAAAAATATCAGAATATTGTATATTGAATCCGCTAAAACAGTTAACGAAATGACCCTTAAAGAGCTCATTAAGCTAACGACGCTTTGAACAATGGGCCCAGTTGGTGGTTAATTTAATCACTAGCTGCACCATGGGAAAGCGTATCTTCGGAGCATGTGCAAGTAATAAAGATCTCTGACAAAATTATATAAAGCTTGACTACACATGGATGAAACGTGGTGCACAGACGAACAAGTGCATCCATTGTGCAGTTTGACTTGGAATTGTGCATTTCAGAATCATCACATTTATACTTTGAAGTACGATAAAGAAAGACTAGTCCCTAAACAGACAGCCAGATAGCGCGAATCGTTATCAGCATATGTGATAGTCTGCCGTTTGTATGTGTGTGTGTGTGTGTGTGTGTGTGTGTGTGTGTGTGTGTGTGTGTGTGTTGTATATATAGTGTTTGTCTTTAATCTTCGGACCAAAATGCCTGAACAAACATTGTGGACACGGATGAAACTATTTCCTGTTTGTCAGAAATGTCTGCACTGTTTAACACGCAGACGACACTATTTAAATACATCATGCAGCTGGTAGCTGGTAGTCAAATTTGTTCAATGTTTAGGCTTTGTACGATAGGTAATTAAGGTGTGTGAATATTTACGGTCACGGTGTAACATCTCCTGGGAACCATTTTTGAATTTCGGGGTGAAAACATTTACCTTATGACGAGCGACAAGCGATGCCCTCTGATCAGCATATGCATCGCAATCTGGTCCTTCTCCGCTGGAGGCTTTTTGCATCACGAAAACACGCCTATATCATTTTGACCCCCTTAAACCCTACTTTAATATAGTAAAACTGGGGTTTACAGGGATAGACATTATTTTTCTTATTTCTACTAAAACATAGATTGTGGGTACTCGTTAGAACCGCCTCGCCGAGGCGGTTCTAACGAGTACCCACAATCTATGTTTTGAGCATGAATATGAAAATTATCAGACTTTTTTAATCTAAAAATTTTCCTGTTTTGGGTGTAAAATTTTCAATATATTTGAAAAGGCGTGTTTTTGTAATGGATAGGCAAATATTCGAGGTTTCTTCAAGCGATGAGCGAAAATTGATCATACAACACAGATGCGTAGGCTGATTTGTGTCTTTCTAAGAGTAAATGTCAGAAGGGACGTTTTCTCAAGTTGTACTTCTTACGATAAAGTGTCATAAACCAGACATCTTCTCATTCTGTATTCCTTCACAGCAGTCTCTTAGAGTTTGACACATCTGATACACAGTCCGGCAAAAGATAAGATAAAAACAGACACTAAGGAATATGTCTATTTCTTAATTATTAAACAATGCAATTTATGGTATATGCTATACGGGAGATTAACTTTCCATTGCTTTACCAGACAGGATGCAGACAGGTCGATTTTGGCAAATATATGACATTCTAACTCTCTCCTTTTAATCTTGAAAATGAGATGAAGGTCACCAAAACATATTCAACGCTTTCACCCATTCCACTCATGTATTCACGCAAATGTGATACAAATGTAATAATCCACATGTTGATTCAAGAGTGTAAAATTATATATGTGTTATCATTTTGCACCATTAGTGACTGTGTTTAATTACTTTTGCACAGCCTTGTCGTTTAATATATATCCGGGACTCGCTCAGATTTCGACAGTTTTTAGCTAACCAACATCTGGCATTATAGAAAAGTTTTATAGTTATAAAGTATATACAAACTCACAAGTAGGATAAACATTACGAAAACACGCCTATTCAAATATACTGAAAATTTTACCATCAAAAAATAAAAATTTTCAGACAAAAAATTCTGATATTTTTCATACTTCTGCTCAAAAAATAGATCGTGTGCACTCGTTAGAACCGCCTCGATGAGGCGATTCTAACGAGTACCCACAATCTATGTTTTGAGCAGAAGTAAGAAAAATAATGTATACCCCTGTAAACCCCAGTTTTACTATATAAATGTAGGGTTTAAGGGGGGTCAGATTTATATAGGTATGTTTTCGTGATGATATTATCATCATCCATGTAAATGGACATCCTCCTGAAGTTCTTCAAAGGCAGTCAAGAACTTGTTTTGTTATGAATGTGGGTATTTTCGTGTTATATTGTGGTATTTTGCCTACATTCATAATATAAATTATCTAACCATTTTCTTATATTGTCGATTTGTTATAACTTTCGATGTAAAAATGATATTGCCTCTAGGTGTGCACAAACAAACGAAGAAAGTACAGCTGATGTAAGTATTTTTTAACTTCCATATGGTAAGGCATTGGACTCTAAGTACTATATTCAGCAAAACTTCAATGACTCGAATCCCAGCTAGCTTTCTTTATAAATCTATAGCGGGTCGTTATCGGCCCGTCAGCTACCCTGACGGGCCGATAATGGTCCGCTATAGGTTTATAAGTAGTTGCGGTCATGGTACCAAAGCCGTAATCCAAAATCATAAATCCATAAACGAATGACGAATCAGAATGTTCAGACCAACAGACATGGACCCCAGAACAAAGGGTGTAATCAGGCGTCCGCGGATAGTAAGCATTACTTGGTAAGCAAGCTTCGCCCACCATGCCCATGGGCCTGAACGAAGGAAATATCGGTAGAAGCGTATGTCCGGGATTTGGGAAGTCTACTTATGGCGCGTCACTGGCAAAAACATCAGAAACAATTCTGGAAACTGCCACATTGTAGGGATTGAGAATGCTTACTGGAATACCGATGGCTTGTTTTTCGAGGTTGGTTCGAACTTTGTTGTGGGACGCTATGAAATTCTTCCGATTGCTCAAGAAAACAAGTATTTAAGGAAATTTTAGGGAACTTTTCTTAGTCTATTATAAATATGTATGTTGTGTGTACTCACTAAAATCGCATTATCGAAGCAATTCTAAAGACTATACTCAACATACCATAATTTTAAAGAAGATAGAAAAGATATCCCTTTATCATCCCCATTTGTCTCCTGAGCTGGCGTTGTAACCCTCAGTGTCTCGAACTTCCCATGTCTAGAAAAGAATTCCTTAGTTCAAAGATGTTCGAGCCATTGAAGTTCAGCTGTATATATATTGCAAAAATATCTTAAAAGTGTCAGTTATGAAAACGATCCAATAAATGGAGAACTTGTTTATTTATTCATATTTTTTTAAGTTTTCTATAAGAAAAAAAGATAAAATATGAAAGCGTGAATGACAAATTTTGATATCAAAAACATGTCAAACGAATTCTGGGTGCATATCTAACGTCGTTAAACTAGGAAGAAGTTTGGAATATTGAGAACACTTTTCCATAATTTGCTAGGCTATGAAGCCAGCATGATACTTGTTTTTTAAAAAGATAGATAAACATCTCACAAAAGGTTAGGGACTACCCCATTCCACACACCCATTTCTCTTTATTACGTTTTCATGATAATTGCCGAAGGTAAAAAAAAATCTTTGTGCATATAAAAGAAGTTCTGATAAATAGATGCGAGTTTGATTAATTGTATTGTTGCAGCATCTGTATAGAGCGAATGGCCCGGAACAGATGCACCTGTTATATAGCTGGGTTAGACACAGCGCATTCAATTAGGCGGGTTTAATTTTCGTTAGATGAATTTCGAACACAGTTATATAGTTTGAGAGACTTAAAAAGCCATAGAGAGAGTTTGGATAAGCGTTTTTTTTTTTTTTTTTGTTTTTTTTTTATATATTATATTACCGTTTTATTTTTTGTTGAAAACACAACATTATATAATGTAATGCGATTTGAAATAATACGTGATGCAATATAAAAATTGTGTTATTACGACATTAAAAAAGTGCTTATTGAAATTTAAATATAGAATTGGATGGTATAAATCGGATGCCATATTCCACTGCAAATCTAATCTTAGTAGTTGTGAAACTGATATCCATGTAATCAAAAGGATAAAATATTGTTTAAATCAATCTTATTTGTCAACGTCTTAAATAAAACAGTATATAATGTAATGCGATTTGAAAAAAAATACGTGACATGATATAAACATTTGGTTATAACCATATTTAATGGTATAAATTGGATTCCATATTCACTTCAATCCTAACCGTATTTGTCGAAGTCTTCGACATATAAAGAAAAACTCACAGAAATTTGGAATTCTCGCTATACAGTAAAATCCATTTGTTTGTTATGAGTATGTGAGGATCCACAGCGTTTTAGAATTCTCGCTATGTCGTTTCTTATGAGTGTGTGTGGAGTCACAGCGTTTTTAGTCGCTCAGTTGCTGTGAAAAAGTCGGCGCCTGCTTAGTAGTGCGGAGCTCATTGGTAGTTCACTGAAATGATTGTCATTTAGGTACTGTAAAAATTATCCACTGAAAACCTAATCCTATGTGTCTTCGACAAAACAAAAACTTGCCAATATCAATTAAATCAATCACTTTATCGTACGGAGGTACGATAATGGGATTGGATACACGTGGTGGAGTTTTCGCAATTAATACAAGGCCGACAGCTCTTGTAATTTCCTATTTGCTTTCTAGCACAACAAACACATTATGAGGTAATAAAAGTAGTTGCGGTCATGGTACCAAAGCCGTAATCCAAACTCATAAATCCATAAACGAATGACGAATCAGAATGTTCAGACCAACAGACATGAACCCCAGAACAAAGGGTGTATTCAGGTTTCCGCGGATAGTAAGCATTACTTGGTAAGCAAGCTTCGCCCACCATGCCCATAGGCCTGAACGAAGGAAATATCGGTAGAAGCGAATGTCCGGGATTTGGGAAGTCTACTAATGGCGCGTCACTGGCAAAAACATCAAAAACAATTCTGGAAACTGCCACATTGTAGGGATTGACTAGATCATGATGTTTCCCATAGAACTTCTTAAGTGTTGCTACCAGTTTGTTTTTTTATACCCCTGGCTCAATAATTTTGTAGTGAGTACTTTCCCACGCTCCATGAAGTCCTGATAATTTGAACAGGTTCTGTGATAACGGATTAACTGTGAAACGTAAACGCCGTATGCTGGTGCAGAAGGGATATTACTGCTCAGGAATCGTATGCTGGTGCAGAAGGGATATTACTGCTCAGGAATGGAAAGTTAACAATGGGAAAATTGAAGTCATCCCTTTTGTCGTAAAGCCTAGTAGTAAGCTTTCCATTGTCAATGTAGAGATAACAATCCAAGTATGAGGAGGAGGCTGCAGTCTCCTTTGTTTACTTTATTTCAAGTTCACGTGAATAGATGAATTCTAAATACTCTGCACAATTTTGTATTTTTCAGAGACAATACATCATCTATATATCTGTAGGTGAAATTGAATTGTTGTGCGAGGTGTTTCTTGCCTGCTTGGAGGAGACTTTGTACAAACTCCGCCTCATACGAGTATAAAAACAAGTCGGCAAGTAACGGTGCACAATTAGTACCCATCGGTATGCCGATTGTTTGCTGAAATATCCGACCGCCGAACTCCACAAAAATATTGTCGATTAGATATTCCAGCATCTTTATGACATCTGCATCTGAGTATTTTTGTGGCGCATCAGAGTGACCCCGAACGAAGTATGTGTCTTTGTAGCCAATGACAACATAGAGAAATCGAAAGATTTTATACTGTTGACAGAATGAAGAGATTGTGCCTTTAGGTTTTCTAACAGCTCTTTGGAGTTTTTCAGGATCCACATCTGATTAACACCACTTCTGGCATATGCAGTGTCACAATACTTCTGAAGGCCTTCTTTAACTGTGGTTAGTATTCGTGTTAGAATCTGAGAAAGAGGCTTGGTTGAGCACTTAGCTGAACCCGCAATATATCTCTGTTTGTACGGATTCTTGTGAAGTTTAGGAATCCAGTACAGTTTGGGAAGGTCAATATCTTCCCCAGGGAGGGAAATTCCAAATGTCAGCATCACTGAATGGTGGTTTTGTAGAATTTCTTCCTTGGACATAGCAGTAAGATTATATGTAGGGTTTCCGGTATTGGTACTCATACCAAGCTCTTCCATTAAGCAGTTTATATAGTGTGTTTTGCAAACATACACAATGTTGTTAGATGCCTTGTCGGCTGGAACAACGACAAATTTCTCATGGATTTCAGCTAACTCAGCAGCAACATCTTGATCATCAACCGATTCATGTCGGCGAGACATGGTTCTGCTGAGTACTGAGACACGTCTGTTTACCAAGGACATTACCGATTTAACCCATTCAGACAGGGTGTCAACCTCCACGTCCTCTTTCTTGGCCCAGCGTCGTGCATACTCTTCAACAGAATCCAATATTAATTTGGAATTCTGTTTCCAAGTAAAAGACCTGGGTTCCCTATATTTAGGACCTTTGGAGTTTGCTAATCTTGACTATATTGAGGTCACCTGTTATGACGTGACCGGCTGGATTATAGCAGAACTCCGATGCTTTACAGGAACAGGCTAAGGGGTTTCGAGTAATGTTCTCAGTATTTAGCCCTTGCAGCACGTTTTTGTAATTGAAAATTTTAGGTGCAATGGGAGACGAGTAACTGTAGGAGATGATAGGTGGGCTCTGGTTTTTGAAGTAAGCTGGTATGTTTGAAGTCACTTTATTATGATTCAGGATATTGCTAATGTTAACGGCGTCAAGACCCTTGTTTCTGAAGTCAAGTTTCAGAAAATCACGAGTGGTAGTCTCTTCTGGAGAAACTGTTTGAACAGGCTGGTACAACCTAAACTTAGCAACATCCAAAATGATAGCAACCAGCTTTATATTTAAAAGAATTTTGAACATATGTTTTTGTATTCACCACTTCCTTCTGCAAAGAGCGAAGTTTAGTTACCGGCAGCTGATACAGCTTGGTACGAATATGATGAAGTCCTAATGGCTGCTGTACATATGGAAGGAGAGTGTCAAATGCGACATCAGCATGAAAATTAGGACAATTGTAGTGCCGATATCCATGACTTCTCTTACGTCTTTGAGAACTGCCAAAGAGCCTCATCACATTGACCGAACTGCATCTTGGGCTGGTAAGATTCCCTACAGAATCTATTTTGTCATTGCAACCATATAGTGCTGCAGTGCCTAATTCTCTGATCCAGAATTCCTTACGCTGTCTACGAAGTGGCGTGCTCAGACTGGGATTGTTAGAAGGGTGGTATATTTTTTCTAGTAGTCTTACTTTGAAAGACGAATAGAATGATCTGGTAGATTGAAATGTTGATAAAGCAATTGATTGCTCCCATGATTTATCTCATATCTATGACCAGACATTCTATTGCGTAGTTGTCCTTTCGTCTCACCAACGTATATAAATCCACAGAGCGAACACTCCACACCATAGACAACATTAGAGGACTTACAATTGAGATCATCCCAGCTCCGTGTATGGTATGTTTTATTAGTGAGTCCACTCGTAAATTGAGTTTCTTTGATCAAAATTTTACAAGTTTTACAATTTTTTGAATTGCATGATGTTATACTGCAGTGTGGCGCACTGTCATCAAATTCCAAAATGTTACGTAGTTTAACACTACAGTTTTTGATCTGTTTGTAAACATCACCATCCCGGTACCATAGGGATTTGTCATCAGATTGCAAGTATGTCATTTTATGTACATCTTTCAAAAGTATTCTATGGGCACCTGTTTGGGCTGCAGATCCCGTGCCCTTGGAACCTGCAGGAATTGTATGCAGGGGCTGACTTGTCGCGGAAGAAACCTGTGTTAATCGGGACCTTTCTATAGTGGGCGACGTCCCAGCCACTATCTTATCTGAGTTTATATGTGCGACCATGTTAATAATACTAGGTTGACGGTGCCCTCGGGGACGGACGAATCGTCCACCAGGCAGACACCAGCGTAGTGGTAAAAAGTAGTTGCGGTCATGGTACCAAAGCCGTAATCCAAACTCATAATTCCATAAACGAATGACGAATCAGAATGTTCAGACCAACAGACATGGACCCCAGAACAAAGGGTGTAATCAGGCGTCTGCGGATAGTAAGCATTACTTGGTATGCAAGTTTCGCCCACCATGCCCATAGACCTGAACGAAGGAAATATCGGTAGAAGCGTATGTCCTGGATTTGGGAAGTCTACTAATGGCGCGTCACTGGCAAAAACATCAGAAACAATTCTGGAAACTGCCACCTTGTAGGGATTGACTAGATCATGATGTCTCCCATAGAACTTCTTAAGTGTTACTACCGGTTTGGTTTTTTGATACCCCTGGCTCAACAACTTTGTAGTGGGCACTTTCCCACGCTCCATGAAGTCCTGATAATTTGAACAGGTTCTGGAATAACAGATTAACTGTGAAACGCAAACGCCGTATGCTGGTGCAGAAGGGATCAGGAATGGAAAGTTAACAATGGGAAAATTGAAGTCATCCCGTTTGTCGTAAAGCCTAGTAGTAAGTTTGTCGTAAAGCCTAGTAGTAAAAATGACAAAGATTTTCGCATGATCATAAAGCATGTATTTTATTCCAAAGAGACCTGTTCCCCATGTTTCTTACGATGCAGCTCGTAAGACGTGTGAACGCTATTTACGAATAGCGGTAGTTTTAGTTACACAACACGGATCTTTAGACTGGTTCTCATATATGGCTAGTTATAATATAAATTTTACTTGAAGAGTTTTAAAAACTGGAACTGCATCACTTTAATGTTGGTTAATGCTATACGAGCCTCGCCAAACAGAAAACAACATGCAGATGTATGCGACTACAGTAAACCAAGATTAGCTATGCATCCGCACAATCCGTTCAAGCTCGAGGAAGTCCGCTCATACAATGAAAATCTTCCATTGTGTGAACGATCAGCGTAGACTATACTGTGTCACGGTCGTGTTTGATTGCAAAAAGCTCATATTAAGGATAAATGTTTCACAAATTATATAGAACATCGCCATAAGAAAAGGGTCCTCAAGGGACATTGATTCATATATGCATAAAATGAAGACTCGAATCTCAAGGCTTAGATCAATCAACAACGAAAACAATCAATCTTTGCTATTCTCGCTCAAGAATATAATATATTTTTACATTATCCGATGTCCATGTTAGTTAATAGTAAATGCCACGATCAGACAGCAAGCACAAATATGCCTGGGCATTACGAAAACATACCTATTCAAATATACAGCAAATTTTATCACCAAAAAAATGAAAATTTTCAGATAAAAAATTCTGACATTTTTTATGTTTCTGCTCAAAATATAGATTGTGGGTACTTATTAGAACCGCCTCAACGAGGCGGTTCTAATGAGTATCACAACCTATCTTTTGAGCAGAAATAAGAAAAATAATGTATACCCCTGTAAACCCCAGTTTCACTATATAAAAGTGGGGTTTAATGGGGTTAAAATTATATAGGCATGTTTTCGTGATGGACAGTTATGGTTTGTATACGCCACAAACCAATATTCTCATGGGTAACTTTATCCTGCAGTTTGCTATATTAGCTGCACATTCAGCGATTTGCACGCTGGGTACAATAATCCGGACAACAGTTTCAAAAAGTTTTCTTACTTGTCCCAGAGAAACTTGGTTTTAACGTTTCATATAAAGTGTCTTCTAGGAAACAATTTGTATGAATTGTCAAAAACCTATTCTTCTTTTTTTTCTTTTTGTTTTGTTGAGAAATAAGAAATAAATATCACTTTATCATCTGCCGACTTGGCACAAAGAGCGCTTAAGATAAATCGAATAATCGATGGTTTGTATTAGCCACGCAATGCATGCAACGCGTTTGCATGTGCGAACAACAAAAAGCCAGTCTGATAAATAGTTCAGGAACTTCAAATTTTGCCAACAGGTTCTGCATTATCAAACCACTCGTCAAAGAAATAAACAAAAACGATGCTGTTGATCAGAGAGCGGAAATGCACAGAATGGTTTGTGCAGTCGCAGCCAGCATTGTACAAAGACCTCACAGCAAACATTTCGAATTTATTACTCAATGAAAAGTACACACATTTGTCATCAAATATGAATGTTCCGCATGAACTCAAACGTCAAAAAGGCTAGACGGTGGTCGATGAAACTGTATATCAGCCGTGAAAATGTAACTTAGGGGCATGTTCGCCCATCGAAGAATTAAAGGATTGGATAACGAGAGTCCGGGATACTTCAGCAGGACAGCAAGTACGCTGATCTGACTCTGTCGATACGCAGGACAGTCTCACACTTCACAGGTCACACACATTATACGTTACCATTTCCTAACTATTTCATAAGACCTTATTACAGTCGTCTCTCTTTATCTCGACCTCGCTTATCTCGAAAAACCGCTTATCTAGAAGTGAAAATATGTTCCCAGTTTTAACATGGAAACCTGACAACAGGTAATAAAATATTTTGGAAAATAGGAGAAATTGCTCCTAAGGAGCAATTTCTCCTATTTTCCAAAATATTTTCAATACATGTATATCTATAACTTCAGGAATCAAATTAGATATTCATTTGTTAAATGCGGTTGTTCGATTTATTGTTTTCCACAATTCGCAAATCTGATATGTCGAGGTACGGATATCTCAAAGTGTTTTAGAGAGTCCCTTGGTCTTCGAGATACTGAAGAAAATCAGCAACTGATTCAGGAAACAGACTGAAAATCCAAAACTAGGGAAACAGATACACTTTCAGGAGAGGCAACGCTATCAAATGGTTTGTGTTCTCCTTCAGAAAAGGGCTCTACTCTAAAATAATATAAGGATCTACCATTGGTGTGAGGGGTACATATAAAAATTCTGTCCCGAGGATCACTCTCTGGCATCACTTACCTCGTGATGCCAGACTGTGATCGCGAGGGAAGAATTTTTCTATCTACCCCTCACGCCCATGATAGATTTTTTTTCTTCCACATCTTTTATTTCTGAACGTAGATTTTTGATAATGCAGTCACTTCGATTGCTAACGTCCGCCATATTGTGATGACATTACTGTGGCGTTTAATGACTTATTACGTTCAATGACGTAAACCTTAACGATGGCGTACGTGACGTCCATTACAACCAGTACATATCAAACACGTGAAAATTCTCAATTTTTATCTTACCCTAGGTAGGATAGGACTTTCTATCCCAGGGTTAAATCCTGGGACGAGTTGCATAAGGCGAGCGTTATAGAGCGCTTCATAGCGCTTCGCTATGCAACGGTACGTTACCAAAAAGCGTTTTGTGGCGCTTCGTAACTGTGTTTGGAGCTGACTCGCTGTCTGAAACAGAATGTTGCATAGCAACCAGACAAAACAAAATGGCGGCGCCCGACGTAGTCAGTGCCCTTTTTAAGAAATTAAATGTTGTTTTTTTTTTTTTGTTGTTGTTTTTTTTTTTTTTTTTGTTTTTTTTTTTGTTTGTTTGGTTTTTTTTGTTGTCGTTGTTGTTCTTGGACGAAATGCATTGTGCATAAATGTCCATAGAACACGAAACCTATCGCTGAAGCAAGCACCGCTAGCTTTTTTACGAGAAATTCCCAGTTTGAAAATCGTGTCATTTTGGCAGACATTTTAAAACGCGCTCCCATCAAACGGACCGTTGCATAGCAAAAACAAATCGCTACAGAGCGCTACCTGAAAGTGCTTTCCTTATGCAATTCACCCCAGGATGTCCTTATCTGGTATGCAGGAATATAAGAATCTGTCATGAGTGTGATAGAAAAATCCGTCCCGAGGATTACTGTCTGGCATCACAAGGCTTGCCGAGTGCCACCAGACTGTAATCCCGAAGGATGGATTTTTCTATCTACCCTTCACACCCATGATGGATTCTTTTTCTTGCATATCTTTCATTTCTGAACGTGGATTTTTAACAATGCTGTCACTTCGATTACTGTGATAATATTACGTGACGTTTAGTGACGTCATTAGGTTCACTGACGTCAACCTTAACGATGACATACGTGACGTCCTTTACAACCAATGTATTTCAAAATGCATACGTGAGAATTCTCGATTTTTTTCTTACCCTGGGTAGGATAAGAATTTCTATCCCAGGGTAAAACTCACGATTTCCATATCTGGTGTGCAGGGAAGTATTTTCTCCACTTGGGAGCTAATTCCTTCAGTTTAGAGTAGTCCTTTTCAGAAGGGACTGGTTTGCAGGAAAGCAACCAAGAAGTCAGAAAAATTTTCTCCCTTGTAAAAATGCTGTAAACCTACCAGATGTACCTGCCATTTAATTTAAATGACTGCTGAACAAGAGACATTTTATGTGGTTTTCAATACCGAATTCAGTCGGTCAAGCACTTTCATTTAAACACTGATTCTCAAGAAAGTGGGACTTTTGGGTGGTGCAAAAAAAAGAAAAATGAAAAATTGACCAAGCCAGACTAAGATCGTTTGC
Organism: Anodontia alba; assembly: GCA_964016985.1. Classification (NCBI taxonomy): domain Eukaryota; kingdom Metazoa; phylum Mollusca; class Bivalvia; order Lucinida; family Lucinidae; genus Anodontia; species Anodontia alba. Next base: position 25,712,184 of record OZ024834.1, read on the forward strand.
CCTTAATGTACATATTTGGCATCTTCTGTAACGTTTTATAAAGATTCTGTATGGTAAATATGTCTGTTCAACAAAATAAGGAAAGGCATGAAAGCATTGGTAGTTCTGTTTATATCAAACAAATTCGAAGTAGCTGTGCAATTAATAGGTATCCAATCAAAAGTGAATGCAAGTGTTTGTCTTCAATATAATATATATCTTTAGAAATTTTCAAACTATTTCTCCTAAATAGCAAAATAGGTTTTCTTTATCAAATTGAAGAAATGTGATGTCTCTTTAATTACAGACGCATTAAGAGTGCATTTTTTGTAAAACATGCACTATAACGAGCTTTAAAATATCAAGGAAATAGTCTGTCTTAAACTTTTAACCTACAAACTCTCTGTTAGAACCGCCCTATTTCATAATGAATCTAAAACGCTTACAAAGCTATTAAACTTCACTGTCCCGTAGAGTACACAGACGTGAATATGACAGTTGATGGTTTGTGTTTCCTGCTCAACTAGTGCCTAGCTGCTACATGAATACCACAAATAACAAAAAGTATTGTACAACTACAGAGGCATTTGTCCTTACTATTGAAAATAATTGCTCCAAAGATAAATCTAAAAGTTAGAACTCATTTTGGATATTGATTAGAGGTTTATAAATGTAAGTGATTCCTTTACTCTGAGGTGAGAAAACAAGATGCATTTGCCTGGTCAGAAAATAGGAGCCATGCCTTTTATTCTTGGGCTCGTAGAATGCACTAAACCCAATGACAAAATCCGTAGAACTACTAAAAACTGAAAGTTTTATGCTGAGACACTATTTGTCCCACTTTCTTGAAAATAAGTGTCAAGCCCGTTTTCTAAATTGTAGATGTTTTGATATATGGATTCAGAAATAGTTCTGCTGCTAAGTCAATGCATCTCTCGAGCTGGAGCAGTTGTGGATCAGACATCTTTATGTACATGCACTTTATGCTGCTAAGAGGGACTGGATTCACATTCAAAGGAGATCAGTCTTATCTGAAAATATTCCCTTCCTTCTCAAATGGGGGTTACTCTATGGGAAACGAACATGCCTCGCCTCCACGCCATCTCCTCTCCCATCCCCGACAGAGAGAGAGAGAGAGAGAGAGAGAGAGAGAGAGAGAGCAAATTCTTTCCTGTAACACTAAGCTGAGCAAATTTCTTCCGCTGGAGTTATGTACCTTCAAGAAGTGTTCACTCTCTGACAACTAGGTGAATTTTAGTGGACGTATTATTCTTGTCTGACCTCAAAGTAAAGCTCCGGATACATGGTTCGAGAAATAGCATATAGAATAATTGTAAAGTTCACAACATTCTGGAGACATTTGTATTACTAATTCGATTTTCATATCTTTCTAATGATTTCATGCAGTTATTGTATAATATAGTATGATAGTTAATAGCATAATAAACCGCGACAATCCCGATGAAGAAAAACTCGAGGTAATGGAATGTGATACAGCGCATGACAAAACCTCCAACAAGACCTGTGTGACCAGCAAAGATTCAGATCAGCCTGGACATCCACCCAGTATGGCAATAGCTCTTGTTCATCCCATTTTGGATAGCCCAGAGGCAGTAGAAGGCACGTGTGATCAGCGAAGACTCTGAATAAACTGTGCGGATGCGCAGTTCTGGTAGTTCTGGCGCATCCGAACATGAAATCTTGTCAGATTCTATACTGGTCCCTGTTGTTCAAAACATCATTAGCTTAACGAGCTCATTAATGATAAACTCGTTAACTGTAGTAGCTAAGGTGTTTTCAAATACATTGGTATTTTTGCTGCAAATAAATGTGCTTAAACAAAAAACATCAATGTAATTGCCATGTTTCATGATCGAAATTTTAAAGTCACGTTAGCTAACAACTTCTTTAAGTTTTGAACAACTGCGCCCTGTTTTCTACACCCTATCAGTTATAAGACTCATAATCAGGTAATAAAATTGATCTGCCTTTATTTCTGTTCTTGGAAACTTAGAACAATTGTGCAAGCAAATTAATCAATGCTGCATCAGAATGAATGGCAATTGTCTGTTGGAAGCAAACTGAATTATTCAGAGATAAAATGAGTCAGTCTCACGTAAAATTGTCTGATTTATATGAACCTGTGCAATACAAGTGCACAAACGCTTGCATATCATCGATAGTGCTTTGTACAATATAGATTGGCTACGATAAGCATGCCAAAATCGGTTGCAATGCATCATGTGAATTCGAACTGTGAATACTCAATACAATTATAATCTTGACCCCCTGACCCCCTCCCTCTTACTATTAATTGTGGTGAAATGGAGATTTTGTCCGATTTCTGAATAATTGTAGCATTTTTTATGGTTGTGTTTAAAGTCCAAGAAATTTGAAAACTTTCAATTTTTAGTTAAACTATCCACTAAAATTGGCACATCATAAATGTGCATAGGTATCAGAGAGGTTCCAATGTTGGCAGCTTGAAATTTAGTGCATATAAAAAAACAGACACCATTTTTGTTTTACTTTCACGGATATAGGGCTTGACGATCCATGCAAAGTTTAAGAGATGCATAATTAGTGTATTTATTATCTTTATTTTTCTAAGGAAAGTCCTTTAATTAGTGTAAACAGTGTAGAGTCTGCTCAGATGCCAAAAGTGCAGGGCCCGGTTGTTCCAAGCATCGTCAGCTTAACGAGTTCGTTAGTGGTCAAAATGTTAACTGTTCTAGTAAGTACAATATCTAATTCACAAGTATTTTTGCTGAAAAAAAATGTGAGTAGCTTACTCACATTTTTCAGCAAAATTATAAGCGTATATGCCATATTTAATGATCAAAGTTTTAACGATACGTTAACTAACGACATCGTTAGTTTTGAACAACTGGGCCTTGGTTGTTACAATGATAAAGAATGTAAATCCGGATCATTTATGAACAATTTAATCAGCGTGAATTTGTTTGGTCCAGCCTTCTCAGTCTGTACACTCATACCCATCCAGGGTCTTCTCTCTGTCTGATAGGTTAAGTTGAGTCTAACGTACCATGTGGATTATATATACTGTCGTGTCAAAGGTTAGATGAGTCCACCTAAAATCCGTATTTAGGTAAAACATGACTCAATATAGCAGCTTTTTGGCTATTTTTGTGAATGGATACATTCGTAGTCGTCAAAACCAATAAGCACGATTGTGTATGGGTACCGTGTGCGTTTGTGTCAATATCTTTAGTATGCATACTTATTTCATAACTATTCTGTACAATATTACACCTTTCGCTGGGATTTTAAACATTTATGAAAATAATTAAAATCAATCATATGAAATATCATTTAAATCAGAATTATTGCCAAATTTACAGCCTTATCACCGGTGTCTAAGGACGTGTCTCAGCAACCCCGCACGCCTGTCTCTCTCGCTTGCCGTATCAGTCTCATAGGAGTAATAACAAATGAAAAAAAAATCAATAAATAACGATATTTGTAAAATTTGAATAGTCTTTTCATGTCAGTAATATAGTTTGAGGCGGTGTATAAGAAACCCTATAGCATGCTGTATGCGTAAGGTCAGTGATCATTGCGGCCCTATACAGCCACTCAATATGACCGCGATCTTTGATTTATGTGATTGAGATATTTCATAGTGTACAGAGACAAGAAGGCATGGATACCCAAAGCTTCTTATCAGGATGTGGCTTTTTGTAAGTGCATTAGGTTGTTTTATTTATTGGTTTGTTTTTGTTTTGCTCATGTGTGTTGCTGTGCTGTTGTTTAGACAATGAACAATCAATCTTACAGGGGAAGAAATAAAGAACATGTTCAGCAATCCACCTGCTAGCACGAGAAAATATGGATGCATGTATAATATAGCATTCGTTTTGCTTATTCCATGGTACCGTCAAGAGCACATATTTGTGAGCTATATGCAGACTATACATTTTACAAATGATATTTAAAAGGAATTTACTTTTCTTTTTTTTTTTTTTACAACGGGACCAAACACACGTGGAGTAAAAAAAAAAAAAAAAACGAAAAAAAAAAATATTATTAATATGAGAGGGTCAAACTCTGACCTTGAAACTTGTGTATGTTCTAACAAACAACATTGTAACCAATTCAGCTATCATCCAACGCCGGCGAAAGTATAATACTATCTCAGTCAAACAAGGCAGACAAACCGGAAAGTACCGAGTGTTGAAAGTTTTCCTGTAACTATACTTGTACTTGCTTTACCTTGACCCTGGATTAGTCCGATAATAAAAGTACATTGAAACGACAGTTAACATTCATCGATCTATGGCAATCTGGTCTGAGTTTCTGTCCAAATGAAAACATGTCAACATTTAAATTTTCGTGCAGGACACCGTTTAGATGCGATCTAATTTCAAATCCTTTAACGCCCGAAGCACTATAAGAGCCAGGGCACAACATTTCCTACAAGACTGCATGCTCGCCTTTCATTATTATTATTATTATTATTATTATTATTATTATTATTATTATTATTATTGTTGTTGTTGTATATGGCTGGGCCTTTTATGGATTTTATTTAAAATATGTTCTATGTCATTTCAAGAACAGTTGCGTGTTTGCTCGTCTTCTAATTAAGTAAGCATCAGAAAAAGAAAATAAGCTCTTCAGTTTCTACAGCAACGCCATTTAGATGCTGTATTACTTAACATGACAGAGAAAAACTGTTTAAGCGTGGTCATGCAATAAGGTGGCTTGGCGATTAAGCAAACTAACATACTGATAATGTTCTTCGATTTTAATCATTTTCCTTCAAGAAAACTATTAATATTTTGCTTCTCCATTTCTCTTATTTTGTTTCACTCTTCCACCGAATACCCACAACATACTACAGTCAACACTCGTTGTATCGACACTCGATGGAAAGACATAATTCGTAATAATGATAATTTGATTGGCATGAAACCTTTGCTCGTGGCTTTTTGCAACTAATCCAGCGTTGTTTTAAACATACCAACAAATAGTAAAAGGGCGTTGTTCAAATTCCAAGGCAAGTAAGGTAGTATTTTAAGGTGTACCAATACTTAAGGTAAATACGGTAAGCAAGGCTTCATTTAATCAGAATTCAAGCAAAAGCTAAACGCCCTTATTTACACTTTTGAGATTTATAAGGAGTAAATAAGGAGGGTAAGAGTAAGAAAATATGAAAAAGTGAATATGATGGTGTTCAGTCAAATTTGGTTGTTTTGATCGGCTATGGAGAAATATTTCACTAAGGTTTGCTTGTAAAAAAAACTCGTTCGCTTCACTCACTCGTTTTTTTACGCGCAGGCCTTAGAACACTAGTGAATTATTTCTCCGTAATCGATTAAAACAACCAAATAAACTCTAATTTTTTTACATAACTAAAAAGTCATCGTGTGCTTGTCTGGAGTATTTCGCAGACTGGGTGTTATTCCGAGCATCAGATTACGTTGTGTATTTATCTGTAGGTTCCCAAAACAAAACAAAAAAAATACACTTCGTTCTAGTAGGGCTGACCTTTTTTCTTTCTTTTTTTTTTCAGGAAAAGCTGGAAAGTATTTTGAAGTGTTGTCTTTGTAGATTTTATTTGACCTCCCTGCCTTTGGTGTTCAGTGCCATATGGCGGTCGTAATAGGTTATCCCTACTTCCATATAGTGCAGTTTTATTTTTTTTTATTTATTTATTTATTTATTTTATTTTTTTTTTTTTTGTTTTTTTGTTTTTGATTTTGTTTTTGTTTTTTTTTTTTTTTTGTTGTTTCGTCGTAATAGGTTATCCCTACTCTTCCATATAGTGCATTTTTTTTTTTTTTTTTTTGTTGTTGTTGTTTTTTTTTTTTTTGGGGGGGGGGTGGTTATTTTCCTTGGGATCACCTATCTATTCTATAGCTAGTAAAATCAAGTTCCGCCGTTCCGTGTGTGTGTGGGGTGTGGGGGGGGGCGGAGGGGGGGCGGAGGGGGCGGGGGCTTTACAACCCTGCAGTCTACAGAATATATGAATGGAGAGCAAAGGCCCTGATGATACTTTGCGCATGTGCAGGATAATCTAACTCTGCGCATTTTGCGCATGCTCGAAGGCACTTTTTTCGGTTGCCGCGGCCCAGTTACAACGACTGAGCTAGGCCAGTCTGGCTACCATTCACTATATGTATTTATAACAAGCCTACATTTACTGCACAAAGCAGTTTTGCATTATTTCCTGTTTTTGTATATGTATGTGAAAGCAACTCCACATTGCATGATATAAATCTTAAAATCGAAACAAAATGCAGATTAATGTAATATTTGCAAGCCAATATTTGTAAACCAAATATTTTCAAAAGACAGACGTCATACGACGTCAATAATTGTATCTTCCTGGAAAATTACAGGCCGATGCTTCTTAATTTAATAGCTTCATCCAGTTTAAAGAGACATAGCATGAAACGATTTTTAACTTACATACCTTTTATATGCTTTTTTCCTTCAGACGTGTTGTGAGATGTTTTCTTTTTTTTTTTAATCATAACATGCGAAAACATTACCTGTGACAGGTTAACTGTAACCATCATGTCTATGCAAGATGTACCAAAAAGGACATGTATGTGCATGTTTTTCCCAATTCCTTGGCTAATGAATCCAAAGTTTGAACACTTGCAGACATTAGGCAGGAGATATCTGCGCAACGTTAACATTCTTAACTTTTTGACTATAAAAAAAGAATATGATGATGGCGATGGGTTGGTGCCATCTGGAGATGATGGTAGGAAGATATTAAAATGTTCTGTGCAATAAACGCCCACAGTCATGGTTGAATTCCGCCACCAGCGGGATTCACACCCGGAGCTCCGTGATCCGAAGTCGGGAGCACTAACAACTCAACCCCTGTTTCCAGTTGTTGTTTTTTTTTTGTTTTTTGTTTTTTTTTTTTTTTGTTTTTTTTTGTTTCATTACGAAAGCACGCCTATTCAAGTAAATAGAAATAAAATCACCTCCAAAAACAGAAAATTTTCAGATAAAAAACTCTGATATTTTTCATATTTCTGCTCAAAACATAGATTGTGGGTACTCGTTAGAACCGCCTCGGCGAGGCGGTTCTAACGAGTACCCACAATATATGTTTCAAGCAAAAAATAAGAAAAATAATGTATACCCCTGTAAACCCCAGTTTTACTATATAAAAGGGGGGTTTAAGGGGGCCAAAATTATATAGGCATGTTTTCGTGATGTTTTTTTACATTTAATATAAGTATTGCTTACGAATTAAACAGTATTGCAAATGCAATCCTGACTACCACGCAGTTAACGAATGATGACTTAACTGATATAAGCAAATGCAGACAATGCTTGTCCTATTTATATTTGTTTTTATATTTGTTTATCTGATCGTTGTGAGCAGAAACCATGATTTGCGAAGTTCATTTTGTTGGTTGTGCACATTCAAGAATCCTCTGACTAGTATCTATGATTGCGCAGCCCTAAACTCTTGGTGGATTTGTCCACACGGGCACGGAACATTTAGATAACGTCGCAACTACGTTGATGCGACGTTGTATAAACGTCATATGTCCGCTGGGGTAGGATGAGTATAAAGTAATTAAAAAACATTATTTTCATAAAAAGTTTCACGTTAATTATTAATATGCCTCTGTATACAGAAAGTATTCAAAGCCGTTTTATTATTATTTTCATTATTATTATTATTATTATTATTATTATTATTATTATTATTATTTATTATTTTCATTATTATTATTATTATTATTGTTGTTGTTGTTGTTTTAGTTGCATGTTTCAAATAGTTAAATTTACTATTTAGAAGAAACTTATTTTTGTATTATTAAATGTTGCTTAAATTCGTTTCAGTAAATAGGTACAAGTTCTGAAAGCAGCAATAGATAGATAGGTAGATAGATATTAACCAGAAAGGGATCGTAACAACAAGGAACAGATATCAGTCTGAACTCATTCTGTCTGGTCATTTTAGGATCGAATGGCGAAAAATGATATATAGATGTGTTTTCGATATTTTATAAGTGCACCAAGTCATCAAAAGACTCATCCGTTATCAATATCAAATAAATGGTCAGTTTCATAGCCTTTATTGTTTTCTGTTTTGTAAAATCCTATATTAATTGAAACGTCAATCATCGTTACGCTGCGAATTGTCCTCTTTGTATATTTGCAGACAAGCTTAACCCATTTTGGTCCGGAGATCCCAAAAGCGTAACTGGCAAATAGTACAGACCCTGACCGACGCCACATTCTGTGGCGTCTGATCAGGGTCTCCGCAGATTGCAAATGGTTAAGCCATTTTTCTCTCAGAATATCTAATTCACATGACTTGAAATACCAACAATTGAAATAGGTGAATTCATGCAGATAGCACAGTTGAGAGTTTGCTACGAAAGACGATACAAATTCAAGGGATGCAACTCTGTCACAATTGTTTTGCCTCTCTTCTGAAGATGATTTACTCTAGAAAAAGAGATAATTTACTCCGTGGGAGTAAACTGTTTCTTTTAAGAGTACACCCCTTTTTAGAAAGGATATGGTACTCCGGAAAGCAAAAGAGGAAGTCACAAAAGTTATCTCCCTTGTAAGAAATGGCTGAAATTTTACAAAAGTACATCCAGTCGCCTTCTCTATTTATTTATTTATTAATTTGTTTTGGTTGAAGATTTCTCTCGTTATTGAAAATCTTAGCCAGCATATGAGGAAAGGCTACTTATTACATAGGCGACCAGCAAAGGCTCAGGCGAGCCTGCGCATATGCGCAGTCTCACCAGAGTCTTTACTGTTCGCAGGCATGTTGTAGAGACCTTGAAGAAGTTTGAGGTAAAAACGCACGTCCGTAGCCCAAATAGGAGACAGCGCATGCGCATTTGAAAAACCACTACCCGGAAAACCATAAGGTCCCTTTCTTTTTGTGCCAGCTCATATATTGCTTGTTGATGGCACTGCTTCCCAGCACAATTCTTTACGACACCATTAAATGAGTGCGGATTTATGCAATGTTGCATTACGAAAACACGCCTATTCAAATATACTGAGAATTTTACTACCAGAAAATGAAAATTTTCAGATAAAAAATTCTAATATTTTTCATATTTCTGCTCAAAACATAGATTGTGGGTACTCGTTAGAACCGCCTCGGCGAGGCGGTTCTAACGAGTACCCACAATCTATGTTTTTGAGAAGAAATAAGAAAAATAATGTATACCCCTGTAAACCCCAGTTTTACTATATAAAAGTAGGGTTTAAGGGGGTCAAAATTATATAGGTATGTTTTCGTGATGGTGTCTACAAAAATAGTTGACCTTAAACAATATGACCTTATCATTTTGCATATGAAAACATTACCCAAAGCAAACTAGCAGTATGGTAAGAGTTTGCAGTTTTCTCAAAGACCATAGCCAATGGAATCCATATTTTGAGATACGCATGAAATATGGGTAAGGGTTAGGCCTTAAGCACCCACGCCCAGCATCCGGAAGTTACTTTTCTGCTGACAATTACAGAACGGCTCCTCTTTCGCAAATACTATTTGTTCAGCTGATATATATATATATATTGGTTTAATGACACATCAACTCTTGTGGGTCATTTCATGTAATCTCCTAGGAATAGGGAGAATAGGGATATAATAGCTTATGGATGAGAAAAGAGAGAAATATAGGCTGATAAGGAAAAATGCGAATGACAGTGCAGAAACAAAAAAATATTATTAACAAGCCTCCTTCCTCCACTGTCTTCAAGTACAACAGGGACTTAGCACCCCTTTTCGACTCCTGATATTAACCCATTATGCCTAGTGTCCCATAAAATGGACACTGACAGTGTAGACCCAGATCAAACGCATCAGTACGCGACGTCTGATCTGGGTCTACACTTTTTGTATTAAGTTCAGAAACTTCTACAAAACATGATAAAAACTAACTAGACACCCCTCATATAGGAAATCGACCTGTTCATTGAGTTGCGGTAGAAGATTCCATTAGGCATAAAAGGTTTAAATCTTACATATTGATAGACGAATATTATATTTGCAGTCTAAACTGGGCATGTTCAATATTTACCCTAAATTTTTGCATAAACATTACTAAGCATCTTCCGTGGGACACCAGGGCAGAAATGAAATCTATGATACTGGGGCAAACAATGTCTCGAATATTGGAGGAAGAAGTAACAATGTTGCCAGCATTTGGAATCTATACAGACACTCAGAACAGGAGGTAAACTGCAAGAACCATAGTAAAACTAATGTCTCGAACACCAATGTCTCCTTGACCGTGACTGACTCGAACTCGTTTTTTGGTTCCTGTGAAAAGTCTTCCAATAGCTCAAGAAAACAAATACAGTCGACTCTCGTTATCTCGAATTCCAAGGGACTCTCTAAAATACTTCGAGATATCCGTACCTCGACATATCCGATTTACAGAATTGAGGAAAAAATAACTCGAACAACCACATTTAACAAATATATGTGTAACTGGGCTCTTGAAGTCAGAGATATATTAAAAATATTGTGGAAAAGAGGAGAAAGAGCAATTTCTCCTCTTTTCCACAATATTTCTTTACCTGTTGTTAGATTTTCATGTTTAGGCAGGGACCAGATTTTCACTTCGAGATAAGCGGTTATTCGAGATAAGCGAGGTTGAGATAACGACAGTCAACTGTATCTACGAAATTTAGAATGTGGTCTGCTACTAAATTTGCTTGGCGTTTGGCACTTTCAGGGTTGATTCCCGGAAGGAAGTCCAGACAAATCGATCGATGCGACATTGTCCTAAATGATCCTCTTGGCATTGTAATAACAAATGATAGCTCTCTTTATCAGTTTAATAACAGAAGACGTGTGTTTGTGTGTGGCAATCACCCTGAAATAACACTGCGAATCAATGATTAACTTGCATGCTGGGTAATTTTACAAACCTTTTTGTCGTCTGTGGATATTTTGAATTAACTGTTTTCAAAAAATCTTTCAGGAATACAATCAAAGTATAAAACAGTTTCAATCCAGATCAGGCTCGAAGTTTTGTCTGGCCTGATCTGGGTCCAAACTGGTTGCAAAGGTTATCAGCAGACGACAAATGACGCCACTAGCGGAGAAAGAGCTAAACGCGAGCATGGACAGAACTCTCACTTGCTTATGTTTTATAATATAAACTCTAGAAAAAAAAAGTTGTTGTTGAATGTACACACTTACTAGGAGTGCAGCCATGATTGACAAAGGTAGCTCCCGTTTTGTTTTTCTTTATACTTATTCCCTATCAAAAAGGGGTCTACACTAAACGACTCTACTCCCCATGGGAGCGAAATATTTCCTTTAAGAGTTGACCCCTATTCAGCGGGAAGTTATAGAACACATCATTTTAGAGTTGTCTCCCTTGAAAGGGTATCATTTCTCCTTATTATATATTGCAGAAAAAAGCGTGAAAGCACATCCGACATTTTAAGCATGAAAACCCATTTAAGCCTAGCGTCCCGTAAATGGGACCTTTGCAAACAGTGTACACCCAGATCAGACGCCGGGTCTATACTATTTGCATTCTCTAATAAGTAATAATCCTAAAACAAAGCAGACACCCCTTTAATTGGAAATTGACAGGTCCAAGGAAGAGACTACTCGGCATAAATGGGTTGACAAAATTTAAGTAGAACAGATACACTTTCAGTGGAGGCAACTCTACCACCCTTCCCCAGCAGGCACACAACATTGAAACAATGTCGATTCAACGTTGATTGAACGTCTTGACGTTGAATCGACATTGTTTCAACGTTGTGCGCCTGCTGGATCTGAAAAGGGTCTGCTCTAACAAGAAAGAATTTTCTCCCACGGGGAGTGAAATTCAGAAAGGCCCTTCCTCCCCCCCCCGCCCCACCCCCCCCCCCCCGCCATAAGCCCCTTGAGGGCGCTTTTTTTTTTTTTTCTTTTTTTTTTTCTTTTAGATTAGCTTCCTTTATATATATGCTAGAGTATGCAGGAAAGCAAACAGAAAATCACAAAACTAGTTGCCCTTGTAAAAACGGCGAAATATAATACCAAGTATATATATATATATATATATATATATATATATATATATATATATATATATATATATATATATATATATATATATATATATATATATATATATATATATATATATATAAATCTATGATGGAACTTGTTGCAAATTTCTTGCCGATGGTGTGTCAGTACGAAATTGTAGTATTTCCTGGGCATCTTCTCTTTCATTTTAGCCGGAACACATCATTTTTACAACCCGCATGTGCACCCAGCATCCGTGTAGTCTGATCAGAATCGTTGCAGGGCACTCTGTGGGTACCAAAGGATCAAAAGCACCTTCAGACGGACAGCGAACTCTGATAAGGCTGTACGGATGCGCCGGTTGATCTGATCTTCGCTTGGCGCATTTGAATTGCTTATCTTATGTATTCACGCCAACAAGAATAAGCATACAAGATACCCATGAAATGGTACAATGGCGAAGCACAGCCGTCCCACCGAAAGAAGGAGAGGTGAGGAAGAAACTTTGACATAAAAACGGACTTAACGTATGAAATCACCGACCCACGAACAAAGATGAAACACCTTGGAACGGTCAGCGGAAAAAGCAGTTGGAAGGCTTAAGTCAGTTTTACTCGTGTGAAACCTCACCCTTAATTCTTAATTTAGATCCAAATTACTAGCATATGTTCTGTCCGTACAGAGCTGCTCTACTGTGAACATTGCAGTGAGACACATATAAACTGGAACATCGTGCTGAAACAACCTGAAATATTCTGAAGCCAGAACACAAGAAAAGCCACAAATAGGGCTATGATGGGTCCTACTACAGACATTGACAGTCAAGCTCCAACTTTTATCAATGGTAAATAAACTACCTAGTTAGGCAGAAATAAAAAGAATACAAATGTTCATGTATTCGTTTTTCTTCTGCTTATTTTAATGCATGGTTTAACATGTAAAACAGTACAATTACTTAAGCTGTAATCCAGTAAGCATTCTACATAAATCTATAGCGGGCCGTTATCGGCCCGTCAGGGTAGCTGACGGGCCGATAACGGCCCGCTGTAGATTTATGTGGAATGCTAGCTGGGAAGTTGGTCAAATCACGTATTGCTATTGTTATTGTCATTGTTAGCTTTAACATCACGAAAACACGCCTATATAATTTTGACCCCCGTAAACCCCACTATTGTATAGTAAAACTGGGGTTTACAGGGGTATACATTATTTTTCTTATTTCTGCTCAAAAACATATATTGTGGGTACTCGTTAGGATCGCCTCGGCGAGGCGGTTCTAACGAGTACCCACAATCTATGTTTTGACCAGAAATATGAAAAATATTAGAGATTTTTATCTGAAAATTTTCAGTTTTTTGGAGGTGAAATTTTCTATATATTTGAATAGGCGTGTTTTCGTAATAATGATTTCACATTGGGATACAGATTAACGCAAGTGTTTTGACTTTCTTCTGAATCCCAATTGTATAAATTTTCAAATATTTGTATAAGTTTATATTATTATATTGAATTTATACAAATAAAATATGTTTAAACCAAGTTCCAACCTTCTGAAACAGATCATCACGAAAACATGCCTATATAATTTTGATCCCCTTAAACCACACTTTTATATAGTAAAACTGGGGTTTAAAGGGGTGTACATTATTTTTCCTATTTCTGCTCAAAAACAAAGATTGTGGCTACTCGTAAGAACCGCCTAACGAGTACCCGCAGTCTATGTTTTGAGCAGAAATATGAAAACTATCAGATTTTTTTTATCTGAAATTTTTCATTTTTGTGGTAAAATTTTACAATGTTTAGGAGGGAACAATTATTTAGTCTGAAGATCGACTCACTGACGTGTAATTGAAGAGGGAAGCAAAGAGGCGCTTCTAGTTTGTACCCACAACGTATGTTTTCGTATACAATCGACTCTCGTTATCTCGAAATCCAAGGACTCTCCGAAATAATTCGAGATATCCATACCTCGACATATCAGATTTGCAGAACTGAGGAAAAATAAATCGAACAACCCCCTTTCACAAATGAATATGAAATTTGACTCCTGACGTTAAAGATATATTGAAAATATTGTGAAAAAGATAAGAAATTGAAATTTCTCCTCTTTTCCACAATATTGTATTACCTACTGTTAGATTTTCATGTTTAAATCGAGATAAGCGGTTATTCGAGATAAGCGAAGTCGAGATAAGGAGAGTCGGTTGTATAAGAAAATATTTTACTGGTACCCCCTCTGACTTGTATCTGTACTATGCCGTTTGTATGTTTTTCTTGTTTAAACACAGAAATGCCCCTTCTCCATATAAGCCTCCAAAAGCGTCGCGCGTAGTATTGAAAAACATAATAGGCATTAAGTGTCTGAAAGTGTCGACAAGACTGTAAAACCACCGAGCATCAGACCATTATCGCCTGTGGATTAATTTCCAGTCTAGACAAACAGTACTCCACGCCAAGGGCAAAAGTAATACTATTGAGCCGGACGATTGGAAAAGATGTCTTCGAGACATGCGGAAGCGAAGGTTCAAATCTATCTGCGCGCCATCTGCGTTGTCTGAAAAGGGCCTGCAATGTCCACATTTATAATTATTTGGTTGCTACCTACGAGGGTCGTGCGAAAAGTTCTGTCACTACAAGGCTTCCTTAGTTTTATTCCAAGTATATTTTAAAATGCTTCACTGCACTTGAATAGTGTATTGAATAGCTAACGATACCCGTTTATTTCGTGCCAATTGCTTTCCAACTGACCGAGTTATTTTGAATTGAATTAGATGCAGTCATATACACTGACCAATTTACTTGTTACATTGGAACATGGACCAGAAGACTGAAATTCGTAGCTGTATTAAATGCCGCGTTAGGCTTACTATAGATTCAAAGCAGATATTTAATGAATTGTGTGGTATATATAAACCTCAGACCATTTCAATGCGCACAGTTTTTAGGTGGGTTAAAGCTGGAAAATTTTCTGTTGAAGATGATTTCGGTCCTAGAAGGCCTAAAACCTCTGTTACCAAGGTTAACATCGCTGCTGTAAAGATTGTGGTCGAACAGGACGCGCGATTGTCTGTCAAAAATATAGCTAGTTGTACTGGCATATCAGAAGGCAGTGTGCAGACAATTCTGAAAAAGCGTTTGGACCTGAGAAAGGTATGCGCTAGGTGGATACCTCATTTGCTCACTGAGAAGCAAAAGAAGGGCTGATAATAAGCAGTAGAAGCGAAAAGATAGAAACGCCCATGTATTGCCAAGAGAACCAAAAGTTCGAAAAATATATTGTACGCAACTTTCTTAAATTCAAGTGGGCCAGTCGTTCAAGTGCTTTGTCCATCTGGTCATACAGTCACTGGCCGATTCTACAAGCATTTTGTACTGAAGAAAGTGAAAGAGTTTTTCAATAAGAAACGACCAAGCAAAGGATTGTCAGGAGTCCACCTTTAATATGAAAACGCATCCTCTCATAAGTGTGAGGTTGTTAAGTCTTTTTTGGCTTCTGAAAAGGGGAAAGTTTTAAACCACCTACCTTATTCACCTGACCTGAGTCCTTGTGACTTCTTTTTATTTCCAAGGCTTAAGAAGATGCTTTCTGGAAATAAGTATACGTCAAGAAGTTCTCTTGGCAGCGGTATTTATCAGTGTCTCCAACAGATAACAAAAGAAGACTATTTATCTGCTTTTCGCGACTGGGTAAAACGGTTACAAAAATGTGTTTTAGTCAAGGGGGAATACTTTGAAGGTTTGTAATAAGAATATGTTTGATAAAACGTAGCACTGAAGTAATTCGAACCCAGTGACAAACTTTTTTGCAGGACCCTCGTATTGCAAAGTGCCTGACTACATAACTCTTCTGTGACTCGAATACTGACCGTGGATTGTTTCAACATCCTTTTTGAGTCCCTAAGAAATTCTTCCGACAGCGCAAGAGAGCAACTCTATTTAGAAATGTTTAGGACATTTTTTTTATGAAACTCTATGTTGTACTCGCCTCACCAATTCGATCTAATAATGACACTCAAAATAGCATTATTTTCTAGAAGAGCGAAATGACATCACTAAATTATACCCATTTGCCTCCTGACCAGGCGTTATGATTACCCCTTAGTGGTTCGCACTACCCATGTCTACTGTGCTTTCGACATCTTTCAGAAAGTTGCTTTATGCGCGGCGTTTTGCACAGAAGAAGTAAATTTGCAAACTTTTGTCATCATTTAATGCAAAAATATTTGTCGTAAACTACATATGCACAAAAAAGCTTTACTCCAGTCATAGTTTTTTTAAAGATCAAGGCTCAGTGGTTCAAAGCATCGTTAGCTTTACGAGCTCGTTAGTGGTCAAAATGTTAACTGTTCTGGTAAGTACAATACTGAATTCACAGGTATTTTTGATGAAAACAAACATTTTTTTTTCAGCAAAAATACTAGCGTATTTTCCATATTAAACGGCAAAAGTTTTAACGATATGCCAATGACATCGTTAGCTTTGAACAACTGGGTCCAAATATTTTCGCTATTTCCCTACAGAAAAAAAATGAATGCAAATAATGCAGAAATATATAGGGTAGGTAACTTTGAGGGAGATTTTCACAAGTTCCTCTTGTTCATTTTCTCTGAAATTTTCACAATATGGTTGTAAAACATTTATAATTCAAATTTAGCAGAAAGTAAAAAACAATCACTTTACTTTAGAAATTGCATAGTTCAGACCATTTTTGGTCGTAGATTTAATTCTAGGGCAAATATTTGACAAAAAAAAAGACAGAAACAGAAAAAGACAAATGATTTTCTATAAGATACGGTCAATCAGAACAAAATATTGTCATTTAAACTAAAACGCCAAGCCAAAAAACCGTCTTTCCGGGTGATGTTGAAAGGACAGCAAAACAATTTTCAATAGTCCCGCATGTATTCAGGCACAATATCTCGCTTCATACTTATCCTAAAATGTTAAAACTCCATTTTACCACCAAGTTATGTGTTTAAAGGGGGTTGACTGAATGGCATACATGTACAATGTAGACCCTGATGAAACTGTTTCTTACAAGCCATAGACTCAGATCAAAGAGCCCCTAAGAAGCAGTGTGATCATAGCCTACATTGTATATTATTCGCTCAAGTCTGTCAGCTCGAAGCTATATACCACTCGAAATCTTTCAGTAAGTCGTGTGTTTGCCTGGTGTTTACTCAGAAGTATTAAATACTATTTTTTGTTATGACTTCATATGCATACAAAGTTTTATTCTATTCATTAATTTTAAAATGAGAATATATTATTTTTCTCGTAGTTAAAATGGCAACAATGTGCAGTAATGGATAGGGCAGGTAAAATAGAAAGGAAGGCAATGATCAGATACAATTATCCCACACATCCCATCGGAGACATCAAAGGGAAAGAAACACAAACACGAAATAATTGGACCCTAACAGAAACATCACTAGCAGAAAGCCAAACGGACAGTTACGTTCCCACAAAGTGGCCATATGGCCATCCAAAACAAAAAGATGTAAGCGACACACACATTCAACGACGAACTATAACAAAAATAAACCATGACAGAAGAACCGCCTTGGAACGGTCAGTGAAAAGTATTTAAATCGATTTTACGTGGCCACAATCCTCGCCCTTACTTCTTCCGCGGTTTAGACACATAATTTGTTCAGTCCGCATGAAGGCTTCCTAACTCATCAGTGCTACATCTCCGAGAACACAAAAAATAAAAAAAAATACAAAGATGAAACAACGATGAGGACTCGACAGCACGAAACAACTGAAATGCTAGAGCAAAAGAAAACCAACAGTAAGACTCCGTTGGGCCCGACCAACGATAGAGCATCAAGTACAAACCAACATTACCCAAAATTAAATTTCAAGTAAGTTTTTACGCTGGAACCATCCTAGAATCTGAGGCCTAACCCGCCGGCGTGCAATTAAAAAGGGAAGCAAAGTTATTAACCGTGATTGGGTAAACGACCATGCATGCAGTCTATCGTATAACATTTATGTTGTACCGAATCTTTTTATATCGAAGAATGTTTTTTTACGAAATTGGGTACTGAAGTCATTGCAAACATACATTTTTCTGAATTTATATACTAAGTCACCATAAAATTCGGGTTCCGATAGACCTTGTTGAAGAAGAGATTTAAGTCCAACATTGAATTTAGAAACTAAATCGGAATGGTGTCTATAAAACTTAGAAAAGGCTTTACATAGTTTATGATACCGATAACACTGATTAAGAAGTTAAGCAGTTAGAAATTTATTACGAGTGTTGAAGTCAGTTACATGACTAGACACTCTGGCAAATCGAATTAATTGCGATATATAAACACCGTAGTATGTCGCACGAGGACCATCACCATCCAAGAAAGGAAAATTTACAAATTCAAAATCAAAGTCATCGCGTTTATTATAAATTTTGCAGGAAACGCATGAAACAGTTTGTTTGCAGGAAACAAACCCATCTACAATAGATAAATGTAAAAACAAAAACGCGACTTCGGTATCAGGAGAATTAACTTTATTTAACTGAAGTTCTTCGTGGTGGGGGGGTGTGAATTTGACTGATTAAACCGTCGAAGTAGGTATTGTCAATATTCAATAAATCATACAAATAGCTTGAAGTCGAGCTAAAAGCTTCAATGTTTTTAAATTGGTTTTCAATGGAAAGGGACATCATGAAGTCTCTTTCATAACAAAACAAGAATAAATCAGCCACATGGGGTGCGCAATTTGTACCCATCTGAACACTTACAATTTGTCTAAATAACTTAGTATCAAATCTTATATAAATATTGTCAAGTAGAAAGGTGAGAGCTTCACACACTTTCTGACATGTCCATAATGTGTAATTTTTATGCACTTCAGAAGTGGAAAAAGCATTTCTTACATTACATGCAAGGTAAAGGGAATCTTCCCTATGAAAAGTCCATTCAGTTAAAACATTTAGTTTTGCTTTTATAAGATTATGAGGGAATGTAGTGTAAAGCGTGGAGAAATCATAAATAGACAGACTAAAAGCACGAAATTGTCTGGATTTCAATTTATTTAAAACCTCATTCGATTTTTTTATGGACCAAAACAGATTTCTCCCTGATCTTTCGAAAACTTTGTCATATTATTTAATTACATGTTTTTTGATGGCAGTAAGACATGAAGTTAATAATTTAGAAATCTTAGTGGTAGTACAAGAGCTTGAATTTGCAATAAACCGAGCTTTGTAATGTCTTTTATGAAGTTTAAATAACCAATATAACGTAGGAAGCTTGTCTTGGCCTTCAGTAACACATACAGCAAACTTGCTGGCTAAAAAACTGATATGGTCATTAACTACAGACCTCTCTTCAGCCACAGGTTCTAGTTCATAAGCCTTAGTACCACCAAGCTCTTGCTGAAGAGTGTTAACATAGTGGAGCCGTCAAACAACGACAACATTGTTAGCGGCCTTTTCTGCCGAAGCCAAAACATACTTCTTATGAAATTCTTGAATACCTAGTTTAAGGTGACGTAAAGATGATGCATTTGTTCACAAGTTTCAGAGCCAAAACATACTTCTTATGAAATTCTTGTATACCTGGTTTAAGTTGATGTAAAGATGTCTTCGGTTTAGGAGGTAATAAGTTAGTATTTTGGGAATAGAAAGAAATGCATTTGTTCACTAGTTTCAAAATGCTAAGTTTCCATTCTTTTAGGGCTTTATGCTCAACATACTCTCGCTTACACCATCGATTACCGAATTCATTCAAGCAACAGCGATTTCTTCCCTACATTTATTGAAATCAATATTAGAAGGAAATCGGTATTTCTGTCCTTTAGAAATAATATTTTGTATCCTAGAATCAGGAATAATTTTTAAATTGCCAGTAATTATATGACCAGCAGTAGGATAGCAATACACTGAGTCTTTACAATCTCAGGTATCAGGAGTGTTAGTATTAATATCTAGGTCTGAAACAAGTTTATTAAAATTAAAAATGATAGATCTTATCGGTTTGTTATATTTATAGCAAATTATAGGTATTTCAGAATCTTGAAAATAAGTAGGAATGGATGAGATCACCGAACTGTCCCGGAAGATACTAGGCAAATCTATGAAATCCACACGTCTATAAATGAAAGATACCTTGATTCAATGACGTTTGTGATTAATTTCAGAATCGATGTCAGGACGAAGAGCATGTTGAATATAACCTCTAGTTAGAAGAGCTGCATCATACAGCTGATTAGAGCTATCGTAGAATTTATTCGCCTTGGTGTCCAAAATGCATAATACAGAAAGGGTAATAAACTTAGAAATGCAATTATTGAGTGGCGTCCGTGATTCAATAATATTATAGACAGTCACTTCAGCCTAGTATTGTTTCTTATAAACGCGCGCAATTTACGTTTATAGTTGCCGTTTTTTCCTAGTGCCGTGAGAACTCAAAATTTAAGGTAGGTTTCGACCAAGTTCTACTTGCTCCAATTTTATGAAAGTTTTACAGTTTTGTTGTGAAGCATCAATAATTAAACATTAAAAGAGAAAAAGCAAACAATTATTTTGTAAGATAAAATTACAAAAACAAAAATCACCTTACTACAGAAATTGCATAGGTCAGGCCATGGATTTTATTTTATGGTATTTAAGAAAAAGGACAAATATAAAAGACAATTAGTTTCTGATTAGATATTGTCAGTCACAACAAACCATTTGACTTAAAATCAAATGCCAAGCAAAACATGTCTTTCCAGGCGATGCTGAAAGGATAGAAGTGTTCATGGACTGTCGCATTGGAACATATATCAATATAAATATAAAACTCAACCAAAACATGTACTAGACAATGAAAATTACCCGAGTCGTCTATTGTATCTGTTGTGTTAAATATGTTAGGGTTTTCTTCAATTTCGATCTCTGTATCACCAGACCCAGAACCTTGTGATATATCTTCATCATCCGTCTCTCTTGGTATTGCGGAAGCATTATCCTCAAGTTTAACTTCGTTTGACCCAGTCCTGAATATAGCGGCATTATCATTTTTCGACACTTCTACATCATCAAACAGGTCATTGTACGGACCAATATCTGTATCGTCGCTGTCCTGATCTAGGATAATAGCATGGGTTTTGTGTTTGGCTAGTTTCTGATCCTTTACATCGGATATATCATAGTTAGTATCATCAAGGTCAATTATATCACCCTTGTCCAACTGTGTCCTAGATTCTTCTAATGGTTGAGAACCTGCAACAGTTTAAAGTGGAATGTATAGCTCGGTATCCAAATAAGAGGATTTTTGCCAAGTCCGGAATCTGGCTAGGTCAAAAAGATTTTTTTTTTTTTTTTTTACCTTCATCCCATCTTCAAGCAGGTTGTTATTCTCCCAAGTAATTTCACAGCTGAACATACTGTACACATCAATAAATACGTTAGTCAAATATGAAAATATGAAAATGTTATCATTTGAATGAAATTACCATTTTAAACGCCTATGTTTTGCTTACTTTATGAATGATAGCAGATAACTTTTATTAGTTGAAAATGTTCTTGGTTCAAGGTAATAAACTTAACTTCATTGTCTTTGAAAAACCTGATATTGACCAATGGCATTAAAGTATAATCCGGGGAAAGTGTACAGAGTCAAATGGCTTCTTTTTTATCAATGATTTGAAAATCAATAAGAATGCCCCTTTAGCCTAGCTAGATTCCGGATCTGGCTAAATTCCTATTTCAGTTGACTACGACATATACATTCCAGAGGTAGTAACTTAATTGTATACCTTCTGAGCAGTGATCTATTCTTGAAAGAAATCAACTGCCCCGCAAAAGTAGCAAATTCTTTTCTTTCTTTTTTTTTTTTTTTTTTTGTAGAAGTGACCTCTTCCTGAAGGATAGTGGTGTGATCAACAAATGGTGGAAACGTACAAATAAAGTCAACCCTCTCTTTACCGACACTCGATACTATGACACAATTCGTTATAGTGACATTTTGACTGCCATGAAACAGTCAAGATGTGACAGTTAATCAGAAACTATGCAAGAACATTGTACTTAATGCTTCAAGAAAAGTATGTTTGGGATATTTGTAAGAATTTTTTCACTGAGGCGGTTCTAGAAAATATTCAGAACATATGTTCTCTGAGGAAACAGGAATACAACAAGACTATTCATTTAATGGTGATATTATTGGGAAAAATGTTGTCGTTATAGCGAGGGTTCACTGTACATAGAATTATTCTCATACGAAGGGAACTTGATACACAAGGTAGATTCTCAGATGTTATTTACAAGGCCGAGAACATACTTATGACTTCATGTTTGCCCTTCTCACTTTCGTAGTATATTCTTTTCATTTAGAGTAGACCTCTTTTCAGACAGGAGGTAAATACAATTTGATAGATTTACCTTCCTTGAAATCGAAAAGTGTAACCATCCCGCTTAAGCACCATATCAGCACATTTAGCACATTTTTAAGACCCCTTGTCGGACAAGTACAGTAAAACTTCAATGAGCACATTACGACAACATGTCTATTCAAATATACTGATTTTTTCTCTCTTTAAAAAGGAAAAGTTTCAGTTAAACAATTCTGATATTTTTCATATTTCTGCTCAAAACATAGATTGTGGTACTCGTTAGAACCGCCTCGACGAATGAATACCACAATCTATGTTTTTTGAGTAGAAATAAGAAAACTAATATATACCCCTGTAAACCCCAGTTTTACTGTATAAAAATGGGGTTTAAGTGGGTCAAAATTATATAGGTATGTTTTCGTGATGTGAACACAGATAGTTCGTTTACCGTGTCTGAATCGAACGCCTTTTTGGGTCCCCAAGGAACTTTCAAATATTTAGGGTATATATAAGGAATATTTCTGAAGGGAGGCAAAGCCAAATTTACAGAGGTGCCTTCCTTGAGAAATTTTTCCATTCCCCTTATATGATTATTAACACTGAGACACATGCCAACATACCATAATTTCTGTAAAACGGTTAAAATAAGTTGAGCTGTTATGTGTCAAAAAGTATTGGTTGAACGACAGACAAACAATGTAGACCGTGATCATATTGCGGCGTTTGACTGTGTCTACATTGTTTGCTCAAAATATCACTACCCAGTACATAGATTATATTGTTATTACGGACATGTCGTAGACACAGTTTCGCTTGTGTCGGCTTTTTTAAAACAAACTATCTGTTACTGGTATCATGATATTGCTATCGATTATAATGAAAGGGAGTCATGATTTGTCACAAATGAACCAAGCCATCTAAAACGTGCCTTCCCAGTGGGCATATGGCGTTCATATAACGTCGCATTAACGTCATGTGTCCGCTGGGTTTGTACTTCTGTTAATAAACTTTAAAACTTAAAGCTTGATTGGTTGCTGGGAAAACTGTAAAAGAATATTAACCCAAATAAACCTAATGGACTTGCCATCATTATACATTTGGTGAGCTCATTTGTCATTTAAGGGTGTCATTTTTTTTTTTTTTTTTTTTTTTTTTTTTCATTTTTGTTATATTTGTAATTGTAATTTCTGTAAGCAAACAGTGAAGTCCTTGATCAGACGCCGCATGATGCAGCGTCTGATCAAGGTCTGCACTGTTTGCCTATGTCCCACAAAACGGACCCCAGGCTTATATGGTTTAATGTTCTAAATACGGAGGGATCGAATATTGAATAAAAAGGGAATAATAAAAGCAAGAATATAAATGAAGTCTCACCGGAAAGGCCATAATCAGGACACACAGCCGTCCCGAGGCACAGACAGAAGATATGAGGGACAAACAATGACAAGATACTGTGGAATATCTGACATACAAACAACGAAGAACTATAACAGAGGAACCGCCTTTGAACCGTCAGCAGAACCAGCTACTAAAGGGAGACAGGACTCGTGATGGTGCCATTGCGAAAACGCGCCTATTCAAATATATTGAGAATTTTACTACCAAAAAATGAAAACTTTCAGATGAAAAATTCTTGTACTTTTCATATTTCTGCTCAAAACATAGATTGTGGGTACTTGTTAGAGTAGAGGCGGTTCTAACGAGTACCCACAATCTATGCATTTGAGCACAAATAAGACATATAATATATACCCCTGAAAACCCAAGTTTTACTGTATAAAAATGGGGTTTAAGGAGGTCAAAACTATGTAGGCGTGTTTTCGTGATGGTACTGAAAGTCTACATGTTCTAGACAAGTTGCTGAGAAAAATTTGACACAAAACAACGGAAAGAAGAAAAATGAGAAAACTTACATTATGTTCTAAAGGTGATAATGTGAAGTAAACAAAATAACAAAACAGAAAGAAATTATGTTATCTGACCACTTTTCAAGATACATCAACTGAATACCTAATATTATACCAAAATTACATATGCAGAAAACAATGAAACTGTCACAGAACACAGCCCCACAAATACACCGGGTAAGGATTCAATTACAACTCAAAACAGCATTTCGCCGAAATCAGAACAAACAAAAGAAAAAGACCTGTATGATCGGTTTAAAACACCTAGGCCCAGTTGTTCAAAGCGTCGTTAATTTAACGAGCTCGTTAGTGGTCAAAATGTTAACTGTTCTAGTAAGTACAATATCTAATTCACATGTAATTTTGCTAAAAAAAAATGTGAGGAGCTACTCACAGTTTTCAGCAAAAATATTAGCGTATATGCCATATTTAATGATCACAGGTTTAACAAATCGTTAACTAACGACATCATTAGTTTTGAATAACTGGGCCCTGATCGTTTTTACTACTGACCGTTGTAAAGCGGTGGTTCTGATGTTGTTTGTTCTTTGTGTCGCCTTGTGGCTACTTGCTGCGGGGCTTACTTCGTGTTTTTATCCTGCTCATTGGCTTACTGTTGTGTTTATGGGATCCTGTCCTGCATTGTGATAAAATTGTTGGGGAAGAGTGAGCTTTGATTTGATTTGTGGCTTATGTACTGTCTGGTTTGGTTTATTTACTCTTCTTGTTGGTGTAATTGATAGGCCCTTGTCTGTGGTTGTGGCTCGTTCTGGATATCTTCTATACTATTTGTTATAGAAAATTTGGAACATTAAACATCACGAAAATAAACCTATATAGTTTTGACCCCCTTAAACCCCACTTTTATATAGTAAATCTGGGGTTTACAGGGGTGTACATTAGTTTTCTTATTTCTGCTCAAAAATATAGATTGTGGGTACTTGTTAGAAGCGCCTAGCCGAGGCGGTTCTAACGAGTACCACAATCTATGTTTAGAGCAGAAATATAAAAACTACTAGAATTTTTTATCTTAAAGTTTTCATTTTGTGGTGGTAAAATTCTCAATATATTTGAATAGGCTTGTTTTCGTAATGTTTTATCAAGTTGTTGGGGAAACTGTGACAAACACTTTCATAAGAATGCGGTTACATAGATAGAGAAACGTGTAAAGTAAACGGTTGAATAAAAAGAAGAATGGGTCTAGAAGATAATTGGCTTCCTATGTGAGCATACTCTTTCTTTACAGAGTCGGTGCATTTTCAAGGGGACAAACCAGTTCAACAAAGGTGTTTTACCCTGAAAGTGTATGAATTTTCCTTTAAACATCAAATTAATTATTTACAAGAAACCCTAAACCGTCTCTTTTCTTTCAAAACACTTCTGACGATACAACATCTGAGAACCTAAAGACAACCATGTGCAACCGCAGTACTATACTACAGGGAAATAATCGCCAGGAACAACGAGATGCTCGCGCAGTTACCAATTTTAAGGCAACAATTTCTCTTCTTTTCCACAATATTTTAATATATATCTAATTTCAGAAGTCAAATTATGTATAAATCTGTGCAATGTGGTTGTTCGATTTATTTTTTCCTCAATTCTGTAAATCTAATATGTCGAGGAACGGATATCTCAAGTATTTCAGAGAGCCCCTAGGACTTCGAGTCGACTGTATTTACAGATACCTATGAACTACCACATTCACGAAGCACAGCTTTCCCGAGGCACAAAAAGAAGCAATGAGAAAAAAACAATAATGACAAACTAACGCCATATATGAAACCATCTTTGCTTTGATGCACAAATACATATAAACAAAAATAGACAGTGAATTTCAAATTTGGATCGAACAAACTGGAGGACATGGGGACGAGATGCACTCGACCACTAATTTAAATTTGTTAACTATTTAACCGAACAGGCATTAACAAACAGTGTCGACCCAGGTCAGACACCACAGAACGTACAATCAGATCAGGTTCTATGGTAAGGATTACCGTAAAAGGCTTCATATTCCTCAAAAATAGACATTTCGATATCCAAGAAAGGTTTAATAAATTGTTATATGGTATTAATACAATCATAAAACGTGGCACCTTCATTTAGTCTCTCGTTCTTTAAAATGAAATGTTTTTTTATCGTATCTCTGAATTAATGTTGCCAACATTAATTCTGAGATACGATAAAAATCATTTCTTTTTTGATCCAGTTCAAAAACGAGAGACAAACTGAAATTTTACAAGCTGTCAGGTGCCACATTTTATGATCGTATTAATACTATATAACAATTTATCAAACCTTTCTTTGATAAAAAAATGTCTATTTTTGAGGAATATGTAACAATATTCAAGGCAGTAATAACGAAATCACGGAATGGCGTTAAATGACGGAATAACAAAAGAGGCGAAACCATCACATACATACAGAGAGAGAGAGAGACAGACAGACAGACAGACAGACAGACACAGAGAGAGCTTTTCGAAGCAGAGCTAAACTAAGATTAATGAAGAAAAATGAAAGAAAACTGCATTCGCTATCCTTTCAGTTCTCACATTTCGTCTAGAAAGGTAATTAGGTTTAACGAAGTAATCAACCATCGCAAGACATTTTAATTCAGCCAATTTCAAACCAACTTTGCAGGGTCTACGAATGCAGGAAAATTGATAATTTCGTCAGAATAATTGAATAAATGTCATTTTGAGTAGCGTCAGTCCTATTCTGTTCCACTCTAAGATATTGATAAAGGCTCATACAACCGTCTGGCGCTACTGATGAATTACAATGTTGCATTCTGTAGGGGAAATTCGAGCCAAATTAGAAATGAATATGAATTGTTGATGTCTAACAGCTAACGGTAAAATGTTGCTAAAAGAACAAACAGCGCCACAGATCCATAACGACCTACTTCCTGCTGGAATAGATTCCAACCAAAACACCAGTTTAATGACAACAAAATAAATAAAAACGTCGTCTAAAATAAATAAAAGCGTCCTCTAAATATTGCCGTTACTATCCGAAAATGTGCTTTTATTTCGTTTTCAGCATACGCTAAAAAGAATAGCTACATATGAAAAGGAAATTGTTCTGTAAGAAAAGAATTTGCACATTCTTTCCGTTTAGAGTAGGCCCCTTTTCAGAAGAAATTTTCACATCACGAAAACATATCTATAAAACCCACCTTTATATAGTAAAACTGGGGTTTCGGGGGTATGCATTATTTTTCTTATTTCTGCTTAAAACATAGGTTGTATGTACTCATTAGAACCGCCTCGGTGAGGCGGTTCTAACGAGTACCACAATCTATGCTTTGAGCAGAAATATGAAAAATATCAGAATGTTTACCTGAAAACTTTCTGTTTTAGTGGTGAAAATTTCAATATATTTGAATAGGTGTGTTTTCGTAATAAGTAAAACTGGTATAAGCCACCCTTCCCCAAATATCTTCCTACAGACCGTTCCAATGCGGTTTGTCTGTTTCAGTTCTTTTATGTTTGTTAGTCAGTGGTTTCATATGTGGTGTGTGTTTTCTCATTATCTGATTTACATTCCTCCTTCTTTTGATGCCTCGGAGGGGCTGTGCTTTCTGATTGTGGCATTTCCTGGGAATCTTCACTTATATTTTTGGCATGCTAGAAAGAAAACATGATGTCACAAAGGTGGTCTACCTTGTATAAGTACGCACAGCAAAATAAAGTATAGGGTTATACACAAAAAAGGACACCAAAATAATCCCACCCGTGAACAGTAATCTCCTAACATAAGCTTAATGTTTTGCTCTCTAGGTACACATTTCAGCAGAAAACTTAATGAAATATGTTTTATAATTAATTTTACCATAAACAGGTTCTGAAATAAGAAAAATATCACCAATTTGTCGTTTGCTGAATTTGCCAAGGAAATGGTAAAGGTTTATGACAAACAAAATAAATAATGGATCGTGTAATTATTTCTGTTAATTTACGAAAATGTGTTGGTTTTTTTAGTATATACTTAGTAGAAAAGCTACATATTTAAGGGCGGCAACTCTGTCAAAATGTTTGCCTCCCTTTTACAAAGGATCCTATTCTATAATATTTTATTTTATTTTTATGTATACATTGTTTAAGGAGGGTGACACAGTTAGCTGGTAAAGCTAGTCTACCCTACGACCCTCCATAAAATTATAAGATACAAATCGGTAAAATATATATACATGAACATATAGACAAAACAAATGTATAAAACGCATATCAGTTACATATTTCAAGATCTAAAATTAGGATCGTAAGACAATGTTTCCAACAACTTTCTAAGCTTGACCATATAAAAATAAGTCCATCGGACAGCTCAAGATAGTTAAAATATTCACATACGTTCAAATTAAGACCTAAAATTTACATCAATAAACCCGATTGTAATAAAACATAAAAGTATCATGTTCTGGTATGGATTCTATCACAGTTGAGATTGCATGGCACATACTAGCATATATATATGGAAGTTGCAGGTTTAAGAACGTATCGATCTCACATTCTATATAATCCTTTCGGCTTATCACAGTGTCTCTCTAAGGGCGAGTGTCGACAAGCTTGGTGTCCCCCTAATCGTTGCCGACCAAACGTCATCAGGCAGATGTGCGAGGTGGTGATACAGATAGTATAGATTTCATAAAAGAAGTATTTATAATGCGCCCTTTACGGCCTTTTTGAAGGAATTCAATGAATCAGAGCTTCGTTATTCCAATGGCAAAGAGTTCCACAATTTTGGAGCAGAACACGTAAATATACCATCATAAAGTGCAGTACGTGACTTAGGTACGTATAACGTGCCATTGACAGCAGACCGTAGATTTAACGAGTGAGCTTCGGACAGAGGTGTAAGTAATTTTGTAATATATTCAGGAGTCATATTATTAAACGTTTTATAGGTGAGTACAGCCTTATTATAATCAATTCTTTTTCCTACAGGGAGCCACCCTAGTTCTCTAAACATATCTGCGGATGGGGTGTTAAGATCGGTTTTTAAAATGATTCTCACCGCACGTTTTTGTAATTTTAACAGACGTTCTATATTCATAGCACTAGTTGCGCCCCATGCTACGGAACCGTAATCTAATAACGGGAGTATATAACCCTGATAAAACTTTTTTCTGAGTTTCGGTTGAAACGTATTGCGAGAGCTGGCGTAATAAGGAAATTTTAGAGGCGACTTGAGAGCATAGATGGTCAATATGGGTAGACCATGACAAATTCTCGTCGATGTATACACCAAGCAATTTTTGACAAGAAACATTTCTTATAGAGATATCACCTGGCTTTAGTTCTATGCTATGAGGTTCAGACATTCGTTTTCTTGATCCAACAGCCATACAAGATGTTTTGATGTCAGGAATTTCCTTTTTATGTTCTTTGCCCCATGGTTTAGTACTATCAAAAACAGACTGAAGTTTGTTTTCTATAACAAGTAAGTCTTTGTGATGCATATGAAAAGTAGCATCGTCAGCGTATAAATCCGACTTGCAATTTATAAGGGACAGTGGCAGATCATTAATAAATATCAGGAATAATATGGGGCCAAGAATTGATCCTTGAGGCACACCAGTTCGTACCTGGGCGAAGTTTGATAGGCTGTTATTGCAGGCTATTGCCTGTTGTCGACTAGATAAATATGATTCGAACCGTCTTATGGCTGAGTGACTGAACTTATATAGCTTGAGTTTTTCTAGAAGAATAGAGTGGTTGACTAAATCAAACGCTTTCCGGAAGTCGACAAATAGAATTCTGACCAAGTCGCCTTTATCGATACACTCCATCCAGTGATCAATTAGCTTAATCAGTGCAGTTTGACAACTGTGTTTTTTGTCTAAAACCAGACTGTCCTTCATGCAAAAGTCTGTATTTATTTAGATACCCCATTAAATGGAGATTGATATGTTTCTCAAAAATTTTTGAGACTGTAGGCAAAATTGTGACTGGCCTATAATTCGCTGGGTCTGATTTAATGCCCCCTTTAAAAATTGGAAATACTTAAGCATTTTTCAACTGATCCGGAAATATACCAAAAAAGGTAAGAGAAAAGTCCAGAAAAGTCCCTCCCCCACCCCCGCCCCTCAAGCGAGGCAACCGCAACACCAAAAGGACCGAAAAACACAAGATCAAAACGACAAACGGAAAGACACAACAAATCGCCTCGTAGAACAAACCACAAAGCAACAAAGAGCAAGACCAACACCGGGACCACACCCCAGAACGGCCGGCAGAGCAAACCACCGGAGGGGGGGGTCCAAAGCACCCCCACAGCCAGCCAACCCTACCCCGGGCCCCGACGCCACTCCCCATACAGAAACACACAAAACCTCGGCTCGCACAAAGGCCCCCAACCCAGTCAAAGCGAAAACACAAAAATCAAACCAATCACTACAATAAACAAAGACGAGCACTCACGGCCAACTCCACCGCATGCCAGAGCAAATGAAAACCAACAGCCGAACCACGGCGGGCCAAGCCAAAGACACACCGCCAAGTCCCAACCCACTGGCCAAAGCCCCATGAAGAGGCCGCCAGCGAGCCCGAGGCCCGAACCGCCGCCGCGCAACCAAAGAGCGAAGCACAGCCACCAACAATGACCGGGCCGACAACCAGGCACGCAGCCCGCCGCACAATATCCAGGCTACAGCCAACTCTTCCACAACGGCCAACAAGCTCCCCGAATTGCCCCGAAAAGCCAGATTCACCTACAATCTCCCCAAATCCGCACAAGTCACCGCAAAACTCGGGCTCCGACATACCCAGTTTCAAACTCTTATTTATTAGCATGGTTATTGTCGGAGATAAAATATGACAAGCCATTTTAAGAATCCTAGGGCCAAGCCCATCAATACCGATAGCTTTTGATGTGTCAAGTTTATTAATGAAAGATGTAACCTGTTCATATGTGACTGGTGGTATATGAAAATATGTTTGTTCGGGAATTCTGGTATAAGTAAAATTTCGAATTTTTCAATTTCAGAAGGGGGTAGACCGCTAGATTGCACGTTAAGGATTTCAGCAATGGATGTGAAATATTCGTTAAGCTTGGCGGCTACCTTTTCTGAGTTTGTTACCGTTTCATCATTTATAATTAACTCATCAGGGAGAGCATTAGATGACGCAATTTTGTTTTGCTTGACATAACGCAAGTGTTTCCAGAGAGAGCTGGAATCTTTTGAGTGTTTAACAGATTCTGAGAAATACTTTCTTTTAGCTTACCGAATGAGCTGTTTTGTTTTATTACGGTATCGTTGGTAATCTCTCCATTGTTTCAGCAGTTTGGATTTATCGCGCAGCTTTTGCATTTGAGTTATTTCTGGAGTGAACCATTCTGGTAATCGTTTGTGCTTTACTCGTTTTGATTTTAAAGGAGCGTGTTTATTTAAACAATTCATTATCAACGAATGCCATGTATCAAAGTTTTCATTCATATTCAGAGTCTACAGAAAATTTACTGAGGTCATTTTCAAGATCGAATAAAAACTTTGTTTCATCAAATTGTTTAAAGCAACGGTAAGTGGTTGTCAAATGTGTTGTTTTTGTAATTTTACAATTTATTTTCCTCGTAAGACAAATAGGAAAATGATCGCTAATTGAAAGAGATGCTACATAACATTCTGTGATATGTTCGGGGTTTGATGCATAAAAAATGGTCAATTATTGTATCCGTCGTATGAGTAATTCTCGTGGGTTGGGAAACTAGCTGACTCAGGTCAAATAGTTCAATCACATTTAACCATTTTTTGTTTACACGAGTTTTGTAATCAATATTGAAATCGCCCATCAAGATAAGTTCGAAATAAATAAAAGGGTTTGCGCCTCGTGAGAGAAAATTCTTACCTTTTCAGGTTGGGAGATCTCACACGTTAGAAAATATTTCAGTCGTCAACCTTGATCTTGAGTCCAGGACCTTAAAGTCGAACTTGCTCAAGATATTATCATACCCACAAATGTGTGAAGTAATATTAAATACATTAATAAATGTAGGCACTTGAGCGATGACAAAGTTTTTTTTTTATAAATAGACACAGAGACCTTGACCTTAAGCCCAGGATCCTGAAAGTCAAACTTGCTCAAGATATTATAATTCCCAACATTCGTGTGAAGTTACATTAAAATCCATCAAAAATGTAGGCCCTAGAGTAATGACAATGTTTTTTTTTCCTAAAAATAGCCACAGTGACCTTGACATTAAGCCCAGGACCCTGAAAGCCGAACTTGTTCGAGATATTATCATACCCAACATTTATGTGAAGTTATATTAAAATGCATCATTAAATGTAGGCTCTGGAGCGATGACAAAGTTTTTCGAAAAATAGCCACAGTGACTTTGACCTCAAGATATATCATACCCAATATTCGAGTGAAGTTACATTAAAATCCGTCAAAAAAATGTAGGCCCTAGAGTGATGACAATGTTGTTTTTTTTTTTTTTTTTTTTTTTTTTTTTTCTTCTAAAAATAGCCACAGTGACCTTGACCTTGAGCCCAGGTACCTGAAGGTCAAACTTGCTCAAGATACCTGTATTAAGTTGTATTAAAAGCCATCAATAAATGTAGGCGCTAGTGTGATAACATTTTTTTCTAAATATAGCCACAAAGACCTTAAGCTCAGGACCCTGAAGTCGAACTTGCTTGAGATGTTGTCATACCCAGCATTTGTGTGAAGTTATATCAAAATCCATCAATAAATGTAGGCGCTAGAGCGATGACAATGTCTTTCTTTCTTTTTTTTTTTTTTTTTTTTTTTTTTTTTTCTGAAAATAGCCACGGTGACATTGACCTTAAACTTAGGACCCTGAAAGTCGATTTTGCTCGAGTCATTGTCATACCCAACATTTGTGTGAAGTTAAACTAAATTCCATCAATAAATGTAGACGCTAGAGACAAAAGGTGAACATACGTACGTACGTACTTACGTACAAGACAAACCCTATATTCCATCCACAGCAACCAGCTCCCTCCTCCCTCGGGGGTGGAGGTGGGAGTAACCCTATATGTGGCATAATAGGGATGTGCGTGCCGAATGGCCCCCTTTGTCAGCGCTGCTAGGTATATGATTAGCCCCTTTTTTTAAACAAAAATATATGACTGACCCCATTTTTCTTCATTCGTATGTGAAAGGCCCTACTTTTCTGGCATCCCGGTTTATGCGTATATTTTTTTTCGCTCATAGATTTTTTGAGGCTGCTTGTTCTCTTGGTATTCAATGAATTGACTGCGATATCTATCTACCACCAGCAATAAATGGGTATAGAAAATCAAAGGGCAGTATATGAATAGGTCACCATTTTGGACGAGCATGTATATGAGTGTCATAGGTCGAGTTTAGTTTGATGGAATAAATTAAGACAGTTCTTATTCTTGTTTTATACTCTAGTCTATTCCTAAACCTTATTTGCGGCCTAGTCCTTATTCCTTGACATTTCCTCCAATAGTCCCATGTCCTGATCTTTACTGCTTACAATGCATGTACCGTTTATTTATTTATGGCCTTAACACTTCACCTAATATGCATGCCCGGACTTTATGCTCCAGTGCATTTGCCATTTTGGGCTTAGTGTGATAAGTTTGTACTTTTCAGGTAAATCGTACATGCTAGTTTATTATATGAAATTATTTATATAATTTCAGATAAGAATATTTTATATCATTGGTCAATTATTGTAGACGATTTGGCAGCTATATGAAATTGTAAAGTTTGTATTTTAAAGAGTTATGACACTGCAAAACAAAGAAACATGATGTGTATTGGTATTGATCTGTACTCTATGACGTAATAGTGTTTATTTCTATAAATTATTTTTAAATGCTCCAGTGCATTTAAAGATAATTTAAAGAAATACCAGTGCATTTGCCATTTTGAGCTTAGTGTGATAAGTTTGCACTTATCACGTAAATCGTACATGCCAGTATATTATATGAAATTATTTATGTAATTTCAGATATGATGAACCATGACCACTTTTATCATATGACGTCAGCAAATAAAGATCATGACTTTTGACCATCTTCGTGTATCTGTTTTTTTTTTTTTTTTTTTTTTTGTTTTTTTTTATCCAGTGAAAGTCGAATCGGGGAACGGTGACATGAATGGGTCCCTTTTATCAAAGACCAGGAATATGAATGGGGTAGGTTTCGTAATTCTGGCTCGCATATACGTACCAATATTACCCCCAAGTTACCCACTCCCTCGCACCCCCTCCCCCGCACACACACACACACACACACACACACACTCCCCGCCCCTAGCCTCTTCCCAAAACCAAGTGTTAGCTTTTACTACTGACCGTTCTACAGCAGTGGTTCAAGAGTAGTGGGACCGTGCGGAGCACTTTTCGTATTTTTTTCTGTTTGTTTTCTTATTGTTCTGTTTTGGTGATCCTATTTTGCGCTGATTTGCGCTCGGTTGGTTATTAATGTGTGTGCTGTCAGTTCTGGCTTGTTTACTTTCCCTCTTTGTCCCATTGGTAGGCTGTGTTCTGAGATGTTGCTCTTCATACTATCTTTTCAAAATGTTTGTGACGTTTTATATTTTAGTTTTGGTATTAGAATATATAGGTAAATTATATTCTGTATTCTGACTAGGACTAATTGCACTCCTCTTATTGCTGAATTGTTCTGTTTTGCTACAAGAGGAACTTCATGCGGTGTGTCTCAGCGGTGAATTTAAGTAAATAACGGAACTCAGGAAATGATACAATCAGATCCACATCAAGCCCCCAACATCAAAGGGAAAGGCAGACATACAATTAAGCAGCCTCAAAAAGAAGAGATGGCAAGCAGAGATGGCAACCTTTTACCAAACAGGTGGCAACTCTGTTACCCAAACAAAGGGTAAAAGAAAAGTCCAGGGAGTGCCACAATCACCACAGCCCTTCCCAGACACCAACAGGTTGGGGAATAGACAAAACCAAACAAGCGCAAATCAAACAAACGTATGAAAAGCACCAACAAAACGTACGAGAAAAGTCCAGGAAGTGTCACAATCACAAAAAAGGTAAGAGAAAAATCCAGGGAGTGCTACAATCACAAAACGCAGCCCTTCCCAGACACTAAGAGGAAGAGGAAACAGATAAAACCAAACAAGCGCAAATCGAACAAACGTACGAAGAGCACCAAGATTAGCTCTCTGTTCCCCAAGCGAGGTAATCGCAATGCTAAAAGGACTGAAAAACACAAGAACAAAATAACACAAGGTAAGACGTAAAACAAAACGCCTCGTAGAATAAGCCAGACAGCAACAAAGAGTAAGACTAACACCGGGACCACCGCCTTAGAACGGTTCATAGTATAAACCAACCGCAGCCCTTCCCAGACACCAAGAGCAAGAGGAAACAGACAAAACCAAACAAGCGCAAATCGAACAAACGTACAAAAAAGCACCAAAAAGAGGTACTAGAACAGTCCAGGGAGCGCCACAATCACAAACCGCAGCTCTTCCCAGACACTATGAGAAGAGGAAATAGACAAAACCAAACAAGCGCAAATCGAACAAACGTATGAAAAGCACCAAGATTAGCTCTCTCTTCCCCAAGCGAGGTAATCGCAATGCTAAAAGGACTGAAAAACACCAGAACAAAATAACATAAGGTAAGACATAAAACAAATCGCCTCGTAGAATAAACCACAAAGCAACAAAGAGTAAGACTAACACCGGGACCGCCGCCTTAGAACGGTCCGTAGTATAAACCAACCGCAACCCTTCGCAGACACCAAGAGCAAGAGGAAACAGACAAAACCAAACAAGCGCAAATCGAACAAACGTACAAAAAGCACCAAAAAAGAGGTACGAGAACAGTCCAGGGAGTGCCACAATCACAAACCGCAGCCCTTCCCAGACACCAAAAGGAATAGGAAACAGACAAAACCAAACAAGCGCAAATCGAACAAACATACGAAAAGCACTAGGCTTAACTCTCTCTTCCCCAAGCGAGGTAATCGCAATGCTAAAAGGACTGAAAAACACAAGAATAAAATAACACAAGGTAAGACATAAAACAAATCGCCTCGTAGAATAAACCATAAAGCAACAAAGAGTTAGACTAACACAGGGACCACCGCCTCAGAACGGTCAGTAGAATAAACCACGTGGGGGGTTGGGGGGAGGTTAAAGCACTTTTACGGCTAGCAAACTTCACCCTGGGTCCTGATGTAACTCTTAATACAGAAAACATAAATATTCGGTTCGACAAATTCCGTGATATTCATGTACGATTAGGTATACATAGATTCAAGTCCAAAAAAGGTGCCTCGGTATCGGAAGATATGGCTTTATTTAACTGGAGTTCAGTAGGGTATATGCGGTCCACCATTTGGTCAAAGTAAATATTATCAATATTTAATGAATCATCAAGTGGAATTGAAGTGGTATCTTGAAGTGGAATTGAAAGCCTCAATAATGTCAGCCTGATTTTCCTGTGAGAGAGACTTCATGAAATCTCTTTCAGAACAAAAAAGAAACAAATCTGCAACACGAGGAGCACAATTAGTTCCCATCGGAATACCAATAGTTTGCCTATAAAGTTTAGTTCCAGATCTAATAAAACTGTTATCCAAAAGATAAACAAGGGCATCATAGACTTTTTGACAAAACCATAAATTGTAATTCTTGTATACATCAGAAAAAAGCACATTCTTCGTTGCATGCCAAAAAAAACGTTCGGTTAATTAAATCAATAAGTTTATCATTTATAAGATGATGAGTTAACGTAGTATACAGTGTAGAAAAATCATATGTAGACAATTTAGAAGCCTTAAAGGTTTTAGATTTAAAATAGAGAAACTTAACTGAATATATCTTAAACACACATAATTGTTTAAAAAAAAAAAAAAGCATTAGAAAGTGAAACACTACATAACAAGTAACAAAAAGTAAAGAAAAAGTACCGCCTTGAAACGGTCAGTAATGAATTACTGGGGGCGGGTGGCGGAGTGTGGGGTCTTAAGCTAGCTTCACGGGATCCCAACCGTCACCTTCAGCTTACATAGTGGTGACAACATATATTTGTTCGGGATGTGTGGAGGTCTTCTAACTCATCCCTGAATCATTACGAGCAATAATGAAGCAAAGATGAGGACTCAGCAGAAGCAACGTGTTCAGACACTTGGAGATTCCTGGGTTGCCAAACAACACCACTGGAATACTGGTGCAAAAGAAAACCACCATTTGAACCCCGGTGAGCCGAGAAATAGACATAATCCCAGTCAGCATTCTACGTAAATCTATATCGGGCCGTCATCGGCCCGTCAGGGTAGCTGACGGGCCGATGACGGCCCGATGTAGATCTACGTAGAATGCTAGCTGGGAATGTTACTGAGGCATTTAATCCAGCTTCTATATATCAAGATGGCATACTTAATATTGATAGTATATATTTTGAACAAACGCCTAATAAAATTACTTCAGCCAAATAAAGCAACCATTTCTTGTAAACTGAAATTTATTGATGCCTGATGAGAACATTAATCTAAAATTTACATTAAGCAGGATGATTTTGATTTTGACATTGTACATTTTCGGCTCTTAGACGGTGTTGTCCTTCGTGCTGTGTCATATTGGGAAATTGTCTTAGTTCATTCATTTCGCCTAAGCGTCTAGTGAAGTTTTAATTTTCACAACCGCAATAAACGTTTAACTGCTATACTTTCATACAAGCCTGTCAACATCACAAATGCCGTAAAACATTTTATTGTAACAGTATGAGTTATTTTCTAAATATAACGTTGGTAAAGCTTTAACAATGCCTATCGAACGACAAGTTTATGATGATTTAGTGTACAAACTGACGAGAACTATTGACAAATCCGAGTGTTCAGAACGATCAAACATAGTCATTAAACGACATAAAGATTAGAACATAATGAAAATGATATGAGACAGACCGCATGCTCAGTGGTCAGCTAAATCTGGATTAACATTTGCCGCCATCTTTAATTGGACGACGGTGGGTCGGGTCACAGGCTCAGTGACAACTCAATACTAACACTTTTCTAGAAGCTTTACGCCCGACCTTACTCGGCTGCTGCCAGGCTCACCCTGCTTTTACCAGTGTTTTCCTTGTGCTGTTTGTATTCGATCCATCATCTTTGTTTTATCGCAGTTTAAGAAATTGATTTATATATGTTTTTCTCTGTGTGTCCACTTATGAGTTAACCCCCCCCCCCCCACCACCACCACCCCCACGCGAGCCGAACAATTATATGCAGTAGAAATTGTATCAAGATTAAGGGTGAGAATTCGACAGCCATACACTCAAGTTCAAGAAAATATGGCACGTCAGCTGTTTTTGTTTTTGTTTTGTGAGTTTGTTCATTGTCCTCAAAGGGCATGTTTATCGTCACCACGTACAGTTGGTTTTAGTGCCGTGTGCCGGACGTAAAACGTCTCCTCACACTTAACTATAATATATTACAAATAATTTAATTTTCTGGTCTTTTGTGATCACTGAGGCTATTCCAGGATTTTTTAGAATTTATATGAGGGTCACTGATGAGGTCTGAATGTTTGAAAGTAGCTAGTCGGGTCTAGAAAACATTACAGATCCACTGTTTTTAGTTCTGTGAGTGTATTCATTGCACTCAAATGTTAATCTCTTTAGGTTCTATTAAGCCCCAGTTCAATAGTTTTACAGTTAAGTGTGTTGCAAGCCCGCGTTTTATTTTATTTTTTTTTTTTTATTTTTTTTTTTTTTTGTTGTTGTTGTTGTTGTGTTTTTTTGTATTTTATTTATGTATGTTTTGGACTAAGTGCTTTTTGAGTAGTCATTTCATGCCATTAAACCCTTTTCCGGTTCTATAGGGGGTGAGGTGCGGGAGGGGGCTGTGTTCCGATATCAGTGATTTTCATGGGTATCTCTATATTTAATATTTGCCTGGGCCAAGTTGTTCCAAACTAATATGTCATTAGTGAACATATCATTAA
The DNA here is from genome assembly GCA_964016985.1 of Anodontia alba. Lineage (NCBI taxonomy): Eukaryota > Metazoa > Mollusca > Bivalvia > Lucinida > Lucinidae > Anodontia > Anodontia alba. The sequence goes on from OZ024834.1 coordinate 25,751,342, forward strand.
ACTTTGATCATTAGACATGGCATATACGTTACTATTTTTGCTGAATAAATGTGTGTAGCTTTTGCAAAAGCTACTCACATTTCTTCAGAAAAAATACCTGTGAATTAGATATTTTACTTACTAGAACAGTTAACATTTTTACCACTAACGAACTCGTTAAGCTGACGACGCTTTGAACAACTGGGCCCTGACTATTAAAATACTAACCTGAAATTGTTTTCTAAAGTTACAGGTTTAGCTACACAGTGATAATACCATTCTTGTTTGCAATTCGGAAACTGTTAAGTTTATAAAAACCGTTATGCAACCAACGAAGGGCTGAGATACAACAAACACGGGCCTTATTATATATATATATATATATATATATATATATATATATATATATATATATATATATATATATATATATATATATATACACACACACACACACACAAAAAGCTGAGCTCTGTACCCACCGCCTCACACCCAACGACGCAAAAAATCATGATAGGCTTTGTGTGCCACATAAAAAAAGTCATGTCTTGTTTGTTTATGTGTTAGTAACAGTTATACAAAAATATGTTTATACCAAAACGTCATATTACCATTATTATTAATGTTGGTTAAGTATTTTCAATTATTCTAAACATAAGATTCACTTTACATTGTCCGCTTCGCATTATATGTAACGTACACCATGCACGATTTTGGTAACAGCAACAAAATTCTGTCTAAATAGCAGCTGTTAAAACTTCAAAAAGAAGCAAATTTCTTCACCTGGGTTCAGTTGTTCGAAACTAACGACAACGTTAGTTAACGTATCTTTAAAACTTTGATTATTAAATATGGCATATACGCTAATATTTTTGCTGAAAAAAAATGAGTAGCTTCATTTTTTCAGCAAAAATACCTGTGAATTAGATATATGTATTGTACTTACTAGAACAGTTAAGATTTTGACCACTAACGAGCTCGTTAAGCTAACGATGCTTTGAACAACTGGGCCCTGATCTATATCTAGATTATTTATATAAATAAGTATGGCTTACCTCGTTCTTTTCCAAATATAGGATTCGCAATGCTAGCGTATGTTGTCATACGAATGCTCAGACTCAGTAACAGAAGTAAAGTCAGTCGCAACATGACCAAACACTCCATTGTTATTCCACGCTTTTAGTGTCAACAGGAAAGACTAGACAGTTAATTTGAGACATGCAGTCGCCCAGACAAACTGACTCAACGATCACTTCAGACTAATTCACCTTTTCTTTATTGTAGCAACATGCTGCCGGAAAATCATTACTCATTCCATAAACGTGCGGCTGTACCAGTCCGACATCCCAGAGTATCGATCTTGGTCTGCAAAACGTATGCTTCATCGGATGTTTGCAAGTTGCGCTCCGATGCAATACATCAGGCTCAGCATACCGATACTTAAAAGATCAGTGACAGTAGAGCCGGGATACAGCTTTTGCTACGAGACTGCATGTGCGCCCAGCGAAGACTCGGATCAGCCTGCACCGATGCGCATGCAGATCAGAAACTTCGCTAGCCGTCTGAATACGCTTTAGATCCATGACTACCCACAGAGTGCCTTGTGAAGACCCTGATCAGACTGCGAGGATGCGCAGGCTGATCTGAGTCTTCGCTTGGCGCTCATGCCATTTTGTTAGAAATCCTGTGCCCCGGCTGATTATATTGATCGGCTTTCCAATAATCTCAAAACAAATACAGGGAGATTTTTTTATTGATGAGCATGGGTAATGGAGCGTCTGCCGATTTAATTATAGGCGCATTATTGTACCACTCAAAAACCTAATTGAAGTCCTAATAAACAAAGAACATGTATATATAACGTGTGTCTTATTTTAAGCCGATTCTTCTGTCACATGACTTGGACAGCTCTATTTCCAAGCTAGAGGTGTGTCTGGTTTGCTTCTATAGTTATTGCGTATAAGACAAAGTCCTGTGTTATATATCAACAATGTAGACCCATATCAGACGCCGCCTTCTGTGGTATTTAATCTGGATCTACACTGTTTGCCAATACCCCTTTTATTAGACTTTAGGTTTAAATAAGTTAACCCATTTATGCCTAGCGTCCCATAAAAGGGAAATTGGTAAACAGTGTAGACCAAGAGCGGACGCTGCCTAATGCGGCGTCCGATCAGAATCTACACTGTTTGCTTTAAATACAAGAATTTCTGTTAAACATGATAATAATAAAAAAAAATAACCAGAAAGTCCATCTATAGGAAATGGACCAGTCCAAAAGGCAGAAGAGTCAACTCTGCATAATTTGGGTATATAGTGTAATTACCGTAACAACACTGCAAGCTTGTTGCATACTGGCAAAATGGTTCTGTAACCCGTTTGAGCTGTTTTAGAGCACCTATAGAGTAAATTTCCACCTGTTTAGTGCTATCAAGCATACAGATTTGTTTAAGGGGAATAGATACTACTTTATTGGAGACAATTGTCAAAATTATCGGCCTCTCTCCTCCCTTCTAAAAAGAGATGTGCTCTGAAAAGAAGCATGTGCTCTCCATAGGAGCACCCTTTTCCTTTGGACTCCTTTACAGAAGGGGCTTAGTGAGCATATTACGAAAACATGCCTGTTCAAACATATTGAAAATTTTACCACAACAAAATGAAAATTTTCAGATAAAAATTCTGATACTTTTTCATATTTCTGCTCAAAACATAGATTGTGGTACTCGTTAGAACCGCATTGATGAGGCGGTTCTAATGAGTACCCACAATTTATGTTTATGAGCAATAATATGAAAAAATAATGTATACCCCTGTAAACCCAAGCTTTACTATATAAAATTGGGTTGAATGGGGTCAAAATTATATAGACATGTTTTCGTGATGGGGAAATCAATTAAGGAGTCACACACAAGTGTCTTTCTTGTACACAATGTCAGACAAAGACACCAAGTTTACCCAGTTCCTTTAAACGTTTTACTAAAACATCACGAAAACATACCCATATAATTTTGACCCTCTTAAACCCCACTTTTATATAGTAAAACTGGGGTTTACAGGGGTATACATTATTTTTCTTATTTCTGCTCAAAACATAGTTTGTGGGTACTCGTTAGAACTGCCTCAACAAGGCGGTTCTCACGAGTACCCACAATCTATGTTTTGAGCAGAAATATGAAAAAAATATCAGATTTTTTTTATCTGATTTTGTTTTATTTTCTGGTGGTAAAATTTTCTATATATTTGAATAGGCATGTTTTCGTAATGTTAATGCTGTAGATGCGTTGTTTGAACAAACAAAAACAACAAAACAGTTGATTTTCTATCCTTTGATACAAATGTTATAGATTTCTATCAGAAGCTAATTTTGCATATACTGTCATTACCAAAATAATAACAAGAAGACATTGATGCAAAGCCGGCGTGGGTTCGAGCCTCACTCAGTCCAGTGGTATTTCATATTTCTCCCTATACACTTTTTTCTGAAGTACTTGCATCAGTATTGATCCTGGGCCGGAATTCTTTGTTGAAGTTTGTTTAAATCTTAAATTATAATAATATTTTCAAGCTTCAGTATCCTATGGATCCAGAGAGTTCCTTGTATATAATGAGTGCGCTATCGCACCAAATATATGCCCTATCCGACGGGTCATTCAGAGCAATCAAGCATAATACTGTTCCATGAAACTTGTTTTTTAACAAGCGTAGTGGTGCAGTGGTTATGTCTCCTGACTCTGAAGGGCTAGGCGCTGCCGTCGTAGCCGGCGTGGGTTCGAGCCTCACTCAGTCCAGTGGTATTTCATATTTCTCCCTATACACTTTTTTCTGAAGTACTTGCATCAGTATTGATCCTGGGCCGTAATTCTTTGTTGAAGTTTGTTTAAATCTTAAATTATAATAATATTTTCAAGCTTCAGTATCCTATGGATCCAGAGAGTTCCTTGTATATAATGAGTGCGCTAGCGCACCAAACATATGCCCTATCCGACGGGTCATTCAGAGCAATCAAGCATAATTATGTTCCATGAAACTTGTTTTTTAACAAGCGAAGTGGTGCAGTGGTTATCTCTCCTGACTCTGGAGGGCTAGGCGCTGCCGTCGTAGCCGGCGTGGGTTCGAGCCTCACTCAGTCCAGTGGTATTTCATATTTCTCCCTATACACTTTTTTTCTGAAGTACTTGCATCAGTATTGATCCTGGGCCGGAATTCTTTGTTGAAGTTTGTTTAAATCTTAAATTATAATAATATTTTCAAGCTTCAGTATCCTATGGATTCAGAGAGTTCCTTGTATATAATGAGTGCGCTAGCGCACCAAACATATGCCCTATCCGACGGGTCATTCAGAGCAATCAAGCATAATACTGTTCCATGAAACTTGTTTTTTAACAAGCGTAGTGGTGCAGTGGTTATGTCGCCTGACTCTGAAGGGCTAGGCGCTGCCGTCGTAGCCGGCGTGGGTTCGAGCCTCACTCAGTCCAGTGGTATTTCATATTTCTCCCTATACACTTTTTTTCTGAAGTACTTGCATCAGTATTGATCCTGGGCCGTAATTCTTTGTTGAAGTTTGTTTAAATCTTAAATTATAATAATATTTTCAAGCTTCAGTATCCTATGGATCCAGAGAGTTCCTTGTATATAATGAGTGCGCTAGCGCACCAAACATATGCCCTATCCGACGGGTCATTCAGAGCAATCAAGCATAATACTGTTCCATGAAACTTGTTTTTTAACAAGCGTAGTGGTGCAGTGGTTATGTCTCCTGACTCTGAAGGGCTAGGCGCTGCCGTCGTAGCCGGCGTGGGTTCGAGCCTCACTCAGTCCAGTGGTATTTCATATTTCTCCCTATAACCTTTTTTTCTGAAGTACTTGCATCAGTATTGATCCTGGGCCGGAATTCTTTGTTGAAGATTGTTTAAATCTTAGATTATAATAATATTTTCAAGCTTCAGTATCCTATGGATCCAGAGAGTTCCTTGTATATAATGAGTGCGCTATCGCACCAAATATATGCCCTATCCGACGGGTCATTCAGAGCAATCAAGCATAATACTGTTCCATGAAACTTGTTTTTTAACAAGCGTAGTGGTGCAGTGGTTATGTCTCCTGACTCTGAAGGGCTAGGCGCTGCCGTCGTAGCCGGCGTGGATTCGAGCCTCACTCAGTCCAGTGGTATTTCATATTTCTCCCTATACACTTTTTTCTGAAGTACTTGCATCAGTATTGATCCTTGGCCGGAATTCTTTGTTGAAGTTTGTTTAAATCTTAAATTATAATAATATTTTCAAGCTTCAGTATCCTATGGATTCAGAGAGTTCCTTGTATATAATGAGTGCGCTAGCGCACCAAACATATGCCCTATCCGACGGGTCATTCAGAGCAATCAAGCATAATACTGTTCCATGAAACTTGTTTTAACAAGCGTAGTGGTGCAGTGGTTATGTCTCCTGACTCTGAAGGGCTAGGCGCTGCCGTCGTAGCCGGCGTGGGTTCGAGCCTCACTCAGTCCAGTGGTATTTCATATTTCTCCCTATACTCTTTTTTTCTGAAGTTCTTGCATCAGTATTGATCCTTGGCCGGAATTCTTTGTTGAAGTTTGTTTAAATCTTAAATTATAATAATATTTTCAAGCTTCAGTATCCTATGGATCCAGAGAGTTCCTTGTATATAATGAGTGCGCTAGCGCACCAAACATATGCCCTATCCGACGGGTCATTCAGAGCAATCAAGCATAATACTGTTCCATGAAACTTGTTTTTTAACAAGCGTAGTGGTGCAGTGGTTATGTCTCCTGACTCTGAAGGGCTAGGCGCTGCCGTCGTAGCCTGCGTGGGTTCGAGCCTCACTCAGTCCAGTGGTATTTCATATTTCTCCCTATACACTTTTCTTCTGAAGTACTTGCATCAGTATTGATCCTGGGCCGGAATTCTTTGTTGAAGTTTGTTTAAATCTTAAATTATATATATATATATATATATATATATATATATATATATATATATATATATATATATATATATATATATATATATATATATATATATATATATATATATATATATATGTATGTATGTATGTATGTGTATGTACATTTTTTCTCTTTTTCAATCAAATGATGATAAAATAACTTTCATATCATTGAATAATGTATTATGTCATGTTTGTATTTGCTTGCCTTTAACCCTTATAGGGTATTGTTGTGCAGTAAATAAAATACTATTCTATTCTATTCTCTTCTATGTAGCAGTGTTTCGTTCTTTTCTCCACTCATAACGTTTTCTTTCGGCCTAAAATCTTCCCATGGTTGAATATCAAATTAAACTGTATTATTAAACCAGCTTATAATCCGTTCGATTTGAGAATGCATATTTCCAATCGTAAACAAAGAAAAATATCTTTTGTTTCTTCTTTGTAGTACGACGAAAAGAAAACGAAATGAATAAATTCAAACGTGTACGAATATCGACAGCAACGAGCACATTTCAGTCGAACGGTCAAATTTGGGCTCCTACGGGAAAACTGCTTATTTCTCTTTTAAATGAGCAAAACCCACATTGCTACAGTCATTCTACACAGTACTTCCCATTTTTTTTTCACTATGTTACCAATAGCACAGTTTTCTGCTGCAAAAGTGTGACTTTGAATAATAATAATAATAATAATAAACATGGGGGTAAATAGTTATATATAACCCCACTAAGAACCCCATAAAACTGGAGGAAAGCCGATGTTCTCCGAATGCATACACATTTTACAAAAACAACCTTACATAGATACGCCGGGCCCCGGGCTCCAGCCCGGCGTAAATAATTCATGTATTATCATCACGAAAGCATACCTATGTAATTTTGACCCCCTAAACCCCGACTTTTATATAGTAAAACTGGGGTTTACAGGGGTATGCATTATTTGTTTATTTCTGCTGGAAAACATAGATTGTGGGTACTCGTTAGAACCGCCTCGGCGAGGCGGTTCTTACGAGTGCCACAATCTTTGTTTTCCAGCAGAAATATGAAAAATATCAGAATTTTTATCTGAAATCTTTCAGTTTTTTGGTGGTGAAATTTTTAATATATTTGAAAAGGATGTTTTCGTAATGCATTGACAAATATTAAATTCGTTCTTAAAAGCTTTGAATATTCAACTAATTGCTTAAAGCAAACTTTATACTCGCACTATATATACAGCCATGTTTTGATACAACAAACGCAGAGTTTTGGAGGTTTTGCATTTGCGTAGTGTACCTTTAAGAGACTGGATATACTTAGTATTGGTTTGCCATTTCCGCCACGGGAGACAACCGTTTTGACTTGTTTGTTTGTTTGTGTTGAGGCCCAGTCAACCCAATGGGGTCATGTCGAGCGCGGTCAGTTTACCTAACCACACGTTTACTGGGCAGGCTAAGTCCTCTAAGCGGTTAACCAGTATTGTGCACATTCTTTCGCCAGAAACTGACAACTGCCTTTCTTGAAGAAGCGGAAGGGAGAGAATGACCGTAGAAAATATTTCATGATCAATCTCCACGAAAAAATGTTGCCGACCTTGGCGGGGATTGAACCCGCAACCTCCTGGTCTCCAGTCGGACGGCGTATCCAACTGAGCCACCGAGGCCGGCATTTTGACTTACTGTTTGCTTTACTGTGCCTATACCCTTCTGAAAAGGGGTCTACTCTATAAGGAAAGACATTGCTCCACCTGGAAAAAAGGAAACCTGGGGAAATTTACTGCCTATTAAAGTTGGGCCCAGTTGTTCAAAGCGTCGTTAGCTTAACAAGCTCGTTAAGGGTCATTTCGTTAACTGGTTTAGCGGATTCAATTTACAATATTCATATATTTTTTGCTGAAACAAATGTGAGTAGCTTTTGCACTGCATATTTTTTCAGCAAAACATTTCAGTATATTTGCGTATCACTCGATGTAAATTTTAACAAATCGTTAACTAACGACGTCGTTAGTTTTGAACAACTGGGCCCAGATTAATGACACGCTAAATAAGCGAATATCGGGTCTGCAGAATATTAAAACACATTTTGGCAGATATTCAGCCCCCACACTATATAGTAAAATTCCGCTATTACGACCACTCGACATTACGACCACTCCACTATAAAGACCAGCTTTTGTTAGTCCCATATTTCTTCCAAAGTTTCTGACAAAAGGGCATATATGCAAACAGTGTAGACCAAGATCAGACTGCTCCTCCAGGAGCAGTCTAATCAGGGCCTACACTGTTTGCCATTTTACTAAGTATTTTAAGAAACAACTGCATAAAAGCAAAAGTTTGGCCAAAAATGTGTTCGAAATATTAGGATATTTACTGTACGTATTATATATTCAATATTAATAAGCTCACTTTTAGATAGTCTTAAAAGCGGTCGTAATAACGGAATTGTACTTTATATCGGAAGAGGTTTTGCTTTAAAGCATTTTAGTCTGGAGACACTCAAAAGGGTAATTGGAAAACAGTGCACCCAGTCTAGCTATTTTGCCCCAGGAATATCTAAATCACATAGTCTGACATAACTAAACTTTAAATTGGACTCTTCCAATATATAGTATGGGGTCCTTTATGCAATATAAACATGATTAAAACCTATTCTAAGCGACCAGCGGACTTTGTTGATGACCGTACCAAGACAGAATCTTTATAACACTTCATTCGTGTTTGTCTCTTTGGTCGGATGCTGCTATCCTTCTCTGCTTATCATAAGTACCCTAAATATTTGGTCACCTTAAAGGAAATCGATACACTATCAGAGGAGCTGGAGCTGTGAAAACGTTTTGCCTAACTTCTGAAAAGGCTTCTACTCTTAAAGCGAACTAAGTGTTCTCTTTAGGGGAGCAAATTCTTTCCATTTTGAGTAGACTCCTTTCCAGAAGGATCTTGGTATGTAGGAAGGTAAATGAGCCAGCGCATGGCAAAACCTACAAAATGGCATCTGCGCCCAGCGAAGACTCAGATCAGCCTGGGCATCCGCCCAGTCTGATCAGAGTCTTCGCCGTCCGCATGAAGAAAGCTTGGATCCTTATCTACCCACTGAGCGCATAGCGACTGGGCGGATGCCGGGCTGATATGAGTCTTAAATTCGCTGGGCACACATGCCATTTTGTAGGTTTTGTCATGCGCTGGCTCAAATAGTAAGTCTCCCTTTTAAAATATTACGAAAAATTTACCAAGTGTATCCAGTCCGATTAATTTCCTACCGTATTTATCCTAAAACTTGAACAAGGCACTTTGATTGTGATGCATCCAAACTGAGCTCACTACATGACAGACAGTGTAGATTTTGATCGGATGCCACATTACCTTGAAAATATACGGTAAACACGGTGAGTGTTTTTATCGGTTGTTCATTTTAGCTTAGGTATTACACTTACTCATTTTGCCACTCATCCAGCCGTAGACCTATCACGAGGTAGTAAAATCCACTTTTCGTCACGAAAACATACCTATATAATTTTGACCCCCTTAAACCCCACTTTTACACAGTAAAACTGGGGTTTACAGGGGTATACATTATTTTTCTTATTTCTGCTCAAAAACATAGATTGTGGTTACTCGTTAGAACCGCCTAGGCGAGGCGGTTCTAACGAGTACCCACAATCTATGTTTTGAGCAGAAATATGAAAAATATCAGAATTTTTATCGGAACCCTTCCAGTGTTTTTGGCGGTGAAATTTTCAATATATTTGAATAGGCGTGTTTTCGTAATGTATTTTCAATTTTAGAACATGGCAAGGAGTGAAGGTTTCCCAATATTTAGAACTGTTACGGTATATCTATTGTACTCGGATAAAATATGTAACAGGGGCAATTGCGAAACCTAGAATCTTAGCCCTTTCTACCCTGAATCGTAGCCCTTTCTATCCTGAGATTCTAAAACAGACCCTTCCATCTATGCCTTTGGACACATCCATTGCTGCTAAAAGGATGACAGTTGTAAATCAAGAACAAAATGGCAAACAATGTAGATCCTAATAAGAAGACTTATTATGAGCCGTCTCATCTGGATCTACACCGTTGTATCTGTCTTGGTCTACGAGGCTGAAACGGTTTAACAGGCATACACGAAGCTAAGCAGTTATATCTTTATTTGGAATAGCCAATACTATCGATCTGAATTGCAATACAAAATCAGCTATTGAAAAATAAACAGTTAATCAAAATCTGTTTACGTCTTGAAACGAGTTACTTAGAATGCAAAGGTTACCTTTTGTCAGAAAACATGATTTCATCACAGAACGACAGAACAGTGCTAACTTAAAGGTCATATTCATTCATGTGTTGATTGAACAACTTTATATACGTTATATCGTTCTCTACCTAATTTAGCCTTATGTGTATTAATCCATTTTTGACTGAATATATATATATATTGAGAGTTTATCATTAACAGTGCAAATGATTTGTTTACCTGAGACCTTTTTTTTTCGCCTTCTTCAGAGATTGTAGTAATGATTAACTCTCAATATGTGGTTTAACCCCCATCATTTCAGCATCCTTTCTGGATCCAGTGCTACTAAAAAGATTTTTAAGATTTTAATTTGATTTTATGCTCTTTCTATACAGAGGCAAATTTTAATTTTAGGTATGTCAGGGAATGCGATTTAGATATTCCAATAGAAAAAATGGCTAGATTATTTGCAACCAGTGGCGACCTTCATCAGTATCGATTCTGCAGCGTCTGATCTAGGTCAACAATGTCTGCCACTTACATTGTACCCTTTTGAGGTTTGCAGACTTTTTTCTTTCTTTCTTTTTTTTTTTTTTTTTTTTTTTTTTTTTTTTGTTCCTATTTGTTTTTAGAGTAGTCTCCTTTTTAAGAATAGGATCGGCGTACAGGAAAGCAAACAGAAGGACGCAAACGTTGTCACGTTGTCTGTCTTGTAAGCCATGGCGGATATCGTATTAAATGCATAGCTCTACACTTCCTTTATTAAAATAAAATTCGACCACTCGTCCTAACGAGTTGCTTCAAGCGCGGCTCGTAGTAGCATCGAGTAACGTGACACCACATAGTTGTCTTCATTACTTTATGAATGTTTCAGGGATGGATTTCGGTTTTTGCAGCTATTAGGCTGACCAATTATTTTAATAAAGAAAATAAGACGACTCTTCAAAGCTTGCAAGAATTCGATGCCGTGTCAATTTTCCAAGACACCAGAAAGAGCTCAATGAACCGAAGGAAAATGAAAACTGCATAAAAGTACCTGAAGACCTTTTACACACTGAAGACCATCTATAGTGAAGTAAAAAAAACTATAATGTTTGACCTTGGAAACAAAGAACACATAACACATCACGAAAATATGCCTATATAATTTTGACCCCCTTAAACCCCAATTTTATATAGTAAAACTGGGGTTTACAGGGGTATACACTATTTTTCTTATTTCTGCTAAAACATAGATTGTGGTACTCGTTAGAACCGCCTCGACGAGGCGGTTCTAACGAGTACCCACAATCTATGTTTTGAACAGAAATGTGAAAACTATCAGAGTTTTTTATCTGAAAATTTTCAGTTTTTGGAGATGAAATTTTCTATATATTTAAATAGGCGTGTTTTCCTAATGGAACGAAAATTGGAGTATCAGCTTCATTGAGATTGTTCATGTGGTAGCAATGTATTTCGCACGCAGCATACGACTCCTAATACCGGTTAAGCGAAAAAAAAAAAAACAAACTAATATTATACCTGTGCCCTTTAAAAACATTTTAGAGCGCTCCGAAAATACAATTATATGGTTTAATCATAAAACATTTAAGTACCTATCTGGACCTGCACAGGGTGACTAAGGAACATATAACTCTGCTAGCTGAGCATGTATGGTTGGTATTGCTTAGAAAATGTCACATGTCACGACATAACAGTATATGGGCCGCGCCATGAAAATCGTATTTTCGGGCAATTGCGGACAGCGAAAGCCCAGATCAACCTGCGCAACCGTGCAGTTTGATCAGGGCCTTCACTATCCGCTAACAGAATCATTTGATACAACAGAAGGTATGAATGGAGAGGAAAGGCCCTAATGTCTTTGCGCATGCGCAGAATGATCTGAATCTGCGCATTTTGCGCATGTGTTCGTAGGTACTTTTTCGCTTGACGCGGCCCATATCAAGTTGATCTTTTAGAGCATGGCGAAATGTTGCTTAACGCAGTATGAAACCGGGTGTGCGGCTATAATAAATTAAGAACGAAGACAATGTCAAGATCGGCAAGCAGTGCTGGACCTATCATGAAATAAACAAGCGTCAAGTGTCTTTGCAACAGATCTTTTAGTCGATAAGCGCAGTGGTTTGATATAAATGTGGTGGCTTCTGGGAGTGAAATGTAGGTCTAAAGTGAATCATTGCCAGCAAAGGACGCTGCTGCTGCTGTTGCTGCTGAGGTAAGTAGGGCCGCTTCTAGACTGGGTGCTTTTTTTGTCTTGTTTTTTATTTGTTGTTGTTTCACTAGAACAATAACACAAGAAAGAAAAATAAGCGTCCTGTCGAGTCGTATAAATGTCCTGTCTTTTGAAGCCTGACAACCAAACAACTTCATCCAGTAAGCATTCTACATAAATCTATGGCGGGCCGTTATCGGCCCGTCAGGGTAGCTGACGGGCCGATAACGGCCCGCCATAGATTCATGTAGAATGCTAGCTGGATCTGGTAGGAGTGGGTTCATCTGGATATACACCCGCGCGGCAACTATACTAAAACTAGGCACATTACGAAAACACGCCTATTCAAATATATAGAAAATTTCACCTCCAAAAACTGAAAATTCTCAGATAAAAAATTCTGATATTTTTCATATTTCTGCTTAAAACATAGATTGTGGGTACTCGTTAGAACCGCCTCGCCAAGGCGGTTCTAACGAGTACCTACAATCTATGTTTTGAACAGAAATAAGAAAACTAATGTATACCCCTGTAAACCCCAGTTTTACTACATTAAAGTGGGGTTTAAGGGGGTCAAAATTATAATGGCATGTTTTCGTAATGAGAACTAAAATATATACATACCTAATGAACAATTCATCTTAGATTTAGAATATTTTAATTAGAACTTTCTCATCGAAAGTAGTACCGAAAGACATTACCTACCTCAGCTGTGGAAGCAAGACAGTCACAGACCGCTATATCGAAAGAAGGGAACGAAAATCCATTAAGAATAGATTCAAAATATATGGGCACTCTTCGCTATTTGCTAAGCCAAGCCTGTTTGAGCACTTTAAATAAATAAGTCAACCACAAATTTACTATATTACTATTTCTGTCGAAGTAGATTATACTAATGATCGTTACGCGAATATTTTGATGCTGACCGATTTTGTTGTGTATCCAGCACCGTCACATCTTGCATTCTTTATAAATCTATAGCGGGTCAGCAACCATGACGGGCCGATAACGGCCCGCTATAGATTTATGTAGAATGCTTACTGGGGTGGTCACCGATTAAATGCCTACCTACTCTGCGTTCTGTTCTAGTTTTGCGATGAAGGCATTGTGATCATCTTCTTCAGCGTGTTACTACCGTTTGCAAACTATTTTGTTTCTGTTTATATTGTTTTAATGTTTGGAGTTGCATCCGGAGATAAAGGCGATGTTTTGGTTTAACCTTTTTCACTCTCTTGGCTAATTCAGCAGATGAGACATTTATGATTTGTTTCTTATTTTTCCCGGCAAACAGGATTTGACATTCCATGCAAATTGCTCCAGTGGAAGCAATTTGCATGAAACGTCAAATCTTGTTTTCTGGTAAAAGTAAGACATATTTCAAACTGTTATATGATGAAAATTTTACGCAGAGTGCTAAGCGTTAAGTCCCTCAGCAGTGTTCTACTGACCGTTCCAAGGCAGTTCGTCTGTTGAAGTTCTTCTTTGTTTATGCGTTGGTGGTTTTATATGTGGCGTTTGTTTTTGTCATTTTGTTCTTCATTTCTCCTTATTTCATTACAAAAACACGCCTATTCAAATATATAGAAAATTTCACCTCCAAAAACTGAAACTTTTCAGATAAAAAACTCTTATATTTTTCATATTTCTGCTCAAAACATAGATTGGCCTCGGCGAGGCGGTTCTAACGAGTACCCACAATCTATGTTTTGAACAGAAATAAGAAAAATAATGTATACTCCTGTAAACCCCAGTTTTACTTTATGAAAGTGGGGTTTTAACAGGGTCAAAATTATACAGGCCTGTTTTCGTGATGTATTGGGTATCTTCACTTATATAGATGTACTTTTCTTTAAGGGTAATGTAGCCAGTCGCCTCACAGCCAAAGAATATATATTCTGTATTCAGTATGCGTAAATGCAAACATAGCTTGTCGAAACACATTCACTAACAACCAAAAACGGCCGCGTTAACAGTTTCAATATTTGATTTATTATCATCAGCAACTAAATCATCTGTTGAATCTTTGTTAATGGAGTTGTCAGTCACTGGGCGGCATTCATAATAGGTCATCTTTGCATTTGTTGAGTCTGGTAAGCTGATATTTTACAGCCTGCCGAATTAGTAGTAGAAAAATATACCACGTTTATAAGACGCTAATGTAACATTACGAAAACACGTCTATGCAATGTCCCAGCGGGCACATGATGTTTATTTATAAAATGTCGCATTAACGAAGTGCAACTGCATGATGTTGCATCGACATAAATGCGATGTTGTATGCACGCCATGACGTTCCACCAACGTTAACGTCGTTGTGTAAACATAATGACGTTCCACTGACGTTAATTGCGACGTATAAACGTCTTGGCGTTGTATCGACGTTGATTAAGAAATAGATAGCTCTAGCAGTGATTTGTTGAGTAATAAATCACTGTTTTGCGGTCAGTTGTAAAGTAGACCAAATCACGAGCGCGAGTGGTTTATCTTCTTACAACTGACCGACAAACTGTGATTTATTACTCAACAAATTACGCGCAAGAGTTGATCTATTTCGATTCCAACAGAAAACGACGAAAAAATAATTGTATCCTTCAGATTCTTCCAACTTTTGGCCATCAAATAAAGAAATCATGCCAACAGTTTTGACTGTAATGCTGACGTTTACATACGTTGTTAACGCGAGAAAAACGACGTTACACCGTCTAACGTCGTAGAAACGAAGACTGGCGTCAGGAAAGTGTCAGAATGTCATCAGAACGGCGCCATATAGCGTCGCGCGCTTCCGCCCAGTGATCTGTTGCAGAATAAATCACTGAATTTGTTCATTGGCTAGGAGTGTTAGAATGCGAAATTACATAAACGTCAGGTACTCCACATAATGATAATAAAAATAGCAATTTCATATATATTATTTTTATTATTATTATTTGTGTTTTTATTGCTGCTGCAACTCAGAGTAAAGGTAATTAACTGAGTTACTCAGTTAATTCAGTTAATTACCTTTACTCTTTGAATTGTGATTCAAACTTGTTTTTGAAAAGTTTATCTTACTGAGGTTTAATCTGCTGACAGTTTTGTCGGTTTTGATATACGACTATTGTGATGTGTTCTTGATTATTTGGAGTTAATGGCATTCAATTAATCAGAATTAGATTCAGACAGGAAGACAAATTATAGGTTAAAACAAGTTTCTAAAAGGATATTAAATCGAATTTATGGTAAAATGACTGTAGGATGGAACAAGACCACGTTTTTTTTTTTTTTTTTGTTTTTTTTTTTTGTTTTTTTTTTTTTTTTTTTTGTTTTTGTTTTTTTCACTGTATCTACTTTGAGATTTTTTTTTTTTTTTTTTTTTTTTTTTTTTTTGGTGGGGGTGGGGGTGGGGTGTGGGTGGGGGGTGGCGATTGCTAAACCGCCACCAGGTTTAACATACCAAAACAAAATTCGACAACGTGTTCCCTGTTACCATAAACCGTATATCTACCTAATAGCTCCCTGATAACGATGATAACGCTACGTTCTGCATTTAAACATATATTAACCTTATACACGCCGATGCTTATAGCGAATTACTTCAAACTTTTGAAAAAAAAATTAAATAATACTGAGTACAATATCGGCGGACGAATATGACCAGCGGGCACATGACGTTTATACAACGTCGTTAATACAACGTCGATGCAACGTCATGACGTTGCATCGACGTTGAGCCGACGTTGTATAACGTCATTTGCCCGCTGGGAACATTTGCATAAAACGCGCCAAATCTACAGCTAAACAGCGAAAAGGACCGTTTTCATCGTAAAATGTCTGAAAATGCCTGGTCTGAAAATGACTTTATAAATAGGAAGTTGCAATTTGTTGTGACTTTTGACACGGAAAAGAAGATTTTAACAACAGAAAACGGGCTACAAAGTACCCAGCCCGATTGCATAAACTCAGTTAATTACCTTTACTCTTTGGATGGTTCATTTTAAATGATAGAAATTCCTGTATTTTGGAGGCACATGCCTGGCTCTCTGTTCTCAGATTACATTTTACAAACTAATTTGTATAATGTTTATGTGTTGTTGTTTTGTTTGTTTGTTGTTGTTGTTGTTGTTGTTTTTGTTTTTTTTTTGTTTTTTTTTTTTGTTTTGTTTTTTTATTTATTTATTTTTTTTCACTTTCAGTCTAAATCCCAATCAGTTATGATGCCTATAGAATTTCAGGCAACCTTAGCCGTGGGCACCCTCAGTGCTTTGATTTTATGATTTTATTTTGTTGATGCAAAAATACCTAATACGAGGAAACTTACATATAATATTTATACCTTTCTGATCCAAAATAAACGCAGAAAGTGTCGGATATTTGGTTATTAGGTCCATTAAGACATACGTGCTCAGTCCTAGAGACGGAAGTAAAGATTAAAATAAACATACAGATGCCAAGTTTGTTGTACTTCATGCACTTGCGTTTCTTTATTAACGTTTCATGGCATAGGTATAGATCTTTCCTCATCACAAAACATACCTATATAATTTTGATCCCCTAAACCCCACTTTTATATAGTAAAACCGAGGTTTTACATGGGTATACATTATTTTTCTTATTTCTGCTCAAAAACAAAGATTGTGGGTAAGCGTTAGAACCGCCTCGCCGAAGCGGTTCCAACAAGTACCCATAATCTATGTTTTGAGCAGAAGTATGAAGAATGTAAGAAATTTTTATCTGAAAATTTTCATATTTTGGTGAAAAAAATATTCAGTATATTTGAGTAACGGATATCAAGTTTCTTCTTGAGCACATAAACGTTAAACGTCAACAGAAATGCGTTGAGCGCTTGTTAACACAAGTCGTATTTACACTACCAAGGTTCTAGTTTTGCAAATATTTGAGACTTCAATAAAATTGTTATTGTTCATCCAATCTCTAGGAAATTTTGACTGTGGCTTTCTGTACACATATACATCAGTTGTGAGGAAGAAACATATTTGAAAAACAAGATTTTATTCTTCAAACCTGTGTTAATTTTTGACGTAAGAATAGCAAAACCGAGGATAATCATTCTTGATGAGTCATTTTAGCCCTATGCATTACGAAAACACGCCTATTCAAATATACAGAAAGTTTTCCCTCCAAAAACTGAAAATTTTCAGATAAAAAATGTTATATTTTCACATTTCTGCTCAAAACATATATTGTGGGTACTCGTTAGAACCGCCTCGGCGAGGCGGTTCTAACGAGTATCCACAATATATGTTTTTGAGCAGAAATAAGAATAATAATGTATTCCCCTGTAAACCCCAGTTTTACTATATAAAAGTGGGGTTTAAGGGGGTCAATATTGTATAGACATGTTTTCGTGATGAGGAGACATCAGGATCCCTACAGTGTGTATGCTGCCAGACTTATTTTGCATGTTTTACCACAAAGAGGACATAAATATACTTTCAATGTCCCAGAACTATTCTTTTCCATCATCCTTTCCCTTCATTTCTAGGTTTGGGATTATAGGCATTGAGGTGGGGTGAAACGTGTTCACAATGTAATTCTTACCTTCCCATACACGTGGTTGCACATTTTCTTTTCGGATCCTTTAGGACTTATGTCTGTTTGTCGGAAATTTATGCTAATACAGTCGAACTCCAATGGCTCGAACATCTTTGGGACCATGGAAATTCGTTCGAGACATGGGTAGTTCGAGCCACTGAGGGTTAATCATGGCACCAGTTCAGGAAGCAAATAGCATTTTTTTTCGATTTTCTACACAGTGATTGTATGTTGTGTGTACTCATTAGAATCGCCTCGATGAGGCGATTCTATTGAGTACACACAACATACAATTTCACGATAAAATAAAAAAAAAATCATTAAATATTTGTTTTCTTGAGCTATCGGAAGAATTTCATAGGGACTAAAAACGAGTTCGAATTAGCCATGGTAAACGAGCCATCGGTGTTCGAGCCATAGAGGTTCGACTGTATGTCATTTGTCTGTCATCAGATTACTTTATGGCTATGGTACACTGACCAAACACTTCTTTTAAATCAACCCTTTCCACGTTCGGGTGTGAAGTAAAGGAAGGGTTAGGTGGCTTAATCTAGGTAGGTTAGAGTGAAACAGATATATAATATAAAGGATATGATAAGGTGTCTTAGAAAAGTGGTCATCAGGAAAACATGCCTATAAAATATTGACTCCATTAAACCCCACTTTTATACAGTAAAACTGGGGTTTACAGGGGTATACATTATTTTTCTTATTTCTGCTCAAAACATAGATTGTATGTACTCGTTAGAACCGCCTCGTCGAGGCGGTTCTAACGAGTACCCACAATCTATGTTTTGAGCAGAAACATGAAAAATTTCAGATTTTTTTTTATCTGAAAATTTTCATTTTTTGGTAGCAAAAGTTTCAGTATATTTGAATAGGCATGTTTTCGTGATGGCGGTACAGCAGGATGGAGAATGATAGGGTAAGATAGAGTAATACTCAAGTCATGACCAAAACGACTCACCTATTAAGGCCAAAGCAACCCATCTCTAGTACTAGGCCGAAACTACACAAGCAAAACTCCCCAGGGCCAAAGCGGCTAGTCACTGTTTTCCGATCCTGATATTCTGATTTAATCCTAAAGCTATTTGCAGATGAATGGAATAGGCTCAAAATGATAATAATGATACTGAAGAACTGATTTAAAATAATAAAAAAAAAAAAACATGGCCTAGGCTGGTACTAACTGCTATATCAACTAACATCTGCCAATGTTAATATTCTTTAAAGCTACTAAAGTTGCTTTTGGCCATGAAGTAAATAGCTGATCATGTTTGTTAGTAGGGATAGTTTAAAAAATCTGACCTTATTTTCTTTGACACGTGCCTATATACAGCAATATGTCTGTAAAAAGCCTTGTCATATTTCTTTGTCAATTTTAGCTTCTAAGACCAGTTTTCATGCAATATAAACTATGTTGTACGTACCTCATGATATCAAAGAATATATATGTCAAATTAATTTTCCAAGTAAACTATTTGCTTTGTCTTTTCTTTACGTCGTAATTTGAGAATTATTAAAAAGCAGTGCGGCGTCTGATCTGGGTCTTCACTGTTTCCTCAGGCCTGTCTGTCCCAATATTAAAGGCTATTACGGTAGTAGCATTCTGTGGCAAGGCGCAACGTTCTCATCATGAAAAACCATCCATGAAGATCATAAAGCCTATTAAAATCAAATGTAACTCAATTCTAATTAATGCCACAGTCACAAGCCGTTGAACTGCTCTACTGAACTGACACAGAACTGAGTGACAGTAATTATTACACTTAGACCTCTTTATAACACGGTTCGATATAACACGGTTTTGGATATAACACGGTTCAAAGATGGATTCCAAAAATGAATAGATTATATTGAAAACAAATGGTCATTTTTTCAATATAATCTAGACATTTTTGTTTGGATATAACACGGTTGTTTAACACGGTTTATGCTATGGACCCCAACAATAGTGTTATAAAGAGGTTGTGGTGTACCTTGCGCTTCTTTTGATGGCACACTCTATCACAAAAAAAACAAAAACGGCAAGAATGAATGAATGAATGGATGAATGAATGAATATGTTACTATCCTGCTTTTGGGGTCAATTGTTTTCAATCGAGCCATAGTATACAAACGCCAAAATTTCCTTAAGGTAGTTAGATAACCATGTGATTGTCAGTGACCAATGTAATCAAGCCGCGCGTTAGATGAAATCCAGGTAACTGTTATTTATATGTCGCTGTCAGAGTGTCAACCCAGATCTGACGCCGCTTCACTGTTTGCTCAAATTTCATAAAAAGGGTTGAAGGTAACAGGCTTAAGGCCCCGTCCATGGCCTTTTTTTCAGCATACACTCAGAGAAAATCGATCCACCAGTGGTGTCAATGCTTTGATTTTATAAAGGTAATCTATTGGATTTTTTTTTTTTTTTTTTTTTTTTTTTTTACTCTCGCTCAAATCAGAAAGAAAGCCAGACAGAAACTGAATCAACAGGTGCTTAACATACACTGTAAGAAAGACAACTGCAATCAGGGTTCATGTAACTTTCATCCCCGTAAAAACGTTATAATACCAAAAGGGGGCTGAAACCGCCCCTACCCACTCACCTCCACCACACCCTACTTCATTGTGATGCTTCAAATACTCTCTTTTTGTCTAACTCGAAAATATCTTAATATTCAGTTGTTTTTTTCCTTAGCAAATACATGCATTACATTAGGTTGACTGGGCCGTAAAACCTCAACACAAACAAACATAGGTTGATACAGTGTCACCTAGATTACTCTTGCTCATCCAGGTATTCAGGGTTGAATAAAACATGGGAAAAAAAAATCAGGTTACACAAAACAAAGTGGTTTGGTTTATAAACATTTGGGCCCCGCTCACACATTCGATATTCTGAACTGGACATCCTGTCTTGGATTTTTGAATGTTGAAAACAGAGTAAATAAACTTAGACATTACGAAATTACGCCTATTCAAATATATTGAAAATTTCAACATCAAAAACTGAAAGTTTTCAGATAAAAAATCTGATAATTTTCATATTTCTGCTCAAAACATAGATTGTGGGTATTCGTTAGAACCCCCTCGCCGACAATCTTTGTTTTTGAGCAGAAATAAGAAAAATAATGTATACCCTTGTAAACCCGAGTTTTACTACATAACAGTGGGGTTTAAGGGAGTCAAAATTATATAAGTATGTTTTCGTTATGTTTGAAAACCATGTTTTTACGCTCTTCAATGGCACTTGTTCATCCTACCTATCGGAACATTTTTGTAAGGTATCAGGTGTTCAAATGTACAACACTCGAGGAAATTCCCAGAACTTTCTGAGCATGCTTCCACCACTTTCTTTTTCAATAGCATCAAACATTGGAATTCATTTATTTCAAATATGAAGAGGATAGAAACTTTCAACAGATTTAAAACCTCTGTAAAAAGATTTTTGAATTCTCAAATGCAACTTATGGAGGCTGATATGTTTTATTACTATTGCATTTTACTTTACTGACTGGGATCGGTTTTTCTTGTCGCTTGTTTACCATGTCCTATTTGTACGGCGATCAGCATGCTAAGAAAATCTACATATTTACGTTGAACCGTCATCTTGGACTTTTACTAAAAAAAAAAAAAAAAAAAAAACACACAAAAAATACTTGTAAAGACAAATATTCATATCATTAACAAAAATCCACATATGATATCCCCGTTACAGGCTTAGGTAGTTTACCACCCACTTTCTAGACAGACATGAACCAGACGTTATCAGTGGTATTCCTCAAGGCAGCGTCCTTGGCCCAGTATTATTTCTAGTATTTATAAATGACTTACCAGATGTTATTGAGGTGTTGATAAAGTTGTTTGCTGACGATGTCATGATATATGCTGTAGTATCCAACCAGATTGTTGAAACCAGAGTCCAAAATAGCCTGAATTGTGCGGCCTACTGGGCAAATATTTGGAGAATGCTCTTCAATATCACAAAGTGTC
The DNA here is from genome assembly GCA_964016985.1 of Anodontia alba. NCBI lineage: Eukaryota > Metazoa > Mollusca > Bivalvia > Lucinida > Lucinidae > Anodontia > Anodontia alba. The sequence goes on from OZ024834.1 coordinate 25,773,212, forward strand.
ATCACTTACACATTGGTAAGCATGACAGAGGTATCAAATACACCATGCTATCAAATAATCAAGAAATTGAACTTGATAAAGTAGATAGTGAAAAAGATCTAGGAGTAATAATAGACCAAAACCTTACCTTTAGAAACCATATAAACTCCAAAGTAAACGTAGCTAACAGGAATCTCGGTATAATCTTTAGGACATTTACATTCATTGATGAAGAAATATTTTTAAATTTATATAAATCAATTGTTAGGCCCCATGTCGAATATGCTACTCCAATCTGGTCGCCCTTGTACAAAAAAGATAAAATTATTATCAAGAATATCCAGCGGCGTGCGACAAAGTTAGTACATTCGTGTAAAAACTTATCTTACCCAGAAAGACTGCGTAAATTAGGACTGCCGACCCTTGAATACAGGAGAGAGAGAGCAGGTCTTATCCTAGACTAGCTACTGGTCGGATATCAATATTATTTTCATCAATCAATTATAATTATCAATTTACTTAATGAACTAAGGACCATCTACTACTTACTGCTTGCCTCACCTCTTTGATAGCAGCAACTAATCTTGGAGATATCCTTGATGTCAGAGACCAACTATTAGAGACTGGCTATACAAGATGTCATACACAAATTTGAATCAGCTTATAGTTAGGAGTGATAAAACATGACATCAAGGTCTAGGAGCTAGTCTTATCCAAGTATATAAAACTTTAAATGACATCGATATAGTGGATAAAGAGAAACTCTTCACAAGGGCCCAATATACAGCTACAAGAGGTAATTCCTTTAAGTTATATAACAGAAGATTTAGACTTAACGTTCGTGCAAACGTTTTTAGTAATAGAGTAATTAACGCATGGAATGATCTCCCAGACAATATAGTAAATGCACACTCCGTGAGTGCCTTTAAAAACAGACTCAATAATCATTGGCACGGGCACCCCTACAAGTTTGAATGCTACCACAGGCCACCCTACCAAAGAATATAGTCAGAATCGTCAAGATGCGCCTTTTAGAAGCTAACAGCTTGGTATGGCGTCTAGGATAGTGAGTTCATAATGAGTTCATGAACCCGGGTAAAAACCCTTTCCAGACAGGTATATTTGAATCCTAGCTATCAAGATATTTTACAATGAAACACACTCCCGTTTCTGACAGACTCTGAACCCTGCCCCCCCCACCCCCCCCCCCCCCCCCACCCCACACACACACACACACACACACACCAGAATTAAAATATTTTTGTCGCTTCTTGACACTTCATATCGAACGGTCATGTCGCTTATTAGTGAGACCGCACGGTGACTATGCTGATAGACGACTATCTGACAGCTGTCGCATTTCCGGAAATTGAGAAAAATGGATGTTTGGCATTTTTTCAGCGATATCCATACGTTTTCCAAAATCTAAGCAAAGAAATGGATGATATAAAGAAAAAATTGAAATCCTTCATAAAAAAGCAGGTAGTTTATATCTGAGACGTCTGATTTTCGAGTGACAATTCAAAAATTAATTATTTTCATGTATGGCTAATTGTGGGTGGGGTATGCGAATCACTGATCTGTAAGCACTGTTGGATAACGACACTAAAGGTAGCGTTCCAGTAGTGTCAACATATACCTTTGCTGCACGTACTGCCAGGACGTCCAACTTGTAGAAAACCAAGTGTGTGACAATGCTCCAAATGATGTCTTTACAGCCGTAAATTATGTCCATGCACCAAATATGCATTATTTGAAAAGTATCCAGTTCTAAATTCAGATGCATTTAGTGACCCTGGTGAATGAATGTCTATTGATGTATCACCAGTAAAATATTCTGATTCGTTATTACTGGTGCAGTTCTGGTTTTCTGGTAGCCCATAAGACCCCAGTCTATAAGCCTTCTTAATGTTATTGATTTCACCTGGGCTACTAACCACATGATTACAATGTTATGCCACATTACCAATAATTGTGGATGGCAAAAGCATTCCGGTTCCACTGATACTAATTGATTTTGGCCAAACTTTACTTGGATAATAAATTCCGTCTGGTTAATATTCACACGTAAATTTTATCTGGCATTTAAAAATACAGCTTTAAGAAGCAATTTGACTGCTTTTCCTAAGACAAATATAACTGTTTCATTGATGTTTTTCCGACATCAGCAGTCCATAATTTTGCTCTATGGTGACCATTTTAACATCTAGTTTAAGCTAGTAAATAGTAAAAATATGTGTTAATTTTTGTGGTTATAACATTTGAATGATCACTCGATGAGAATCTCTTCTGAAAAGAAACTTTAGATGAATGAAAATGCTTTATTTTTCTGAAAAAAAAAAAAAAAATGGTCAATTTTACTATCTGGTAAACGTAAGCAACAACTTTCTGCCATCCAAAAGGAACAAGCCTAAAAGGTACTCTGCGTTTAAGAGCAAGAGGTTTCAAATGATTTTTATTGTGTGACAGTGTTTTTAAAGATCTATACAAAGTCTGTCATACTCAAAGCAAAAATTTTTTGGTCTCTATTCCTGCTTTGTATATCAAATAATTTCATTTGGACACACAGAGTGACTATTTCGCATCCTAAATGTCTGCGCTTAAGAGCGAATGCTTCTCTGTGTCGTTATCTAGCTTAGTGCACATAATTTCTGTGCATAAAAGTGACTGGTTTTCTGTGTCATTATCCACCTGAGTGTTATCAGCAAAGAATCACAAGTAACCACTTCGTATTGGGGCCATACCAGATTGCAGAACAATGGCCTACAGGAGGAAGGAGGAAAGTCATTGCAGAACCACATCAAATGAAATAATGACACATTTTAGCCAATCATTGTCATTTGATCTAGCATCTTTAGTGTGCAATATGATTGATGAAGTCATTGATGCAGGTGATGATAAAAAGCATACAGAATAACATCTGTGATTATGACCCATCTGAAACAGTTTTGGAAGTGAAAGTAGCTCGCAACATGTGGGAGATTAAGTCACTGATAAAACTCAGTAGCTGGCACCTGCACTTTTTTTGATAAATAAATAAATAAAATACAATGTTGCAGATCAGTTTCTTTTAATGATTTAATCAGTGAGTATATTTTAAAACTATGAAAATCATCTGTGGGGCATTTTCAGCAAATTGTGTATGCAGTACTGGAATCAAATACGAATACAAATCTGTTACTTTTGTATTCAAATTCTGTGCTGGAATCAACTGAAACAAAATCTCCACATTACTGATGCTCAAGGTGTGCTTTTGGGATACTGTGACCGTCCCGTCCGTCAACTTTTGCTTGTGTACACTCTAGAGGGCACAGTTTTGCTCCAATCTTCATGAAACTTTGTCAGAATGTTTATCTCCATAAAATGTAGGCCAGATACAAAACTGGATCATGACGGATCAAAAACTAGGTCACTAGGTCAAATCTTAAAAAAAAAATGTGTGCACACAATAGAGGCTTCATTTTCCATTGAATCTTTGTGAAACTTGGTCAGACTGTTTGTTTGAACAATATTTAGGTTGAGTTGGAATAGGGATCATGTTGGCTTAAAAACTAGGTCACTAGGCCAAATCATTGAAAAACCTTGTGTACACAATAGAGGCTTCATTTTTCAATGAATGTTCATAAATCTTTGTCAGAATGTTTGTTCTGACAGTGTCTAGGCCAAGTTCAAATATGGGCCATGTCAGATAAAAAACTAGGTCAGCAGGTCAAATCGTAGGAAAACCTTGTGTACACAATAGAGGCTTTATATTCCATTGAATATTCATGAAACTGCGTCAGCATGTTTGTTTGAACAATATCTAGGTCAGGTTTGAATATGGGTCATGTTGATGAAAAATTAGGTCACTAGGTCAAATCATTGAAAAACCTTGTGTATATAATAGAGGCTTCATTTTTTCAATGAATGTTCATAAAACTTTGTCAGTGTCTAGGCTAAGTTGGAATATGGGGCACAGTGGGTAAAAATCTAGGTCAGTAGGTCAGATCTTAGGTCAGAATGTTTATCTACATAAAATCTAGGCCAAATTTGAAACTTGGTCATGTCAGGTCAAAAACTAGGTCACTAGGTCAAATCTTAGAAAAACCTTGTGTACACAGTTGTGGCTTCATTTTCCATTGCATCATTGTGAAACTTTGTCAGAATGTTTGTTTGAACATTATTGAGGTAAAATTCTTCAAATATGGGTCATGTTCATTCAAAAACTAGGTCATTAGATCAGATCATTGAAAAACCTTGTGTACACAAGAGAGGCTTCATTTTTAATGAATGTTTGTAAAACTTTGTCAAAATTTTTGTTTTGTTAATGTCTAGGCCAAGATCAAATATGGGCGTCGTCAGGAAAAAAAACTAGGTCCATCCATCATAAACTTTTCTAGTGCATGCCATAATTAGGTAACACTATGGAATATCAATGAAACTTTATAGTTATATGTATGAGGTCAAGACAGCATGTCGCGTAAAAAATGAGTGCTCTCCCTTTTTTTAATTTTTAGTCACTTCCCTTTGATTAGTTTTTTTACAGGCTATACTTATATGAGCCAGAACTAAGGATGACCACCTACATGTGTGTATCTGTACATGTATTTGATCTTGCTCTATGTTTCATGGTTCACTGACTGTTTTAGGAGGCAAGACGCTGCCTTCTGCAGAATTCTTGTATTTACTTTGTGCTGGAAGAGTTAATATACAGAATACTGTAGTAGATGACTTTTGAAAACATAATGGCCTGTCTCCCACCTTGTTCCACAATGTTTTCTCCTGAGTAAGATAATTTCATCTTATGTTTGCTAAATTTTGTAATGTTGGCTTCAGATGCTTTCAATTTGGAAGAGTCCACAATTAGTCATCTAGTTATGGGTTGTATATTATCAAATAAACTTGAAAACCTACATATAGCGAGTGGAGTGTAACCTCATCAGTTACATTTTGTAGGCTGAAGGCCATCCTGTGACAGCTCTTGTTATTATTGTTAATAATTCTAGAAGAAGAGTAAAGATTAGTATACAGTAGAACCTCGATAATTCAAACTCCAATAATTCAAAATTCTCAATAATTCAAAATCATTTTGAAGTCCCAACTGAAGTATATGTACGCATGTTAACCCTCAATTATTCCAAGTCTCAATAATTCAAACAAAACTGTTTGGTCCCTTGGACTTCGAATTATCCAGGTTCCACTGTACTTGTAAATTGTGTAATTATTCTTTATATAACTAACTATAACAAGTCTGCTGCAGACAACTTTGGAAATATCTTTCCAAAAATTATAAAGGTCTTCCTCAGTTAAAATGCTATTATCAAATAAAATTGAAAACATTGTGGCCAAAGGAGAAATTGCTTCTTCTGAGCAATTGTTTTCAAGTGTCATCTGCATCAAAGATGCTACAAGTCATCTTTAGTTGGTAAAGAGTTAACATATAGACCTAAGAATCCATGTTCTGGATCATTGCACTTAGAACTAGGAAAACCAGGGCCCAGTTGTTCAAAGCTAACAAAGTCGTTAGTTAACGGTTCATTAAAATTTACATTGAGTGATAGGCAAATATGCTGAAATTTTTTCCTGAAAAAATGTGAGTAGCAAAAGCTACTCACATTTTTTCAGCAAAAAATATCAGAATATTGTATATTGAATCCACTAAATCAGTTAACGAAATGACCCTTAACGAGATCGTTAAGCTAATGACGCTTTGAACAACTGGGCCCTGATTATTATCATGAATTGTCTCTATTATGATTTGCTTTTGAAATATGATTGGAACTATCAACCATATCCAAACAGAATATTAATTTGTATGTACTTATTTTATCTTCACTGAGGTGACCCCTCAGCATTCTGTTGTTGCTATAATAGAAAAATGGGAATGGTGAAAAGGAACTCAAATATTCTTGGTTCACATGATACTCTGGTGAGCGATCTAGGGCCACCATGGCCCTCTTGTTGGAGAAGAACCGCCAGTGGTAAGCTGATAACAGATTGGGAGGTCTGGAAAATGTTTAAAATCTATTTTTCTTATTTAGAATAAGACTTGAGACTTCATTTAATTTGTCTCCACTGCACATTAAATGTCCATTTTTTTTTTTTTTTCTGTAAAACAAAAAGGATGAAAATTATAACTACAGTAATTTTATTCTGATGATTCAGCCTGCAGGGTGCTAAAGTTAAAAAAAATGATAATTATATGAGACAGAGCACAATAAGTGTCATAGATCACAAAGACTTGTATGCAACATACATGTCAAAAAGTCCACAAGAAATGTTCTGCATGACCATAGCATACAAACAAAAAATACATGTATATTTGGTAAATGTCTAAAATTTCACACACTTTTTTCCCTGTTTTTTTGTCTGAATTTTCCTTTATCATGCAGTCATTTCTTAAATCACTGAATAGAATAGCACACAGTGTAGACCCTGATCAGACTGTTCCTTTAGGAACAGTCTGATCTGGGCCTGCACTGTTTGCATGTGTCATTTGGTCTGAAACTTTGGGCCAATGGGATACAAAATTTAAGAACATTTACCTCAGTAATTTGGTTGAAAACTGCCCAAAAGTGTAGATGGAGGTAGAGCAATAGATATTTATCAGTACTGAGATTTGACCAGTATATAAACCTTGTTTTGGGCCCCAGATGTCGGAGACAAAAGTCAATGTGGTGTTGCATAACCAAAGAACATAAGGAAGCTGTACAGCAAGTTTACTTATTCAATTGCATAAAAAGCAATGCCGAATGTTATTAACACCGTGCATTAACCCACGAAAAACTGTGTATTAACAATGCAATTCACACGCTGTTAATGCACGGCTACGCAACTTCCAATATGGGTGTACTAGGGCCACAGAATTGCTGTCATCATGAGATGCGTACTGCCCGGCCCTAGAATGAGCATAGTCCATGGAAATTGCGTTCGCGAGACATCAGCGAAAAGGTGAAACAAACTAGTGCAAGAAATATCGATAAATGTAGCAGATGTTTTCATTTTTATGCAATAGTAGCGATCGAACATGTTTTTCAATGCATTAACATTCGCCAGGTCCCTTGGGAGGTGTTGAAAACCGCGGCCTTCGGCCTCGGTTTTCAACACCTCCCACGGGACCTGGCCAATGTTAATGCATGAAAAACCGTGTTTGATCCCTATATTGAAATCTCATCATTTGGTGTAGAAGGGGATAGAGTAAGGGACAAAAACTAGGACCATGATACATTGTACATGTACTACCTTTTGATCCCAGCCCTTGGACTCCAGAAGTCAGAGATAATATCCTCACTGCTCTTGAAAATGATAATATGAATTTTTAGCAGTGATGATAACATACAGTTTTATCCATGCTGGACTTTTTTCTTTTTTTTTTCTTTTCAGGATTCTCTGTCATCACCTGTTGAAGAGAATATAAGCCATGAATTATTTGATGGTGAGCCAGCAGTTGCAAAATACAAGGTAGGAACAAGTTTGATGATTCCTTGCTTTGAATCTAAAATTATTTATCCAGACAATGTGATAATTGAGGAGTTGAAGGGAAGGGCCCATAAACAGGTACTTCTAGTTAGGAAGAAAGGCATCCAGTAGCTTAGCATTTTGCAGCATGTTTCATGAAAATTGACAAATCTATAAGAAAGTTATAAAGGTTTTGGTACAATTACAATTGGTAATGTGAGTCCAGAACGAGGTTGTGAGTTTATGACGTCATAAACTCACAATCAAAAATATCAAATAACAGCCATTCTGGTGCAAGATAATTTCAGTGAAAGGCCAGTTGATATCCTTTTTATTGCATATAATTAAAATTTACTGTTTTTAAGAGAAATCAACTTATCTTTATGCTTGAAATTAGCAATTTCTTATTTCGTCACATGGCATGGCTGACAAAATGGCGGCCTCCATAGAAAGCTATTGTGAAATGTACAAAAAGCCATATTTCCTAAACTGCTCAACCGATTTACATAAATTTTGTGGCAAAATGTTTGCCTCTTTAACCCCTTTTCACTGAAGTGACTGTTAAAGTTTGTGGGCCCTTCCCTTTAATATAGGATATTAGGATATCATGTTTTACTTCCAATCTTGTTGGTATTCATTGAATAGCCTCGATGAGGTACTTCAAATGTGTGCCCACAAGATGTGTTTTGATGCAAAAATTGCATTTATTTGAACTGATGGTTATATACATGGCAAAATAAGTTAGGGATATTTGGATGTAATGTGATATAACTAAATATTGTGACATATGAAAATAAAATATAAAACCATAATAACACTTAAGTATTGGGACAGATAGACCTTTGCAAACAGTGTAGACCCAGATCAGACGCTGCAGTATGCGGCGTCTGATCAGGGTCTACACTGTTTGCCGTACATACAGCAATATTTTAGACACATCGAGCTAGTAGAATGGACTATTTAAAGGTTCCATATTCCTCAGAAAATAGACATTTTTTGTCCAAGAAAGATTCAATGAATTGATACCTGTATATAGTATCATGATCTGGCATCTGACAGCCTGTAAAATTTTAGTTAGTCTCTCGTTTTTGAACTGGATAAAAAATGAAATGATTTTTAATCATATCTCTGAATTAATGTTGGCAACATTAATTCAGAGATATGATAAAAAAATCATTTCATTTCAAGAATGAGAGACAAACTGAAATCTTATAGGCTGTCAGGTGCCACATTTTTTTATGATTGCAATAATACCATGTATCAATTTATTAAACCTTTCTTGGACAATAAAATGTCTATTTTTGAGGGATATGGAGCTTTAAAATTTTAGGACAGATATGGTAAGTAGATAAGGTGTGACAAATATGGTAGTAAAGAAGATATCCAGGAAGAGCCACAATCTCAGAGCACAGCCTATCAATAAACATAAAAAAAATTGCCATTGGAAACAAGAACACACTACAGATTAGAAAATGGGAGTCTCGGTTTTATTGAGACTCATCATAAGCAGTAATGAAGTTTGCAACACTGCTTACCCCTTCTACTGTATACATGAGCAAACCTTCATTTTCAAAGATACATTTGTACCACAATGGGCCCAATTATCCCAAAGGAAATGAAATATAATCTGTACTATGGTGAAGTACGGGGAGACATTCTACTGCCATCACACGGCACTAACACCAGCTGCAGTGTAGTAAAATAAATGTCATAAAGATTGCCTTTGGAAACAAAGAACACACTATAAATTAGAAAATGTAAGTTTCAGTTTTATTGAGACTCATCATAAACAGTAATGAAGTTTGCAACACTGCTTTTGTATGCCCTCTAGCGACATGAGCAGAACTCCATTTTCAAAGATACCACAATGGGCCCAATGATCCCAATGGAAATGAAATATTATCTACACTATGGTGAAGCATGGAGAGACATTTTACGGTCGCCACACGGCCCTAACACCGGCTGCAGTGTAGTAAAATGAACATCAAAAAGATTCAATGACATCAATAGGAAGAGTGAACAAATTACCGTATTAACCCTAAGTATTGAGACCCCTAAACTCTTTACTATACTTGTCCTGAATTGTGAAGAAGTCAATTTTACTACCTATTTTTGTGTTTACGGTAAATGTTGCTGGATAAGTGGCAAACAGTGCAGACCCAGATCAGACGCCACATTCTGCAGGGTCTGATCTGGGTCTGCACTGTTTGCTCAGATCTGTCTGTTTCAGTACTTAGGGTTATTATGGTAGGACAGACGGACACATTACTAACCAACAAAAAGCAATGCAGCCAGTTCCCTCTTCACCAACAGAGTGATCACAGTGCCATGACCCACAAATACAATGACAAAGAGTAAAACACAAAAATTGTCCCACAGCAAGCAGCTACAGTGCCCAACAAAGACCAAACTTTAGAATAATTACCATATTTACCCTAAGTATTTGGACACCTAAACTCTTTACCATGCTTGTTCTAAAATTTGAACAAGTACTATTTACTACCCGATGTTGTGTCCAGAAAATGCTGGATGGGTGGCAAAAGTGTACACCCTGATGAAATGCCACACTCTGCAGCATCTTGTCTGGGTCTACACTGTTTGTTCACGCCTGTCTGTCTGAAAATATGGAAAATACCCTATTGGTAAAATCTACTGGAGGCAGGGGATTGCGGTAGGGGATGTAAATTGATTTACTGATCATGCAAAATCTTCACTCTAATATTGTAAAAATACAAAATAGTTGTTTGGCTTGCATATAGGCTCTCTTGACTCAGTGAAACATGAGAAAAAAACAAAACAAAAAAACCCTTGAAAAACATGTCAGTCAAATTAAATCACTGTGATGAAACAAGAGTGGGGACTCAGCACTGCACTGAGAACCAGAGCTACAGTAAATGTCCTAAAATTTCGAACGCTTTATTCCATACTTTTTTGGCTTAAATTTTGCTTTTTATGCATTTGTCTCTTAAAATGCCTAGTGGAATGACAAACAGTGAAGACCCTGATCAGACTGCTCCTTCAGAAGCAGTCTGATCTGGGTCTCCACTGTTTGCATGTGGCATTTTGTCAGTAACTTTTGTGCTCAAAATTTTAGGATGTTTACTGTAAAGAAAACCATTAGCTGAACCACGGCCGAAACAAATTTATTCAAATCTTTATTTAATGTTCATTTAAAATTTCACGTCTTGAAATCTATTCCATATGGTTCTTTGGAGACATCTTATATAGAAGACAGCTGCGTCCAGTCATGAAATGTAACACTTTGAGTAAATGGCAGTTAATACCTCACTGGCATCATTGATACAGACTGTGCACTGTGCAGGTATCATGTTGTAATATGGTAATGCAAGGCCTTGTCATGCAAGAAAAATGAAGCAATTGCTACTGCAGAACAATAATCACTGTTCTTTCCACATCCCTAAAAGACATTTTTTGCATGGCACCTTATAATATCCAGGGATGTGAAACTTCAGGATTAATCCTGATTTCAGGATTGAGAGCTTTCATTTTAAGCATGAAATTTCACTTTTTGTTCTTGTTCACAAGACTGTCCTTTTGTGTCAAAAGTAGTTATTTGGGTTTATTATTGCCTAAAATAACTTTAAAACCTAATTATTAAACTAATTATTAGTTGTATAGCTGCCGATAAGAGGGATTATCCACATAATAATTTTCTTATTTCTCAATAAAAAAATATTTTGTGGGTACTCATTAGAAGTGCCTCCCCGAGGCACTTCTAATGTGTACCCACAACATATGTTTTTATTGAGAAATAAGAAAAATGTTAGTAGTTTTTGGACTGAATTATTAGATTTCAGGATTGATTATTAGCGACTTTTCTCACCCCTGAATATCGTAATGCAAGACCTTGTCATGCAAGCAAATGAGTAAATGGCAGTCAATACCTCACTGGCATCATTGATACAGACTGTGCACTGTGCAGGTATCATGTTGTAATATGGTAATGCAAGGCCTTGTCATGCAAGAAAAATGAAGCAGTTGCTACTGCAGAACAATAACCACTGTTCTTTCCACATCCCTTAAAAGACATTTTTTTGCATGGCGCCTTATTCTGAATGAAAATGTTTTATTATGATTGAACGTATCTTATCAGGAACCATTTGTCTTTTCAGTTTCTGCACTTTGTTTTCAAATATTTACTCTAAAATTATTTTTTACACCAAATTGGGTCTGACCTAGGCAATTTTTATAGTAAATTGGATTTTTCTTATTAAAAAAATATTGTTTTGCTTTTCTTTACTGTTTTAAATAAATGATGTTCCATAACAATACTGTGAAAATTTCAAAAATTTTGAACAAGTGGAACTTGTTAAAAACTTGCATCCAAATTACCTACCTTTTGATTTTTTGCATATTTTGTAGCCACTTTTATTATGGGAAATAGTGAAAATATTCAACTTTTTTTGAAACCATTGACTATAGAATGAAATTTTTTGTGTATAGCTAGTTGCGACAAATGGTTTTGCATTAAATCATGCTAAATGTTTTGCAAATTTACTTCTTCTGTGTAAAGGGCAATGTAAAAAAACAACTTTCTGAAAGATGTTGAAAGGAGTGTAGTCTGGACTGGCCTACTTAGTTGCCTGACATGTCCTCCACTGAGCATGCATGATAATGGGCCATTCTTGGTTGGTGTTTTAGACAAAGTTACCACAGCCATTGATATGCCAAGCTTTGGGTGTGACACTGTAAGAGGAATGGCAACCAAGACTACTGTGAGTACCCAAGAAGTGTTTCTAAGGTTAAATAAAAGTATTTGGCATATACATGTAAGATGTGTGTACCAGTAACTATTATGTTTCATGAATGACCCCAGTTGGCTTCCCTAAAATATCTCTCCGAATGGGTACCACCAATATAGGCAATTTATAGGAATTATCTCTTGGACTGATTTAGAGGTGATTTTAGTGACAACCACACAGCATTTTTTGTTTTGTTTTTTTGTGGAGAAAGATGAAAAAAATAAAACTATTTTCAGCATGAAGCATACAAGTGGAATCCACAGGAAGATGAAGAAATTATTGAAGGCATAGAGAAAATCTACTATGAGGACTGTGATTCAAGTCTATATGTACTTGAGGTAATACTTGTTAGTAATTTGTCAAGCTGCAGGTATATTTTGGAAAGGTAAGACAAGGTTGTGGAAGTGGAATAACTCAAAATAATATTGAATAAATGTAATAAAAATAATTTCTTTGGACGTTTGACACATAATGCATATTTTGCATTTCTGGGTGTACAGTCCAGTTGTAATTGCTAAACAGTTAGATCTATCATAATGGATTGTCTTTGAACTTTGTTCAGTGTTTTTGTGTTTCTACAAATCTCAGATATCTCTGTGAGATATGCATGTTAATGTTTTTTTGTTTTTTTTTTTCACTGTTTATGGTAAGATATTGATGAATCTATAGCTCCAGAGAGGAGGAGTGTCCAGTTTGATTTTTTTATTATTTCTATACAAAAGTTATATTTTATGGTTACTCATAACATACCACCAGATAAGGCATTTTTTTTTTCAATCTAAAAGTATTGATATTTTTCTTGTTTCTTCATGAAAACATATGTTGTGGTACTCATTAGAAGCGCCTCGGCGAGGCACTTCTAATGAGTACCCACAACATATATTTTCGTGGAGAAATAATAAAAATATTTACCTCATACCCATTCTTATCTAGACCTATGCATTAGAAGCACTTCTGTAAGGTACTTCTAATGAGTACCCACAATATGTTTTCTTGTAGAAAAACATGTAAGCAGAATATCAATGTTTTATGGTTGAAAAAAAAAAAAAGTGCCTTATGCAGAGCTACGAAAATATCTGTTACACATTGTATACACAATATGTTTGACGCTTTGTAACAGCATTACATAATAACCCTAAGTATTGGGACACCTTATCTACTAACCATACTTGTCTTAAAATTTAAAATGTTCCATTCTACTAACTTTATGTCTTAAGTATTGCTGTGTGTATGGCAAACAGTGTAGACCCTGATCAGATGCCACAGAATGTAGCATCTGATCTGGGTCTACACTGTTTGCAAAGGCCTATCTGTCAAAATATTTAGGGTTTTTGAATTGTATTCTGAATCGTGCTAGGAACAGGTCTTGTTTATGTATTTTTTACAGGAACACCTGAGTGTGTTTCATAACTCTAGATAAGATGTTTCTTTTGTACAGAAGGCATTGGTATTTTTGTTATTTCTCCATGAAAATATAGTTTGGCACTCATTGACATTACTTTTAAGGTTACGGACTGCTCAAATTTACAGGGCACCGATGTGTAAAGTGCTATATTAAATAGTTCCAAATTGTTTGCTTGTTTCTGAAATGTTTTTTTTTTTTACATTACGTAAACACACCTATTCAAATATATTGAAAATTTCACCACCCAAAACTGAAAATTTTCAGATAAAGGAGTTCTTATATTTTTCATATTTTGGCTCAAAACATAGAGTGTGGGTACTTGTTAGAACTGCCTCAGCGAGGCAGTTCTAACGAGTACCCACATTCTGTGTTTTGAGCAGAAATAAGAAAAATAATGTAATCCCTGCTAAACCCCAGTTTTACCATATAAAAATGGGGTTTAAGGGTGTTATAGTTATATAGGTGTGTTTTCTTGATATACTGCTTTGATGCCAGAATTGGTCAAAATGAATAATTCAGGCAATTCTGCAGTAGATATTAGCAGAATTGTATGTTTGGGTGGTTGCTTTGAATATGAAATTAGAAAATCATCAGAGTATAATTTACCCTTACACTTGCCCTGGCCTCTTATAACATCTGTGTCATTGTCATTGAAAGGTTTTAATTGATTACATGAAACATGAGCTACCATTCTGTTGCTTGTTTTGAAGATTTTTGAGTAACAGCTGTCAGGAAAGTACGATGTATTGACAATTTGAACTTAACCCTTAAAGCGCCAAGAAAAAACTGCATCTGAAAATGTCATCTGTTTATGTCGTCTGCTGAATATTCTTGCAAACTTCTCAAAGCTATTTTTTGCATACCAGCAAACAGAGTAGACCCAGATCAGACTGCTCCTAAAGGAGCAGTCTGATCTGGGTCCACACTGTTTGCAGAAATGACTTTTAAAATCACAAGCAGAAGACAAAGCAGACGACAATTGTTGTGATTGGCGCTTTAAGGGTTAAAAAAAAACAAAAAAAAACTATGGGTTGTAGAACATTTGCAAAAATAAATAAAATATATATGGGAAACTCAGTGGTTATCTGAAGCCTTTAAATGAGACAATTTGAGTAAGTAACACAACATATGTTTTTGTGATGAAATGGGAACTACTTTCCCAGAATACATCTCTTGTCTGGAATTGTGTTTGCTTGCTGAGAATTTGTGTTCCCCATAAATGTATTAACATTATCACATTTTTCATGTTCTCAATTCTGCTGGCCTCGGTGAGTTGGTTGGCTGCATGTCTGACTGGTGATCAGGAGGTTGCAGGTTCAACCCCCACCAGTTCAGTAACATTCTTTCATGGAAATTGATCATCAAATATTTTCTACGGTTATTCTCCCCCTTCGGCTGATTCAAGAAGGGCAGTTGTCAGTTTCTGGCGAAAGTGTGCACAATACTGGTTAACCGCTTAGACGACTAAGTCTGCCCAGTAAAAGTTTGGTTAGGTTAACTGACCGTCCTTGACATCATCTCATTTGGTTGACTGGGCCGTAAAACCTCTACACAAACAATGTTCTCAATCCTGAATATTGGTGTAATAATATCCCAAACTATTTAGACACCTTAATACATTACCATACTCATAGCTCTAGATAAGAATGGATATCCAGATAATATTTTTCTTATATCTCTACAGAAACATATGTTGTGGGTACTCATTAGAAGTGCCTCACCGAGGCACTTCTGATGAGTACCCACAACGTGTTTTCCTGGAAAAATAAGAAAACTTTCAACACTTTTGGGTTGAAAAAATGTGCCTTATCTGGAGCTATGCTTACCATATTCTAATGTAAGCCCCCCTCTCTAATAAATGTCTTTGAATACTTATATAGGAGAAAAGCATTACTAAACACATGCAAAATTGAATTAAGGCCATCAAAATAACTTATTTTTAGCCCAGATTTGGACTCAATACTGTCATTTTAGCTGCAGTGAATTGCAAAGCCCCAGGGGCGTACATTAGAATAAATATGGTAATTAACTTAAAAAAAATTGAACATGTCATTTTTACTACCTGTTTATGTGTTGAAATAACTGCTGGGTAAGTGGAAAATAAGGAAGATTTCAGGGTAAATATGGTATGTTGTTTGCGTCTTATCAAGGTTGTATTTAAGTAGGATATTCATAGTTTGACATTATTTTCAGAAACTCCCTGAAAGCCTCAATCTTGAAGAGATTGATGATGACAGAACCAGGCTGAGAAAGCAGCTGCAAGCAGTAAGTTGTCTTCTGTAGTCTTGTTACCCCATTTTAGACTGGAAACTCTCAAAAAGAGTAATTGGCAAACAGTGCAGACCCAGATCAAATGCCACAGATTGTGGCATCTGATCAGGGTCTACACTGTTTGCATTAAATACAATAATTTCTATAAAAAATATGGTAATATTAATAACTAATCAGACATCCTGCTATTGGAAATAGACCATTCCAAAGAGTTGTGGTAGAAAAGTCCACTCAGCATAAATGGGTTAATTTTTACAGTAATGATAATAATAATAGCAATGAAAATGATAATAAAAAAAACATTTGATTCCAGTTCAACAGACAAGAGTAGAATACCAGTTTGGTAAATAATTTTCTTACTTCCCAGTAAAATCCTACAGAATTTCATAGTAATCATGTCACTGAGAAATTTGTTTTGACGTGTTTGTGATGCTACAATCTATGTTTTTATGCAGAAATAAGAAAACATATTATAAATTTCTTAAAAAATGTTTAATCTAGATTTCTGGATACCATAGACATGTATGGCAAGCATGAAGTTCAGGTGAGCTGCCCTCCCCTATGAAATGCATCCTTTAATGTGTTTACATTCAGTATCTGCAATTTTAAAAGGAATGAAATTATATTTACTTGCTCCTTCATGCAAAGCTCTGGATAAGATGGATGTCAGGATAAATATTTTTTTCTTTAAAACTTGGTTACTCATTAGAAGCACTTCAGTAAGGCATTGTAATGAGAGATATCACACATATGGATTTGTGGAGAAATAAGATGAAAAATCTTACTGAAGCCATGTCTTAGTATCAAAAGAAATACGCCGGCCTTGGTGGCTCAGTTAGATGCGCCATCCGGCTGGAGACCAGGAGGTCGCGGGTTCAACCCCCGCCAAGGTCGGCAACATTCTTTCATGGAGATTGATCCTGAAATATTTTCTACTGTCATTCTATCCCTTCCACTGATTCAAGAAGGGCAGTTGTCAGTTTCTGGCGAAAGAATGTGCACAATACTGGTTAACCGCTTAGAGGACTAAGTCTGCCCAGTAAACGTGTGGTTAGGTAAACTGACCGCGCTCGACATGACCCCATTGGGTTGACTGGGCCGTAAAACCTCAACACAAACACAAACAAACAAAAGAAATATACGTGTACCACAGCCTCTATATAACACTAATGTTGGGATTCAGAGCAAAAACCGTGTTAGCTAAATAACCGTGTTGTATCCAAATATAAATTTACAGATTATATAGAAGACTGGCCATAAATTTGAATCTGCAATGAACAAAATATTACAAATAAAACTTAACCCTGGTCTTGCTGAACCAGGATATGCCCTGCCATTGCAAACAGTGTAGATTTAGATCAGAAGCCAACTGATCTGAATCTGCACTGTTTGCAATTCAGCATATGAATTTATATCAACAGTCCGGATCAAGTTATCTGATTGGCTGACAATTAGATGTGGGTGTGGCATCTTAATTTATTCATGATGACAAGGGTAACATAATTAAAAATAATCTGAAGACAGAAAAAAGATTATATAGAAAAATGACCATACGTGGTGGTAAGGGCCACCGGCAGTACTTGCAGCAGATAGAGAAAGTTAGTTTTCCCTCTGTTTCTGCAGTGTCATTCACATTTGTCCTTATACTCCAGTATTTATCACTTTTCCTGTCATCTATCAGTTCTAGTTCCTCTGTCCCTTTTCTTCCCCTTGGGGTGGGAGAGGGTAAAAAATGTCCCAGACCTACACTGACAGGAGTTAAAGTGTCTTTAAACATTACTCAAGTAATGCCATAATTGCCCTAAATATACCATATTTACCTTAAGTATTTGGACACCTTATCTGCTTACCATACTTGTCCTAAAATTTGAAATAGAGTCCGTTCTACTACCTCTTGATGTGTCTAATATATTGCTGCATGTATGGCAAACAGTGTAGACCCTGATCAGATGCTGTGTTCTGCAGCATCTGATTTGGGTCTACACTGTTTGCAAAGGCCTATTGGGATTATTAAGGTATGCACTTTTTAACCCCTAATATTATTTATCTTAATATTTAAACAAGACTATTTGACTACACGATGATGTGTCTAAAAGGTGATGGCTAAATGGCAATTAGGAGCAGTTTGATTAGGGTCTACACTGTTTGCTTATGTATGCCTGAATTTGTGAGGAATATGATATTATGTGCAACACAGGAAAAGGGCCCTTATACAATTTGCGGACAATGTAGGTCCAGATCAGCATGTGCATCCATGCAATCTGATCTGGGCATTCCCTGTTCATCAACATATACTACAGTATCCATTGATTCTGTAAGTGAACAATGAAGGCCCTGATCAGCGCATATGTGCATTGTTCGCAAATTAAGTAAGGGCCCTTTTCATGCCCTTTTCATGCATTGTGCATCATATGTTTGAAATACTTTATAATAAAAGATATTTACTTATTTGCATCTGCAGGTGTCTAAGAGAGTATCAGAGCTGGTATTACAGAATCACCCTGCCTATGCTGCCGAGCTTCAGCGAGTCATGGAACTACAGAAAACACTACAGATAGCTACTATCATTTGTAAAAATGGTAGAGGGTAGGTTTACTTTTGCTTTCTTTTATACAGGAACCTTAATAAAACTGGGACAGGATATCGTTTTCGTGCAAAAAAGTTGTTTTGGTATAGCATTTTGAAATCAGTAGTCAGCTCATAATAAATAGGAAATATTTTTTTTGTGGGGGTGTGCGAGAATCATTTCAACAAACCATTTAATCTACAGACATCAAACCTGGCATCTTTTACTCGTTTACATGGGCTAAGTGTGGTATTTTCTGACCTTGACCTATATTTCAATTTCTACGGTCATTCTTCCCCCTTTCCACTGATTCAAGAAGGGCAGTTATCAGTTTTTGGTGAAAAAATGTGCACATGTACTGGTTAACAGCTTTGTCCTAGCTTTGAGGACAAAGCCTGCCCAGGAAATCGGTGGTTTGGTAAACTGACAGGCTTGACATGACCTTAATAGTGTTGACTGGGCCGTTGAATTCCAAACCAATCAACCTACCCATATATTTCAAGTTATAGTGACTAACATTTTTTCATCAACCCTACTGTTCAGCTTCATTGCATATAAGTAAGGTCCTGGGCCCAGTTGTTCGAAACTCACGATGTCGTTAGTTAACGTATCATTAAAACTTTGATTATTAAATATGGCATATATGCTAATATTTTTTCAGAAAAATACCTGAAAATTAGATATCATACTTACTAGAACAATTAACATTTTGACCTCTAACGAGCTTGTTTAGCTAACGCTTTGAACATCTGGGCCCTGTATATCATCAAATCCCGCAAACACATCTTCCCTAACATGGACTCAAAAGAATACATTGGCAACTGATGATGTTGTCCCACACTTCAGGATATGACATATTTTGCCACACCCTTTTTGTATCCATTAACCCATTGTAGACTGAATAGACTCTCCCACACTATATATTGGAAGAGTCCAATTTCAATTTTAGGTACGCCCGGCTAGGATATTTACATATTCCTGGAGAAAAATGGCTAAACTATTTGCAAACAGTGGAGACCCTGATCAGACGCCGCATTCTGAGGCGTCTGCCGCATTCTGCGGCGTCTGATGTGGGTCTGCACTGTTTGCCAAGTACCTTTTCAGGGATCTCCCGACTACAATGGATTAAGGCTGGTTGGCCCAGCTAGCACAATGCCATCTTCCACAGACTTATGTTTGTTTAGTTGATCTAAAATCTGTCATTTTCATCTTGTAAGAGAGAGAAGGAGTGTAAAAATATAATATGTACAAAAAGAAAAAAAGTAATATGTTGAAATACAATTGGGTAACTTGTATGCATATACATATATATGCATGAATACCTGAAATTATACATGCTGGTGTAATATGGTAGATAATGCATTGCATGCTGTTAAATTTCAGCAGATGACATTTTGAAATATTTTTTTTTTTATTTTTTCCCAGAAAACAGGCTTTGGCATTTCATGCAAATTGTCTCTTTATACCAAATGCAAACTGTGTTTTTGTGGGGTATACCGTCAATATGTCCATCAGTCCATCCAATAAGCTTTGAGGTATCTTATAAGCATTGCTTATTGACAATTTCTTGTTAGGGTACAATTTGCATAAAATGTCGTAGACTATTTTCTTAGGGAAAATGTCGCCACTTTATATTTTGCTGAATTTGCCCAGAGAGTAATATAAATGGTCAACTTATTATTGTGTTAATTGTAGGCAATTATCTGAAGCTAGTCATCGTTTCACCTCCGCAAGTTTACGCCTTCTGGCTAATGTTAGAAAGAGGCAGCAGATGAAGGGGCTATTAAAATCACTACACACCATCAAAACATTGGTATGTACCTCAGACAAGCTACATGTAGCAAAAGACAAAAAGAAATTATGGGTTACCACATGTCATGCGTATAGTGAAATTAGTAGATTGCAAATTAGTGATATTCTTATTTTTCTGAGTGGAGGACTTGTAAACCCGTATCAGATGCCATACCCATTTCTAATTGTCAGCCAATCAGATTACTTAATCCAGATTGTTGATATAAAGTCACATACCGAATGACAAGCAGTGAAGATCCAGATCAGTTGGCTTCTAAAGAAGCCAACTGATCTGGATCTACACTGTTTGCAAAGGCAGGGTATATCAGGGTTCAGCAGGACAAGGGTTGAGGAGACTTTGATGCTTATTCTTAAGTATGTTTTCTTATTTCTCCATAAAAGAATATTCGACTCCACCCATCAGTTCCACAAAGTTGATGGGAGGCATGTATGGCAGATCTGCTAGTAGCTTCAGGCGGGACCAGGGCATGTCATTTGACCAGGTTGTATTAAAGTCCCAGCAGTTCAAAACCAATCTCTTCACATGACTGAAATATTGTTGGCTGGAATGTTAAACCTCTATCAATCCATAAACAAACAACAACAACAAACATATGTTATGAGTACTCATTTGTAGCCCCTTGATGAGGCACTTGTAATGTATAATTTTTTATGAAGAAAGAGCAAAAATGCTGGAATTATCATCAAAACTCCTCCTTAACAAGTCCTCTGTCAGAAAATAGTTACTTCACAATTCATGTCAGTCATCTGAAGAGATTAATCACCTGAAATATCAAGCCCTATTTTCTTGAAGCAATACAAAAAAAGTTTAAATTGTCTCTAATATTTAGTTTATAATGCCTATTCAAACACTAAAGCTCAGATAAACTTGTGCATCCTCACAATAAGCTGGCCTCAGTGGCTCAGTTGAATATGTGTCCGACTGGTGTTCAGGATCCGGAGGTCACGGGTTTGATCCCCTCCAGGTCTGGCAACATTCTTTTGTTGAGATTGGTCATGAAATATTTTCTTTGGTCATTCTCTCCTTTCTGCTGATTCAAGAAGGGCATTGTCAGTTTCTGGCTAAAGACTTTGCATAAGTTACTGGTTGACCTGCCCAGGAAAAGTGTGGTTATAGGTAAACTGACCATACCCGACACGACCCTAATGGGTTTACTAGGTCATAAAACCTAAGCACAAACAAACATACATCCTCACAATCTGATCACATAGGTCTAGATAATAGTATCATTTTAATATTTTTCCTATTTCTTCATGAAAACATACGTTATGGGTACTCATTAGAAGTACCTCACCTTATTTCATGGAGAAATAAGAAAAATATCAATACTTTTGGAGTGAAAAAAGCTATCAAAAGCTATGTGATCAGCTGTTTGACTACAGAGACAATTTCTTTGTTTGTTTATGTTGAGGTTTTAAGGCCTAGTCAACCCAGTTGGGTCATGTCGAGCCCGGTCAGTTTACCTAACCACACTTTAACTGGGCAGGCTTAGTCCTCTAAGTGGTTAACCAGTATTGTGCACATTCTTTCACCAGAAACTGACAACTGCCCGTCTTAAATCAGCTGAAGGGAGAGAATGCCTTTTAGAAAATATTTCATGATCAATCTCCACGAAATACCAGGCGGCGGTCGAACCCGCAACCTCCTGATTCCTGATCACGTCGGATGTACATCCAACAGCAACCGATACTGGCGACTACAGAGACAATGGATATTATAGAATCAGCGAGGGGAAAAGGCAGCACTGACCAGATTCTGATCTACATGTGGGCTTGTGCTCTTTTTGAAAAGCAAACTCTTTAAGCAATCTTTTTGCAGATCATACCTCAAGTTATAAGTCAGGTATGCTCTGGGAGTACTATTTTATGACTAATCATAATACACAATGACCTCTTTATAATATGGTTCATTATAACACAGTTTTGGATATAACATGGCTCAAAGACAGATCCCAAAAAATGTATAGATTATATTGAAAAATGACCATAAATGGTCATTTTTCAGTATAATCTATACATTTTTGTTTGGTTATAACATGGTTGTTTAACTAACACGGTCTATGCTATGGACCCCAACAATAGTGTTATGAAGAGGTTGTGGTGTAATGTAAACAAGAGAAACATGGGACTGCCACAATATATCTTTCTTGGCATAGCTCCAGATAAGTTGGTATCCAGATAATATTTTTCTTATTTCTCATTGAAAACATATGTTATAGGTACTCATTAGAAGCACCTTGGTGAGGCACTTCTAATGAGTACTGAGGCAATTCCAGTGAGTATCATAGCATATGTTTTCATGGAGAAATAAGAAAAATATCAATAATTTTTGGTTGAAAAAAGCGACTTATCAAGAGTTATGATTCTGGGTAAAGTCTAATAGTTTACTGTACAAGGTAAATGCCTTATTATAGCATTGGGACAAACAGGCCTCAGCAAACTGTGTAGACCCAGATCGGGTAAAACAGAGTTTGGCATCTGGTCAGGGTCTGCACTATTAGCCATTTATCCAGGAGTATTAGACAGGCTAACAGGAAGTAAAATGGACTTGTTAAAATGTTAGGAAATGTATGGTAAGGAGTTAAGGTGTCCCATTATTTAGGGTAAATACAGTGCATACTAGGGAGGCTCTGATATATGACCCAGTGCATGACAGAACCTACAATAAGACTTGTGCGACTAATGAAAGATCAGCCAGCATATTTGGGCAGTCTGATCAGAGTCTTCACTGATGGCATGTGCCTTCTACTGCTTCCGGGCTATCCAAAGAGGGATAAAGGATAACCCTTACCATACTGGGTGTATGAACAGGTTGATCTGGGTCTTTACTGGTCACACATGTCCTGTTGTAGGTTTTGTTGTGTGCTGGCTCATATGTTTTTTGCTGGTGGCAAAGACCCTGGCCATATTCTGTGTATGGATAGACTGGTCCAGTGGTGTCTTTGTTGGTTTACACATATATAGTCAAACCTGTCTTAAAGGCCACCTGTATTAACAAACAATCACCTTTATTAAGAGGCCACATTTTGGTTCCCTTAAAACTGTATAAGTATAAATTTACTAGTATTAAGCAAGCACCTGTTTCAAGCAACCATTTCTTTGCCTTTTTATTACATGCTTGCTTACCACAGGTTCAACTATGCCTCAGATACATGCCTTAAATATAGGACCCTATTTGCATGAAAATATTTTATATGACTTACACAAACCATGAATTACCACATTAGGGCCCAATTGTTCAAAACTAATGATGTTGTTAGTTAACGTGTCGTCAAAACTTTGGTCATTAACTATAGATTATAGGCTAATATTTTTGCTAAAAGCTACTCACATTTTTTCAGCAAAGATACCTGTGAATTAGATATTTTGGGCACTAATGAGCTCATTAAGCTAATGATGCTTTGAACAACTGGGCCCAGCCTGTAACTTTCATACAGTTTCACTGGCATGTTTCCTGCTTACTGACATAATTAACTTTAATATTGATGTACAGTGCCCTCATCAGACAGTTTGCACAAATGCAAAGGCTGATATGGACATTATCTTTTCCCATTTATCACACAGGACATTTGCCTGTGATGCAGCTACTATTAGAACATCTAGAGGACTGTAGAGGAGTGCCTGATTATAATTCTATAATATTTTTCTATTCAGAAAAACTCATGTTGTGGGTACTCATTAGAAGTGCCTCACTGAGGCACTTCTTATGAGTACCCAGAACATAATTTTTATGTAGAATGAGAGAAAAGTGTCCCAGAATTATCATCAGATACTCCTCTTTAACTGTCAATACTCCTTAACAAGTCCTCGGATTGAAAAAAAAATGGTCTCATCTGAGGCTTTAACTCTAACCCTTAAAATGCCAAGAAAACCTGCATCTGAAAATGTCGTCGTTATGTCTTCTGCTGAATATTCTTGCAAACTTTTCAGACCTATTTTTGCATACAGGTAAACAGTGTGAACCCTGATCAGACTGCTCCTAGTGGAGCAGTCTGATCTGGGTTGACACTGTTTGCAAAAATGACGTTTAAAATCACAAGCAGATAAGAAAGCAGAAGACAATTGTTGTGATTGGCAGTTTAAGGGTTAACAGTCATTGAATCTACTCATTGTTACATCATTTATCAGTCATAAGGCAGTGGTAAGTTGAAATTGATGGGATTTTACTGGTTAAACCTGTCATATGCAGAGATTATTTTCGGGGGAGATTTACATATTTTGTTTGCCAAAAATCACATTGAAATTTGCTAGATCAGAGGAAAAATCAAATTTAGCTAAGGGTTTTTCTAAAACTTCTTGCTGAAAATTCATAATTTCTCTCCAGTTTTGGCTGCACGAGATATTTTCTCCAATGATATTCTGAGCCAGAATTATACATGCGCATGTTGACCCAAAATGCATACTTTATTGTATTCTGATGATTCTTATTGATCCTTATGGTGCTTTTTCTTTCAGCAAAGAACAGATGTGCGGTTGAGAGAAATGATGGAGGTATGTTTTCAAATATGGCTCTAGATACTATTTTTCCAGTCAAAAACATGGTTGATATTTTTCATATGTCTGTAGGAAAATTTTTTATGTAAACTGTTTGCCATCCTTCCAGGGCCCAATTGTTCAAAGCTAACGACATGGTTAGTTAACGATTCTTTAAAATTTACATCAAGTTATAGGCAAATATGCTGAAATTTTTTGCTGAAAAAATGTGAGTAGCTTTTGCAGTGCAAAAGCTACTCACATTTTTTCAGCAAAAAAATCATAATATTGCATATTGAATCTGCTCAAACAGTTAACGAAATGACCCTTAACAAGTTTGTTAAGCTAATGATGCTTTGAACAACTGGGCCCAGCAGTTTATAAGCATATCAACAGGTTGTAAAGTTGATCCATTCAAATTATAGGACAAGTTTGGTGTGCAGTCCAGGTGTCCAAAATATTTAGGGTAAAACTGGCCATTTCAAATTACATTCATCAGACTAATTACGATTGATAATCCTGCATTATAGCACAGGAGCCTGAAGTTATATTTTTCCTTTTCTCTGTTACCCTGTTCAATTTTTGAAGAAAATCAAAGGACAGACACTTCACAGTTCGTAAAATAGGAGAATATCGTGGTAAGTAATCAACACACAGACTACATCATATGCTGTTATTGCAAACTGGACCACTAATTCTCGGCCGTTCATTACACTGGACTGAAGCTGTCATATGCTTCTCCACAGCAATTTAAATGACCAAACAGTACTCCAGACCAGCACTGGATATGTCCACAATTTTGTTAACAGATGTCATTTAGAGGTGAGTCAGTATTTGGTTGATGGCTTTGAGGTTGAAAAAGAAGTGACAGATTTCAACCAATCAGATGCAAATTACCCTAGATTCGCATCAACAAACAAGATGGCGAATGTATCCAGTAGCTGTCCTGAGGTAGTTTGAGGAAGCTATCCTGTTACATCACAAGTGAATAAGTTATGTACTTTCAATTTTATCCATATGGTGAAAATTATCAAACTACCAGAATCTTCCAGAAATATCTCGTCCGTTCACGTGACAATGGACTAGACGCGATCACAAGCAATCAGGATAAACACACCCGTACTACCACCATTGTCACATGAACGGACGAGTGTTGGGCCGGTGACGATGGACTAGACGTGATCACAAGCAATCAGAGGATAAACACAACACTTTGTAAATATAAATAAAAACAAACATGTATTTAGAAAGTCAAGAAAAAAAAACAACTATAAAGCAATCTTCAAAATTTCATAAATTGAATGTCCGAGATATTTCCGAGATGTACATATAAAAATATATTAAAGATAAAACAGGGACGTGACACATCATCTGTGGGAACAAACAGGTAGTAATATCTCTGCTCTTTGTTCCTGACCTCTGGGCTTCTGAAAAGGTGCTATATTCCCAGCATAATATGACGGGGCACTGTCATGGTACTGAGGGGTCAAGCAAAAATAAAAGACCCATACTTCCTGTCTGCTACCCTGTAGATCCAGATCATATGCTGCAGAAAATGTAACCAGATCAGGGTCTACATTGTTTGCTTCTCATTTGTCCATTTTTAGACACAGTAGGCATTAAAATGGACAAGAATGGTGAGGAGTTAAGGCATCTAAATATTTAGGATAAATTATGTAAAGAAAAGGAAAGCACAGCACAACCTCTGTATAACATATTTGCTGGTACCCAAAGCAAAATCTGTGTATTAGCCTACCAACTATATTGTATCCAAACAGAAATGTATGGATTATATAGAAAAATGACCATTTATGGTCATTTTTCTATATAATCTATACATTTCTGTTTGGATACATTTTTGGGGTCCATCCTTAAGACGCATTATATTCGAAAATATGTTATAATGAACCCTGTTATAATAGGCTCCTGTGAAATTAACAGCAAGTGTAATTTACATTGATGCTGATATTACTTTTAGGAGGAAGATTATTGTGGTGCTATACAGCTATGTCAGGAGTGTCAGAAAGCTGCTGCTACATTTAAACATTATAAATGTATCAGGTAATGTCCTGCTATAATTACGTACAGGGGATATAGTTCAAGTTGGCTTGTTTGTCAAAAACAGATAAGATTAGGTTGAAGTAAACCCGCCTGATTGAATGCCCTGTGTGTAAGCCAGTTATATAACAAGTGCATCGGTTCTGGTACATTACAGTACAACTCGGCTAAATCAGAATGGAATGCACATACATACACAAAAAAGTATCTAGCTGCTCAGAATGCTTTTTACTTTTAATTAAAAACAAAAACCAAAAAGCAGAGCTTAGAATTTATCAAAACTTCTTTTATATACACCAAGCCTTTTTACCTTCGACAATATCTTTTTTTATTAAGACATTTCTTGTTTCTTCAGTGTTCATTGTTCTTGAAGACCGTGGGCTTAAAAAAGACATATGAATACCTTTGCTATCATGCCAAAACTGTTGATTGCTTTTTTGTTTGTATTTTATGTCACTCAACAACCTTTCAGTCATACCTGTAACCATGATGATGTCTGGATGTAGCAGGGAGCTCAGTGCTCACTTTTATTTAGTTGTCACTCTGAAAAATGACATGATGTTCCACTCAGTCACATTATACTGACCCTGGGCTGACCAGTTTTTATCTTTAGCTCTTCTTTCTGAATGTTGAGTGCCAAGCCAAAGAGCAGCTATTATCATTTTTAAAGTCTTTGGTATGACTTGGCTGGGGATAGAACCCCCTCAACCACAGAGTCACAAAGGCCAAAAACTGTTGAAAGCTCAAGAACAACCTGACTAATAATTTTGAATTTCAAGTTGACATCAAAGTGCAAAAGCAAATTTAAAACCAGTATGTCAGGTGGGTGTGTTTGGTTGTTGGTGATGTGATTATTATGTAGGCAGGTATCAACGAAATTGTTTCTTAATTCTCCTTGAAAAAAGTTTGATATCTTAACCCTTAAAATGCCAAGAAAATGTCTTCTGTTTATGTTGTCTGCTGAATATTCTTGCAGACTTTTCAAATTACCAAAGTTACGTGGTGAACTCTTTCATTAAGAAAGATGGACATGTCTTAAAGAGAAATAAGTGTCAAGGATATATTTGCCTATCTTAAGGGCTTCTCTTAAAGAATTTGCCACCCATGGGACCAAACTTCCTTTAAAAGTAGCCCCATTTTTTAACCCTTGTCCTGCTGAACCCGGATATACCCTGCCTTTGCAAACAGTATAGATCCAGATCAGTTGGCTTCTGAAGAAGCCAACTGATCTGGATCTGCACTGTTTGCCATTAAGTATGTGAATTTATAGCAACAATCCGGATCAAGTAATCTGATTGGCTGAAAATTAGAAGCGGGTGTGGCATCTTAATTTATTCAGCAGGACAAGGGTTAACAAAATGTTATAAATATTATTTACCATACTGTAATACTGACAATTCCTAAGTAGCCATTTGATAAGAGCATATACTTGATTTTCATTACAAGCATGTAATATATATATATATGTTCTTTCCAGTGAACTTAGTTCTAAGCTTCAAGACACCCTAGAACTTATAGAAGAGCAGCTAGATTTTGCCTTGTCAAAAACATGTACCAAATTTGATAAAGCTCATTATGAAAAATTACAGATGGCATATACTCTGCTAGGAAAGAGACAGGTATGTCAGTACTGTGGGTGTGTAGAGCATAGAGTCCGACTAGCAAACAAAATGTTGTTGTTCCTTTTTTTGTTGTTTTTTTTTTCCTCAAAACTTTTGCCATGTTTTTTTCTAATATTGCTGCCAGTTTCTGAGGGGAAAAAATGTGCACAAGTACTGGTCAACCACTTAGAGGACCAAGCCTGCCCAGGAAAAGTGCAGTTAGGTAAAAAGTGTCTCAACATGACTTTAATAGTGTTGACTGGGCTGGAACTCCAAACCAGCCAACCTAATATTGCCGCAAAATGTCATGATTCTCTTCTTAGAACTGCCATACCATGGCAAATCTATTATAAAACAAGTGGAAACAACATTTTCTAAATTTTTTTTCTCGGGTTGGGTGGGTGGTGGTGTTGCTTGTTTTTAGATTTAAAAATATATGTGTTGACAACCATTTTATCTGGTTGAGATTTTGAAGTGTACATTTTGTATTCTCTGAATAACAATATGTGATCTGTAGATCTGCATATTTCTGTTTGTGGACTTGGGCTCACAGACATTAGTAGTAATTACCATAGATAGTCACATCTTGTCCTAGAATTTATGTACAATGTGGAAAAAAGACAATTATACCAAATGTAAATTGCAAAGTGTAGATAATTTTGTGCAGTGTTATGAAGGACGTACTTGATTCATAAAGTAGTTAAAGACCTTCTGGATATCCAGATAAATCAAGAGACTGTCATAAAAGTAGAGATGAAATTATAATCCAACCCTTACAAGAGATCATTGCTTTGGCTCTTCGCCAGTACATTCTGCTATGATGAATGTCCTAAAATTTCGTACACCAAGCGCACAGTCAAGCAATTTAGTAGTCTTTAGATTACAGCCAGTGCTCTTTTATCTACCTCTTTATAAAAACGTATGTTGTGGAATCTCATTTCTGCAAGAAATGAGATTCCACAACATATGTTTTTATAAAGACAAGAAATGAGATTCCACAACATACGTTTTTATAAAGAGGTAGATAAAAGAGCACTAGCTGATATCTAAAGACTACTAAATTGCTTGACTGTGCACTTATAGGAGCATGTGCAGTAATTAGGTTGAATACGGTATTTCATTGGCATGAATCATGTGCTCCTATATTTCAGACTGCCATGGACCAACTCCACCTTCATTTTACCAGTGCAATACACAATGCTGCATTTCAGATTGTGTTGGGATATGTTGAGCTCTGCTCAGGTTCTCAGAATACAAATTTTAACAGAATGCAGTATGTTGATTTATGCAAGGTAATGTTTAATTCACATTTAAGGCATAGGAAGATGTTTAGTTTCATTTTTACCCTAGATATTCAAACAAGGTAGGTCTGAGCAAACTGCAGAATCTTGACCCAACATCTAATTAGGGTTTACTCTGGCATGCGGCACATACTTTGTCAGTACATACTTTCAGTGTGCTTATTTAAAAGTTTTATGATAAGTTTGGTAAGGAATAAAGATAACCAAAAACTTAGAGTAAATACGATAATGTCATTGAAAAGTGATATAGCAGGAACTAACCTATGTTACAGTGCATTCTTTTTGTAGCTTCACTTTTCTATAGTGTTAAGACATTGTGTATTCAAACAGCTAGGATCCTTACGGATGTTGCAACTGTTGTAACTCTTAAATCTTAAAGAATTTTTGTACCAAAATTACGTTAATCCAGTCATGCATGTAAAAGGTTTATTAAATTTTAGACCATGATATCCAGAATACTCTTATTTTGTATCAAGATTATCATATGATGTGCAATGCATGATAAGGGCCCTTATGCCATTTGTGGACAACACAGGCTCTGATCAGCCTGCACATAAGTGCAGGCTGATCTGAGCCTGTGTTGTCCACTTATAGAATCAGTGGAGACTGCAGTATATGTCTACAAAGAGAAAATACCCAGATTAGACTGCACAGTTGCATATGCTAATCTGGACCTATGTTGTCAGTAAAATGCATAAGGCCCTTTTCGTACGTTGAACATCATATTGAAAGCATAGACTGCTGCAGTAGCATAGTTTGAATGACATGCCTTGCGCCTAAAGTAGGCTGTGGGTTTGATACCTTAACTATTGAAATATACCACAAAGATACCTTTTCCTTTAGTGTTTCTCATTTTTCATGGCAGACCATTTTTTTTTTTTTACATTTTTTTTTTTTTTTTTTACATTTTTTTTTTTTTTTTTTTTTTTACAGTGGCCTATGTACACTTATGTTAACCCTTAAAGGGCCAGTTGCTACAGCAGCAGCCAACTTCCTACAATATTTTTGTTTTTCTGAGAAAATAAGGCTTGACATTTCATGTGAATAATCTGCTATTCAAGAAGGGCAGTTGTCAGTTACTGGCCAAAGTATGTGCAGAAGTACTGGTCAACTGCTTAGAGACTAAGTTAGCCCAGGAAAAATGTAGTAAAGTAAAATGACCGGCTCGACATGACCATAATAATGTTGACTCTATTAAACTCCAAACCAATCATATATATCTAGCTTTCTTTTACTTCCTGAAAAATATAAACAAAACTGTAAGACACTTGTCTGCTAATGTTTGGAATGGCACTTTAAGGGTTAAATTATGGTGTTTGTTTATTCCAGCATGTTACAATAGAAAGTTTTACACCATGTTTAGTTGACTTGTGCAAGGCATTATGGGAAGTAATGAGAAGCTACTATAAAACAATACAGTGGCATGAAACACATGATCAGCTTGATTCTGCTGAAGACGGTTAGTGAGCTGTTTATTTACTTTAAAATGGGTTTAAGTAAAAGATTTTCATTTTGTGAATTTTATAAAAAAAAAATAAATATTGATTTGCAAAGTCAAGCTCTACAAACTATTAACATTCAAAAAAAAAAAAAAAAATGAAAAGAGCTTGCAAAGGTCCCTGCTGATTGGTATCAAAGAAATAGTTGGCCTGTCTGATGAGGCTACCTCTGTGACAGAGCTACTAATAACAAGGCAGAGCTGGCCTTGGTGGCTCAGTTGCTGGTTTGACTTCTGCTGTGTCGGCAACATTCTTTCCTGGAGATTTGTTTGTAAAATATATTCTATGGTCATTATCTCCCTCCCGCTGCTGTAAGAAGGACTGTTGTTAGTTTCTGGCGAAAGAATGTGCACAACACTGGCTAACCACTTAGAGGACTAAGCTTGCCCAGTAAAAGTGTGGTTAGGTAACCTAATGGCGCTCGACATGACCCCATTGGGTAACCTCAACACAAACAAACAACAAATTTCATATTGGACACCTGATCTTCTTCCCATACTTGTCCAAACATTTTAACAAGTCCATTTCAACAACCTCTTTGATATGTCTAAAACTTTCTAGATGGTGAAAAACAGTGTAGACCCTGATCAGATGCTGCATTTTGCAGCATCTGATCTGGGTTTACACTGTTTTTTTAGACTTCTGTATGAATAAAAATATGTATATGGAATTCTTACTGTTTTGGTGTGTTACTTCTTATTTTGCACAATATTGCAGATTCTGGTTCAGGAGAAGAGCAGCTTGGTTCTGGTTCATCAAAAGAGCACTTTAGTATACAGTATATGAAACAGAAGTTGGAACATGGACTTGTAAGGATATGGCAGGATGTACAACAGAAAGTTAGAACTTATATCCTTGGTATAAACCTGTCCGCTTTTAAACTTGAAGAGTTCATACAGTTCTTGGACCTTGTGAATAGGTGAATAATTGGAACATACACCACAACCTCTTTATAACACTATTACTGGGATCCAAATCAGAAACCATATTAGCAAAACAACGATGTTGTAGCCACACAAAAATGTATAGAATATATAGAAAAATGATCCTAAATAGTCATATTTCTGTATTATCTATACATTTTTGTTTCGATGCAATACTTTAGGAGTCCAGCTTTAAACCAACTTAAATCCAAAACTGTCTTATAAGGAGCCGGCCTTGGTGGCTCTGTTGAATGCACATCCGACTGGTGATCAGGAGGTCACGGGTTTGGCAACATTCTTTCGTGGAGATTGATTATGAAATATTTTCTACGGTCATTCTCTTCCTTCCACTGATTCATGAAGGGCAGTTGTCAGTTTCTGGCGAGAGAATGTGCACAAATACTGGTTAACCGCATAGAGGACTAAGCTTGCCAAGCAAAGTTTCATTAGGCAAATTGACTGGCTTGACATGACCATGGGTTGACTGGGCCATAAAACACTTCAATCAATCAGTGTTTAATAATGAATCATCTTACAAAGAAGTGCCAGTGTACTACTTTTTGTGGCACTTATCCAGTACATTCATTTTCGGACATTGAAACAAATGATACAAAACTACTTTATGTAAAACTGTTGGATCAGACTGTCTTATAGAGTGTTCTGTATATATAAATACACCCTACCAACCTGCATCATAGCAAGGCAGATTGTAGTTTTGTCAGCAACTGGTTTCTCGGAATCTTGCTGAATAACATAAATTTTGATGTAATTCAGAATAAGCACTAATAGTGCACCTAATTCGCTGTAACATGGGTTGTCCGTCTGGACTTCTGAAATGTACAAGATATTCACACCTCAGTAATCTGTGCTGATATTCAGTAATACCCACAGTTGATGCATATTTCATCAAATGGTCCAAGTAGCTACAATAATAGAATGTATTTGGAGTTTGCAAGTTTGGTGAAAGATGGTAGTAAAATGGATATGTTTGATGCCCTTAGAAATGTTTTACTGAATTTCATACAATTCACAAGTTTGGCATAAATATGGACAAATACATCTGTCACAGTCATGTGTGCAGTAAAACCTCAATGTTTCAAACACTGATGACTCATTTATTATGGCTAATTCAAACTCGTTTTTGATTCCCTAGGAAATTCTTCCGTCAGCTCAAGAAAACAAATATTTAGGGATATTTTTAAAAACATTTCCTATTTTATCATAAAAATGTATTTTGTGTGTACTTATTAGAATTGCCTCATCAGTGAATATTTTCAAAATACCATTATTTCATAAAAGATCAAAACAACGTCCATTATTCCCATATGTCTCCTAACCTGGCATTATGATTAACCCTCAGTGGCTCGAACTTCCCATATCTAGAACAAATATCCATGGTCCCAAATGTTTCCACTGTATAAAACTATGTTAATGATCTACATGTAGGCTTTATTAGGTAATAAAATAAATAATTAAAAGAAGACAGTGTGATTTGTTAAATGTGAATCTCCCATTTCAATTCCTAGCAAAAATTAAAAGGCTTCAAGAATGCAAAAACATTTGACAAATGAAAAAGACAAGTGTCACTGCCATAGTTCGAGAGAAAAAAAAATCAGCTATATATATATATTGCATATAAATTACAAACACTGAGCTCCTATATACTAAGTTTATTGCAGTCAGCTTCATAAGTGCTATTTGAACATCCTTTCTTTTAGGGGTTGTCCTGGTAGTGAAGCTAGTAAAGATGACAGATATGTAGTGCTAGGCTACAGTATTGCATTTGTTTGAGCCTGTATGGTGTGGGTTCAAGCCGGCAAAAGCACTTAGAAATGTGACAAATGATTGGAATCACAGTGCAGATGAAATTGAATTCTGTAACTTAGTTTTGTTATAGATGAGTGGTAATGTTTTTATTTTATTTCAGGATGATTGATATTGGAGAAGATTTTTGTGAAAGTAAATCTGAGGGACTTCAAGATTCACTGAAACAACAAAGTTTAAACTACTTCAAAAATCACCACAGGTAATATAGCAAGGTGAACATGAGTCAGACATGATACTGATCCTTAGGCTGATTTCAGCCAACTTGAGTTTTTTTTTTTTTTTTTTTTTTTTGCTAGTCAAGCAATTTGATTGATTGTCATGGCAACAGTTAATCCTAAAGACAACCAATGGTAAAATTACTGATAGCGCAGGTAAGCATATCAGAACATGTCAACCCTAGCATTTAGCTCCATTTCTGAATGTTTACATTCTCAGTGCATTTACAGAAAAAAAAATATATATATAGTTATGGTAAATGTCCTAAAATTTTGAACACTTTATTCCATACTATTTTGGCCTAAATTTTGCTCTTTGTGCAGTTGTTTCATAAATACTTAGTTGAATGGCAAACAGTGTAGACCCTGATCAGACTGCTCCTTCAGGAGCAGTCTGATCTGGGTCTGCACTGTTTCCATATATCATTTTGTCAGAAACTTTAGTGTTCGAAATGTTAGGACATTTACCGTAACTGTTGGCATGTACAACGTCACAGGATCATTACGTGCCATCAAAATACACCATGGATTTTGTCAATATGATTGAATGATGGCGAGTTATGACATCAACAATGCCGGTCTACTGTTAATAGGAAAACTGCGTGCAATTGTTTTCTTGTTTAAATTGTAGGCTTCAAACATTTTTATTTTTGTCAAGTAATGGATGGAAAATAATTTAAGTATAATGACCAGTAACTGTGTCATTCTTCACATGAGTAGTAGTGTCTACCTGTATTATAAGACAATACAAAATTTACAGGCACCTTTTTAGCATGGCATTGCTTTGCATGGAAATTGTGTTAGCTGTGTGCTACTTCTGTTTATAGGTATATAAGATTTGTTCTTTATGCATACCTAGCTCTAGATAAGAGAGTATACTGTGGATACTCATTAGAAACACCTCAGCAAAGTCCTTCTTAAGGTACACAGCCTTTTCATTTGGAAGCAAAAGACTAAAATTCAGGAGTAAAGGGCAAGCACTACGGAAGAGTTTACAAAGAGTTTATTTCCAGGCTATGTCCAGACTATCCAAAGAGGGATAAAAGAGAACCCTTGCCATATTAGTACAGGCTTATCTGAGTTTTTCCTGGTCGCACAGGTCTTATTGTTGGTTTTGTCATGCGCTGGCTCATATGTTTTGATTGAGAAAAATCTTATCTAGAACTATGGATCACTATATGAATTGCGACATATTACGAAAACCCGCCTATTCAAATATATTGAAAATGTCACCACCAAAGACTGAAAGTTTTCAGATAAAAATTCTGATATTTTACATATTTCTGCTCAAAACATAGATTGTGGGTACTCATTAGAACTGCCTCACTAAGATGTATCTAAGGAGTACCCAAAATCTATGTTTTTGAGCAGAAGTAAGAAAAATAATGTATACCCCTGCAAACCCCAGTTTTACTGTATAAAAGTGGGGTTTAAGGGGGTCAGAATTATATAGGCCTGTTTTCGTGATGAGTACAGTAAAATTCTGCTATTAAGACCACTTGGAAATAAGACCATTTTGCTATTAATCCCAGCTTTTGCGAGTCCCAAACGGGTTTTCTTGGTATTCTACATAGCTCCAGATAAGAAGGGGTATCCGCATAATAGTTTTCTTTTTTTTCCACAAGGTGCTTCTTATGAGTAAACAATATATTTTTTTATTTTAGTGAAGAAATAAGAAAAATATCAGGGCCTAGTTGTTCAAAGCATCATTAGCTGAACAAGCTGGTTAGTGGTCAAAATGTTAACTGTTCTAATAAGTACAATACCTAATTTACAGGTATTTTTGCTGAAAAAATGTGAGTAGCTTTGCAAGTGCAAAAGCTGCTCACCTTTTTTCAGCAAAAATATTAGCGTATATGCCATATTTAATGATCAAAGTTTTAATAATATGTTAACTAATGACATCCTTAGTTTTGAACTACTGGGCCCAGTACTTTTTGATTGAAAAAAGCACCTTATCAGGAGCCATGTTCTACATTCAATATTAATACCATCCCGCTAATAAGACCATTTTTAGCCAGTACCAAAGGTGGTCTTAATAGCAGAATTTTACTTTATACTTGTAAGAATTGAGTGCATTTTCTGTATTACTGCTTTTACATAAATTATATGTGTAAAGGAATTGTATATTTTCAGAGCCAAAATGGATGAATTAAGGATGTTTTTAGAGAATGAAGGATGGGAACTTTGTCCTGTTAAATCTTCTTTTCATGTTCTCAACTTGGTGGTAAGTTACTTGTTCAATTTTGTTCATTTTGCTGCTAAAACTAGTGATGAATCAGTATGTTTAGGTGAACAGATTCCAGTAATTGATAGTCAGTTATTTTCAGAATCTGTCATAGTTTTTATAGAATGGGCCATGGGATTGCATATCAGTAATGATTTTTTTTTTTTTTTTTTTTTTTTTTTTATGTTAACCAAGTGCGTAAAATTGCTAACCTGTTTGTAAGAACATTTATCCAGGATTTGCAGTTATTGATTTGAACATATAAGTAGAGTTCTAGTATATATTGTATAATAATTTCTCTAATATTTAGGGGAATTGTAGAAAAAAAAATTATTAATGTGTCTGCATTTCTTCTTGTTACTCCTAAGCTGATGCAATATAAGGGTCTTGTTTTCAGTCTGTCTGCCTGTTCTTCCATCCATCCACATTTGTGTCATCCCTAAAATGTAGGTCAGTTTCTAAATAACTATTACATTTGCTTTAATCTTACCTGACATACACTTTCCCATTAATGTGGACTCAACCAGTGTGGTATCTTTGTATGATCATGACCTAGCTTCATAATTTCGAGGGTTGAGCACAAGACTGGCGTAAGTCAGATGGTTGTTTTTCCCCAAACCTAATCTCCTCACCATGAAAGCGTTATGAAGATTACAACATTTCTTTCTGTAAACAATGAAAATTTAGGTGCCATTGCTCATATGAGCAATGGCACCTAAATTTGCATTGTTTACAAAGGGGTCCAAGTTGCCCCTAAACAAGGGTTTCAAAAATATGTTTGAGTTACCTTAGTCTTGCGCTCAACCCTCGATTTGTGTCAACCTTAGTGTTTAGCTCCATCATTGATAAAATTTCTGATTAAATTTCACATCTGCAATTGTCTAACCTAGAATGTGTTTTCTCCCTAACATAGACTAAAACACTGCAGTGCTATTCTTTGACCCTATCCTCTATTTCTAGGTCTGTATCATTAATTAGGTCAACCCTAGCATTTAGTTCCATTTCTGATTACCTGCATGACCTTCACTTAAACACTGCAGTATTATTTTATGGTCTTAGCCTATATTTCAGGGACTTTTGACTTTGTTATTTTTATGTCATCCTATCCTTGGGGCCAGACCACTTTTCAGAAGGGGCTTTGTGTGTCGGAAAACTAATAGGAAGTTGCAAATTATGTCTTTATTTTGTATATGGTGGAAAATCTACCAAGTATATGCAGTCCCTTTAAATAATTAAATTTCATATGATGGGCAACATGGAAAAGTTGCCTTTATGTCATATGCAAGCAGCTATGATCCAGATGATCTAAGCGTTTTCTGTTCATCAACATACTACAGTATCCATTGATTCTGTAAGTGGTCAACGAAAGCCCTGATCAGCCTGTGCAAATGTGCAGGCTGATCAGGACTTTGTTGACCGCAAACTGCATAAGGGCCCTTTTTGTGCATTGCACATCATGCGTAATGACCTCTCATATAAGATTCTCTATTATTTCTCTTTTTGATGTTTTCTTTTACAAAACAGGAGTTCAAGTTCATGCGACACTCGCCATCAGGCACTTCATTGTCAGTCAGTGAGATTAAAGTTCCTGTTATGTCACCTGACAGTGGTCAGCCAATGAAACGATGGAGATTCTTTGAGGAGTACCAGGATGATTCCAATCCATTTGTAGTACAGGTTGATACAGATGACAAGGAGGATGTATTTGCTGGAATTGGGGTAAGTTCTGATGTGTCAGTTAAATCTTTGAATTCAGATATTCATAGATTACATTTTTGTAAAATATATTTTCCTTTTATGCTTACATTTCAGATGAGTTGTCTCTTTTTGTCTAAATCCTCAAAGCATACAATACACATGAAAAGAAAAGCTTATTTTTGGGAAGATTAGGAAAAGTATTTGAGGTCGGTAACATTCTTTCGTGGAGATTGATCATGAAATATTTTCTACGGTCATTCTCTCCCTTCCGCTGATTCATGAAGGGCAGTTGTCAGTTTCTGGCGAAAGAATGTGCACAATTCTGGTTAACCGCTTAGAGGACTAAGCCTGCCCAGTAAATGTGTGGTTAGGTAAACTGACCGCGCTCGACATGACCCCATTGGGTTGACTGGGCCGTAAAACCTCAACACAAACAAACAAACTTTAAAATGTCTTCTATTGAGATTTAAAGTCATCAAATTAAGGATAAAAAATCCAGCAATACAAAACACTATTCATTGCCATGGATGAGTAGTCCATTTGTTTGTCTGTTCATGGGTCTATCCATCCATCCATCCATCTACAACCCTAATGTTTAGCTCCATTTTGCATTAACTACAAGACATTATAAATGTGCTATTAAAATGAATATGCATTTCTTTCAGTCCCATCTTCAGTCAATATTGCAAGAATGACAGTAATTTTACTTAGCTGGTCCTTTGTTGTCCATTATTTAACTCATTGTAGTCTAGAGACTACCCTAAAAGGGTAATTGGCAAACAGTGCAGACCCAGATCAGATGCCGCAAAATGCGGCATCTGATCAGGGTCTCCACTGTTTGCAAATAGTTGAACCATTTTTCTCTAGAAATATCTAAATCGCATAGCCTGATATTCCTAAAATCGACAGTATATAGAGTGGTATAGTTCATTCAGACTACAATGGATTAAAATAAGTGAACAAATATACATGAAACAAATGATGTGAAAATGTACTTTATGAGTTGATGCAGGGATCAAAGGCCCAGATCAGTCTGCACATCTGTGCAGTCTCATCAGGGCTTTTGCTGTCTATTTTCAGAAACATCTGATACAGTAGAATATACTTATTTAGAGCAAAGGGTCCTGATCAGACTGGGGCTTAACCCTTAAAATGCCAAGAAAACCTGCATCTGAAAATACCGTCTGTTTATGTCGTCTGCTGAATATTTGTGCAAACTTTTCAAACCTATTTTTGTATACAGACAAACAGTGTGGACCCTGATCAGACTGCTCCTAGAGGAGCAGTCTGATCTGGGTCCACTCTGTTTGCAGAAATGACTATTAAAATCACAAGCAGATGGCAAAGCAGACAACAGTTGTTGTGATTGTGGGAACTGGCTTCAGTGGCTGATCTGGATCTTTGCTGTTCATATACGAGGGATGTTCGAAATGAATTGCTTATTGTCCTCTAGCTCGATATCCACGTGGGGCACGATAGAAACCAATACATACCTGTATAGGGCTATTCAATATCTACACAATGGTGTATAAATGTACATGTTAGACTAAGTGTAAGACATAAAATTTGCCATTTGAATACACGCAGTCATTGACCAATGCAGTAAAAATGGTTGGTAGAAGCGTCGACAAAATAGATGAAATACGGGCTTACATCAAAGCTCGCTCAAAACTTGGTTGTTCTTTGAAGAAGCTGATGACTGAAATTTCTACTGCTTTTGGACCTTCTTGTGTGTCTTATGACACAGTTCGGTGGTGGAAAACGAAATTTGAGTCTGGTGTAGAGTCCATAAAAAATGCACCGAAATCAGGTAGGCCAAAATCTGGATCTCGTAAAGAAATCGTTTCCAAAATAAAGGAAATTATTGAAGGAGATGCCAGATTTACAGTTCGTGATACTGCACGAAAGGTAGGCATATCACTATCAATGGTTCACCTTAGTTTGAAGAAGCATTTGAAATTCAGAAAGATTTCTGCTAGATGGGTGCCACATCTGTTGACTGACGAGCAAAAGAGGCAACGGGTTAAAGTGGCCAAAAAGCTGCTTCAAATGTTTCCAAAATATAATAAAAAGCAGTTTGCCAATGTCGTCACAGGTGATGAAACCTGGGTCCATTATTTTGAGCCCGTCAGAAAGGTTAGCAATAAGATCTGGGCCACTAAACACAGCAAACGCCCAATAATTGCCAAACGTTCTTTGAGTACAAAGAAGGTTTTGTATGCAATCTTCTTCTCTGGTGAAGGAGTCGCAATAAAAGTGCCAGTAAAAAAGGGCAAAAGCATCACCGGAAAGTACTACAAAGACGTAGTACTGAAGAAACTGAAAAAGTATTATCAGAAACGATGCCCTGCCACTGGTTTTAAACGTGTCCGTCTTCTACATGACAATGCCCCAGCTCAAACCTCCGCAATAGTTACGGCGTTTTTGAAGAAAGAAAAAGTAACTGTTTTGCCTCACCCCCCGTATTCCCCAGACCTTGCCCCATGTGATTTCTTTTTGTTTCCGAAAATGAAAACATTCCTTGCTGGGCGGAAATACCAGTCCCGACAGGCACTTGGATCTGCCATTCATCAGTACCTTATTACTGTGCCCAAATCAGCGTACCGTGTCGCCTTCAAGAAGTGGATACATCGGCTGAAACTTTGCATTTCTAGCCACGGGGAGTACTTCGAGGGCATAAAATGAGTACTTTTGGGCTAACTTGAAATTTGAAGTCGAACATCCCTCGTATGCCTCAAATAACACCTTTTCTTTTGGTGCAACTCACATGCAGTCTTTACAGACAGTTAAAATTCTGAGCAGACTGAGAATTTGCCACCTAACCAGAATGTACACATTAGATTTTACTTTTTTATGCCCCCGCCATTTTCAGTGGGGGGGGGGGGGGGAGCATATAGTATCACCGCTGTCCGTACGTACGTCCATCCCGTACATAACACAAATGGTTTCTGTTCGATATCGTTTGAAAGGATTGGTGTATTGGATTGAAATTTTATACACAGGTATATAATCAGAACATGTAAGTCAAGTTCGATTTAGAGTAGAATCTACCTATTATTTTTGGAGTTATGGCCCTTTTTCAACTTTGAAAAATGGTTTCAGTTCAGTAACTTTTGAAAAGATTAGTGTATTGGATTCATATTTTATACACAAGCACAATTAAAAAATATAGGTCATGTTCAATTTAGGGTAAAATCCACCAATTATTTTTGGAGTTACGGCCCTTTTTCAATGTTGAAAAATAGTTGAAAAATGGTGTCCGTTCGATATCTTTTGAAAAGATTAGTGTATTGGATTCAAATTTTATACACAGGTATATCTTCATAAAATGTAGGTCAAGCTCGATTTAGGGTATAATCCACCAGTTATTTTGGGAGTTATGGCCCTTTTTCAACTTCGGAAAATGGTTTTTGTTCCATAACTTTTGAAAAGATTAGTGAATTGGATTCATATTTTATACACAACCATATAATTATAATATATAGGTCAAGTTTGATTTAGGGTAAAATCCACCAATTATTTTTTTGAGTTACTGCCCTTTTTCACCTTCAAAAGCTCTTTTCCTTCCGATATTTTTTTAAAAAAAGATTAATTTGTGTATTGGATTCATATTTTATACATAGGTTTATAATCATAAAATATGGTCAAGTTCAGTTTAGGGTAAAATCTGCCAATTATTGTAAGTGTTATGGCCCTTTTTTCAACTTCATTTTTTGCAAAATGCCTGCATGTGGGTGAGGATGGCCCTGGGCGGGGGCATCTGTGTCATACTGACACATTTCTAGTTTATATAAATATTTTGGCAGACAGGCCAGAGCAAACAGTAGTGGTGGCATCTGATCAGGGTCTACCCTGTTTGCCACACATCCAGCAATTTTACACGCATTCACTGGTAGTAAAATGGACTTATTGAAGAGAAGTATAAGGGTAAGGGGTCTAAATATTTAGGGTAAATACGGTGTCCCAAATTTATCCAAAATTTTCCATGAAAACCCGTTCCTGACTACCTAGTGAGTGTGTAAACTGCTGGCCAATTGGCAAACAGTGCATACTCTGATCTGACTGCTTTTAAAGGCACCAGTTTGAAGGAGGGATCTAATGCTCAGACATGTTTGTCGGAATATTTAGGGCAAATACTGTATTTGGATAGACGAGATTGAGCAAACAATATAGACACAGATTACACATGGCAAAATATGGGGTCTGACCTGTCTTTGACATATACCCCTCATCCAGCCATTTATAAACATGTAGTAAAATGGACTTGGTCACATTTTAGGGCAAGTCTAGTATTAAAGGAGTTAAGATGTCTGAAGAGAGGATAACTACAAAACAGTAATATGATGCAGTGAGGCCCTCCTGTTGTTGGATTGTTATTTAATACACTACTCTTTTCTTTATATGATAATGTGTCAGTTTCAGGCTGTTAATCAGAGGGTTCGGAAGAAGAAAAAGGTTTTTTGAAATCCAAGCATGTTAAATGTACATCTCAGGCCTGCTTTAAGGAAAACCAACAGTTCCCATTATGAGATCAGTGATAATACAGACCAGCACTTGTATCTACATCATCTTTGCTATTTGACATACCATAGCTACAGAAGAAGGGGATCCACATAGTATTTTTCTTATTTCTCAACAAAAACATATGTTGTGGGTACTCATTAGAAGCGCCTTGGCGAGGCGCTTCTAATGAGTACCACAACATATCTTTTCGTAGAGAAATAAGAAAGATATCGGCATTTTTCAGATGAAAAAAGCGCCTTATCAGTTGCTATGCATACTGTGCCATACTGTTTGTATTATAGTTCTAGATAAGGCACTGTTCTCTTTCAATGTTTTTTAAACTCATTTCACCATTAGTTCATTTTAGTCTGGAGACTAAAAAGAGTAATTAGCTAACAGTGCAGACCTGGATCAGATGCCACAGAATGCCGCAGCTGATCAGGGTCTCCACTGTTTGCA
This sequence comes from Anodontia alba, assembly GCA_964016985.1. Classification (NCBI taxonomy): domain Eukaryota; kingdom Metazoa; phylum Mollusca; class Bivalvia; order Lucinida; family Lucinidae; genus Anodontia; species Anodontia alba. The sequence goes on from OZ024834.1 coordinate 25,816,229, forward strand.
AATAATTTAGCTATTTTTCTCTAGGAATATCTAAATCACATAACCTGACATACCTAAAATTGAAATTCAGCTCTTCCAGTATATTGTGTTGGGGAGTTCAGTCTGTCTAAAATGGGTAAAGACATACAAGACACAATGTGAGATAATTTATCTTTGGACGTTTGTACCCAGTGAGGAGTTGGACCAGCCATGCACAGAATCACAAGCTGATCCGAGTCTTTGCTGGTGCACACTTCCAGTTGTTCATTGTTTCCCATTTCCAACTCATATACAGTTGACAATCATTATCTCGACTTCGCTTATCTCGAATAACAGCTTATCTCGAAGTGAAAATCTGGTCCCTGTTTTAACGTGGAAATCTAACAACAGGTAACAAAATATTATAGAAAAGTGGAAAAATCTTTTCAACAATATTTTCAATATATCTGTATCTTCAGGAGTCAAATTACATACAGTTGACTCTCGTTATCTCGACCTCGCTTATCTCGAATAGCCGCTTATCTCGAAGTGAAAATCTGGTCCCTGCCTATACATGAAAACCTAACAACAGATGGAAAATATTGTAGAAAAGAGGAGAAATTGCTCCTAAGGAGCAATTTCTCCTCTTTTCCACAATATTTTCAATATATCTCTAACTTCAAAAGTCCAATTACCTATCAGTTTGTTAAATGTGGTTAATCAAATTATTTTTTCCTCAATTCTGCAAACCTGATATGTCGAACTACGGATATCTCGAAGTATTTCAGAGAGTCCCTTGGAATTCGAGATAAGGAGAGTCGACTGTATTCATTTGTGAAACATGGTTGTTCGTTGTTTTTTTTCCTTGGACTTCGAGATAACAAGACCCAACTGTATTATTTTTACTAATTCAAATTGACTTTTTAAGAATTTCAAAGAGTACCCTAAATGTTTTTTTTTGTTTTGTTTTTTTTGCTTTGAGAGAAACGTAAATATTATGTGGATACTTCTTTTGTCTGGAACTATGAATTGTGCAAACAGTGAAGTACTTGATCAGCCACCACAGTCTACAAATGCACAGACTTGTCTGGGATTTGCTGCTCACATAATGAAAACTGATGGTTTTATGATAATAGGCCTCATCTTTTATTCACACCAACTTTACTATTTAATCATCAAAGAATGTGTGCTATGAGTAAACCTACTTTATATCATTCAGAAATATGCACAGTCTTGTTGCGGTCTCTGCTGCTTGCCACACTGGTCAAAACTGCTAACTGTTCATTACCCTAGAAAATCTCTAAATTTTGTCACTGGAGAGGACTTTAGGTTTGCTTTCTGCTTGTCTGTATTCTGGCCTTCCAGAATGTCTGGTCCCTGTACTAACAAAAATGGGGATAATATTAGTAGCATCACAGATCTTGATATATCAATATGATGATTGCATGTATGCAAGACCAAATATTTTCATTGTTTTGGAAACAATTTAAAACATACACACACGCACGCATATGCACACACACGCATGCATGCATGCATGCACACACACACACACTCACTGTCCATAAAGTCTCCTCACTAATATGAAAAATTATTATTCAACTAAGCAATTTTTGTTCTATGTGCCCACAGCCTGCATCATACCACTGCAAGGTTTGGCATGATTTCTTTACGTTTTTGGCCCGGGCTTTATATGAGGGCCAGTACTGAAAGTTACAGGATATAGGGCATAAAAACCAAGGGATTCAGGAGGGCAAATATTTTATGGTATAAATCCTGCCTACATGTACAAAGAAAAAGGCAAATGAAGATGGCGTCAATGTTCTGGCTTGAATTTGAAACTGGTCTTTCATAGCAACATTAGACAATTTTTCAACTTGATATTCTGCTAAAACAATTGTGACTTTCAATACTTTTTAAAAGTTGAAAACAAAAGTAGATTGATAAAATGTCATGAAATGGATGTTTTTATGTTGGCCATTTACAAGTCCTTGGCCAGTTGTATTGGCCGTCGGATAGCTGTATTGGCCCGAGGTGAAGCCTTGGTCCAATACAGTGTGAAGCCTTGGGCCAATACAGTCATTCTCAGGCCAATACAACTGACCTCGGACCTGTAACAGAGCCAGTATGAAAACATCCATTTAATAACATTATGGCACTAAAGGTAGCCTAATGTAATTTCTGATGTCAATAGTTAATAATGTGTTTATTTGTGTTGAGGTTTTATGGCTCAGTCAACCCAATGGGGTCATGTTGAGCACGGTCAGTTTACCTAACCACACGTTTACTGGACAGGCTTAGTCCTCTAAGTGGTTAACCGTTAACCAGTATTGTGCACATTCTTTTGCCAGAAACTGACAACTGCCCTTCTTGAATCAGCGAAAGGGAGAGAATGAGAAAATATTTCACGATCAATCTCCACGAAAGAATGTAGCCGACCTCGGCTGGGGTTGAACCCGCGACCTCCTGGTCTCCAGTTGTACGGCGCATCCAACTGAGCCATATTTGTGTTATTTTGGTTTATTGACCACAAGAGACCAGTTGCTGTGGCAACAGAAACATGGAAAAGTAAAAAAAATAATTTTGATAAATTGAAAAATCAGGATCCTGTGATAATTCAAAAAGTACTATTGGTAATGCCATGAAATTTGAGATAATAAAGAACGTTAACACTTGTCATGCTGAATAAATTAAGATTCCATGCCCACTTCTAATTTTCAGCCAGTCAGGTTACTTGATCCAAGTTGTTCATATAAATTCAAATACTCAGTGATGAACAGTGCAGATCCAGATCAGTTGGCTTCTTCAGAAGCCAACTGATCTGGATCAACACTGTTTGCAAAGGCAGGTAAATCCTGGTTCAGCATTACCAGGGTTAAGATGAACATGTGCATTATTTTGTTACAATTTAACAAAGAAATTACTAAGGCAAAGGAAATATGATAAAACACAAAAGCTCTGTCCAAAAGTCTAGGTGGCAGCTCTAAAGCCTGAGATACTAATGGTGGCCTCATGAAACTTGACTATCAGGAGAGAGCAATTGGGTAATCATCACATTCTCTTGCATGTTTTTTGCTCATACACATGTCTTACCATATTCGACCTAATTACCGCACTGTGCGCTTAGGTTTTTCAAACTTACAGGACACACTCATTTGTGGTCAAATATGTATCTATCTACTAAGGATACACTATAAAAAAGATCAGAAAAGGACTTATTTAATGATGACTATGCGATTTTTTCTGACTTTCTTTACAAAGGCATATGTTGTGGGTACTCATTTGAATTGCATCGACTTAATTCAAATGAGTACCCACAACATATGCCTTTGTAAAGAAGTAAAGAAAAAAGTACACTGGTTGTAATCTGAAGACTACGGAATTTCTTGACTGTGCGCTTATAAGGGTATGTGCGGTAATTAGGTCGAATACGGTAGTTGATATTTTGTTAAGAGTCAGGCGCAACGAGAAAGAAATGACAGTAAACAAGCAACAAGCTTTAAAGTTATTTACAATATTCATTAACAACAAAAAAATATGACAATGTATAAAACAAAAAAATAAAAGTAAACAGTACCTTTCAAGTTTTATTGTCACAAAGTCCCTGAGAAATAATCCACAAGAAATTAAAACAAATCCTTTGAATAACAGTTTCTGATCCCACAATTTGAAGTCCCTGAATTCAGTTTAATTCCAGAATAAATAAAATATTAAAGTAATCCAGTATAGAATAATCTCCGATGAAAGATACAAAGATGCCCATATGAAAATGTTTTCCCCTTATATATTATTAAAGAACATTCTAGAGAAAGAATTTGCCAGAGACATCATTCATTTTCTAGTTTTAGTCTAGAAAACTCTAAATGCTCTATGACTTACCAAAAGTAGCTCAATCCAGAATAGTCCTTCTGGAAAATTTTAAAAGGAATATAAGCAGCTTGTTATTGCAAATATACTTTTCCATTTAGTTCTATAGAGACTTGCAGTAAACAAGAATATAGTGATATTTAAATGAATTAAACGTCTTATATATAACAATGGTAGATATAAACTATAACAAAGTATGTGATCTTCAATAATTCAAACAGTTCTTGAGGTATTTTCATGAAAGTTATATTATAGGGAGAAGTAGGTGAAAACATTTTGCACATTATTTTGTTAAATCAAGCAGGCAATTTTGTGGTTGTCATGGTAATATAATGTACAAAAGTGTATGTGTATCTTTTAAGAATTTCAAAATAAATTTTGTTTTTTCATGAAAAAGAGAATGTAGGTAGAAGACCATAGGGACATTATGAACATTTCAGCTTGTTTGATGAAGTATTAATTTGGTTTCAATGGAAAAATACAAAAATATCAGTGCTTTAATCATCTAAGGAGTACTGAAGGTTTTATGTATTACAAAGTGGTATGCTATAAGTATTATGGTGCAAGCTTTTCCAGGGCAAATGTTTTTCCTGAGACCGATAGTTTAGCTGCAAGTGATCCAGCGATTTTGATATAGATAATAATTCACATCTTTCCGTAGTGGCTTTGTACACTGGTTTCTGGTATAACATTTTCTTCCTTCTCTCTGCTTCTCTTATTTGTCAACATAGTATTCTTTTTGTTTGTTCTTTTTAAATTCAAAATAGAGTGGTACCTTTTATAATACTTTAACTTACTAACTGGTGATGGAAACATATTACTGCATACAGTATTTTGTATGCTGTTATTCCCCTATTTTTTGTGTCATCAGAGGGAACTTAGTGTGGAAATGTGATCTTTTTTCAGTCTGTGTGTGTTTGTGTATGTGTGTGTGTGCATTGGCAGTTGCTTGATTTTAATTTTGTACTGATTTTGACATCAGGACTTGAACTTTGGTTTCTAATGTCTTACACTTTTGAAAGGAAACATACATGTACATAAATTTTAACCTGTAACAAATGGATAATTAAATGAAAATTCAATTTTTCAATTGCTAAGAAAGAACTACATACTAATTTAGGAATAATCACTGACATTCATACCTTTTTGGGGCCCTATTTTCCTTTATTTTCTTTTACTATTTCATTGCCCTATTCTTCTTTTTCTGCACACATTCATGAAAATCACAAATAACATTGGGAAGTGACCAACTAGAAGATTTGGCCAGTACATTACCGTCTAGCAGTGAAGAACAAAGACCGTGACTAAAACTAAGAATGCACAGGCAAACAAGTAACACTTAAAGTGCCATCACATCAGCAGTAAGTGACATTCTGGTGGCGTTTTTTTTATGCCCCTAACTTCAAAGAAGTTGGAGGGACATACTTTAGGTCATTCATCCATCCACTTCTCTATTCATCCATCTGTTCATCACTCTTTTTTTTGTGAGCAGGCTATCTTGATTACTATTTGAGCTAGTCCTTAAAACTTGATGAGATTACAGGGGCTTGGGAGATCAGTTGATTTTGAAAAGAAATCAGATTAATTTTCTTAGAGTTATGTCCCTTTCTGATTTTTTTTATTATGTAGGGTCAAACCTATAATTGACTCCTCCGTCAGAAGGCTATAACCACGCCCATGCGTAAATCCTCAGACAAACAAGATCATGATACCTGTATTTGTCAATGAAATCTGCATTCGTACCTGTATTTATCAATGAAAACGTACATAGGTAATATTGTTTGTCTAAGCAATAACATTAACCGTTAACTGGTAAGCTAGTTTTTGGTTGGTCAGAGTTTGGTATCATTTAATGGTCAGGTGATTTCACGGAGGACCAATTGGGGGCAGTGTTTTACAAACATTTTTAGTTTATTTGTTTTTTTTATTTTGTTGTTTTTTTGCGTGTTTTCCTTCTTATAAAATATAGCTGACATTTCATGTAAATTGTTTGCCTAGCAGACAATTCAGATAAAATGTCTTATGCCTTAGTGTCACTGGAAAATTAAAGAAGTATATGTATTTTAATATATTGTCTGCTGTATGGCAATTTTTGGGTTAAAGTCTGTGCACTTGACATGTATGACATTTAATTTTCTTCCCATGATATCCTAAAATAATTTTAGAATTATCTCTATATAATTTGTAATATAGCCTTTTAGCATACTTATTCCATATGCAGTAGAACCTCAATGGCTGGAACATCTTCGGGACCATGATAATTCGTTCGAAACATGGGTAGTTCCAGCCACTGAGGGTTAATCATGGCACCAGTTCAGGAAGCAAATAGCAATAATTTGGGGAAATCTTTTCGATTTTCTACACAGTGATTATATGTTGAGTGTACTCATTAGAATTGCCTTGATGAGGCAATTCTAATGAGTACACACAACATACAATTTCACGATAAAATAAGAAAATTTCCTTAAATATTTGTTTTCTTGAGCATTTCATAGGGACTCAAAAACGAGTTCGAATTAGCCATGGTAAACAAGCCATCAGTGTTTGAGCCATCGAGGTTCGACTGTGCCTAGAATGAGAATAATAATCCTGTATCTCTCCGTAAGTAAATATTGTACCTGTAAACCCATTACTATGAGGGCGTGTCAATAAATAACCAGCCTATCCCATTTCCGATGGACCGAGACGGTCACGATTTTCATGCTTTGTTTCAATATATGTTTTATACATAGGTACAAAATTGCACACGTATGGAGTCATTCTTTAACAAGATACTGAATGTCAAACATGGCTAGTGATGTAAAGGCATGCTTTTTATCTAAAGTTGAGTACCGTGCTGTAATTTGGTACTTGTATTTAAAAGGTAAAACAGGCAAGGAAATACATGGCGAGTTAGCCGATGTTTATGGGTCTTCTGCACCATCTTATGCTCAGGTTAAATTCTGGGTATGGGGAATTCAAACGCGGTAGAACGTCTTTAGAAGATGAAGCCAGGTCTGGACGCCCACTGGATGTCACCGACGAAGAAATGTGTAAGAAAGTTTCGGGATCTGGTATACTCTGATAGGCGAATTCAGGTGGAAGAAATAGCGCAGGCATTAGGCATTTCACATGGTAGCGTTTCAACAATTTTACATGATCGTTTAGGTATGCACAAGCTAACAGCCCGTTGGGTCCCCAAATCCCTTAGCGATGAGCAAATGGCAACCGGAGCATCAGTATGCAGCGCCTTGTTGAAGCGTTTTAGGTCAAAAGATGATTTTCTTTTGCGTCTGGTGACTGTAGATGAGACTTGGGTTCATTATTATGAGCCAGAGAATAAAGCTCAGAGTCGTCAGTGGGTAGGGCCTGGGTCCCAGAGGCCAAGACGCAACCATCTGCTGGCAAGGTGATGGCTATTTTGGGACGCAAAAGACATTATTATGTTGGACTTTTTACCCAAGAGAAGTACAATAACTGGAGTGTACTATGCAAACTTGTTAGACCAGCTGAGAACCGCCATCCGTGAAAAATGCCGAGGTAAATTCTCTAAAGGTGTTTTGCTGCAACAGGACAACGCAAGAGTCCACACTTGCAAAGTTGGAATGGATGCTGTAGAGCGAAACGGGTATGAATTAATACCACATGCATCCTGCCTATTCGCCTGACCTAGCTCCTAGCCAATTCTTCCTGTTCCCAAATTTGAAAAAGGATATCTGTGGACTTCATTTCCGGTCTGATGAAGAAGTCGTGACGGCAGTTGAGTGGGTCAATGGAAAGGACCCTGACTTTTTCAGTTCTGGGCTGATGGCACTTGAACACCATTGGTCTAAGTGCATCACACTAGAGGGTAATAACATCGAAAAAGAAGAGGTGAATCTCCACCGGAAATAAGTTAGGCTGGTTACTTATTGACTAACCCTCGTAGTTCTGTCTGATTTGTATGTTCTTAAAAATTGCATTTATGTTATGCATCATTTGCTCTGGCGTTGGCTGTTTACATGTGGCATTACATCTTATTGTAGAGACACAGTAATGCCTTTCAGTATTTATCATAAAATTTGACTGAGTCCATCAGATTACCTGCTAATGTATGTTAGAGGGTAAATGGCAAACAGTATATACCGTAATAAACCTAAGTATTGGGACACCTTATCTACTTACCATACATGTCCTAAAATTTGAAATAGTCCATTCTTTTACCTCTCGATGTGTCTAAAATATTGTTGTATGTATGGCAAAGAGTGTAGACCCAGATCAGATGCCACATTCTGTGGCATCTGATCTGGGTCCACACTGTTTGCAAAGGCCTATCTGTCCCAATACTTAGGATTATTATGATATCTAGATCAGTGCTCCCTCAGTCTCAGTCTGCACTATTTGCTCAGACATGCCTCTCCATGTATGTATATCTATGGTAGACAGGTTATCATCAGCTGTACCTGTTACTTACTTATTACTCTCTGATAGCTGCTGTGTCTTACATCATACTGGCATATTGGCATATTGATACATGGATGTTCTCTTCCTTTCCTTCATGAAGCATCCTGGTGGCCAAGTGGTTAGCGCTCCCATTTTTAGATCTACAGGTCATGAGTTTGAATCCATCAGGAAGCAGAATTCAGCTCATGACTGTACATGACACATTATTGCACAGACCTTTCATTGTCATCCTTCCCTAACTTTGATATGACTGAAATAATGTTGAAAGGGGAATAAAACACCAAACCATCATCGTCATCCTTTCCTTCAAACATGTATGTTAATGAGAGTCATTACCCATCTATTTATTTTATCAATCTCTGATAGCTCTAATGGGGAAGTAGATGGGAGCACTTCATATCAGCATACATATACAGTCGACTCTCATTATCTCGAATTCCAAGGGACTCTCTGAAATACTTCGAGATATCCGTAGTTCGACATATCAGATTTGCAGAGTTCAGGAAAAAATAATTTAATTAACCACATTTAATAAATATATATAAATTGGACTCTTGAAGTTAGAGATATATTGAAAATATTGTGGAAAAGAGGAAAAATTGCTCCTTAGGAGCAATTTTTCCTCTTTTCCACAATATTTTTTACCTTTTGTTAGATGTTCATGTCTAGACAGGGACCAGCTTTTCACTTCGAGATAAGCGGTTATTCGAGATAAGCGAGGTCGAGATAAAGAGAGTCATAGGAGCAATTTTTCCTCTTTTCCACAATATTTTTTACCTTTTGTTAGATGTTCATGTCTAGACAGGGACCAGCTTTTCACTTCGAGATAAGCGGTTATTCGAGATAAGCGAGTTCGAGATAAAGAGAGTCATAGGAGCAATTTTTCCTCTTTTCCACAATATGTTTTACCTTTTGTTAGATGTTCATGTCTAGACAGGGACCAAATTTTCACTTCGAGATAAGCGGTTATTCGAGATAAGCGAGTTCGAGATAACGAGAGTCATAGGAGCAATTTTTCCTCTTTTCCACAATATTTTTTACCTTTTGTTAGATGTTCATGTCTAGACAGGGACCAGCTTTTCACTTCGAGATAAGCGGTTATTCGAGATAAGCGAGGTCGAGATAACGAGAGTTAACTGTATGTCGCATTCTACATATGTCTTGCCTATTTTCTGTACAACTTCATGGGGAAAGGAAACACATAGGCATATTACTTTCATTCCAATCTTTTAAACTTCCTTCTTATGTATAATGTCTGTTGCATATCAAATGAAAATCAGAATAAAATATGTTTAAACCAAGAAGGTGGGAGCAGATTCTTCAAGGACAGAGTGATATCCCTTGGAGATGTGACTGCTTAGGTTAAAGAGGCCTTTGTTTTTCATTATTTGTTATATTTATTTACAGAAATAGTGCCACAGTGATCGCATTTTGTACCTGACTAATGAGTTAGATCGCAATATTATCAAATGGATTGATAAACTGACCATTAAAAAAGAATTTACCAGTGGTTTTGCTAGCAGGGATAGGTGGGAGGCAGATGGACAACTCTAGTAGATTAGACTTCCAAGGAATACCCGTGCATGGAAATTTGAAAGAATTTTTCTCTACCTTTGCAGGGAATTTGATATAATTAGAAGAATCACAAAGAATGTGTGTTAAATTTACAGCCCTAACAAGGGGATTTTAGTTTTGAATCTTAGATTTCTGATTGGCATTTAGACCCAAAACTTATAAAGCTGTCAAATTCCTTGGGTAAGCCTGACACCACCTGTCTGGGAAACACATTGATAGGGGCATAATCAAAATAAAGTTAAGAGTAAGAGCATGCTGAAACAAAATCAAATGTAATTATTGATGAGTGCCAAGAGTTTGGGTAGTTATGTTGTGAAATGATATGGTAAATACAGGCAGAGTGTATTAATGCTTTGCAAGCTATGGGTAACTTCAGTAGCTGACAAATTGATATATTTCTTATTTTCTCCCAAAAATAATTGACATTTCATGTAAATTGTCTTCTAAGGACAATTTGCATAAAATGTTAAATCTTATTTTCTGGACAAATAAGAATGTTTCAAAATTTCATATCCTGAAATTTTTACCCAGCATGCTAAGCATTTGATTACATTCCGTTTTCAAGGAGATTAATATCATAGAGACAGAGATTGTTGTTTGTTTATTCCAGGACAATGACTCAGGACAAGATGACTTCAGTGACAGTGATTCAGATATACCTGATGAACTCAAAAATGATTATATTGATGAGTTAACAGGTGAAACACATTCCAGGTACATGTATAATATTGTTTGAATCTATTTTAATACCATTCCACATGATAGTGGTGCGATATTACATTTATCCAGTTGGACATCCCTGTGACCTTCCAGTATATGTCCATCCATCCATCCATCCTGATCCACTCTGTCATGCATTCATATGTTACATGCATCACTTGTGAATTTGTTTCCATGCAGTAACTTTAGTTATATTTTATGGACTGATTGTAACTTTACAATTGCATACATATGTCAAATTTTGGTTTTAATGGCCAAATACATTCAGTGTGCTGAGAACAAAATGAGGAAACAAGAACTGAATGACAGTTTTGATATTTTTCAAAGAAATAAGGCTTGGTATTTCATGTACATAGAGCTATACTTTATTATACACCTGGGCCCAGTTGTTAAAAGCTAACAATGTCGTTAGTTAATGATTCGTTAAAATTTACATCGAGTGATATGCAAATATGCTGAAATTTTTTGCTGAAAAAATGTGAGTAGCTTTTGCAGTGCAAAAGCTACTCACATTTTTTCAGCAAAAAATATCAGAATATTGTATATTTAATCTGCTAAAACAGTTAACGAAATGACCCTTAACGAGCTCGTTAAGCTAACGACGCTTTGAACAACTGGGCCCTGGCATATGAAGTGTGCCGTGCCAAAGGGGTATATAGTTTTCATTGCCTCCGTTTGTCTGTTTGTCCTTCCATCTGTCAATCTGTGATTCTGTCCGTTAACACCAGTCCTACTATAACCAAGTTTTACTTCGAAGTTTTTTATCACATATATCTCTGCAGCCACTTATCAGAAACTATTCATATTTGGTATAGGGTTACCTGGGAGGATTTTCCATTCTACATCTATGGACCCCTGGATCATGCCTCAGGGTGGGGCTAGAGGTCAAATCTAGGATGCCTCAATAAAGTAGTATATTAGATAGATGGATAATTGCAGTTTGTTTATACAAACAACTTCTTAATAAAGAAGGATGGGCATCAGACATGGTTATCACATCAACATTCAGTGTATTAAGGTCAAGGTCATTGTGACCCAATTTTTATGCTCAAGCGATTTTGCCTGACATCTTTATAGACTATTTCATGGATTAATGTTGTATTTCGGAAATTGGTTCTGTGTGAAACTATAATTGACTTATTCTTCTAGATTATATAATGGATTAACATCATAGTTGGTATAATGGATCATTGTGACACATCAGATTGACCTCTCAAGTATATGTAGGTCAGTGACCTTTATTTTATTGTGTAGCAATTTGCGCCATATCTTGACTATTTACTCAAAAAAAAAAAATAAAAATATGATTGGGATGATAGATCGGAGTCACTCAGAGATTGACTTTGTAAACTATATGTGGGTCAGTAACCTATATTTCATGCTCCATTAATTTTGCCTTGTATCATTGTCATTGACTTAAAAATATTTTTTAATTAGGAAATGAGGTATTCGTGACCCTCTTGTTCTAGTTCTTTTGGTAGCCGGCTTCGGTGGATTGGTTGGATGTGCATCTGACTGGTGATCGGAAGGTTGCAGGTTTGATCCCCACTGGGTCTGGCAACATTCTTACATAGAGATTGATCAGGAAATATTTTCTATGATCATTCTTTCCTTTCTGCTGATTCAAGTAGGGCAGTTTCTGATGAAAGAATATGCACAAATATTGGTTAACCACTTTGAGAACTAAGCCTGCCTAGGAAAAGAGTGGTTAGGTACGACATGACTCTTATGGGTTGACTGGGTGGAAAAACCTCAACACAATCAATCAAAAAATTCTTTTGGTTACATTAAGGGGAGTGGATATTCATGATGGTTTTCTGTCATGTTTTATATGGGAGACAAATTTTGCCTTCCTGTTTGCTTTCCTGCACACCAACCCCCTACTGAAAAGGGTTCTACTCTAACAGGACAGAAGTTGTGTGTTTAGTAGACTCTGTTTGTGTTGTATCCATGCTTTTTAACCCATTTATGCCAAATGGACTCTTCTACCTTTTCTCTTCAGACCAGTTCCTTTCCAATATAAGGGTTTTTGGTTTGTTTTTATTATAATCATAATTTGTAGAAATTTCTGACCTTAATGCAAACAGTGTAGATCCTGATCAGATGCCACATTCTGCAGTGTCTGATCAGGGTCTTTACTGTTTGACAATGTCCCTTTTATGGGATGCTAGGCATAAATGGGTTAGTATCAAATTTATTCATTATCTAACTAAAGTTTCAGAATCTGATATTATGTTTTAAGCTTAACTCATTTATGCTGAATGAATTATTATACCTCAACTCTTTGGACAGTTTCTGTACTAACAGAAGGGGTGTCTGGTTATTTTTAATTATTACCATGTTTTATAGAAATTCCTGTATTTATTACAAATAGTGTAGACCCTGATCAGACACAGCATTCTGCAGCATCTGATTTTGGTCTACATTGTTTGCCAATGTCGTTTTTTTGGGGTACGCTAGGCATAAATGGGTTAAGGATTATTCCAGTAAAAGCACCTCCCATCGATAGGACATGATCTTTAACTTACAGTACCATCTGTAATAAAACTTTAACATTGTTATAAGACACATGATAAAAACTTTATTTCTTTAAGGGCCCCTCTACTGTAATAAGTAATAGGTTCTGTCACAGGAAAAGCTCTAACAAGTTATTTTCTGAAAGAGCTAATAATGTAAGTGACATGAGATATATATGTATATTTTCAGAATGCATGCAGTGCTTTTTCTGTTTGTTTGTTTGTGTTGAGGTTTTACAGCCAAGTCAACCCAATGGAGTCCTGTCGAGCAGGGTCAGTTTACCCAACCATACTTTTACTGGACAGGCTTAGTCCTCTCAGCGGTTAACCAGTATTGTGCACATTTTTTGGCTAGAAACTGACAACTGCCCTTCTTGAATCATCAGAAGGGAGAGGATGACCATAGAAAATATTTCATGATCAATCTCAACAAAAGAATGTTGCCAACCCGGCGGGGGTCAAACACAGAACGCCCTGATCACCAGTCGGACGGGCATCCAACTGAGCCACCAAGGCCGGTAGTGCTTTATTCTGACAAATATTCATCACAATGTACAAAATTGATATTTCAGACCTGGTAGAAGAAAACTGTCTAGGAGCAGAAGTTACCAGAAGAATGTTTCCATAGTAACTAATACCTCCCTTAATGTGTTCAGAGTAATAGGTGAGATGACCCCATTTGTATTTTACAAAATAACAGAAACATGTACTTCCCTTAGTCTTTTGAGCTTAATTTGTGAGATGACACTATTTCCATTCCATTGTTTTGGTTAGTGTTTGTCTTAATGAATTCAGCATGATATTTTAAATCCCTCTAATGACATCAAAATAATGTTTCCAAATTTACATAAGTACAAGACAGTACAAGATACAGATTTACATAAGTACAAGATTGTATAAGATACAGATTTATATAAGATACAAGATAAACAAGATATAGATTTACATAAATACAAAACAGCACACTATAGATTTACTTACGTACAAGACAATGCAAGATACAGATTTGCATAAGATCAAGACTGCACAAGATAAAGATTTACATAAGTACATGTACAATGTACAGATTTGTAATGTTACAGATTTTCATAAGTCATTAGACATTCTTCTGAATCCCATTTGTATGCTGTTGTAATTGTATTGCACCATAATTATACACCCCCGCAAACTTTTTCACGTCCGTCCGTCCGTGTGTCCGTCCACGACACTGGTTTTTCCTAACATCTTGAAAATGCAGTGATGGATATTCATCAATTTCTGCAGACACATTGATACCAATAAGATGTACCTACTTAAGAGAAAGTAACCACTAGGGACCAATTCTCTTGGAGTTATTGCCAGTTGTAAATTTTTTTCTTAATGCAGAAAAAAGGCAGAAAAAAGTTTGTGTGCACACTATCTCTTTAACCAATGGCTGGAATTTGACCAAACTAGCACAGATACATCAGGATGGGCAGGGATTCAGTTTGACGTCGGCCATCGGCCAAAGTCCGCCAAAATTTCCATATGTCCGAAACTTTTCTGACCTGGTTGGACACATTGTCCGACTGCCATTTTTAGCTTTGTAATATATGGATTTCTACTGTTGTTTACAGTTTACTTTCTATGCCGATCTTTATCTTGTAAGATGACCGATGATTGGTCAAACTAAGATGTACTGGACTGCTTATCAAACATTATTGATTTTTTGTGATGTTCGGTAAAGCCATCTGCAAAGCGAGTCAACCAGTCTAATTTGTTTGGGCGAAACGTAGATAAGGCCATATCCTGTTTTAATTACTTCCCTTGATCTCATCGAATTTGTTTACATGTGACACCGTACGAGGCGAAATATTACACTCCTGATTTTGTAAAGGGTTGGACATAACATCACACAAAAATGCCCCTAGAAAGCAACAAAATTTTTCATGCCAAAATCCAGTAGTGACTAAACTGAATTCCTGCTAGGGAAATGGCGATAATGACGCCAGTCCTCCATTCACTACTGAATCCACAGTAAAGTGATTTTCTAGCTTTTATAATTTGTCCAAGAAAATTTCAAAATGTCCGGAAGAACCGGCTGCCATTTGGACAAAATTTCCGTAACTGAATCACTGATGGGGAAAAGAAGTGATTAGATTTGGTGACCTTGGCCTTATTTTCTAGGTCACTACATTATAAATAGTCAAAGAGTAGCCTAAAGGATCCTTGTTAATGAAGTAAAAAGTTTGTGTGCACAATATCTCTTTAACCAATGGCTGGAATTTGACCGAACTAGCAGAGCTACAGCATAAGGATGGGGCAAAGAAGTGATTAGATTTTGGTGACTTTGACCTTATTTTCAAGGTCACTACACCATAAATACTTAAAAAGGTGAGCCTTGTTAATGCAGGAAAAAGGTTGTGTGCACATTATCTCTTTAACCAATGGATGGAATTTGACCAAACTAGCACAGATACATCATCAATATGAGGGAAAGAAGTGATTAGATTTTGGTGACCTTGACCTTATTTTCTAGGTCACCACATTATAAATACTCAAAAAGGAGCCTAAAGGAGCCTTGTTAATGAAGTAAAATGTTTGTGTGCACAATATCTCTTTAACCAAAGGCTGGAATTTGACCAAACTAGCACAGATACATCATAAGGATAGGGCAAAGAAGTGATTAGATTTTGGTGATCTTGACCTTATTTTCAAGGTCACTACACTATAAATACTCAAAACAGCAAGCCTTGTTAATGCAGTAAAAAGTTTGTGTGCACATTATCTCTTTAACTTATGGATGGAATTTGACCCAAACTTGCACAGATACATCATCAGGATGTGGGAAAGAAGTGATTAGATTTTGGTGACCTTGATCTTATTTTGAAGGTCACCACATTATAAATACTCAAAAAGGAGCCTTGTTAATGAAGTAAAAAGTTTGTGTGCACAATATCTCTTTAGCCAATGGATGGAAATAGTCCGAATTAGCACAGATACATCATAAGAATGGGGCAAAGAAGTGATTAGATTTTGGTGACCTTGACCTTATTTTCAAGGTCACTTCACTATAAATACTCAAATAAGTGAGACTTGTTAATGCAGTAAAAAGTTTGTCTGCACATTATCTCTTTAACCAATGGATGGAATTTGACCAAACTAGCAGATACATCATCAGGATGAGGGAAAGAAGTGATTAGATTTTGATGACTTTTACCTTATTTTCAAGGTCACTACATTATAAATACTCAAAAAGTGAGAGCCTTGTTAATGCAGTAAAAAGTTTTTGTGCAAACTATCTCTTTAACTAATTGTTGGTTTTATTAAATTTTGGTGACCTTGACTTTATTTTCAAGGTCACCTCAGCACTTTGAAACTTTAATTTTGTTAGAAAAAGGTTTTTTTTTTGCTTTATGCAGGGGGTATCGAATAAGCACTGACAATTTTTATTTTATTTACAGATGTTGGTGATACAAATAAAATATAGTTAAACAAAGATGTTCTCTATTTAGCATTGATTGTTGGGCAATACTAACTGAAAAGTGAGATATGAAAAAATAAATAAAATTGATGTAAGCTGTTATTATTATAGATGAATGGATACATCCACAAAGGCAAATGATTCTGACATGGAAATATTTGTCTTCCATCTCATTGGGGCCTATTCTTAAATTCATTTAAGAGTAGCCCCTATTTTTGAAAGGTTTTAGATAAAAGATTGGCAAGTTCTTTTTTACAAAAGTCTTTATATTCAGAATGGCCATGAAATTTTGCAGGTGTATCCATTCTCTTTTCTCTGCAGGTAAATATATTCAAATGATGAGACTATTGAAGCCAATTGCCTTTGATGTGATGACCTGTATGGCACAGCTGTTTGACTTTTATATGTATTCTGTAAGTACCTTTAGTTGTCCATTTTTTGGTACCTGAGCTGCAACTGTGGAAAGTGTCTGGGGATATGTGAAGGCCCAGATCAGGCTGTGCATCCGGACAGCCTTATATGGGCATTCTTTGTCATCTTACAGAATGTTTAGATTTTACCTGCTTGACATGACCTAAACAGTGTTGACTGGGCTGTTAACCTCTGAATTAAACTAATGATTATATATTTTAGAAAACATGATCAGAACTTGCAAATTTACTGCCTGATTTGGGTCTTTACTGATTACATATGCTCCCAAAGAACCCTTTTGCTTGATAAGAATTATACCATACACCTTAAAAAGGGGGCCTAAGGAATATACAAACAGAGCAGTTTCTGAGTCTTTCCTAATATGGTCAGGTTCTTTGTGGTTTGCTTCCAATGTTATTGGCCACATTAGTTCCTGCTGAAATACCTGATCAGAAAATTTTGTCATTATTTCTCTTCAGTGTTGTACCATCCATATTTGTCCTTAACTCCTCAGACAGACTGCTTGTCCTACAGTTGTCAATAAACAAGTCAATTTCATTGCCTGTTGACTACTGTGCTTTTGACATCTTTCAGAAAGTCATTTTTTGCTTGGTACTTTACACAATAGAAGTAAATTTGCAAACTTTAGTCATGATTCAATGCAAAACCATTTGTCGTAATAATCTATGCATAAAAAGTTTTGTTCAAGATATTGGTTTTTAAAAATCAAATATTTTCACTTTTTCCCCCATAGTAAAAATGGATGCAAATTATGCAGAAATCTGTAGGGTTGGTAACTTAGAGGCAGATTTTCAATAAGTTTCACTTGATCAATTGTTCTGAAATTTTCACAATATTGTTATGAAATATCAATAATTCAAATTCAGCAAAGAAAAGTAAAAAATATTTTCTTAGACAAAAATTAAAAAAAAAAAATCACTTTACTATAGAAATTGCATAGGTCAGACCAATTTTTGGCCGTTAATTTCATTTTAAGGTAAGTATTTGAGAACAAACCACAGTAACAGAAAAGACAAATGGTTTCTGATAGATATGGTCAATCAGAAACAAAATATTTTCATTTAAAATAAAACACCAAGCAAATACCATCTTTCCAAGTGATGTTGAAAGGATAGTAGTCTAAAAACTGCTGGATAAGTGGCAACATTGTAGAACCTGATTAAATGTCACATTCTTTGATGTCTGATGTGGGTATACATTGTTTACTTAGGTCAGTCTGTCTGAATACTTCAGGTAAATATAGTAGGTTTTGTAGTTTTGATGGAGTACAATATATTTGACTATACCAACATCAGCGAGCAAGGTCAGTGTGTACATGCTACAAGATGAAAGTGAGTGAGTGAGAGTGTTATCAAATACACATATAATGATGCAAAATTCTGAATAAGCCGAGCAGTTGTATTTAACTGTAAAAGTATAGATTATGGGGTTTTATGAGCATTTTTACTAAGAAAAGTTAGCATATTACAGATTCATATCTGTAGATAAGAATTGACTCTGTAAGGAAATTCTAATATGTAATCTCAGTCTATCTGTATTTTGTGGAAAATATGAAAATTCCAATATTTTGGTTGAAAAGCATTTTATCCAGGACTGTTAGATCTTTATGGGTTAGTTCTTTTTGATTCATTTGTTTTTATATGGTCGAGTGTGAGAAAATGTGCCTTGTATCAAATCTATCTGGCAAAAAATCAGACCTGCCTGTGCAGACTGATTAAGCATGTGAGACACTGTGTGGATGGCTAAAGATTCAAGGCTTATACATGTATTTTTATTAATGACAGATTCTATCTGTCATTCTTCGTTGCCACGCACGGTTTTAGAGAAAGTGACTTTGACTACTATTCAATTTCGTATTCATCCGTGCACAAAAGTAGACCCAATGTTTCAATGTGTGTATATTAGTACGCCATTGAAGAGCTGTCCATACAAAAGTAGTGCAACTTATGCTTGATCTATGCGTGAGAGTCGCTGAGAAAACCTGCCTTAATATATGTGCGAACAACAAAGGCGCAGATCAGCCGGCGTGTCTGCGCAGGCTGATCAGCGCCTTTGTTGTTCGCTATAGCTCATTTTTTTTTTTTTGATGAAGAAGCGTCTCACAAACTTAAATGGAGTACAGAATGATACCTGGAATTTATTAAGTTCTCATAGAATCTGTCATTTCAGGACTATTCAGCCCTTTGATTTTCTTTGGGATCAGTGAACCCATTCTGCTTATTTTGAAAATCAAGTACCACTTAAGCTGGTGCTAGGGGTGTAGGCAGCCTCGCACACCATTCAGCTGCATATGAAGATACCTAACCCGTTTGTGCCTAGCATTCCATAGAAGGGACATTGGCAAACAGTGCAGACCCAGATCAGATGCCGCAGAATGTGGCATCTGATCAGGGCCTTCACTGTTAGCATTAAGTACAGGAATTTCATTAAAACATGATAATAATGAAAACTAACCTGACACCCCTTTTACTGGAAATAGACCAGTTCAAGGAGTTAAGGTAGAAGAATCCACTCTGCATAAATGGGTTAATAAAACTGAGTTTCGAATTTTCATTGTGTGCTCTTTGTTTCCAAAGGCAGCCGTTTAGATTTTTATTCTTAATGTGGAATATGCAAGCTGATCTGCATCTTATTTGGGAGTGCATTTTCACAGGTTTCAGCAAATATCATGTATGTTTCCAGATGAATTGCAGCTTGGGTGATATCTTGTTTGTGAAAACAGGCAACATCTTGTTTCTAAAAATAAAATACCTCATGAGAACCATGCCATTTAATTTAATGGGAATGGCTACACCTTGAATGCATTTAACTCTTACACAGAAAATTTACCTGTCTTGTCATTAGGGTCTACTCTTAAAGAAAATAATTTGCTCTCGTAGGGAGCCCCCATTTTTAAAAGGATTTAGATACAAAGAACGAGAACTCCTGCAAAAGTTATTTCCCTTTGTAAAACTGTGGCAAAATCTCCAGGTGAATCCACTTATCCTAAATACACGTTAACCTCTTTATAACATGCGGTTCATTATAACATGGTTTTGGATATAGCATGGTTCAAAGACGGATCCCAAAAATGTATAGATTATATGGAAATGACCATAAATGGTCATTTTTCTATATAATCTATACATTTTTGTTTGGATATAACATGGATGTATAACTAACACGGTTTATGCTTTGGACCTCAACAATTGTGTTATAAAGAGGTTGTGGTGTTGTTCTAATGAAATCTGAGAATATGTTTTTGTAAATATAGAAGTATTGAATCTCTAGAAAAGGTATTTCTTTTAACCAAAATTATCTAATTCTTCTTATTTTTGCTTGAACACATATAATGTAGGTACTTTTATCATTAACGATACCACAACATGCATGTATGGTAAATGTCCTAAAATTTTGTAACCTAAAGTTTCTGACAAAATGGCATATGCAAACAGTGCAGACTCAGATCAGATTGCTCCTGAAGGAGCAGTTTGCTCAGGGTCTACATTCTTTGCCATTCTACTAAGTATTTTAACTCTTTCCCCGCAAGTGGGGCATTTTATCGTCTGGTGATAACCTTTGCAAACAGTTTGGACCCAGATCAGGCCCGACAAAACTTTGTGCCTGATCTGGATCCAAACTGTTTGACACTCTGATGGTATTCCTGAAAGATTTTTTTGAAAAAGTTAATTTTTTTAAAAAAAAATCCACAGACAACAAAAGAGAATGCAAAATTACCCAGCATGCAAAGAGTTAAGAAACAACTGCATTGAAAGCAAAATTTAGGAAAAAAAGAAAAGGTAGAATAAAGTGTTCGAAATTTTATGTCATTTACCAAAGTTTGTGGAGAAATCAGAAAAAAAGCATTCATGCTCTGATTACATTTTTTGCTAATTGCTTTTACAGGTGTATATTTTCTTTGGCTCAGAATTGGTAAGTAAAGTTGTTGGTTGATACTCTGATCCATCATTAGATTAAAAGTACAGGCTCCAAGAAATTTATTAACAAGAATGAGAAAAGAATCAACTAAAAGCTTATAGTAAAAGTTAATATGTAAACAACTCAATTAATTTTTATTTTGTACATGAAGGCTGCTTGACAGACATTTGTTTGTGATGCAGCTTTGTTACAACAATTGTTTTGCTAAAGTGAGTATTTCAGACTTGAAATTTAACATATCTTAACCTCTTGTATGCATTTATATCTTGATATAGAATACTTATGTAGTACAGTAGAAATTATTTTAAGTTTAATTTTCTTCAGTGCATAACTATCCAAAACTGTCAGTGTGCATATTGTTATTCTTTTGTTTTCTAAATGGTTTAAATGTAATTTTGTGGAAAGTAATGAGTTACAATAGTCTTCTGTTATTATAGACTTCCATTTATGAATGTTTTCACTACTTCGGGCCTGATATATTTATGTTTATGTATTTTTCTCTTTTCGACAGTCTTCAATGAACGAGAGGGCAATAAACAACCGTTTGAAGGTAACTCTGCAGAGGATACATGAAAACCTTATTGCAGAACAACTGGAACCAGAGATGGAAGTGAACCACCAGCTGGTTAGTACTTCCTGTTTGCCATTAACCATTTTGTCCCCGAGTTTCTGCAATGGACTTTTCTGTCTTTGAATTTGGACATATCTACTGTTGCAAATAAGGATATCAGTCATAGCTACATTGGGTGTGTTAACTACAGGAATTTCTATATAACATAGTAATAATAAAAACTAACTGCACACTCTGGTATTGGAAATAGACTGGTCCAAAGAGTTGTAGTAGAAGAGTCCACTCGATGCACATAGGTTAAACAACCACACATCTTTGTGGACACTCCTCTTATTAGGAATGCTAACATTCTTTACACAGCACACTCCTCTCTTCAACCTCCTCACCCTACTCCACATCACCAACATACACAGCTTACTTTATACAGTTGAACTTCAATGGCTGAAACATCTTTGGGATGCCTTTTTGCTCTTTTATAAAATAATAGTATGTTGAGTGTACTCATTAGAATTGCCTTACGGCAAATTTTCATAATAAATTAGAAATTGTCCCTTAAAATTTCATCAATAATTGTTTTCTTGAGCTATTGGAAGAATTTCCTAGGGACTTAGATACGGGTTTGAATCAGCCATAGTAAACAAGCAATCGGAGTAATTTACTGTATATAAGAAAAGACAGCTACATAAAAAAACATAATTTATTCAATTCACATGTTTACATTTCAGGATAGAATCCAGAAACCAAGTTTATCTCCTATAGTAGATCTCCACAGCCCACAACGTCTTTATGGTTTGGCTGAGAGAATAGTAGCAGCTGAATCATTGTAAGTATACGTTAAGCTGCTTTTATGAAAACCAGACAACAACAAAGATAAAAAAAACAAAAAAAAAAAAAAACAGTGATGTGATTTGATTGTGACTATAGTATTTATTTGAAAAGCTATATGATGCACAATGCACAAAAAGGGCTCATGTTTTTTGCAGACAATGCAGGCCCTGATCAGCCTGCACATAAGTGCAGGCTGATCTGGGCCTTCATTGTCTGCTTACAGAATCCGTGGATACTATAGTATATGTCTACTGAACTGATAATGCCCAGATTAGACTGCACAGATGCGCATGCTGATCTGGACATGTGCTGTCCGCAGATTGCATTAGGGCCCTTTTGTGCATTGCAGGAACACTAAAAGCCAATATAACATATATTTTCATTGTAAAAAAGTACATGTATAGGCAGTTAACACAAAAATGTAACATAAGAATACTTTTCTGTACCTGAAAGAGTGCTCTGTGTGTTTGATGTATGTTTGGGCTCCAAATCCAGGAGGGGTGCAAGTTCGAATCCCAGCTAGGCTACATAGTTTTAGTGGAGATTAATAATGAAATATTTTCTATGATTATTCTCCCCTTCTGCTGATTTGACAAGGACATTTGTTGGTTACTGGCAAAAGTATATTCACAAAGTACTGTTTAATTGCTTAGAGGATTAAGCATGCCCAGGAAAAGTGTGATTAGGTTAACTGACTTGCTTGATATGATCATAACAGAGTTGACTGTGTTGTAAAATACCTGGGCCCAGTTGTTCAAAACTAATGTCATTAGTTAATGTATCGTTAAAACTTTGATCATTAAATATAGATTAAACACTCATATTTTTGCTGAAAAAAAAAGGTGAGTAGCTTTTGTATTTGCAAAAGCTACTCACATTTTTTCAGCAAAAATACCTGTGAATTAGATATTGTACTTACTAGTACAGCTAACATTTTGACCACTAACAAGCTCGTTAAGCTAAATAACTGGGCCCAGATGAAATAAATTAGATCTAGATTTCATCAGCAAAAAGGGATCTCAGGATTTTGTGAATCTTTGGATAAGTAGAATCTGCGGACAAAAAACAAAGTCCCGGATCAACATCCTGTATTTATCCTAATTATTCGCACCTTATATCCTTACAATACTACCTGTATGTACCGTATTTGAGCTAAATACCGCACAGTGTGCTTAGGTTTTTCACAATTATTGGGAAAACTTGTGGTAAAATATGAATCCACCTATACTAAGGGAACACTTAAAAAAAAAAAAAGATCAGCGAAGAACTTATCTAATGATGCTTTTGCGATGTTTTTTTGTGTGTGTGTGTTTTTAGCTCACCTGAGCTCTGCTCAGGATGAGCTATTGTGATCACTTTTCGTCTGACGTCCGTCCATCCGTCTGTCCGTCAGTCCGTCCGTGCGTCCGTCCGTTAAAATTTTCAAACGACTTCTCCTCTGAAGCCGCTGAGCCAATTTTGCTCAAATTTCATATGAAGCCTCCTTAGGGTGGGGGAATGAAAAATTGCTAAAATGGCCGCGGTCCGTTGACCAAGATGGCCGCCACGCCCATATATGGTAAAAACCTTTAAAAATCTTCTCCTCCAGAACTGAGAATGCCTTGGGGCTGAACCTTTGCAGGAATCATCGAGGATGAGAGGTCTACCAAAATTGCTAAAAGAATTGTCGTATGTTGACGTTTGACCTTTTTACGGCAAGGTCAAGTTTGCTTCCCCATGCATTTGTATGGGAAAAACCTTTAAAAATCTTCTTCTCCAAAACAGAGCATGCCTTATGGCTGAATCTTTGCATATATCATCGGGAACAGGAGGGCTACCATAATTGCTAAAATAATGGTCGTACATTGACATTTGACCTTTTTACGGTAAGGTCAAATTTGCTTCCTTATGCATTTGTATGGGAAAAATGTTCAGAATTTCAAACAACTTCTCCTCTGGAGCCTCTGGGCCAATTTTGCTCAAATTTCATATGGAGCCTCCTTAGGTAGGGGGAACAAAAGATTTCTAAAATGGTCATGGTTCGTTGACCAAGATGGCCGCCATGCCCATATAGGGTAAAAACCTTTAAAAATCTTCTTCTATAGAACCGAGGATGCTTTGGGGCTGAATATTTGCATAAATCATTGGGGACAGGGGGTCTACCAAAGTTGCTAAAATAATGGTCATACATTGACATTTGACCTTTTTACGGCAAGGTCAAGTTTGCTTCCTTATGCATTTGTATGGGAAAAAACATTTAAAAACCTTATTCTCCAAAACCGAAGATGGCTTATGGCTGAATCTTTGCATATATCATCTGGAACAGGCGGTCTACCAAAGTTGCTAAAATAATTGTCATACTTTGACATTTAACCTTTTTACGGCGCGGTCAAGTTTGCTTCTGTATGCATTTGTATGGGCCCCATACATTTGTATGGAAAAAATGTTGATAATTTCAAATGGCTTTTCCTCTGAAGCCTCCGGGCCAGTGTTGCTCAAATTTCATGCGGAGCCTCCTTGGGCGGGAGAATGAAAGATTGCTAAAATGGGTATGGTCCATTGATCAAAATGGCTGCCATGCCCATATATGGTAAAAACCTTTAAAAATCTTCTTCTCCATAACCAAATAAGCCCTGGGTCCTAATCTTTGCTCAAATTATGGGGGACAGGAGATCTACCAAAATTGCTAAAATGATGGTTCTATGTTGACATTTGACCTTTTTACCTCCAAGGTCAAATTTGCTTCCCCATTTGTATGGGCCATATACATTTATATTGAAAGTATCGAAGTGACTTGTAGATCAACAGTAGTTAAAATTGTTCTGATTTGAAATCTAAGATGGCCATCATCTGGTTTATATTAATAATATTTCCCTGCCACTATGCTGTTTACATGTATAAAATCATGATTCTTCAGAAACTACTTAGCCAATTTCCACCAAATATCACATTGATCCTTCTGTTGAAATGTGATTGATAGTTTATTCAAATGATCATGCCCCATTGACTGTCAGGCCATATATTCTTCTTCAAAACTAAGAACTGTTCAAATGATGATATTTTCATTAGTTGCGATGATAGGATTGGAAAAAATGTTGCATAACATCTGCATGTCTGCAGTGGCTATGTCACTCAGGTGAGCGAACCGTGGCCCATGGGCCTCTTGTTTTTTTTTTTATTATTATTATTTTGATTTTCTTTATAAAAGCATATGTTGTGGGTACTCATTTGAATTGCATCAACAAGTTGATGCAATTCAAATGGGAACAAGACAGTTCCCCGACACGGCTTTTGCAGACAGTTCCCTGACAGATTTGAAGAGAGTTCCCCGACACTTTTGAAGACAGTTCCCCGACACTTTTGTTCAAAGTCAAATGACCTGTAACTGATAATTATAATTGGTAATTATGGGTAATTAAGGATAATTATAGATTAGTGATGGATTGTGATTGGATTATTTGTGCCTGGTGATTGACGGGGACCGTTCCTCTCCCAGGATTCGACTAAGTAGATGTGATATCAGGACAATAAAACAGCTGAAATCTTTATTTCGCAATAAAAAGGGGATCGAAAATTGAGTCACGTACGTTATCCATAAATATAGTTCAGCCTTAAATAATTATACTATACAAGTAGCGAACAAAAAATGCGCTGGTCAGACTGTGCGGATGCACAGACTGATTTGCGCCTTTGTTGTTCGCAAATGCAATTAGCAGATTTTCTCACGACGTGGATCATAATTATTATATATCATCACCGAGATAAAACGATACAATTTATGAACATATGAAAATCTTTCCTAACTACAAGTATACACTCCGGTGCAAAAATAATAAACTTTTCTGATATTCTCATAGACTTGCATGTATTGCTTACGCTTTTGTATTAAGTGTATAAATGCAATGTAAAAATCTGTCGGTGAACTGTCTTCAAAAACGTTGGTGAACCCATAATTACTAGTTATAAAATTATAATTGTCAGTCACAGGTCATTTGACTGAACAAAAGTGTCGGTGAACTGTCTTCAAAAAGTGTCAAGGAACTGTCTTCAAATCTGTCGGGGAACTTTCTCCAAAAACCGTTTCGGGGAACTGTCTTGTCGGGGAACTGTCTCGATTCCATTCAAATGGGTACCCACAACATATGCCTTTATAAAGAAGTAGACAAAAAGTACACTGGCTGTAATCTGAAGACTACGGAATTTCTTAACTGTGTGGTGATAGGAGCATGTGCGGTAATTAGGTTGAATATGGTATGTTTAAAGACTGTTGGATGAGTGGCAGACATTGTAGACCCTGATCAGATGCAGCAGTCTGCAGCATATGATCAGAGTCTGCAATGTCTGCCACTTATTCAGCTGCATGTTTTCTGGAACTGCACCATTTTCTCATGCTTGTCTGTTCATATATTTAGGGTAAATAAGAAATCATGCTTGTGCAGAGTCTATTCACATGCTTATCTTGGCTTACATTTACTTAACCTAGCCCATACTTTGCTGTATATTTCAGGGAATTCCTGTCCAAACAGATGGAGTTCTTACAGCCCCATCTTGAAATTATCATTCCACCAAATAAGAAAGCATTCCTACAACAGTTCTACTCTCAGGTACTCTATACCTTTACTGATGGTAATAATCTAGTTTGTCCACTCGAAATGCTGTGTAACTGAACATATTTTGCTGCATACATGTAGTTCTGGATAAGAGAGATAACCAGATAAATATTTTTCTAATTATGCTCCACCCCCCCCCCCCCACACACACACACACAAACTGTGTTTGTGCATTTGTTGGGTGCAGGGATGGGAGTGAGGGTGGGGGCCAGGTATACTGTTCACATCAGTCTGTATGAGGAGCAATTTCTTTTCTTTTACACAAAATTTTCAACGGATCTCTAACTTCAGGAGTCAAATTACATATTCATTTGTAAAATGTGGTTGTTTGATTTATTTTTTCCTCAATTCTGCAAATCTGATATGTCGAGGTACAGTTACTTTGAAGTATTTCAGAGAGTCCCTTGGACTTTGAGATAACAAGAGTCAACTGGACATTTATATGACCATTTTTGCTTCCATATACATTAGTGTGTAAGATGTTCCATAAATCCACAATGCCAATAGAGAATATACCTGTCTGGGCATTTAATCAGAGTCTAATCTTGAAGATTTTTTATTGTATGCTATATCACCTTATTGTGTAAATCACACTTCAGGATCATATTTATGAGTGTTAAAGAAATTGCACAATTCGCAGAAAAATCAACAAACTGTAAGGTTGACTTGCAAAGAGTGTACTATAATCAACTTGTCCTTTCAGTTTTTTAACCATCCGTGGACAGTTTGTGAACTTGTTGGTGGACACTTAGTGAAAATGGCAATAAAGCTTTAACTGACAGAAATACTTTGATGATAGATAATGGTAAGATCTATCAAAGTAGTTTCTAAAATACCAGATTTGAAAGCAAATATGACAAAGTTAACAGGAGTGAAGCACAGAAACAAATTAGCCACTGTTCACAGGGGCCAGTGCATCTTAGCGCCTGTTGATTTGAATGTTTTTAGTTATGTACATGCGAGTGTAGGTAGTAAGTAACCAACTATTCCTTATATGAAAAGTGGGTATCAATGGATTTTATTTTACTTTCAGACAGTTAACATGGCAGCAGAATTACGTAAACCCATCTACTGGTCAGTGTCATCAAGAGTCATCAATTATGATATTATCTTACAGTATATGGCATCAGTAAAGTGGGACATAAAAGATATAATGTCACAACATAATTCATACATTGATGCCGTACTAAAGGTAGGTTCATTGTTCAATAAACTGCTGTAATCAGGCTCTAGGTAAGATGCTTGTTTTTGACCAAAAAGTACTGATTATACCCATGCTTTTTAAAAAAGTGATGAGGATATTGTGAATACCTCCATCCATCTGTCCATCTGCCCTTCTGTTTGTCACTCTATCTCCTCCTAAACCTACGGGCAAAATTTTACCAAACATGACACATGACTTCCCAACTTGGTAAAGGTGTGCGAGGGCAACATTATTTTTCAGTCCGTTTATCGGGTTGTCAGTCCATCCATCCATAGCTCCACTATCTCCTCCTAAACCACTGGGTGGAATTTAATCAAACTTCCTGCATGACTTCCTTCATAGTAAGGGTGTGCGTGAGCGAGTCCGTCTGTCTGTTCATCCATCCATACTTTACGCTATTAGCTACATAAGCACGAAGTATGGGCATTTTGCAATGGCTTGCCATTGACTGCATATTCTAATACTTTTCTTATTTCTCCAAGAAAGCATTCATTGTGGGTACTCATTAGAGGTACCTCATTGAGACACATCTAATGAGTACTGACAACATACATTTTCGCTGAGAAATAAGAAAAAAACAATATGTGCATACCCTCTCTTATCTGGAGCTGTAGTGAACTAGATAAAAGTTATTCAGAAGCTGGTTTGTATGTTACTATTATCAGCTTAGATATCTGATTTAAAAAGTCATGTCTTAAAAATAAGTGCATTTTATCTTTGTAGCTTTTACAGAAAGATAATGAAAAAAAGAAAAACGAAAAAAATAAAAAAAATGAAACAACCATAACAAAAACAAACATTAATATAGATAACTTTTTCTAAATGAATGTCATTAATGCTGAATATCAAAAAAATTGTGACCTTGATAAACAGGGTGCTGTAATTGCTATATATAGTAAGACACTTTAACTCCTTTAAGTCCATTTGGCCACATGAGCCCAGTTGTTCAAAGCATCATTAGCTTAAAGAGCTTGTTAATGACAAACTTGTTAACTGTTGTAACTAAGGTATTTTCAAATACATTGACATTTTTGCTGCAAAACTATGAGTATCGTTTGTTTTTCTGCAAAAACTATCAATGTATTTGCCATATTTCAAGATAGAATTATTATGTCATGTTAGCTAAGAACAACTGGGTCCTGATAAAGTGTTGAAAGTTATGGTGACAGAATGGCTGGCAGTGTAGACTGATCTAAGTGCTTGGAGCAGTTTGATTTTGGTCTACACTGTTTTTTCAGGCATGTCTGTTAGAATAAGAATGGTATTGAAGAAGTTAAAGTGTCCAAATACTTAGAGTAATTATAAACTTTAGTAATAGTTACTTTGTGTGAATTTGACTAACTTTTTCATATAACTTCTTTTTCAGAATTTTTCTGTTTTTAATACTCAACTCTCAGAGCTACACAGACACATGCCAATACCAAGGGCCACTTATGACCATATTTGGGAGCAGATAATTAGAATAGCTAGTCAAACATTCGTAGAAGGATACGCGGCAGCAAAGAAGTGCAGCATTGAGGGGAGAGCACTCATGCAGCTGGACTTCCAACAATATCTGAAAAATGTGGAGAAATTGATCGACATAAGGTAGGTTACTCTACAGTATAGTGCCTGGCTCACTTGGATGTGAGTCCGACTGGTGATCAGGATGTTGCGCGTTCGACTTCTGCAACATTCTTCCATGGAGCTTGATCATGAAATATTTTCTACAGTCATTCTCTCCCTTCAGCTGATTCAAGAAGGGCAGTTGTCAGTTTCTGGCAAAAGAATGTGCACAGTACTTGTGAAGGGCTTAGAGAACTAAGCCTGCCCAGTAAAAGTGTGGTTAGGTAAACTGACCGGGATTGATCATGAAATATTTTCTACGGTCATTCTCTCCCTTCAGCTGATTCAGGAAGGGCAGTTGTCAGTTTCTGGCAAAAGAAAGTGCACAACACTTAGAGGACTAAGCCTGCCCAGTAAAAGTGTGTTTAGGTAAACTGACTGCACTCGACAAGGCCCCAGTGGGTTGACTGGGCCATAAAACAGCACAAACAAACTACAGTATAGCTGGGATTTTTTTATTGTTTTTTTTTTTTTTTTTTTTCAATTGAAAAGTATTGATATTTTCTTGTATTTTTTCATGAAAACATATGTTCCTGGTACTCATTAGAAAAGATATGTGTACTGATATAGCAAACATGTTGTGGGTACTCATTAGAAGCCCCCCCAGCAAGGTGACTCTAATGAGTACCCACAATGTGTTTTCTCTGAGAACTAAAAAAAAAATATTCAACTGATACCACCACTTCTCTGGAGCTATGCTACAGTATTCAGCCTTTCCTGGATAACTTCATTTACATGAATACTGAGATGGCTTTTACAGGCTTACAGGAATAGGACATATGCAGCCACATGTCCGTAGCCAGACTTTCTAAAAGGATGACAGGTTTATTAAGATTTTTAAAAAAAAAGGTGTCATCAAGTGTCCTTATGGAAACTTTCTTATGTAAAACATCCCCATATTCTCTTGACTTTAAAAAAAAGCCCTATAAATGATGGGTACCTCCTGTATGGGCATAAAAATTATTTTTTTAGAAGATGTACTTTGTGGCCAGAATTTTAATTTATTTCTGGTAATACAGATTTAAATGATTCTGTTCCTATTTGTAATAGTTATGGACAAATAAATACATAAAGTATTCAAGCATTGGGCACGTATTAATGGCATGGAGAAGTTCTTATCAGAGGTTGTTTTAACCTTTACCCACTGGATACACACAATAAGTGCTTTTATCTTAAATATAGGACTTAGAATTTGATGCTGATCATTTCTTATGAGACTGTTTGAATGTCATGCCAGGTTTTTTTATTCAAGGAAAAATGAAAATAAGACACAGCATAAGAAAAGGCATTTGTTGTCAGCATACATAGGTTGAGATAAGAGTATCAGGTATTTTTTCTTATTTCTCCATCAAAACATATGTTATGGATACTCATTAGAAGTGCCTCACCGAGGCACTTCTAATGAGCACCCACAACATATGTTTTCTTGGAGAAATAAGAAAAATATCAGTACTTTTGGATTGAAAAAAAACAACATCTTATCAAGAGCTCTGAACATAGCTACAATTTTGTCAGCTAAATTTTGTCTCTATCAAGCTTGAGATTCAGAACCAAATGACTTGCAGTGAATGAACATATGCAGCCATAGAAGACCCAGATCAGCCTTCACAACTTTGTTTACATTTATATTTTTCCTATATATTTATATATATAACATCTCTGTTCCTCTTGTAGACCAATACCAGAGAGGGAGTATGTGGAAGCATACATCAAAGCATATTACCTTCCAGAAAATCAGCTTGAAGACTGGCTTCCAGAACACAAGGTACAACACACTTCTTGTTCATTTTCATAAATGGGATTTATCAAGTGAAAAGGGCATTTGGTAACTTCCACAGTACAAGCTATGTGTACAAAATTCTTTTGTGTTTGTGTAAGTAGGATTCAGTAAAAGAAAAAGTCAAGTCATTCTTGTGTGATTTACAGCTGCTGTCTGGTTAGTTATTTGTATTTGCCCATACAATATCAGGACATTGAAATCCCTGATAGCCTGCTCAGTTGGATGCGTAACCCCCCCCCCCAAACCCAGGTTGGCAACATTCTTTCGTGGAGAGTTGATCATGAAATATTTTCTACGGTCATTCTCTTCCTTCCGCTGATTCAAGAAGGGCAGTTGTCAGTTTCAAGCAAAAGAATGTGCACAATACTGGTTAAACGCTTAAAGGACTAAGCCTGCCCAGTAAAAGTGTGGTTAGGTAAACTGACCACAGTCAACATGACCTCATTAAGATGACTGGGCCGTAAAACCTTAACACAAACAAAACTCCTGACCAGGTTGTACCGTCTGTTCCATATCTTCACTACTCATATCCAGACATATAAAGTTTGAAAGGAAGAGATTGGTTATTCTGTTGGCCAATCCATCTGTCCAAGTTAAGTGATGCAAACTCCTTATACAGTATGTGATATATTTCATAACACTTCAAAGAAATAAAAAAAAATGGGGGTAGACAACAGAACAAAAAACCAAGAACTTCAAAGAAATGATTAGCACAATGAGTGGCAGTTTGTGTTCTTAAATTGTTTTTTTGTGACAGGGTTCTCTGCCCTTAGCACTTTGATTTGTGTGTCTGGATATTCATGTCAAACAACTATAGTTTTGAACGATCAGGGGAAAATACAGAATAAACAACCAACAACGGACTTTACTATCATAACTATAGTTTTGGTTTTGGATTTTCATGAAACTTAATAGAAATGATCAGTATGGTAAAAGACAGTGCATTGCAAATTTGTTCAAGTTAAGTTTTAGCAGGATTATCTGACCTTTACATGTTGTCTATGTTCTTGTGCAGTACAGGGTATTGACCCATTTGTGCCTAGCATCCCATAAAGGGGACATTGGCAAACAGTGAAGACCCAGATCAGATGATGCAGAATGCACTGTTGGCATTAAGTACGGGAATTTCATTAAAACATGGTAATAAATTAATAAAAATTTATCAGACACCCCTTTTACTGGAAATGTATTGGTCCAAAGATTTAAGGTAGAAGAATCCACTCAGCATAAATGGGGTAAATTACAGTGAACTAGTTGAAGCTGTAGTGGTAATACATTACTAATGGTCCCATACAGCACTTGAATTTATTTTGTTACAGGAGTACAGTGTTAGACAGTTGCTGGCCTTGGTGGGAGCTGTGGACCACCTGAACAGGAAATCAAGACAAAGACTAATTAACATGGTTGAAGAAATGGACAAGACACGACGATGACACTGATACTGCAAAAACCCTATATGTTCTATACAAACCCACTAGGGCAACATCAAGCAAAAACATGTAAATGAGCATATCAAAAATGTACAGATTGACACCTTCCAGTGATCCTGTAAGAAGACACACAAAGGTCCTGATCAGACTGTATGGTGGATGCCAGACTGATCTGGACCTTCACTGTTCATATATCAGCCAGCACATGACAAAACCAACAAAATGGCATGTGCACCCAGCAAAGACAGATCAGCCTGGGCATCTGCCCTGTCTGATCAGAGTCTTTGCTGTGTGCTCAATGGGTAGCTAAGGCCCCAAGCTTTCTTCATGCGGACAGCAAAGACTGATCAGACTGGGTGGATGCCCAGGCTGATCTGAGTCTTTGCTGGGACACATGCCCCTTTGTTGGTTTTGTCATGCACTGGCTCATATACCTTGAAGATACCGTTTTGTGTGGAAAGGCCCTTATAAAAAAAGCTAGATCTCAGTTTTGTTGTGGAAGATAAAAATATTTATATTGTCCATTTCTCTAATGGAAAAACCCAGAATATACAATATTTGGTCCTAAATATTGGGTCGAGCTGGCCTGAGCAAATAGTGTACCCTGATCAGATGCCACAGAATTTGGCATCTGTTCATGGCCTATACTGTTTGCCACTAATCCATCAGCTATTTTAGATAGGTCAGCAAGCAGCAAAATATAATGGGAGTTGTTGAAATTTTAGGACAAGTGTGGTGAGGAGTTAAGGTGTCCCAATAATTAGGGTAAATACTGTATGTTCTCAAGTTTCATCAGAATTGCCTCACCAAGATGATTATAATCAGATCCTAGACCATACATTTTAGCCATGCCATGGGGAAAAATGTATTCAGGGTATATGCAGACATATAGCTTGTCTGATCAGTGCCTTCTCTGCCCATCTAGAGAATCAATAGATACTGAAGAATATACAAATAAAGAAGTGATTATGAGACTCTGTGCATGCCCAATAGTGTTGCCACTGATGATTGATTATAATTGATCGTCAGTCATTTTTGATCGGAAAGATTTTTTATAGTCGACTAATCTGAAAATTCAGTTTTTAGAAAATATTTTTCTCACTTTTTATTTTTATAGGCAAGTTATTAAGAAATGAAATTCAAAGCTGTCTGTTTTTGCAGTCAATAAAAGTGGAAAAAAAAATTGATAAAAAACTCAAAAGTACTTACATTTTTTCTTATTTCTCCATAAAACATATGTTGTGGGTACTCATTAGAAGTGCCTCATGGAGGCATTTCTAATGAGTACCCACAACATGCGTTTTCATGGAGAAATAAGAAATAAGAAAAAATATTATCTGAATACCCCTTATTGATCTGAAGCCATGACTATGTACTTGGAAGAGGGCTACATTAAGAGTGAATATATTTTCTACAAGTCAATTATTAATCGATGATCAGTCGGTCTTACAAAACCGATGATCGACTTTGAAATTCTGGCTGATTCCCAACACCAATGCCCAGACTGGTCAGTGTCTTGGCTGTTTGCATCTACCCCAAAGACATTTTTTCTCCTAGCATGACTCGCTCATTGTTTTTTTTTTTTTGGACTACCCTACTCACTTTAAGTATTCTAATACCTTAATTCCATACTATACTACTGAAAGTTTAAGGTCCATTTTACTACCTGAGGTTTATATAACTTTTTTCATACTCAGCTCAGATCAGCTGAGCATGAAATGTTCTCTGCTAATAAATATGAAAATGCCAGCAATAGTTGGCATTTTCATAATTATTAGCAGAGAAATTTTCATGCTCAGCTATGTTCAGCAAGAAAGAATTTGCTATTATTAGTAATTTGAGATTCATTAGCAGGACAAATTTCATGCTCAGCTGAGTTGACCATGAAAAAAGTTTTATAACCTTGGGGCCTGTTCTTGTGTCAATATTTGTTGGATGAGTGGCAAACAGTTTATACATGTACCATGCTTAGTGTTCTACAGTGTCTGATCTAGGTCTTGGAGTTTTACAGCTCAGTCAACTCTTTAAAGTCATGTTGAGCCAATTAGCTAACCTACTCACACTTTCTCCTGGGCAGGCTTAGTCCTCTAAGTGGTTAACAAGTACTTGTGCACATACTTTCACCAGTAACTGACAAATGCCCTTCTTGAATCAGCGGAAGGAGGGAATAACTGTAGAAATGATGTCGTGATTAATCTCCATGAAAGTTATGTGACTGAGCGAGCATTTAAACTTACGACTCCTGAATCGTTATTCAGACATGCAGTTGGCTGTGATATGGAGCCAGGCTTGATCTGGGTCTACACTGTTTGCCACTCATTCAGCATTTTTAGACATATGCCCATGTAGTCAAATGGGTGTTGAAAGTTTAGGACAAGTATGGTAAGGAGAATAGGTATCCTACTATTTAGGGTAAATACAGTATTAAGGTTATTTCATAGCGGCATGGTTAATATTCATCTGAAGGATCTACTTAATATTTGAAACCCAGGTTTACAAAAAAAAAAAAAAAATGTTTGACCTAATCTTTACTAATTTTTTAAGCAGATTTAGGGGATCATTATCAGAAAACCAGCATTCCTCCATAAGTAATTATGACCAGGCTAATATACACTTCATGCTTTCTGGTCAGGATCCATTATGTTCATCATCTATTAGCCAAAACGTGAGCAAATGTACCTGAAAATGTGAGCCGTGCCTGTTTGTTTATGAGCAGTCTGATTATGGTCTTCTCTGTTCATCAGTAAATCCTATAGTAGACAGTGATACTGTAAGCAGGTGGCTGATCTATGCCTTCATTGTTTTCATGTGCATTAGGGCCTTCCCTTCTCATGTTCCAGTTTACTTGTATGTGTTATCTAGGCAATAGTAGGACCCTGACAGGACAGGTGTGCAAACTGTCCCAAGTCTGTGTCTGAATATGGAAAAATATTCATTTTCATATAGTGAGAATCATTTGTTTTTTCTTAAAGCTAATGAACTGTGCTTGTGCAATAGACAGAAATTCCTTACAAGTGTAGACTACAGGCATTACATTTTAAGCACATAAAAAGTATAGGTCAACCTTTATTTTGCTATAGACTTTTCTCACCCATACACGATAGGGGAAGGAGTGTGATCACTGCTTATCCAAACCCCTGCCCCCTTTTGAGTAAAACTTGACTTTATATCCTTAGCATTAGCTTCAATTTGAAGTTGATTTAAGAAATGCAATCCCTTTTTCTGAGACACAGCCCTTCTTTGAAAGTACTTTTGTCTCATACCTTTTGTATTGCTGTACATTTGTATCTTGTTTATGCTTGTATAACTAGCTTGCCACTCAAGGACACCTTTCAAGATAATATGCTTTTAGAGTCGCGTAAATTTAGGTCTTGAGTTTCATGTCACTTTACACACTTGCTATGGAATGTTAATTCACAACCACTGATGGTCATTATGTAAGATGACTCCAGAGATAATGATAGTGGCATTTTCTTATTTTTGCACAAAACATTAATTTATTGTGGACAGCTTTAAGATTATAAGGTCTATAAAGGGAAACATATACACAACTGGTAAATCAGCCTTAACCTTTACCACTCTCTAGGCAAATTCAGCAAACAACAAACTGATGATATTTTTCTGTTTGTTCATTTTTCTTTCTCTCCCTTGTGTAAATATTGTATTTTTGTCACACTTTGGTCAGTAACAACACAAGCTACAATTTTCAAACTAGACATATCTATTAATACATAATATTAAGCTGCTGTTTCTCTGTATTTTAACTCTTTGCATGCTGGGTAATTTTGCATGCTTTTTTGTCTTCTGTGGATTTTTTTTTTTTACTTTTCAGAAAAAAAATCTTTCAGGAATACCATCAGAGTGTCAAACAGTTTGGATTCAGATCAGGCCTGACATTTTGTTGGGCCTGATCTGGGTCCAAAATGTTTGCTAAGGTTATCAGCAGACGACAAAATTTGCCACTAGCAGGGAAAGTTAAATTTTGAAATTTTATATTACTTTTCACAAACCGACCAAGCTGCAAAGTTTTGCAAACTATGGACAGAAATAGACTGATCTGTTGTTTCATTGGATTGAGGACTGTATTTCTGACTGTTACTTGAGCAAAGCTCAGGATGAGTTATAGTGATCACTTCATCCATTGTCCATACATCTGTCAACACTTTAACCCTTTCGCCTCTGAACTTATGTGGACTCTCCCAGTTTTGAATTCGGCCACATCCATCATTGCCAGTTGAGGTGTCAGTCAAAAATCAAGAATAGAATGGCAAACAGTGTAGATCTTGATAAGATGGCTTGTTATGAGCCGTCTAATCTGCATTTGGATCTACACTGTTTGCAAAGATATCTGATTGGTCTGCAGGGCTGAACGGTTTAAGTGTCATCTACATTGTTGAAGTAATTTGAACCTTACTTGGTAGAAATGATGCTTGGGTAGGTGATATACAAACAAGCTAAAATCATTTGGAGTAACCATTTTGTTTTTGATGTTGTGGCAAAAAAGGACCCATAGGTTCTTTATTCTTGCATTGATATTATTTGTCTTGCTGTAGTCAACCATGTTGTTGTTTGTTCATTTAGCCTGCAGGGCCCGGTTGTTCAAAGCATCGTTAGCTTAACAAGCTCGTTAAGGGTCAATATACAATATACAATATTCTGATATTGTATGCTGAAAAAATGTGAGTAGCTTTTGCACTAACATTTTTTCGGCAAAAAATTTCAGCATATTTGAGTATCACTCGATGTAAATTTTAACAAATCGTTAACTAACTATGTCGTTAGCTTTGAACAACTGGGCCCTGATTGCCAAACATTATCGGAGTTCTCTTGAAACTATTATATGTTGTTGCTGATTCGTCAATGATTGAGTTATATATCAGGGTATGTATTTATAAGAGCATTATTTCAATTTGCCAAGAGCATCATGCAACAGAAAGAAGCCTTAGTGCCATTTGAACTGAAGGTCCAAACCAGCCTGTGCATTCTCACAGTCTAATCAGACCAGTTTCAATTGGTAGATTCTACAATTTTAGGCTTTCATCAATGTGCAATTTGCAGGCTTATCTTGGCCTTCACTTCAAGCATGTACCCAGGGCCCTTTTTACATGAAGAAGCCCATATTTGAGGGGATCTCTTTCTAAATTGTTTAGCCTCCCTTCTACATGTACTCAAAAAAGGAAAGAATTTGCTACCTTTGGGAGCAAATTCTTTCCTTTTAGAATATGGATAGATCCCTTTTCAGAAAGGAGGCTAAACAGTTTCTTGATTGTTTAGCCTCCCATCTGAATAGTTTGTTTATTTGTGTTGAGGTTTTACGACCCAGTCAATCCAATGGGGTCATGTCAAGTGCGGTCAGTTTACCTAACCACACGTTTACTGGGCAGGCTTAGTCCTCTAAGCGGTTAACCAGTATTGTGCACATTTCTTTCTCCAGAAACTGACAACTACCCTTCTTGAATCAGCAGAAGGGAGAGAATGACCGTAGAAAATATTTCATGATCAATCTCCACCTGAATATGGACCTTAAAGTACATATAGATCCCTTTTTTAGAAGGATGGCTAAACAGTTTAGAAAGAGTTACCCATGAAAGCGTATCCACCACCCTTAATGACAGCTGACAAAGTTTTAAATATAGGCTTCTTCATGTAAAAACAGTCCTGGGCTCCTGCTTGAAGTGAAGGCCAAGATAAGCCTGCTAATTGCACACTGGTGAAGAAAGCCTACAATTTGTAGAATCTACCACTTGCAGAGTAAATCCGTTTTCAGAAGTCTTGGTGTACAGTAAAGCAAACAGGAAGTCACAAAATTTGTCTCCCTTGTAACAAATGGCCAAAAATCTACCTAGTATATCTAGTCCCATTAACCCTTGTCCTGCTGAACCTGGATATACCCTGCCTTTGCAAACAGTGTAGATCCAGATCAGTTGGCTTCTGAAGAAGCCAACTGATCTGGATCTGCAGTTTGCAATTCAGTTTATTCAGTGAGTTTATGTCAACAATCTGGATCAAGGAATCTGATTGGCTGACTGTTAGAAGTGGGCGTGGCATCTTAATTTATTCAGCATGACAAGGGTTAAGTTTTCTGTCTCCATTGGTAGTAAAGTGCTGCTACCAGAAATCTCAAGTGAGTTGCTTTATAATCTAATCTATACAATGTATATTCCTCTCCTATGGGATCATTTGGATCTATTAGAAAATAGAATATTACTCTACAATGTACTAGAAGGCATGCATAGTATTTCCTGTTAATTACTGTTCATGACAGACTCAATAAAACCATGTCTGCTATTTTTCTTATTTGCTTCAAAAGGATCCCTACTTTCAGAATTTATTTACATGCTGGGTAAATATTCAGCAGACATTATTGTGAGATTTTTTTTTTCTTAGATTTTTTTTTTCTTAGTTTTCTCATGATAAAAAAAAAGCATGATGTTGCGAACCCCTTTTTCTGGGAAAATATCAACAGTTTGTTATTTGCAGATTTTGCTAAAAAAAGAGCCAGTAGTTAGAGTTTACAAGATTAAAAATTTGGCAGGTTCAATTTTTACATCATGTGAAGAAGGAATTTGTTTATTTTTCATGCATATAAATTGTAATTTTGACTTTGAAAGCTGAATAAACAGGAATCTTCCTAAACATAGCTGACCAATGAAGTAGTAATGCAGTAAGCTTTATGGATCTGAAAATGCATAATTGTAGATATTACAGCAATAATTTATGATATATAGTGGGCATTCCTCCCGTCAATATTTCACTGTACTGTTACTTAACCTTTAACCTGCTGGGTTAAGTGAACAAGTTACTGATGTTCTTTTCCCAGAAATAAAGGGCTTGGCATTTCATTCAGATCTTCAGAGAGAGGTTTCAGTGAAATTTCAAGGCCTTCTTTTGTGGGAAATTAAGAAAAAATATCAGTATGCCATTTCCTGGCCAATTTGTGCCTGTTATTATCATTTGACTTTAGGTAAATGTGTATAAACATATCAGATCAAATGAAAAATAATCAAATCTAACTTCAAACAGTTGTTTCTTATTTACAGTAACAAAAATCATCAAATCAATGTCAGTTTCCAATTTATCTCACCTGAATAGTTCAACCATGGCTGATCATAGTTAACCAAAAGCTTTCCTATCTTGTTTGTGCCTTTAGTTAAGTCTGGATTATTTCTCTTAGACCAGTGGAAATTACTCTGTAGTCACAAATTTATGACATAATTTTCAAAGCCACAAACCTAGTGGAATGACAGACACTAATCAATGACACGTCATCTGCTGATTTAGTTTTTAGAGTTTAAAAGGTAAACAATTATGACGCACAAGCAGGATGGTTTTAGATGTGGATAATCTATCATAGAAGCAAGTTAGAATATATAGAATTTTTTTCAAACATAAGCCAAACTGCATGTATATGTAGGTATATAGACTTGGGTTCTTTATTTGTTCAAATTAAATAGCACTTGTTTGTAGCTATTGATACTATATGCTAAGAATATGTACAGAAAAAATGTTAAAATGTATATGCACAACAAGTGTACAGGCCTGAGAATGGCAAAACAGACTTTCATATTCACTTAAATATTTGGACTAATATGCCTGAATAAACAGTGTAGACCCTGATCAAACTGCTCATAGATGAGCAGTTTGATCAGGGTCTACACTGTGTGCCATTCTGCCAGCTCTTTCTAGACACATCATCAGGCAAGTTGAATTGACGTATTCAAGTTTTAGGGTATAAAGTATGGTAAGGAATCAGTGTCTGAATATTTAGGGAAGTTATGATAAATATATGTGAGCCCTTCCATATAGAAATCAGCCCTATGACATGCAACCACCATACATTCAGATCATCATATGTATCTGGGCAGTCTGATCTGAATCTATGCTGGTCACCAACATAATGTATGGACTTCAAATATTCTATTAGCAATCAGCATAGACCCAGACCGGACTGTGCAGATGCACAGGCTGATGTGGGTCTACACTGGTTGCATATATCATAAGGTGAATTTCTGACCAATGAGATTCATATGTATGTACTCAGTGAGCATCCAGACCACACTGCATCCGTGCAGTCGGATCAGAGCCTTTATTGTTCACTAGATTCTAAAATATCAGAATATTAAGTATGCAGAAAGCCTGTGCATGTGTAGAGCCTGGTTTGGTAATTTTGCTTGCATGTGGAATTTTACACATGAGCCCTTCCAAATGGAAAACAAACTTTCAAAATATGCTACCACATGCTAATATAATATACCGGCAGAAAAAGTTCTGCACGGTTGGGGTTTTTGGAAATTAATTTTCATTTCATCCAAAATGCATTAAAATATCACAGACTGTCTTTTAGACAAGCATATCCTGTGCATTTGGCTTCAAACAGGATCAAAATTGATGAATAAATCTCGGAGAAATTTGTGTTTAAAGACACTAGAGGGAGGTCATCAAAAATTGTAAAATCAGTACTGAAATCCAATGATGCTAAAACTGTCTTCAGTAGGCCATTGAGCCGAGCTGATAGTTATTTGGTTGCATAGCAGAACTAAGGCTACCCTTGACAGAAAAATGCTGCTGTAGATTGTCCTTAGCAATATTGTTACCTGGATACTGTTGCCTAGGCCATGGTCGAGACGGTTTGCAAGTGATTTTTTTCCTGAGTTTTTCTATCAAAACTTGACAATCAATCACTGCAGGAGTGAGGAGCTGGCTTGCTGACAATTAAATGATTCCATGTCTGGCATGATTTTTTGGTTTTCATTTAATGAAAATTAAATATTACCCCTTGTCCTGCTGAATAAATTAAGATGCCACGCCCCCTTCTAATTTTCAGCCAATCAGATTACTTGATCAGGATTGTTTCTATAAATTCAAATACATAATGGCAAACGGTGCAGATCCAGATCTGGATCTACACTGTTTGACAAGGCAGGGTATATCCGGGTTCAGCAGGACAAGGGTTAATTCATTTAAGTCTTTAGTTACTATTGCAAACGTTAGTCCGCACAGTCCACCGAGACAACTCTTTGATGAAAATAGGGCAAAAGCTCTTGGTCAGCTAATGGCAGGCATTTGACTACAAGGTGCTTCTAATCATTTCATTGTTCATCAGACCATTATTGTCCAACTTGCACAGCTTTGTCAAGCTACTGGTTCTGTGAAAGACCTACCCAGGTCTGGGTGACCGAAAGTCACAACTCAATGGGAAGATAACTACATTGCAATGACTGTTGGAAGACGCTTTCTCTACGGGTCCTAGTCTTGAGAAAATGATACAACAGAGGCCCAGGTGCTAGTTGGATTTCAGTCCAGATAGCGAGAAACCAGATCAAACCAGTCAGTTTCAACTCTAGAAAACCAGCTAAAACGCCACAGCTTTCCCTCATGGCACTGAGCGTTGAGACAGCAGTTTTGTAGACGCCACAGTAAATGGACCAGAAGGCAATCATCACGAGTTCTTTTTCTGCCTTTGAAAGATCAACGGTCGTATCCCAGTTTGGTGTCGTAGAGCTTCAAAATCCTAGATGTGCATAAGTTCTTTTGCTGAGTTTATATAGACCTTAAACATTGATTTAGTGAACAACAAAGACCTGATCAGACCATCCAGGTGAACAGGCTAATCTGGGTCTATGTTTGTTGCATAGCATAAAGGGACCAGTTGTTGATAGAAAAATCGTAACACTAAATAACTATACAGTGCTTAGAAAACAGGGAATAGGCCTGTAGAGATCTATCATCATAATCAAACTGTCAATAATGAGATCTTTACTGATGTCGTCATGTGCTGATGATGTCACCGTTAAAATACCATAGGGAAAAGATGGGCATTAGTACTCTTTGGGGTACCAGTTTTTGATCACCCTGTTATTTTTTGGGATACAAATGTCATTTGAAAACTGCATATCTGTAATTTATAGTTATTCTTCTATATTTTTAATGCAGATATTTATTTTTATTTACCTTCAAAGAAAAATTGAATATAGACTTGGACCATTTATATAATGAGTCATCCTTGAAATCAAGTTATTTTTTATTCGGTGTATATGTATACATCAGTTTATCTGGAACTGTTTATTATCTGGTCACAAGTAGTTGGTGCAAACCATGCACCAGAAACTAAAATACGTATTGACAAGATGTGTGACTGAATCAGTGCTAAAATTGCAGAAATTAGACCTAAAAATAGTCAACTTTGGCAGTCTTTGTTTGGGCCTTTTACGATTTGCCTTCAAACCTTGACATACTTAAACTGATGTGCATATGAGATCTTTGTGCCTTGTCTCAAAACAGTATTTAAGAAAATATACAGTCGAACCTCGATAGCTCGAACACCAATGTCTCGTTTACCATGGCTCATTTGAACTCATTTTAGTATCTCTACAAAATTCTTCCAATAGATCAAGAGAACAAATATTTGGGGAAATTTTGTCATTTTATCATGAAATTGTGTAGTGTGCTCATTAGAATCACCTCATCATGGCAATTCTAATGAGTACACTCAACGTACAGTTATTATATAAAAATTCAAAAAGATTTCCCTTAATTATCACCATTTGCTTCCTTACCTAGCGCCATGATTAACCCTCAGTGGCTGGAACTACCCATGTCTCGAACAAATTGATCCCAAAGAGGTTCGAGCCACTGAGGTTTGACTGTACTTCAAACCTTCCAAATCATGTTTTCATGTTATTTGTTTTACTTGTCTCCTGTCTAGTGCCTAGGATTGTAGGGATGTCAGAATGTATATTCAGTATTTGGAACGAAAGCACATCAGTTTCAGTCCAGCTTTCTCAGAAAATAGTTAGTATCATAATCTCAGTAAAAGTTAACATAACCAAATCTTTTATCCTTTCTATTTATCCATGAGCTCATATTTTTATCATAATCTCAGTAAAAGGTAACAACATAACAAAATCTTTTATCCTTTCTATTTATACATGAGCTCATATTTAAACCTTCTCATGCTGTATTTTCAAAATGGACTCGACCATGGACTCATTTGGAAGTATTGATATACTCTACAAGGGATAACTCTTTAAATATCATTTTCAGAATGGCAAACAATGCAAATTTTGATGAGCCTCATCAAAATTTACATTGCAAAATCAAGCTATGTTGCCACCAGCATGGAAGGGTTAATGTGATAAACAACTGATGCCCAGTCGGCAACTGTTACCTTCACTATGTCATAAGGTTGATACTGTTTGGAGGGGTTCAAGTTCTATGGTTTTACTTTTAGATTATATTTATAAATAAGTGTTGTGTGGACCAGCAGCCGATAATGTTAATGCATATAGCAAAATATCTGACCCTATCCAATTAAAGGTAGCCACTGGTTCTCAGCTGTATTGTCAAAAAGAAAATTGTAACCAGAAGTCTCATTTGAT
Organism: Anodontia alba; assembly: GCA_964016985.1. Lineage (NCBI taxonomy): Eukaryota > Metazoa > Mollusca > Bivalvia > Lucinida > Lucinidae > Anodontia > Anodontia alba. Next base: position 25,860,464 of record OZ024834.1, read on the forward strand.
TGGACAAGGTCATATTTATACCTATGGATGAAATCTGTGATATTTACACTACAAAATAAAATCTGATTAATCTCAAATAGTTTTTGTTTTTTGTATTTTCTTTATCTTTAATCTAGGGCAAATTCAGCAGAAGATGAATTGGTGACTCTTTTTCTTTTTCCCACAAAATATGATTTGCTATTTCCTATTAAAGGGAAACACACATCAAATAATAGACAAACTAAAAATATAACTAGAGCTGGTGTTTGTAAAACACTATGCCCCCAACTGCCTGACTCTAACACTGTTTGACTCCAACACTGCTTAGCCATGACGGTAACAACAGTACAAATATATGATTTCAATGTTATTTTATCAAAGGGAAATAACTCTTAAATAGGAGATGATTGGGATAAGAAAAAAATACGGATCACCTATTTTTTCATGAGGAATCAAAACATGAAATTTCAAAACATTAGCATACATGGTTCTAAACTTATGCTATACACAATAAAGCAACGACATTAAATGGCCCGAAATTGCGAAGGGCCATAACTCCAACATTTCATTTAATTGGTTCAAAATTTATTCAGGTGATCTCCTCCTCAATCCCAATCAGTATACCAAATATCATGGCTCTAGCTTAAATACTTTTTGAGATATCTTGCTGAAAAAGTCAAAATGCCTAGAACTACAAAGGGCCATAACTACATCAATTTTTCATGGAATTCCCTAAAAAACAAACCAGGTGATCTCCACATCATCCCCAATCAGCATATAATATTTCAAGACCCTAGCTTTTCGAGAAATCTTGCTGACAAGGTCAAAATGAGCAGAACTGCAAAGGGCCGTAACTTTATCAATATTTTCATGGAATTCTCTCAAAATATAATCGGGTAATGTACACATCATTCCCACTCACTGTATCGAATTTCAAGAACCCAGCTTAAATACTTTTCAAGATATCTTGCTCACAAGATTTAATTCTGATTTTTTTCAAAGGGGCATAACTTTAAATAAACATGCTAGACAAGAAACAAAATACGGGTCAGCTATTTTTTCATTGGGAACCCAAATATAAAATTTCAAAACCCTAGCGTGCAGGGTTCTTAAGATATGGCATGCACAAAAAAAGCTTGATGAACGGACAAACAGTCAGATGGACAAATGAAGGCATAATAATATGCCCCATCAATTTCATTCGAAACTGGGGGCATAATCAGGTCATCTACTCATCGCTACCAATCTATTCATCAAGTTTCAAGGCTCCAGCTTCAATAGTTTTTGAGATATTTTGTTCACAAGGGAAACATGCCCAAATTTACAAAGGGCCATTACTTATGAAATATTTTTCAGAATTTACAAAAAAAATTAATCAGGTCATCTACTCATCATTACCAATCAATTCACCAAGTTTCAGGTCTCTACCGGTAGCTCTAATAGTTTTTGAGATATTTTGCTGACAAGATAAAAATGCCCAAAATAACAAAGGGGCATAACTCAAGAAGTATATTTCAAAATTTCTTCAAAAGTTAATCAGGTTGTCTACTCATCACTACCAGTCTATTCATGAAGTGTCAAGGCTCTAGTTCCAACAGTTTTTGAGATATTTTGCTGACAAGGTAAAATTGCCCAAAATTACAAAGGGCCATAACTCATGAAGTATTCTTCAGAATTTCTTCAAAAATTAATCAGGTCATCTACTCATCACTACAAATCCATTTACTAGGTTTCAAGGCTCTAGCTCTAACAGTTTTTGAGATATTTTGCTGACAAAATAAAAATGCCTAAAATTACAAAGGGGCATAACTCAAGAAGTATATTTCAAAATTTCTTCAAAAGTTTATCAGGTTGTCTACTTATCACTACCAGTCTATTCATCAAGTTTCAAGGCTCTAGCTTCAATAGTTTTTGAGATATTTTGCTGACAAGTTAAAAATGCCCTAAATTACAAAGGGCCATAACTCGTGAAGTGTTTTTCAGAATTTCTTCAAAAGTTAATCAGGTCATCTACACATCACTACAAATCCATTTACTAAGTTTCAAGGCTCAAGCTCTAACAGTTTTTGAGATATTTTGCTGACAAGGTAAAAATGCCCAAAATTACAAAGTGCCATAACTCAAAAGGCATTTTTCAAAATTTCTTCAAAAGTTAATCAGGTTGTCTATTCATCACTACTAGTCTATTCATTAAGTTTCAAGGCTCTAGCTCCAACGGTTTTTGAGATATTTTGCTGACAAGATAAAAATGCCCAAAATTACAAAGGGCCATAACTCATGAAGTATTTTTCAGAATTTCTTCAAAAGTTAATCAGGTCATCTACTCATCACTACAAATCCATTTAGTAAGTTTCAAGGCTCTAGCTCTAACAGTTTTTGAGATATTTTGCTGACAAGGTAAAATTGCCCAAAATTACAAAGTGCCATAACTCAAGAAGTATTTTTCAAAATTTCTTCAAAAGTTAATCAGGTTGTCTACTCATCACTACCAGTCTATTCATAAAGTTTCAAGGCTCTAGCTTTAATAGTTTTTAAGATATTTTGCTGACAAGATTGCATCCATATTTTTTCAAAGGGCCATAACTCAGAAAAGGGGCATAATCCTGTCAAGAAAAAAATACGTGTCAGCTATTTTTTCATGAGGAATCCATATATGAAATTTCAAAACAGTAGCATTCACGGTTTTAAAGTTATGCTATGCATCAAAAAGCGTGACGAACGGACGGACGGACGAACAACCCAGAAGCAATATGCCCCTCCAACTTCTTTGAAGTTGGGGGCATAAAGAGCCTGTTAAGCCATATAGTTTGGTGAAAAAAAATATGAAAATTGGATGAGAAATCAGAAAGCTATTTGGCGCTATTCGGTTTTGAATTTCTGAAAAATGCTGTCATAGAAGCCACCCTTTCTTAGAGTTAGTGACCTCATAACCACCTAGCTGACAATCAAGTGTAGAGCAAACATTTTCTCTTCTGAGCAATGAAGATGGCCGTCCACTTCAACTCAACATGTTAATATAACAAAGACCATGATTTTGGCAGCATTATATATCCGACATATCACCTTAAATCTTCAGGGCATTTCCCTGACATCATCAAAGAGATGCCTTGTTTAATCTAAGCCATGCACCTGGACTGGTTCTCTAATTAATAATTATGGAACATTATATTCTTTTTACAACTTTTGTGACAAAATGGCATATGCACAGTGTAGATCCTCTAATCAGGGTCTACACTAATTGCCATTGTGAAACAAACAGATAAAAACAAAACTTAGCCAAAAACATTTGGAATAACCTGATTTGAATTTCAGGAAATTTTTTACTTTCAACTTCTTTATAGTAGAAAAAAATTCTGATCTCCTTCCACTGATTCAAGAAGGGCAGTTGTCATTTACTAAGGGAAGTATGTGCACAAAGTACTGGTTAACTGCTTAGAGGACTAAGCCTGCCCAGGAAAAGTGTGAGTATGTTAACTGACTAGCTCAACATGACCTTAACACTGTTGACTGGGCCATAAACTCCCAACTGCAAGAGGAATTTATGGTTCAAATTATATGAATAATTCTGTCCTGTTTTCTAATGACTTATATGTATGAACCTTTTCAGACTTAGCAAATAATCCCTTCCAATAACTATTATTGTCCTCGGAGGATGATTTTAAAAATACGAGAACGCTTTTACTTATGAAGAATTCATAGAAAAGTGACATAATCTTTTTCATGGATTATATTTATATTTATGCAATGTACAGGGAAGCAAAGTTAACCGTGCAGAAAAGAGTCAAGGCCAACAGAGGACCATAATTGTAGCAAACCTGGTAGATCTGTCATACCCAAGGATGTGTGTGTGGTGGGGGGAGGGGGGGATATTTTTTTAAAGTTTTTATCATATATTTGCCTTAGCAGTCTTCTGCCTCTGAAAAGAACAACCCTGCTGCTTCATGTAATCATTTGAAAGAATGGACCAATAGTAGGATAATAGAAAGTGATCATCATAGTTCATCCTGTGCCTTTGGTGAGCTATACATCTACTAAGTGGGCTTGGAGATGGGTAGTAAAAAAAAAGTAGACCACTGGATATGTCAATGCTTTAGAGTCCCACCTTGTCAGAAATAAGTCCAGTAGAACTAAAAATCAAAACAAAGCTTTATGAAGAATATTTTATTGATGGGCATGTTTCATTCATAAGTTTTCACATAATATGCATGTAACAAAATATACAGTAAATAATCAACAAAGACATGATAAATTATCTTATTGTTAAAACTAAAACAACAAACATATAATTAATAGGTTTACAACAAGTAACAAATTAATAAAACAAAGAAAAATTCCACATTTACCTTAAGTATTTGCTATGATATGCTTGATCAAACAGTATAAACATGGCTCCAGACAAGGTTATAAAGACTTTTCTATTTCTCCAAGTAAACATATGTTGTGGGTACTCATTAGAAGTGCCTCACAGAGGCACTTCTAAGGAGTACTCACAAAATATATTTACTTGGAGAATATGAAAAATATCAGTATTTTTCTGTTGGGAAAAAGTGCTTTAATTGGAACTACATGTATATCAGCTCCTAATATAGTAGTTTGATCATGGGCTGCATTGTAAGCCATTTAGACTATCACCAAGCAGTGTGAGACTGTTCAAATGTAAGGACAATTAAAGAAATAGTTAAGATATCTAAATATTAAGGGACGCTTTGAACAACTGGGCACTGGACACCTAACTCCTCATCATACTTGTCCTAAAATTTGAACAACTCCATTTTATAACCTAATGATGTGTCTAAAAGCTGCTATTTTACCGTATGTTTTGCTGTGACTGATCATGGTCTACACTGATTGCTCAGACCTGCCTGTCAAATACTTAAAGGAAATATGGTAATATGAAACTGTCTGTCCATCTTGGCTGCCAAATTTCAAAACATAAATCATTGTCCTTGACCTTGACACCTCAAACATCCATATGATATTGGTTGAAGTTTGGATAATTCTCTCTTATGGTTATTTTAATGCATACACATGTATAAAATATTTATAGTTATACAAACTTGTAATCAAACATTTTGTTTGAAAACAATTTAAGACATTTTTAGCGGACAACCTTTAAAGCACCACAAGTGCAGCAGACAACATTCTATATATTGTTTTGTTTATTTTTTTCAGACACAATAAGAGTAGACAAAGCCTCCATGTGCCTCAAATAGACATTTTAATATCCAAGAAAGTTTTAAAAAATATTAATACAATCATAAAATGTGGCACCTAACAGCCTGTAAAATTTCAGTTAGTAATCTCTTGTTCTTGAACTGGATAAAAAATGAAAGGATTTTTAATCTATCTCCTGAATTAACATTAATTCAGAGATACGATAAAAAATCATTTCTTTTTTGATACAGTTAAAAAATGTGGGACTAACTGAATTTTCACAGCTGTTAGATGTCACATTTTATGATCAGATTAATACTACATTGTATATTTCAATTTATTAAACCTTTCTTGGATAAAAATGTCTATTTTTGAGGAATATGGAGCCTTTCAATGTCAAGTCTTATATCCTTTAAAAAATAATTTTAAAAAATTATGTCATCTGCAAAATTTTGCAAGGCGCTTTAACCCATTGAAGACTGGAGACCCCTACATGAGTAACTGGCAAACAGTGCAGAATGCAGCATCTGATCAGGGTCTCCACTGTTTGCAAATAGTTCAACCATTTTTATTTAGTAATATCTACATCATAGAGCCTGCAATACCTAAAATCAAAAATGGAATCTTCCAAAATATACTGTGGGAGAGTTTATTCAGTCTTGAATTGGTTAATGGCTACAATAAGAAATGATGTACAGCCCAACATGTCTATCTGAGCTGAATAAATAAATAAACTAGGCAAAAAATTGTCATGAAAGCAGATAATAACATGGTTATCATGGCAGTCTGGCAGGATGAAAAATTATGCTAATAAAGACTATGTCTAAATAAGTTAACAGAAACATAAGCAAATTAAGAACTATACCAAATAAAATACGATATATAGGGGTGTAAAGCATCAATGATCTACTTTATAACTATTTTTACTCTAAGTATGGCACCTTAACTCTTTACCATACTTATCTTAAAACTTGTACTAGCTGATTAGGTTACCTAATGAGGTATTCAAAATGTGACAGAATGTTAAACACTGAACACCCTAGTCAAATTGCTCCTGGGTCTCCACTGTTTGCTCGTACCTGTTCATCTAAATATTCAGGTTTAACAGGATACCACAAACCTCAGTTTAGAGTATCATTATTATATAGGCCGCACCAAGAGAAAACATCCTTCACAAGTGCAAAGTCTCATCCAAGCCATTGCTCTCCATTCATACATTCTACAGTATCAGATGGCACCAGACAGCAAAGGCCCTGATCAGACTGCGTGGCTGTTCAGGCTGATCTGGGCCTTCACTATCAGCATATGCCCAAAGACACATTTTTTTGCATGACACAACCTATATTATTGGGAACTGATTTGAAAATTATGTACGCCTACAAGTGCGGCAGTAAAATCAACAGATGCTCTATGTGAACTGTGAAGACAAAGAGTTGCTCAAACATCTATTTGGTCTTGCCATGATCTATCCTGGTTGTACATCCAAGATTAAAAATTTACCGAACCTACTAAGGGACACTGATACACTTCCAGGGGAGGCAACTCTTCCAGAGTTGTTTCTGCCCCATTTCTGCAAAGGGGTCTATTCTAAAAGGAAAGAATTTTCTTTCCTTTTAGAATAGACCCCTTTTCAGAAGGTAAGCTAACCCATTTTGTCAGTTACCACCCTTGAAAGTGTATCCATTTCTCTTTTCATGTACATCAGCATCTAGACCCAGGTCAGCAAGCAGATCAAAGCAGTCTGATCAGGACCTTCGCTAGTCACTTTATTAAAGCACACAGAATGTACCGGGTGTAAATAAAGACCCCATGCCTGGCAAATATGGCAAAGGAAGATAACTTTTGGGGACAGACAGTTGCTTCCTTAGTATCTGACACCTTTTATAAATGAGCTACTCTTAAAGAAATAATATGCTTCTCCTTTAACCCATTGTAGTCTGAAGACCCCTAAAAAGGTAATTGGCACATAGAGTAGACCCAGATCAGATACTGCAGAATGCAGCCTCTGATCAGTGTTGCCACTGTTTGCAAATAGTTTAGCCATTTTTCTATAGAAATATCTAAATCTCATAGCCTCACGTACTTAGAATTAAAATTTGTCTCTTCCAATATTTAGTATGGGAGAGTCTAATTAGTCTACAATGGGATAAGTGTTTTGTTTGTTTGTGTTGAGGTTTTACGGCCCAGTCAACCCAATGGGGTCATGTCGAGCGCGGTCAGTTTACCTAACCACATGTTTACTGGGCAGGATTAGTTCTCTAAGCGGTTAACCAGTATTGTGCACATTCTTTCGCCAGAAACTGACAACTGCCCTTCTTGAGTCAGCGGAAGGGAGAGAATGACCGTAGAAAATATTTCATGATCAATCTCCACGAAAGAATGTTGCCGACCTCGGCGGGGGTTGAACCCGCGACCTCCTGGTCTCCAGTCGGACGGCGCATCCAACTGAGCCACCGAGGCCGGTGGGATAAGTGTAGACCCCAGTGGTAAGGAGAAAATACTTTCATGTCTTATTCCCCTTCGAAATGTTAGGGTTGATGTGTATGCCAGTAAGATGAGTTTTAATAATGTGTTATTCTGAATGACAGAACTCAGCACAAATAAATAAAATAAAATGAGAATATTAATCAGAATACAAATGCTACAAAATGTAAATGTATATATATAGATTCAAAATTATTTTGAAAACTTTTAAACAATACAGGCTCATATAACCTATACAGCAAGTAGTTTTCCCTATCTGCAAACAAATTATTGGCCAACTCACACAAAACACTATCTTCGAGCACATGAGAAATGTGCCAATTCCAAACATCCTGCATATGTCAGCTCCAGATAAGTAGAGGGAGCATCAGGTAAATGTTTTCTTATTTCTCCATGAAAACATATGTTGTGGGTACTCATTAGAAGTGCCTCAGTGAGGCGCTTCTAATGAGTACCCACAATGTATGTTTTTGTGCAGAAATAAGAATAAAATACTTTTTGGCTGAAAAAAGCCTGATTTATCTAGAGCTATGAAATGCTGTCTCATCAGGGTTTTACTTATTGATACATACTACTATTCGGCAAGATTTTTTAAATAGGCAGCAAAGGCCTTGATCAGATGGCACAACAGCTCATGGTCATCTAGGCGTTTGCTGCTAGCATATGCTTGAAGACATTTTTCTGCTTGACATGACCTATTTGTGGAAGCAATCATTGATTTTAATACCTGCGAGCTTATTCTATTTTGAATCTTCATAAGATTGTCATGCATGATTAAGTTTCATCAATATGGCTGTATATTCATTTCCAATATTCTATTCATGTGTGTGTCTAAATATGATTCATGTACATATAATTTACAAATCCTAACTACATAATTCTATAGTGTTTTTTCCCTCTTATATTAGTACTTACGAACTGATAAACATTCATGGGAGGCACCTCTGTCAAAATCATTTTTCCTCCCTTGTAATAAAAACATTCTGTTGCGGGCAGATAATTCTGTCAAACATTGATGAAATTTGCCAATTAGCAATCCCAAAGCAGATCTCTTTAATATCAATGCATGTACCAAGTTTGGTTGAAATCCCTTGACATTTACAAGTTATCGTCTGGAAACAAAAATTTGGGTGTGTCTCGGGCAGATAACTCCCTCCCAATTTGACGAAATTTGCCCATTAGCAATCCCAAACCAGATCTCTTTAATATCAATGCATGTACCAAGTTTGGTTAAAAACCCTTGAAATTTACTCAAGTTATCATCCGGAAACAAAACTTTGGGGTTTCTCGGGCAGATAACTCCGTCAAAATTTGACAAAAATTACCCATTAGCAATCCCAAACCAGATCTCCACAATATCAATGTGTATACCAAGTTTGGTGAAAATCCACTGATGTTTACTCAAGTTATCATCTGGAAACGAAATACAGACAGACAGAAAGAGAAAATAAGACTTGGCATTTCTAGGATTCACATAAATTGTCAAGCCATAGTTTCTCTATAATTTATAAAAAAAAAAAAACCCAAAGTGCTGTCTGCTGCTTTTTCAGGGTTAAAATTGCCCTGGAGAGAAACAACTGTAATAAGACAATACACAGTGTGGGGAATTCATGTGACCAAATGACTAAGTGCACGGAGTTTGTTACTACTTTTAGCTCCACATCAGGTAGGATTTTTTAGAATATCTTGATTTATACCTGATGGAATTTGTTCAAATAAAGCGCAGAGTACTCGGAAAATCAAGCTCTTTCTGGTGATGTAATCGCTATTCTGTAATCTGGTCTGATTCTCGAGAACATTCAGAGAATGTTTTTCGTCAAAATTCATGTACATTGTCCCGGTAGCTCAGACTGACTGCAAAAGCATTCTTCGAATGTTCTCGAGAATTAGACAAGATCACAGAATAGTGCTTCCACCACCAAAAAGAGCTTGATTTTCCACATACTCTGCGCTTTATTTGAACAAATTCCTTTTGGTAAGATATTCTAAAAAATCCTACCGTATGCAGAACTAAAAATAGTAACAAACACCGTGTACCTAGTCATTTGGTCACGTGGATTCCCCACACTGATACAGTGAACCCTCGTTACAACGACATCATTTGTTCCAAAAGATGTTGCTATTAAAATGAATTTGCTGTTGTACAGAATACTTAATGAGCAGACTGATATCTGAGAAAGGTCTTGTTTTGTTCTTATTTCCTAATAGAGCATATGGTTTGGATATTTGTTAGACTTGCCTCACTGAGGTGATTCTAACAAATATCCAAAACATATGTTCTTTAAAGTATTAAATACAATATTCTTACATAATTTGTGACTAATTGTTACCTCTTAAGCGAAACTTTCGTGACAGTCAAATTGTCATTATAACAAATTTTGTCGTTGTATCGGGTGTCGGTATAAAGAGGGTTGTCTGAATATGGTTTCATGAACAAAATAAGGAACAAATATCTGGGAGGATATCATGGTGTACTTGTAGCATGTGGAATTACAGTATTTATCCTAGGTATTGGGACAACTTAACTCCTTACCATAATTGTCCAAAAATTTGAAAAAAAAAAGTCTATTTACTACCTGATGATGTGTCTAAAATAGTGCTGGACAAGTGGCAAACAGTGTAGACCCAGATCGGATGCCGCATTTTGTGGTGTCTGATCTGGGTCTACACTATTTGCTCAGGCCTGTCTGTCCCAATATTTAGGGTTATTACGGTATATGTAACTAACACATACAGAAATATATTATCTCTTTTGTACAATAAATGATCCAGCACTTTTCATGCACTCTAGACTCTATGTAATCTAATGACATTTGTAGCAAACACCTACACAATCAGCCTGTACAACCATGCAGTCTGATCAAAGTGAGGGATGTTCAATAACATAACACATTACTGTATTTACCCTAAATATTCAGAGTCCTTAACCTTTACCACTCTCTGAGCAATCTTAGCAGATGGCATTTTTGATATTTTTTTTTTCTTATTTTTCAAGAAAATAGGCTTTGAGGAGACAATCTGCATGAAATGTCAAAGCAGATCTTCTTGGAAAAATAAGAAAAAATATTTCAAAATGTCTTATGCTGAAATTTTACCCAGGATCCATGCTTTGTGTAAATTCCCTGAACACCATACTTATACTAAAATTTAGAAATCTATATTTATACCATCTGACTGAATACCTAATGACGTGACTAATATGTTCCAATGGAATAGCAACAATGTAGACCATGACCTGGGCCTACACTGTTTGACCAGGCATGTCTGTCCTAACATTTACAATAAATATAAGAGTTCTAAAGGTGAGTATAATGTTAGAATATACAAGTCACATGTCATCAAGGCAATTTTCATTTGGACTGACTTAATTATTCTTATTCATAAGAATATGATGATATGGTGTTTTAATCTCTTTCAACATAACTGAAGTCATATTGAGATGATTAACCCTTAAACTGTCAATCACAGGTCTGCTTTGTCATCTGCTTGTGATTTTAAAAGTGATTTTTGCAAACAGTGTGGACCCAGATCAGACTGCACCTCTAGGAGCTGTCTGATCAGGGTCCACACTGTTTGCCTGTATGCAAAAATAGGTTTGAAAAGTTTGCAAGAACATTCAGCAGATGACATAAACAGACAACATTTTCAGATGCAGGTTTTCTGGGCATTTTAAGGGTAATAATGATGTGCAATACAGACATAAGCTCATTCTGTCTCTACCAGGAGTTGAACTTGGAACAGATATGCCAGGGTCAAACTAGATCAAAACTGCATCTAAAGGAACAGTCTGATCAGTATTTTCATTGTTGGTTATTCAGCAAGCTTTCTAGACCTATCACCAGGTATTCAAATGGATTACAGTAAATGTTTTAAAATATCAAATACTTCTTGTACCTAAATTTCCCTTTTTATACAGTTTCTTAAAATATCTAGTGGAAATGTTAACACCTCTTCCTATATTTGAACAGATACAGGTTCCTTAATGTAATTCTTAACCCTTGTTCTGCTGAATAAATTAAGATGCCACACCCACTTCTAATTTTCAGCCAATCAGATTACTTGATCCAGATTGTTGATATAAATTTACATACTGAATGGCAAACAGTGCAGATCCAGATCAGTTGGCTTCTGAAGAAGCCAACTGATCTGGATCTACACTGTTTGCAAAGACAGGGTATATCCGGGTTCAGCATGACAAGGGTTAATAATGCTAAAGTGCTGGGAACCACAGAATGAATGAAACCAGTGATGGTTGAAATAACAATATTATGCACAGCTCTAGATAAGGCCCTTTCTTTCAACCAACAAATATTGATATTTATTTTCCATGTATCTCCACTAAAACATGTTGTGGGTAGTGGTTAGAAGTCCTCTAATGACTACCCAGAACACGTTTTCATGGTGAAATAAGAAAAATGAGCCAGCGCATGACAAAACCTACAAAATGGCATGTGCTCCCAGCAAAGACTCAGATCAGCCTGGGCATCCGCCCAAGTAAATCAGAGTCTTCGCTGTCCGCATGGAGAAAGCTTTGGTCCTTAGCTACCCATTGAATTGAATGCACAGCAAACACTCTGATCAGACTGGGCAGACGCACAGGCTGATCTGAGTCTTTGCTGGGAACATATGCCATTTTGTTGGATTTGTCATGTGCTGGCTCAAATATTTATCTAAATATGCTACTTATCTAGAGCTATGAACTGTATAATTAGAGCCATCACTGTTTCCTTGAAGGAAGTCTGGATAAGGGTGAAAGATAAAGGACCTGACCAGATTGAATGGAAGTAGGTTCTCCCCATTTCTACACAAATTAAGGACCTTTTAGCATCATGAGACTCATACTGATCACAGGGTTTTATTCTTAACAAGGAGCTGTCAAATAAAAACGTGTCTGAAGACTTGTGTCCAGGGTTTTGAATACAGTAAAGCTAATGTCATAAAAGTTGTCTCCCTTGCTTAAAAAGGTAGAAGAACTACCAGTGTATTCAGTCTCCTTAAATAATGTCAGTGTAACAATGTATTCTTAAGAAAATGAGTTTTCAGTTGTTGCACAGCTCTAGGTAAGATGCTTTTTTTCCAAGCAGGAAATTTTCATTTTTTTTCTTGTTTCTTCATGTAAACATACCATGTGTATGCCCACTGGAATTGCCTCTGTGGGATTATACCTATGGGTAACCATTACGAAAACACGCCTATTCACATATATAGAAAATTAATCCTCCAAAAATTTAAAATTTTCAAATAAAAAACTGTGATATTTTTCATATTTCTGCTCAAAACATAGATTGTGGGTACTCGTTAGAACCGCCTCTAACGGGTACCCACAATTTATGTTTTAAGCAGAAATAAGAAAAATAACTGGTACCCCTGCAAACCCCAGTTTTACTATATAAAAGTGGGGTTTAAGGGGGTCAAAATTATATAGGTATGTTTTCGTGATGCATGACACATTTTCATGATGAAATAAGACATATTTATCAGGGCCCAGTTGTTAAAAACTAACAATGTCATTAGTTAACATATCGTTAAAACTTTGATCATTAAATATGGCATATATGCTAATATTTTTGCTCAAAAAAATGTGAGTAGCTTTTGCAAAGCTACTCACATTTTTCAGCAAAAATATCTGTGAATTAGATTTTGTATTTACTAGAACAGTTAATATCTTGACCACTAACGAGCTTGTTAAGCTAATGATGCTTTGAACAACTGGGCCCTGATTAATACTATCTACCGCCATGATCAACATAGAATGACCATATTTTCGATGAAAGACTTCTGCCATAGATCTTGCTAAGATGCTTTTTTCAATCCAAAAGTAGATATTTTTCTTATTTCTCCATTAATCATATGTCCTGTGTACTCATTAGAAGCTCCTAAGCAAGGCGCTTTAATGAGTACCCACAACATAGGTTTTTATGGAGAAATAACGAAAAACAAAAATTAAAACACACTTATCTAGACCTAAGTTCTGCTCTAAAATCATTTGTTTGTCATTTGTTTCAATGTTTGAGGTATTAACATGGTAACATCTGCATCACTGAATTTTAGTGCTATATCATATTATCAGTATTTAAAAATGATATTTAAAAGCATAGGTTTAAAAAATATATATTATTAGCCCAAATTTCAATTAGTAGTTCTCTTACTTTGTATGAAATATTAAAAAAAGATAGTCAAATTTGATTTCTGATATGTTATGCGTGTTGAGACAGATTTTTTTTTGTTTTTTGTTTTTTTGTTGTTTTTTTTTTTGCAGAAGTGCTTTAGTTCTACCCTAGTCTTGGAAGTCACAAGACCCATTTGAATTTGACAGCACTCATATGTACAGATCTAAAACAGGAAGCAAATATTATCCTGTGAGAGGTCGAAGGTCAACTTTAACCTTTTCACAGCTACTTAACATCCCCACTGTTGGATAAAACCCACCTTTAGGTATACAAATCTGTTTCTGTCCCACTATTTTTCCATTTCTCGTGAAAAATATCTGAAAGAAAAGAGAAACAAATATTACAGGGTTTTTGGAAAAAATACTTTTCTAATTTCTCTAGAAAACATGTGTTGTAGGAACTCATTACAAGTGCCTCTAGGGGGCCCACAACATTATTTTTACCATGAAGAGATAAGAAAACTAATGACACTTTTTGGTTGAAAAAAGAAGCAACTTGTTCAGAATTCTAACGCTATTAACCATTTACAGACATGGTGAATGGATGTCATTTGACGTGTCATTGTAACCAAATCAGATTCAGAATAAGCATTCAAAGTCATGTAAAAGAGCAGGATATTCTGATATTTTTTGCTGAAAAAATGTGAGTAGCTTTTGCACTGCAAAAGCTACTCACATTTTTTCAGCAAAAAAATTTCAGCATATTTGCGTATCACTCAATGTGAATTTTAACGAATCGTTAACTAACAACATCGTTGGCTTTGAACAACTGGACCCAGGTACTTATTAGAGGCATTATGGTATAAACTGAGACTGCATGGAACAACACTGTGCAGGTCTGTTGTAATACGTGTGTCACCGCATCAGTACTACATGTAAGTAAATCATCTAAGTAAATTGGTTATTATTAAAACGCATCCCCAAAGCTCTCCACATATACATATATAGAACTAATCTTAGCTTTGGTGATTGGAACTAAGCAAACAATAGTTCTGCGGCATTTCACAATTTCACAGTTTCAGATAAACGAGCCATCCATCAAGCTCATAACACAAACACAGGAAACTGTTCTTTTACCAAAGCAATGAAATGTGAATAAACTTTGTATTATTAAAGGAAAACAGCAGTTACACGTAGACTAGAAATGTGTCCAAATTACACAGATGCCCCCACCTGAAAAATGTAAATGCAAATTGCTAACCACTGAAAAACTTAAACAGAAATTGCTAATGCTGGAGTGCTGGACGCGGACGGAGATGGATGAAAGGACAGACAAGGGTAACACTATATGCCCTTTCCACAATTCTTCTAATGGCGGGGCATAAAAATGCAGCCAAGATCCAAATACTTAGGGTAAATACTGCAAAAAAAAAAAAAAGTTTGTGTCTGTGTTCTTTTTATGTCTTTAAACCTCCAATGGAAATATTTCAGACTGAAGTGGTTACCTCCCTTCTCAGTGGAGAGTGGGGGGTGGGGGTGAGGGGTTGCTATTCTTAAAAGAAAGAATTTGTTCTCTTTGGGGTGAACACTTCCTTAAAGAGTGGTTCCAACAGATACATTAGGGAGATAAAGTCCTTTCTATATAAATTGTCTCCTTTTTCCAAAATAGTGACAAAACCTATTAGCTGTATCCAGTCATCTTCAGACTGATCTCAGGCTTTGCTTTTCACGTCAACACTTTGCATGCTGGGTAAAAATTTCAGCAGACCACATTTTGTAATATTTTTCTAATTTTTCCTAGAAAACAGGATTTGACACTTCATGCAAATTGTCTTCTTAGGAGACAATTTGCATGAAGTGTCACATCCTATATTCAAGGAAAAATTGAGGAGACAATTTGCATGAAGTGTCAGATCCTATGTTCTAGGAAAAAATAAGAAATATATCATCAGTTTGTCGTCTGCTGAATCTGCCCAAAGCATTTTAAGTCTTAAGGGGAACTAATCAATGATACAATTTCTGGAGAGGTAACTGCATCAAAACATTTTTGCCTCCTTTCTAAAAGGAAAGAATTTGCATTGCTTCCACTGAGAGCAAATTCTTTTCTATTAGAGCAGAAGGGAAACAATTTTTTTCCTTTAGATAATAATGCTGTAGTGTTTTATGTCCCTTTCAACTTATCTAAGTCATGTTGAGATGATGAAAGGATGATAATACTAGAAATGTGTCCAAAGGACACAGATGCCCATGCCTGAAATACTTAAACGCAAATTGATACCGCTTGAAAAACTTCAACGGAAATTGCTTACGCCATCTTGGACGCGGACGGAGACGGACAGATAATTCGGGGTAACACTATATGCCCTTTTTACCATTCTTCGAATTGCGGGGGCATAAAAAGAATCTGGGCAATGGAGCACCATACAGTCACGAGTTGAATTCCACCTCTGGTGGGATTCCACCTCTGGCGGGATTCCACCTCTGGCGGGATTCAAACCCTGGACCTCGTGATTTGATCTGGAGTGCTATCTACTTGGCCACCCAAACGCTTCTCTTTACTTTTAACCCTTCTCTTGCTAAACACGACATGCCCTGTCTTAGCAAACAGTGTAGATCCAGATCAGTTGGCTTCTGAAGAAGCCAACTGATCTGGATCTGCACTGTTTGTCATTAAATACAGTGGAACCTCGATAATTCTAAGTCCAAGGGACCAAACATTTTTGTTTGAATTATTGAGACTTTGAATAATTGAGGATTAAAATGCATACATATATCTAAGTATATATCATATATCTAAGACTTCAAAATGATTTTGAATTATTGAGAATTTTGAATTATTGGTGTTTGAATTATTGGCGTTTGAATTATCAAGGTTCTACTGTATGTGAATTTCTATCAAAAACCCGGATCAAGAAATCTGATTGGCTGGAAATTAGAAGTGGGTGTGGCATTTTAATTTATTCAGCATGAGAAGGGTTAAAGCTGACAATTTTTCAGAAGAGGCTTAGTTTGGTGGAAAGCAAACAGAAAGTCATTAAAGTTGTTTCCCTTGTATATAATGACATAAAATCTACCAAGTCCATCCCATTCCCCTGATCTCCTATTTACAAGACATTACTCAAATGTACTTACTTGCACTTTGGTTCCCGACTCGTCCTGGCCCTCCCCACCCCACATTAGGTCATCATCAGAATCTGATAGGTCATAATCGTTTTGATCCTCATTACTTAAGAAATCGGGTGAACTATTTTCATCTGGGGAACAATCACTGTCAGCTTCACTGTCATAGTCTGGTGGGAACAATATACCACAACCCATCACATCACCTATACAACACCCAAAAATTATAATATGTAACAAGTCTGAGTAAATTACACCCCTCTGTCTCCCCATATTATACATAGTATACAGAGAACCGAGCTATAAAGAGGTTATGTATTATACTAAGATAAATTCTCAGACGTCTGTCATTTACAAGGATTTATGTGAGTTTATTATGTCCATTTTCCATATTTTAATAATAAGTTTTCTTATTTTTCCCAGAAGACGGTTTGCAGGAAATATCAAAACCTGTTTTCTGGGGAAAATATCATCAATTTATCAGCTGCTGAAATCGGCCATTGTGTGGTCAAAAATATTTTTTTTTTTTTTATTTTTTTTTTTTCACATAATAGAAATTTTCACATAATAGAAATTGCATCAGGTTAATTTCATCTCTGTACTGAAGCAGACTTTTGATTTGATTGTGTTGGGGTTTAACGACACGTCAACCCTTGTGGGTCATTTTGTGTCGTCTCCCAGAGAAAGGGAGAAAAGAGACAGAAGAGATAGCAGAAGAGATGAAAGAGAGGGACAGGGAAGAAAGAGGAACAGGAATGAAAGTGAAGAAACAGAAGAAATAGAAACATCACCTCCCTACCCTTACCTGCTACAAGGATAGCAGGCCTTGCCCAACTGTAAGCCAATATCAGCTGGACGCCCTGGTGACATAAGATACATGACACCTTCGCACCACCCGACCACCCCCGACTGAAGCAGACACCTATACTAAAGTAGCATTAGCAATACTCAAGCACTGAGTACTTAGCTGACTAAATGAAGTGAACAGTGGGTCACTGATACCCCTGGTCAGCGCCTAGCATCCATGGGCCTTGATAATAATTCGAGGGTTGAGCGCAAGACTGGCGTAAGTCAGATGATTGTTTTTCCCCAAACCTAATCTCCTCCCCATGAAGGCGTTATGAAGATTACAACATTTCTTTCTGTAAACAATGAAAATTTAGGTGCCATTGCTCGTATGAGCAATGGCACCTAAATTTGCATTGTTTACAAAGGGGTCCAAGTTACCCCTAAACAAGGGTTTCAAAAATATGTTTGAGTTACCATAGTCTTGCGCTCAACCCTCGATATAATCTCTTTTCACACAAAACTTTGATGCACATGTCTGAATGTTTTATTTGAAAGAAAAAGGACAAACAATTGGAAGAAACCAGAGGACCAATGGTCCTGTAGCATACCCGACTATTTGTTCTAAGAAAGTTTATGGTAACAATTTTAAAGACTGCAACATATGGGAATGGTAGCTGGCACAGTTTGAAAAACCTCTGGTCTCTGTATCCTACAGTTATTTTGGTATGGAATTTAGCTTTAATTAATTTGATGGAACAGACACTATACATAAAAAATGGGTTTTGATGAAGCTTCATACCAAATATATAGGGCATAGGCCTTTAGATTCACACAAGAAGAATTTTAAAGTTTTACCCCATAAGAGTCTATGTAAAACTAGTGCGGGCATTTTTGACCCTTGGACTATAATGTGAAAAATCTTGATAGCAGTTCACTAGATGAAGCTACAGGTCAAATATCAAAGGCCTAGTTTCAGACAAGAAGAGTTCTAAAGTTTTTTCCTATATGGGTCCATATAAAACAAGTGACCCCATGTAAAACAAGGGTCATTTTTTATCCTAGGGCTATAATTGAATAATTTTGGTGGAGGTCCACTAGACAAAGCCACATACCAAATATCAAAGGCCTGGACACTCTACTTTTAAGACAAGAAGATTTTTAAAGTTTTTCCCTATATGTGCCTGTTAAAAAGTGACCCCTGGGGTGGGGCCATTTTTTGGCCACAGGGCTATAATTTGAACAAACTTGGTAAAGACCTACCAAATGAAGCTACATACCAAATATCAAGGGCCTGAAGAAGATTTTTAAAGTGTTTTTACCATATATGGACATGGCGGTCATCTTGATCACATGACCCTGATGTGGCGAACAAAATTTTGTTTTCCGAGCCCATAGAGGCTCCATATGAAATTTTGCTTTGATTGGATCAATGGTCTCAGAGAAGACGTTTGAAGAGTGTGGCTTTTTCCCTATATAGTCTATGCAAAACAAGTGGTTCCTGGGATGGGGCCATTTTAGACCCCAGGGCTATAATTTGAACAACCCTGATAAAGATCCACAAGACAAAGTTTAATACCAAATATCAAAGGCCTGGGCCTTCTAGTTTGAGAAAAGAAGATTATTAAAGTTCTGCCCACAGGAGTATGTAAAAAAATTTGACCTTTCCATATAAAAGTCAAGGTCAACCTACTTTTTCCAAACATTGTTGGGCCTATGTCCCTAATGCTGTATAACAAGCCCTGGGGCCATCGTGGCGGCTACCTTGGTCATGTGGCCTAGGTGTGGTGAACAATCTTTCATTGAGGTGAATCTAACAAATATCCAAAACATAGGTTTCGTTAAAGTATTAAAAACAATATTCTTGCATAATTTGTGACTAATTGTTACCTCTTAAGCGAAGGTTTCGTGACAGTCATATTGTCATTATAACGAATTTTGTAGTTGTATCCAGTGTCAGTATAAAGAGGGTTGTCTGTAATACCCTTGGGGAAACCCCTACCAGCAGAGCTACGGACAAGGAAACTCAAGTATGCATTTCACAGTACAACCAGTTTTGTATTGTTCTCCTATACTGTTTAAAGAAAAAAATCAATTGTTAACCCTTAAAGCACCTTTGAAGCAAAATTGCAGCAGAAAACATTATATCTTTTTTTATTTCAACTCAGCAAAAAATGGGCTTGAAATCTGATATTTCAAGCCTTACTTTCTCTGAAAATAAAAAAGAAATTCAAAATGCTATCGGTTTCGGTTGTGAGTGGTGCTTAAATGGTTAATGTCTGCAAAAAATTGTCTGAAACCTCACAAAACACTCAGCAATAAGAACTGCTTTCTTAACCCATTTTAGACTTAATTCACCCCACACTGTATATTGGAAGAGTTTCAATTTTAGGTATGTCAGGCTATATGATTTAGATATTCCTAGAGAAAAAAGGCTAAACTATTTGCGAACAGTGGGGAACCTATCAGATGCCTCATTCTGCAGCATCTGATCTAGGTCTAACCTGTTTGCCAATTACCCTTTTGGGAGTCTCCAGACTAAGATGGGTTAATTAAATGAACACTTCCTCTATGCTCTGCTCACAAATTAATGTTCTGGGCCCAGTTGTTCAAAGCATCGTTAGCTTAACAAGCTTGTTAGTGGTCAAAATGTTAACTGTTCTAGTAAGTACAATATCTAATTCAGAGGTATTTTTACTAAGAAAAAATGTGAGTAGCTTTTGCACATGCTACTCACATTTTTTCAGCAAAAATATTAGCGTAATGCCATATTTAATAATCAAAGTTTTAACGATATGTTAACGAGATCATTAGTTTTGAACAACTGGGCCCTGGACTTCACACTTCTAGTATCAGAGAAAACTTTACCTTTATGACATCTTGGTCCAAATGGATCTCCTATACCAGAACCAACAAATATTTTACCATCATCTGAAAGACATAAAGACAAAACTGTCTTCATTTATATGTCACACTCCATAGATGGTCAATGTCAAGCAAACTTGAGGGTCTTCAAGCAGGTTTTAACACAAAAGGCTCATATCAGCTTGCATGGCTGCACAGCCAGATTGAGTCTTCTGTGTCTGTCAATACATTACTGTGTGACCTTGCAATTGAACAGCAGCATAAAGGCTGTAAAAGGCCCTATTCAGACAAAAAGGATGTACTGACCAATCTGTTGTAACAGTTGTTTTTGTATTTTTTGTCAGTGCAGCATAAGCAAGACCCTCACATTTGTTGACCCTTTCTGTTTAGCATGTCCTATATATAAAAATGTAATCAACATAATCTATTGTTGTTGTTGTTTTTTTTTCTGCTTAACTCATTAAAGACTGAATAAACTCTCCCATACTATATATTGGAAGAGTTCATTTTCAATTTTAGGTGTGTCAGGCTATCTAATAACTATTTGCAAACGGTGGAAACGGGTCTGCACTGTTTGCCAGTTACCCGTTTAGGGGTCTCCAGTCTTCGATGGGTTAAAATAATTGAATACTGAAATTCAAAGGCTTAAATAAGGTTTAATGGGAAATTATCTATCCTGCGTAACTAGTATAAGGTCACTCATCAGGACTGGTCTTAAAGGGATTGTTCAAAGAACTACATGTAGTATCAACTTGGCTAATAATTTCTAATCTATGTACAGGAATTTTGGTTTAAAACTGACAACAGGATAATAATAAAGTTTTTATGTCCATATGCCATTTATCTATGACCTATAGATGTCGATTCATAAATATCCAACCAATGAAATGCTTCTAATGAGTACCTACAAAATATATTTTTATGGTAAACTGGAGAAAATTATCCCAGAATTACCACCAAACTTCCTCCTAAACAAGTCCTCTGTAATAATAGCCACCTCACTAACATATTAGCCATTTATCATTAATGCAACCCTGTACTTACCAGCATGGTATGCTATAGAACCTTTATTCCATCCAGGGTGTCTGTCTCGAGGATAATTCTGAAATAATCAACATAACTAATCAGTTCACTAGTGCTGTACTCTGCTTTCAACATTTTTCATGAAGTTTGTTTTTCACCTGGCACTTTACTATTTTAAAAAAGAAGGTATTTTGGGGGACTTAATGCAAAACCTTTGAACTGACCATGCATCTACAGTGGTATTTTATACATCAGTTTAAGAAACTTAAGATATGACTCAGCAAAGATACATGTAAGTTTTTTTAATTGACTCATTGAGTTGATTCCAGTCATAACATACATTTCCACAGAGAATTAAGGATAATACTACTTAAAATACAACTGCTTTGTCATATAATGTACTGCTATTCGTCAGGGTCCAGTTGTTCAAAGTGTCGTTAGCTTAACGAGCTCGTTAAGGGTCATTTCGTTAACTGTTTTAGCGGATTCAATATACAATATTCTGATATTTTTTGCTGAAAAAATGTGAGTAGCTTTTGCACTGCAAAAGCTACTCACATTTTTTCAGCAAAAAATTTCAGCATATTTGCATATCACTCGATGTAAATTTTAACGAATCGTTAACTAACGACATCGTTAGCTTTGAACAACTGGGCCCTGGTTGATTATTTCTTTGAAGTGAAAGAACCTATGTTTCCCTGCGAAATAATAAAAATATCCATACTTATGGGTTAAAAAACAAACACATCTTAAAGGCTCCATATCCCTCAAAAATAGACATTTTATTGTCCAAGAAAGGTTTAATAAATTGATACATGGTATTAATACAATCATAAAATGTGGCACCTGACAGCCTGTAAAATTTCAGTTAATGTCTCGTTCTTGAAATGAAATGATTTTTTATCGTATTTCTGAATTAATGTTGCCAATATTAATTCAAATATATGATAAAAAATCATTTCATTTTTGATTCAGTTCAAAAACGAGAGACTCACTGAAATTTTACAGACTGTCAGATGCTGCATTTTAATATCGTATTGATATTATATATCAATTTATTAAATCTTTCTTGGATAAAAAATGCCTATTTTTGAGGGATATGGAGCCTTTAAAACTTGAATGCCCCATTTTATAATTTGCCAATGAGTCTAAAACATGCTGGTTAGTTGGAATCAGGGTAGACCCTGATCAGACATTGCGTTCTGCAGCAGGCCTGAATGTCCCAATATTTAGAGTCGATATGTTATTTGGGCTGAGATAAAGTCAATTTCAAAATACAACTTTTGAACCAGTATACATCTCATGGGCACTTATTGGAATGCCTTGGTGAGGTGGCCATTGAATACCAACAAGAAATATTTTTTGCTGTAAAAATCACTTATCCTATTTTAGTGCCATAATTATGGTCTTAATATCTGAAGCTATGAAAAAACATACACCTTACTTAATAAAACACTACGACATTTCAGTAATAATCCAGACTACTGTGTATATTACAAAGGAGACTTGACTTAGACAAATTGTATGCATTATAGATGTATGATTGTATTTAAGAGAAAAGTGCATCTTACCCGCCTAGCTAATCCTATGGCAATATAACAGCTTTCACCGGGATCTAATATTTCTATTTCAAAATAATGGTGCATGGTGTCTAGTGGATGTTTGGCCTGGGCCAACCCTACATCATGTATACTCTTGCCTCGTCCTGAGTACTCTAGTGTCTGAAAAATACATCAAATACAAATTAACAATATCATATTTAGTTTACCTGATTTTCCTTTACTACACCCAGCTATCAATTTTTTACCAATAAAACCTAGATGTTCAGCTGCAGATTGTGCATTTTTTAGCCAATAAAAACATGTAAAACCTTTAACCCTAGCCATGCTGAACCCGGATATAACCTGCCTTTGCAAACAGTGTAGATCCAGATCAGTTGGCTTTTTCAGAAGCCAACTGTTTGCCAGCAAGTATTTGCATTTACATCAACAATCTGGATCAAGTAATCCGATTTGGCTGAAAATTAGAAGTGGGCATCTTAAATTATTCAGCAGGACAAGGGTTAATAAATGTGCTGCACACTGATTTTCCTACAGGTGCATGTAGATATAAATTTTGTCGACATTTGCAGCCTATCAAAACCCTATCAAAAACAGAATATGTGGTCAAAATGAGGCTGAGTTATGCCTATCTGAATACCAAATTCTTGATAAAATATATTGTAACCCCATAATCTGTTTTCAAGCCTTGACATTTCATGTGAATCATATGATTCATGTGAATCACAAAATTACAGGAAATGTCAAGCTTTACTTTCTTGGAAAAATAAGAAAACAGAATTTTATCTGCTGCTGTCATGACTGGCACTTTAAGAGTTATTCTTCCAGCTATATAATAGCAAACACACTTGTAAAGTGTTTGCTTTACTGTAGAGAGGCTGATAAACATATCTAGGCACCCAAATCTCGTGGCAAACTTTGTTTTATCTTGTTGGCCATTTTGAATTTGGGATCACTGTAGGCATCTAAATCTCATATGACTTCTCTGAAGAAGCCAACTGATCTGGATCAGCACTGTTCTTCATTAAATATGTGAATTTCTATCAAAAACCCGAATCAAGTAATCGGACTGGCTGGAAATTAGAAGCAGGTGTGGAATCTTAATTTATTCAGCCTGACAAGAGTTAATATAAAGGCGGATGCAACTTACCTTCAGACCAAAATCTAGATGCAAACTAGAAAATGTTTTTAAGGAAGGAGGTAAATATATCCTATTCGATTACTTATTTCCTTGATAGTGTATCCATTCCACTTAATTCATTTTTTTTTTTTTTTTTTAAAAAAAAGCTTACCATGCCATTTAACTTGACATCGTGTAGCCGGGACCACTCTTCCTCTCCACTATCTACAGCCATGAGGATTAATTCCTCATAGTGCCACTCAGCATCTAGGTTTAACTTCACTTCTTCTCCCTCAGAGTGCATCCCTACAGCTGGGTACAGCCCACCAGCAGGGTATGGGACAGTTACTGTGCCAACCTAGAATGACATGAAAATAGTTTTATCAGCAACTGCCTCTCAACATGCTGATCATTTCTTTTAACTTTCATGAAAATCTGAAACAATAAGAAATGTCAATAAGCAGTGTTTATTAGGTACCCTCACTACACAGAAATCAAAATGTAATGGACAGATGAATGAACAATGTGAAAACAGTATACCCCCATAAACACAGTTTGTGGGGGTATAAAAAGAGTTGAAGTAGCTTGCATCACAAATTCCGACAGACAGACTTACATGTAATCATTTCAGTGAAGTTTCATGAAAATCTACGAAAATACGCCAAAACAGTTTACATCCAAACATGGACAGATAGAAAAAATTACCCAGTAACTAAAAAAAACTGTTTTGTCCTGTACTGCTACTCAACAGGTTGATTATTTCTTTGTAGTTTCATGATAATCTAACAAACATTGTAGCAGATGAGCAGTTATCACAAACTTGCTCAGATGGATGGACCGACATGTGATGACTCCTATATATGCCCTCATAAACTTCCTTTGTTCAGGTTAAATGAAAGAAAAGTTCCTATCACATGTAATCCAATGCAGATGATCAGATTTTTGACCAAACATTGTCACTGAATCACTGAAATACAGTTGGTGGCCCATTTACCACTATTAAGTTTCCTCATCATGAATTATTCCTTGCATAATTTCATTTGTGATTTATGCCATTAGTGACAATGGTCCATAGCTCCAGATAAAGAGGGATAGCCACATTATATTTTTCTTATTTCTCCATGAAAACATATGTTGTGGGTACACATTAGAAGCACCTCAGTGAGGTGCTCCTAATGAGTACTCCCAACATATGACATTTTGGAGAAATAAGAAAATTGTCCATACTTTTCAGCTAAAAAAAAGAGCCTTATCTGGAGTTATGCAATGGTCTGTAGATAAGGTGATAATTGTGCTGATTTAGGAATTTTTTGCTATTCTTGCATCAAAATTTATCCTATATCAGTGGAATCAACTCAGTACAATGATTCTTATTCCTTTACCTGCTGAATAAATTAAGGTGGCAAGCCCACTGCTAATTTTCAGCCAATCAGATTACTTGATCTGGACTGTTGCAACAAATTCACATACTTAATGGCAAAAAGTGCAGACCCAGATCAGTTGGCTTTTTCAGAAGAATCTACACTGGATCTACACTGTTTGCAAAGGCAGGGTATATATGGGTTCAGCATGACAAGGGTTAAGATTTAGCTTGCTGTAATTGCGTGAACATTTTCATTATTATAACAGTAATTCTTTTGAAAAATGAAGTTGAAGAGCAGAAAAAACTCAAAATGTGTCAATACAACACAGATGCCCCTGCCCAGGGGTCATCCTCACCCAGAAACAAGCACTTTGCAAAAAAAAAAAAAAATGGACAAGGGCCATAACTCCTATAATAATTGGTGGATTTTACCCTAAATTGAACGCGACCTATATTTTATGATTATATATACCTGTGAATAAAATATGAATCCAATACACTAATCTTTTCAAAAGATACTGAACGGAAACCATTCATTTTTCATACATATGGACGGGACGTATATACTATATATAGGTATACTATATGATACTATATGGCCCCCATTGAAAATGGCAGGGGCATAAAATGTTCATGTAGGGAAACTGTTCGAAAAAGAGCAACTGATCATCAGTTGGTATTCAGAAGCTAAAACCAACTGGCTGTCAGTTACTCTTACTTTTGACAGTTTATTATTTCAGATTTTCAAACTGTTTATGTGAAAATACACTTTTTACCAAGGAATGTACTTCGATTTTTTTTTTTTATTTCAACTTATTTTGAATATTTGCAGTAATAATGAAATGATCATCAATCCAGCTCCCAAAAATGTGAAGTGATAACTCAAATTTTACTAACCATACATACAACATCTAGACTTAAAACAATAAACTGCATAGATGTGCAGGCATGTCTGGGTTTTCACTATTTAACATGCCTAGATAAGACACTTGTTTTCATTCTTGTTTCTCAGCAATACAAATGTTGTGGATATGCATTACAATCATCTCATCAAGGCAATTCTAATGAGTAGCAACATCAAATGTCTCAGTGGGGAAATAAGAGAATTATTTATCTGGAAGCCCTTCCTATCAAATCTACTCTCAATAGTTGGACACTTAACTTTGTCCTGCTGAATAAATTAAGATGCCACACCCACTTCAAATTTTCAGCAAATCAGATTACTTGATCTAAATTGTTGCTATAAATTCACATATTGAATAGCAAACAGTGCAGATCCAGATCAGTTTGGCTTCTTAGAAGCCAACTGATCTGGACCTACACTGTTTGCAAAGGCAGGGTATATCCGGGATCAGCAAACAAAGCAGATCCTGATCAGATGTGTGCATAATGTAGCATCTGATCAGGGTCTACACTGTTTGCCATTCAGTCAGCATTTGTTTAGGCACATCACCAGGTTGTCAAATTTTAATTTCAAGCCATATACATTAATCCTTCTCTTGCTGAACACAACATACCCTGTCTTAGTAAACAGTGTAGATCTAGATCAGTTGGCTTCTGAAGAAGCCAACTGATCTGGATCTGCACTGTTTATCATTAAATATGTGAATTTCTATCAAAACCCGGATCAAGTAATCTGATTGGCTGGAAAGTAGAAGTGGGCGTGGCTTCTTAATTTATTCAGCTAGGCAAGGGTTAAGGTAACTAACGTGTCCAAACACTTCAGGTAACTATGGTATACAAAAGGCTTTTTTGTAGATTTTGCTCTTTCCTCATTCCAACAAGGCTGGAAGGTGTTTTACCTCTTGGCCATTTCTAGTAAAGAACACTTGTACAGCCTGGTCTGGCTGAGGTCTCTCCTCTCCCTCATTGGCCTTGAACTTGATACCACAACCCATTCTATCACCAATGTTACACTTGGACCCAAATGGACGCCCAAAACCACTGGCTTTGAATAACCTGGTAAAACAAAGCAAATATATGTTTTGATAGTTTCAGCAAATCCAACAAACATGGGAATTATTAAGGAGTACCATATTTGACAATTCTGGGATAATATTTCTTTTTTCCTCATAAAAACATATGTTGTGGGTACTCATAAGAAATGGCTCAGTGAGGTTCTTTTAACCCTTGTCATGCTGAATAAATTAATATGCCACTCCCACTTCTAATTTCAAGCCAATCAGATTATCTGATCCGGGTTTTTGAAATTCACATATTTAATGACAAACAGTGCAGATCCAGATCAGTTTGCTTCTGAAGAAGCCAACTGATCTGGATCTACACTGTTTGCTAAGACAGGGCATGTAGTTAATGGGCACCCATAACATATGTTTTTATGGAGAACTGGAGAAAATTACCCAAGAATTATTACCACTCACTCTTCATTAAGAAGTGCTCTGAAAAAATTTACTGAAAGCAGAACCACTATCATCTTATTGTCCTCCACTGATATGTTAAGCTTTTATAAGGTTATACTTAGTACTTTTGACTATTTTAGATATTACAAAAATCAAGATTTCCTGAACAGATCGTCACAGGGTGGCCACACATTTTTAGCAATCAAATTCCCTGATTTTTCCCTGATTTGATTTGATTTTCCCTGATTAAAACTTTAATATTATCGCAATGGCCCCTACTTTTAGAAGTCATATACTGATTCAAATGCTGTCAAGTGACATGTTTATACACAATGCTGTCACAATATTCTTAATTAAATGAAAATTTATCTAAAATATGATGTACATGTGCTAATTTACTTTCATGGTAGTCAAAATCAAAACTAACAAGTACTCCATCTTTAAGTAAGATTAGATCTGCAGGTATTTTAAGCATATGGCAGAAAGAAACCACAAGTAGCCACATCTGAACAGCTATAAAATTTGAATATTTTGACCTTTCAAAGATAAGATTTTTTGAAATTCCTTGATTTTTCCCTGATTTTCAGCAAAATTTCAAATTCCCTGATTTTTCCCTGCAGGGAATTTTTTTTCACCATTTTCCCTGTTTTCCCTGTTTTCCAGAGTGCGTGGCCACCCTGGAGACACAGATAAATGGATTGAAAATATTTGCACACCTAACAAACTCAAATAATGAGCATAATAACCTAATTTATCTATAAGGATATATCAAGTTGCATAATCCAAAGTACTATTTGAGTTGTCACAGGACAAATTTTCTAGTACAACAAATATGCTCTTTATTCTTAGCAAAATTACATTATAAATGGGCTGAAGTCTGACAAAAATGACCTTATGGCAAATTTTGAAAATTTGTACTTTTCATATATTCCGACTAATCCATCCATATAGGGTCATTTCTTACAAAAATCAATGATCTGTCATCAAACAATAAAGAGATATGTGCCTTGTAGTTGTTATAGGGTGTCAAGTCTGCATTTAAAACATCAGCAAATGTTATGATATCATAGTACATTTCTAACTTTAGTTTCAAGAGGAAAGACAAAATGTGACAGTACAAAGTCAAAACTTTAATATATGGGTTGCTATATGTTTTCTTTATAAGTATGCCTAATCATTTCTGCAACTTGAATGAAAGTTGTTCCTACTTAGCTATGTTTCTTTTTGGAAACACAAGAACTTCATGAATATGGCTACATCAGTAATGTGGTTGCCACGGCAACAATTATGTGACCTTTGAACAAAGTGTCTCCAAATTTAGAAGACAGGATATGCAACTATGCATTGCTCATAACAAATGGTATTTGAAGACAATGAAACAAAATTACCATTTTCAACACTTTAAACATATATTGCTCAAAACACTGCAGAATGATAAGTTCCTTTTGTCAGCTGGGTGGCCCAAATGGGAGATATTTTTTTTTCTTCTCTCTTATTTTTGTCAGAAAATAGCATACCTCCAGATTCCAGATAAGAAGACTATCCAGAAAATTATTTTTCTTATTTCACCCCAAAAACACACATGTATACAGGTACTGCCTGTATGGAACACAAACCATCAGTGTTTGAGTTATTGAGGTTCTACTGTATATTTATGGTACAGTAGTTATCATGAAGTTAATTTAACATTACAATTTTAATAACAAAGTTTCAAACAACATGGATCAGCATGCCGAACTTAAAATCTTACTTTCCATCATCAGCATGGTATCCCACTGAAAAAGCTCTCCAGCCTGGCTGTGAGTCCATGGGATATCTGTAGGGAACCAGCCCTACACCTAGAGAAAAGAAAAACAAGAAGTTAATGTGTTGCATACCATTTTATTCTGGCTATTTAAAATATTCATCAGACCCAAATCAGATGCCGCAAAATGCGGCATCTGGTCAGGGTCTCCAATGTTTGCAAATAGTTCCAGTGCTCCAGCTAGCTCTATATGGAGGGGCGGGCCGCCCCTCTTGCCCTTTCCTGCCGCCCCTCTGCCCTTCTTAAGCTGCCTTCTGTATTGTTTCAATTCCAGACATAAAACCCTACATTTTGGTGAAAATTTCATGAAAATCGGACCAAAATTAAAAATATTATCAGTGTTATGTATACTCTATTTTTGAGGTATTTATTGTGGAATGGGACTATATTTTGTATTATGTCTTGATACTAAGCACATCACATGGCATATGGTGCCCTCATTCTTGTATGACCGCGCAAAAAGTGCCCTACCCGGCGCCCCTCAGCCCTCAAATCCGAGCTGGAGCACTGAGTTCAATCATTTTTTTTCTAGGAATATCTAAATCACATAGTCTGACATACCTGAAATGGAAAGTAGAATCTTCTGATATATAGTATGGGGGAGTTAATTCGGGATACAATGGGTTAAGATCAACAAATCTTGTAAAACACTACATGTATATAAAAAGAAGACCCTGTTCAACACAAGGGTCTGTTTGACCATATTGACAAAATTAACTCTTAAAGTGCCAAGTAAATTTTGTAGCAGACAACTTTCTTTTTTCTTTTTTTTTTTTCTTTTTCATAGAAAATAAGTCTTGGCATTCCATATGAGTCATCTGCTTGGTTGACGATTCAAATGAAATGCCAAAACTAAATTTCTATGAAAAAACAACAAAAAACGAAAAAAAAAAAAAAAAAAACATTTTTGCTGCAGTTGTGATTGGTGCTTAATAAGGTAAAATAACACAGAAGTTCAGCCAGACAGGACTATTGATTTATCAAAGTGCTGCCAGTAATCTGAATGCACCAAATTGATGCAGTATGATAGTTTTGATGCCTCAAATGAAGATTAGCTTGTGAAAGGTGCAAGGGTGCAGTCTTTAGTTATCCTTACAAAGTAGCCAACTGATTGATTGGTTTAGAGTTTTAACTCCCCAGTCAACACTATTAAGGTACATGTAATGTCGAGCTGATCAGTTTACCTCACTACAAAATTTTCCTGGGCAGGCCTAGTCCTTTAAGTGGTTAATCAGTACTTGCGCACATTCTTTTGCCAGAAGCTGACAGCTGCCCTTCTTGAATCAGCAGAAGGAAGAGAATGAAAATATTTCATGATCAATCTTCATGAAAGAATGTTGCCGGACCCGGCGGGTATCAAACGCGCGACCTGATCACCAGTCAGATGCACATCCAACTGAGTCACCGAGGCCAGTAGCCAACTGATATGGAAGGGTTTGGCTTTGCCTACAGCTATAGTAATGACAGTGCCTATCCTCTCTATCCCAAAGTAAACATTTGATATGACAGCAGAGTTTGGTCAAACCTATACAGAGGAATCATTTAGGAGGAGTATTTGGTGATAATTCTGGGATATTTTTTCTTATTTCTGCATAAAAACATATGTTGTGGGTACTCATTACAAGCTCCTCAGTGAAGGGCTTCTAATGAGTACCCACAACATATGTTTTATGGACAATGGAGAAAATTATCCTATAATTACCACCACCAAATACTCCTCCTTAATTATTCCTCTGCTATAGCTGCTACAACTATGCCTCAATGAGACAACTGCATATCCTCCTTACCCAAAAGTAACACTTAGGGAAGTGTCCTGTTTATACTGATATTTACTATGAGGCCTGTGGGTATACTCCCAAGAAATTAAAAGATATTTATAAGAGGGATTGCTTTAACTTACACATGTAATTGCTGAGGCTTGTTACTACATGTCACAGGTCTAGATAAGAGTGGGTATCAGGTAAATATTTTTCTTATTTCTTCATGAAAACATATGTTGTGGGCACTCATTAGGAGTGCCTCATAATTTCTCACCAGTTTTGGCTGAATGAGATATTTTCTCCTATGATATTCTGAGCCAGAATTATCCCTTCTTTTTGAATGAAAAAAGTGCTTATCTGAAGCTATGCAAAAAGACAATCAACTACATGTATGTAAGTTTTTCATCTTATTTGTAAGACCAGTGACCATTATTTGATGATGATGATGATTTGGTGTTTCAACATTATTTAAATCATAGTATAAACCCTTCTCTTGCTGAACACAACATGCCCTGTCTTAGCAAACAGTGTAGATCCAGATCAGTTGGCTTCTGCATAAGCCAACTGCTCTGGATCTGCATTGTTTGTCATTAAATATGTGAATTTCTATCAAAAACCCAGATCAAGTAATCTGACTGGTTGGAAAATTAGAAGTGGGCATGGCATCTTAATTTATTCAGCATGACAAGGTTTAAGAATACCCTTTCAACATTGTAAAGTCATGCTGAGATGATGGATAAGTCTTAATTGTAGGCTCTGTCAAATAAAGCACAGTAAAGTCATGAGCTAAATTCTGCCTCCATTGGGATTCTAACCCAGGAACTTGTGATCTGAAGTTGGGAGCGCTAACCACTTGGCCATTGGGATGAGCTGACCATTATTTGATCTAAACCTATAAAAATCAACTGTGTGAATGGTTTCTTACCTATAGCTGCAATAAGACCAGTATCTATTATTTCTACCTCAAAGTAATAATCATCAGATGTGAGAGGGTTGGCTGCTACATACAAGCCCACTTTATTCAACTCATTTGGCACAAAACTGAAAATAAACAGAATTTCAAAGTAAGAGCTGTGTAGTGTTTAATATACTGCATAGCACCATACATTATATGCAAAGTTTTGTCAGTTGTGCACTGACTTAACCTTTACCACTCTGGGCAATTTCAACAGATAACAAATCAATGATACAAGGGATGTTCAGAAAATATCAGTCTTTGGGCTCTTTCTCAAAAAAAGTTCATTCCCCATTTTTGCCATCTTCATGAGAACTTTAGTATTCCCTCTGCATATCATGAAGACCTACTGCCAAATTACTGACTTACAGCTGAAATCAAAGCCAAGCCACCCTGGTCTCGTATTTGTTTTCATCGACCCTTTTTTTCAGTTCTGGAAACAAATAGTCACAGGGACAAGGCCTGGGCTGTTCTGTGAGTGAGACAACAATTGCCACTTAAAGAAGTTGATGTTCTACTGTAGATGAGGCAGTATGAGAGAGGGGTATGGTCATGCAAAAGAAAGACATTTTCCTGTGCTAGCATCGAATGCAATTTTTTTCAGTTTTTCTTTGTTTTTTTTTTGTTTGTTTTTTTTGTTTTGTTTTTTTTCAAAATTACTTCTGAACAGTATCTAGCAGTCACAGTTTGATCTTTTGGCATGAAATGAGCCAGTATTATTTCATGTGAATCCAAAAAAGCAACCAGCATAACCTTGCCAGCAGATGGAGACTGCATAAACTTCTTGGGAGGTTGGGGACCAGCTCATTTCCACTGCTTTGATTGAGCTTTTCAGGTCTTTTGTTTCAGGTTCAGCATGATAAATCCACATTTCATCCAAGGTGACAATATAGTTCAAAAATATATTTTCATTATGGTTAAAATGAAGTTTTTTAAAAGTAAAACATATTTTAACGAGTAATACTTAACCTATAGATAATGTGCTATTCTCTTCTGTTTTCACACCTTCCAAAGAAAAAACGGCCTTTCAGTTGTTAATTAAAGGCTTAAACCAGAAGGTCCCTTAGGCAGTTACCTGTGTGACGTAACTCCTCCCGCTCAATTGATCACGTGTCAGTTTCTTTTATGTGTAAAACAATAGACACAATTAGGAGAGATAAGCGAGGGTGGGCGGAGGGAGATAATTGATTATCTATAGGTTAAGTATTACTCGTTAAAATATGTTTTACTTTTAAAAAACTTCATTTTAACTTCATAATACATTAACCTATAGATAATGTGCTAGAATTTGAAGAATAGGAGGGAGGTGCTCTCCTAATTCTAACACCAATAATATCTCACCACTTCTGGTTAAAGACTCAGGAAATTCTAAGGAATCAGATACATTCTAATTCTATATTTAATAGAAAGAATGATCTAGATTCACAAAATAGCATATCTTTAAGGTATTATGATCTAACAACCTTATATAAAATAGTAGACTCTAGAGGAAGCCAGTTCTTAAGTCTCAGAGACCCAACATTGGCACCCCCCCACTCCCCCCCCCCACCCCCCCCCCCCCCCCCCCAACTTTTTTTTCTTTTTGGGAAACAACAATTGGCTTCAAAAAGAAAAAGGAGTCATTGAGACATAACATAAATATTCCATTGCAAAGTAAGCTAGGAATATAGAGATAACATTTTCAAAACAATATTTGTAAAACAAAAAGCCAAGACCATACACTGTAAGTAGTCTAGAGTCTTGAATAAATAAGGAAAAGTCTACTCGGTGGACAGGGCTTCCATTAACTTCCAGACTCAGGAAGTCCCAGACTTCCTACCCCGCAAATTTAGAAGTCCCACAGGAAAACCTAGGAAGTCCCACTTTTTTTCCGTGCTTCGTGCCCTTTCTTTAGTAGAACATAGGTTCTTATTTCAGTGTCACACAGAATCATCATGATATACGCTTCTCTTAGATGTGTTTTAAAAATGTCCTTAACGCTTATTAAAATTCGATCGCATCTTTTTGGAAAGCCTGTACTTGTATGTCGGACCTTAGAGAAAGCATCAACATTGGTACAACTTCGCATTGGTTTCAAAGCCCTGGGAAAGAAAAAAACATGTTTTCTTAAAAACATGTTTTCTTAAAAATAAACTATGCTGAAATTATTTTGCAAAAATGTATTTAATGAAATATTTTTTCTGATTGAAGCTGATCAACACGAGCGAACCAGTTGCTTACTTCACAAAAATTGCGGGAAAACGGCACCGACTCGTGCAACAACAAACAAATAAAAGGCAGCTCTCGATGAAATACCAACAGCAAAACGTTCGTTCGCGGAGAAAAGCAAGCAAAAACATCGCAAATCGTCTATATTTAGACTTAATTTGCGTCTTTTCCGCACTGGTAAACAGCGCAACCGGAACAAGGCTACGCATTTAGAAACGGGTTTTCCGAAAATTTTGATGAAAATATGTTTTCTTTTCATCTGAAAAATTGCTTTTGTTGTCATGACAAACGTAAGCTTCTAAATTCGAATAGATTTTAATTTGCGTTCTGTGCATAATTGTTATTTATTTATTTATAGAATTTCACTCGGCAATTCCCGGAAGTGTTGCAGACGACACACGTTCTTAGCAAAATAATAATTTAGATTTAAGATTTTATGACGTGAATATTAAAAAATAATAATGACCTTATATTATTTCAACGAATATTTTCGGGTTCGCAGTAGAAAATTTAATTATAAAAACATCAATTAATCAACTCAGCACGCGTGACAAATACACGCAGTGATCACGCAGCCATCAAAAGGGTGCCGCGACGCTTGACACGGCTGTCAATAAAACTCCCGCAAGCGGAAAGTGGGACGTCCTTATAAAGCTCAGTCAACACAGGTAGCGAATTTCCGGTAAGTAGGCGGGGCAAACATCATACAACTGGTTAAAAGTGGGCGGGCCTTTTGACAATTTTTGGACGTCTCGGTTATCGATTTCGGACGGACAAAAGAAATTTAGGAAGTCCGCGGTACGTCTTTGAAGTCCAATTGGGATGTCCGGTGGCAATCTCAGGGCGTAATATACGCTGTACGTCCGCTTAACGGAAGCCCTGGGTGGAGTTTCCTATAGATAACTGACATATGTAGATATTTTGGATAAAATTCTAGATATGTGAAGCTATCTAATTGTAATAGTCTCAGCTATTAGAATTATAAACTAATTAGATTCTGTTAATTGGAGCGATAGGACAGTTTCCGATGAACAGACATAGACTTAAAATAATCATAATATTGTATAATTATTCCCCTTTGATCAAATTAAAGAAGGGGAGATAATAAAGTAGATGGAGTTAACTTAACTATAACTCAGTTATCCATCAGAAGAAAAAGGTATCTATAGACAAACATAATGGTTAAAACTATTGCTAGACTAATTGTATTACGAATTTTTAGTCAAGCATTAAAATAATACAGAGTTTGCTTAAAACTGCTGGGAAGAAAAAACAACCTAAACCATTGATAATTAGTTTTGTCATAGACATATAAAAGCGTTTGATGTCCTGACAAAATAATAAAGAAGAAACTGTCAACATCATAACTTAGAGTTTGACAGACAATAAGAGAGATAAGAATAAGGTTGATTGCAGCTAACTGTAAGACGGTCATAGTTTGGCTATTGATTGATTGTGTTGGGGTTTAACGACACGTCAACCCTTGAGGGTCATTTTGTGTCGTCTCCCAGAGAAAGGGAGAAAAGAGATAGAAGAGACAGTAGAAGAGATAAAAGAGAGGGACAGGGAAGAAAGAGGAGCAGGAATGAAAGTGAAGAAACAGAAGAAATAAAAACATTCCCCCTCTACCCTTACCCACTACAAGGATAGCAGGCCTTGCCCAACTGTAAGCCAATATCAGCTGGACACCCCGGTGATGTAAGATACACAGCACCTTCGCACCACCCGACCACCCCCGGTTATAGTTTGGCTAAATCTTACCGTATTGATAAGATTAAGCAATAATAAATAAGCTGGATAGAATCTTTCTATACCAGAAGATTGCCATGAAAAGTACTCCTGAGTAAATAATCATGGAAATCAAGAAATGTTAAAAAGTCCACTTTGTAATGACGAATCAAATTGTTCATAAAAAGAGAAGGACTCAGAGAAAAAGTAATAGTGTGATAATCTCTGAAGAAAGATTATACAATAGTACTGATTAATAATCTCTAAAACACTTAATTTATAAGTTAAGAGATAGTATTACTATTCTATATGCATATTTAAGAATAGTAAGAAATATATGAATACTAAATTAAAATTATACTACGGAACAAATTCCTGCTATAAATAAAAGGTTAAGCATAACTATTTATTAAGGAAGGAATTATTAAACATATAACTCGCTATAAAATTACTGCCCAGAATTT
This sequence comes from Anodontia alba, assembly GCA_964016985.1. Taxonomy (NCBI): domain Eukaryota; kingdom Metazoa; phylum Mollusca; class Bivalvia; order Lucinida; family Lucinidae; genus Anodontia; species Anodontia alba. Next base: position 25,897,305 of record OZ024834.1, read on the forward strand.
TATAGATAAATATTCAATCAAATTTTTAGAATTGAATATTAATAGAATAAAATCTATGTCTGCATAATTGGTAATTCCTGAAATATCAAATGACGTACTCACAAATGAATTCAGGAAGAAAATATATATACATATATACACATATATATACATATATATATATATATATACTCTCTAGATCTATGTGTAAACCACAGAGAGTAATAAAATAATATTATTACCACGATCCCTGACGGAAGGGTAAAAACAAGTATAAATATGAAAGAGATAATAATTAATTTAATGTCATATAGGTTTAAGATAAAATTTGTTTAATCTTTAACCAATATGCAGCAACAGTGACTCGATATTCTGTATTCGTACGTAGAAAAAGAGTACTTAGTCATTAGAATTTTGTATGATTGAAATAGAGATAATGGGATCTAAATGGATGTATCTCCATGAACTGAATCGAAGGATAATATCCATTCTAAAAACTAGGGCTTGTTTTAGGCTTAGATTAACAAGCGCAGAATTGAATTATTTCCAAGTATTCATGAAGTCGTTATGCTCTGAATACTGAGAAAACTGTTAAAATATTGTTTAGGAAATAAAAAAGTGACTGGTGCATAATGTTAGCTAGATTTAAACCTGGAACGTAGCGAGAAGGTCAATCTAACTTAAAAGTAAGTTGAGAAAGATAAATAATGAAGATAGATATATAAATATCGGTATAATATATTATCTCCAACTATTATCAAATAATCTGAATGTTTAAAAGCATAAATGCTACTCGAAAGTTTATTTACCAAATGTATAATCGGAAAAACTTTCAGTATGTTCGAAAACGTATCACAAAAGTAAGATCTGACCAGGAACGTAGGTGCAGCACTTACTACGTTGTGAAGTTTATATAAACATATTCTATATTATAAATTGAAGCAGTGCATTTCAAAATCATCGAAACGTCTTGAAATGACTTATTGTGTGGAAAAAAAAATAAATATCCAGTTTCGGAAAAGATATTTATCTATATATATATAGACCATTTTTGATGCGGACTGGAAATCAAGATATTAATCTTTGCATTATTCGCAAACTGAACTTGAACTCTTAGCGAGAATTACTATGATCCCTTTAACGAATGTAAACATAAAGAAGGGGTAAAGAGATAATCAAGTGTATCTTAATTCTTTACTGGCTCGTAATTAAGGATGTTTTCCCTCTTGTCTAAGCCTAGACCATACATTGATTAATATGAATATGATAATATCTGCTATTATGAGGTAAACTCTCGTTAATTAACCTCTAAGCATATATTAAAAATATATATCGACATAATCTAAGGCTTCGGTAAGTTTAGAGGAAGGAAATAATTGACTTTGGCAGTTTCTGAATAGTTACAAAGTCAATAAAAAAAAAATCAAAAGGAAAGTATTGTATATAATATCTAATTTAGGCAATAATAATCTGTCACATACTGAATAATTAATGCCTTTACTAATATGTATCCATTGTCAATATCAAAGGTGCGAGAAAATTTTGATTGACATGGACTCTAGTTAAAAATAAAATATTAGAGGTATAGAGCTAGTCAAAGCAAAACTATTCCTCAATAAAGATAAAGTAGACCTATAATATACGAGGATTAATTGGGTCTAGTAATTATAAGTTTTAAACCTTCCTAAATAATTTCTAATCATAATCATAATAAAATTATTATTCCAAGATGAAGAATCTTCAGCATAATAGATTCTTACTGAGACAAAATTATCTGGTATATTGCTATCGTAGTCTTAAATGATCCAGAAGAAAAAATAAAACAGGCAAAGTAAAGAACGTATCGAATTATATCTATGCCTAAATATAAGATTTTCTTCTTATTTATTATTTTATAGCAGAGTTTAGACAGAGCACGACTGACCTAGACTCTTATATAATCAATCAAAAGATAGTATAAAATAGAATAATAGCTTAACGGATCAACTATTTTCCATGTAGAAAGGCAAAAGGAAAATATGTACCTCAACTAGAATTTTAAATCGTAGTAATCTAGAGAGGTAGCGGATAAATAAATAAACTGTTAATTTATTTATCTGATTCTTGTAGATTTCCAATACCTTATGAATGAAATATTAATAGAAAGTAGAAAGGATCTATTACTACTTTCTTGTCAATTTACTCCATAGATTACATGCTGATTACATATTGGGAGCATGTAGAAATTTTAGATTTTGTGTATATTTTTCTTCTTAGAAATAAGGATATTTTTATAGAGTTCACCTTTGTCTTACAGCCGAATAAGGTGAATATGTAAGAATTTAATCTCTTTGTAATGAATAAAAAGAGATATATATTATATAATTATAGATGGAAGCATCATCTACACTTTGTGAATGAATTGCGAATTTGATCGTAACCGATAATTCTTAATTCATTTTCAAGAATAAATATATATATAGAATTTTAAGTCTAGTTCAAAAATGACTTGACAGAGTTCAACAATATAAGGGGCTACTAGGTATTAGAACCCATCGCTGTCATTCTATAACCTATAACCCAAGACTAGACATGTTTATAGTGCTCAATGAAAAAACATATATTGAGCGAGGACTAGTTACTACTACTCGGTCACTAGTAATCTGACACAATGCTCTGGCACTAGTCTACGAAACTACTGCCCGGTGAAATTTCGTTAGAATGACCTGGCACTAGTCTACGAAACTACTGCCCGATGAATTTTCGTTAGAATCGGAAGTTAACCTCTTTCTAGCAAATGAAAGAGATAAATTGCATAAGTTAATTTAAAATATTAATAGAATTACACTTCTATAATAAGTCAATGGAATATTTAGAATTCTAGTCTTAATTCAGGAAAGACTGTACAGAAATTTATTATATAAAATGTTACTATGTATTTCATTTTATAACCTATATCCATTGATTTGACTTATCTATAAAGCTCTATGAACAATAATAGATTGTTCGGGGACTAGTGACTGTTACCCAATGACTAGTAATCTGACACAATGACTGGACACTAGAACTCGTAACTATTGCCAAGTAGACGTCACTAGTAATCCAATACAATGACTGGATACTAGTAATCATAACTATTTGCCAGTGGTATACACTAGTAGCTGGACATATGACCGGACACTAGTACTCGTAACTGTTTGCCCGGTAAAGTCACTAATAATTCGACACAATGACTGGACACTAGTACTCGTAACTGTTGCCCAGTGAAGTCACTAATAATTCGACACAATGACCGGATACTAGTACTCGTAACTGTTGCCTGGTAGGAGTGACTAATAATGCGACACAATGACAGGACACTAGTACTCGTAACTGTTGCCCGGTGAAGTCACTAATAATTCGACACAATGACCGGACACTAGTACTCGTAACTGTTGCCCGGTAGGAGTCACTAATAATGTGACACAATGACCGGACACTAGTACTCGTAATTGATGGAGTAACTAGTAATCCGTCACAATGACCGGACACTAGTACCCGTGATAAATGCCCGGTGATTTTATCATGCCTGGATGACCGGTGACTGGATGACCGGTGAGAAATGCCCGGTGACTTTATCCATGCGTGGATGCCCAGTGACTGGTGAAGCTGACAATGAATGACCGGTGACTGGTGACCGGTGACTGGTGGACTTAAGACTTATTTTGGATACTAAAGCATCCATAAGAAGCCACCTTGACGGGTCTTAACCCGGCAGTATAGCCATATGGGGTGGGGCTCCCATCAGTAAAGAATTGTCGTATAACCCATAAGGGTTGACAAGTTCTTTACTAATCAGCTTCTCCGCCATAGAAATATTCGCCAACTCGCAAGATATCCAGTAACAGTCCAGGTATAGCATGTCACATCGCTGAATAATCTGGAACAAAAAGAAACAAGTTAAAATTTTTTGATATAAGAAACACGACTTCCGAACCGACCGCACAAGAGCGTTGTGCCGATTATAGCGAGAGTCGCGAAAACGCATGTCGAAATAGCCAGTCAATAAATGCAAGAAATTGACAATCGAAAATTTTAAATAATAACATGGTTAGTGAAAGGAGTGATAAAGAAACAAAAGAAACACAAGGATACAGAAATTTATCCGTGAGGAATAGAAATAAAACAAATTTCTTTCACAGGTAAAAATCCTTGTTGAATTTCTTTGTCCACAGAAAAGAAACTGACACGTGATCAATTGAGCGGGAGGAGTTACGTCACACAGGTAACTGCCTAAGGGACCTTCTGGTTTAAGACTTTAATTAACGACTGAAAGGTCGTTTTTTCTGTGGAAGGTGTGAAAACAGAAGAGAATAGCACATTATCTATAGGCTAATGTATTATGAAGTAAAAATGCCCTGTTCTTTTGCTATGGTCACCCTGGATACCTTTTGGTCTTCTGTCAGCTGTTTCTTTCTTTTCTTTTTGTGTGTTTATTTAGGTTTTACGGCCCAGACAACCCAATGGGGTCATGTCAAGCGCGGCCAGTTTACCTAACCACACTCTTACTGGGTATGCTTAGTCCTGTAAGCGGTTAACCAGTATTATGCACATTCTTTCCCCAAAAACTGACAACTGCCCTTCTTGAATCAGTCAAAGGGAGATAATGACCGTAGAAAATATTTCATGATCAAATCTCCACAAAGAAGGTTGCTGACCTGGTGGGGGTCAAACCTGCAACCTCCCGATCACCAGTTGGACGCAGCACCCACCCAGCACTTACCGTGTGCTCATACTTAGTTTTTTGTGTAAAATCTGATGTGCAGACACTTTACTGATGCTTAACTGATTAGCTACCTCCTGCAAGCTTTGCTGACAAAAACCTCAATATTTGCCACCACTGGAGGGGTCACTGCCTCAGCTGGCCTCCCTGGCCTAGGCTTATCCCTCCTGCTCGTCCTGCCCTCAGTTAACTTTGAAACCCAGCTACAAAAGGTTGAACTGGATATGCAGGCTTAGAAAAACTTTTCTACAACCTATGAAAAACGTGGAAAGGTTTTTTCATTCTCTAAAAGAAGGAATTTTATTATAGATTTCTGTTTCTCCACGTTAAAGTCCATGGCAGTCCTATCAACTTCCCTGTTTAAATGCTCAAAACTTTGTATTTACACACTTCTCATTGAAAATAAACCGAGCGATTTCTATGCAATAAACTGCAGAGTTTGCTCATATGTGTAGGTTGCTGCACATGGAAAGAGAGAAACATGAAAAATCTGATATTTTTCGACCACCCCTAGTATTTTTCTTATTTTTTTCTTCTTCAGAAAATGGGTTTTGACATTTCAGGCAAATTGTCTCCTAATTTGCATGAAATGTCAAAGCCTATTTTCTGAGAAAAATAAAATTTCAAAATGTCCTCTGATGAAAATTGCACCCAGCACACTATTTTAAAGCATTAAAGTTTAACACTGTCAGACTGATTCCTATCCCAAAGCTAACTAAAATAATCAATCTGATTACTCTTTTCAATGTTAGCAAACAACTGATGAAATGAATTTTTGTAGAAAAAACAAGCATACAGCAGGGAAGTACAGATGTAATTTTATGCCTTTTTTTTTTTTATTGGTGACTGACCTATAATTCTGAAAACTCAGTTTTAATGTTCATACTGCAGCAAAAGACTGAAATCAGTGCTAACCAATACATTTTTTCTCACCACTTAAGATTCATGAGGGTCCACATAAGCGCCCTGGTGAGGCATTTCTAACGAGTACCTAATATAGTAATACAGTTTATACAGCTCCAGAGAAGATGACTTTTTCTACTAAAAAACAAAAAAAAAAAAAAAAAAAAAATAGAAATATATTACTTACTTCTCCATGAAAACATATGTTGTGGCTACTCATTAGAAGTGCCTCAACAAGGCACTTCTAATGAGTACCCACAACATATACAAATGTATTTTTAATGAAAACATATGCTGTGGGTACTCATCAGAAGCATCTCAGTGAAGTACTTCCTACGAATACCCATTTTCATAAAGAAATAAAAAAAAATATTTAACTGACAGCCCTTCTTATCTAGAGCTACATGTATGTGACCACATGTTATGTGTAGAGCCCTCAGATGAGCCTCCATTTTAGTATGAAACAAGTCAAACATACCTTAGAATTTCTCCATCTATATGTACTCTCTCTGATCTGACTTGTTTTGGAAGATCTCTGGGTGGTGGTCCAGGCACATCTCGTATTCTTGCCATTCTTCTCCGCCTCCACCCATTCATCACATAGTTTCTCTCTTCTAACATCTCCATTGCGATAAGATCCTAGTGTGTTAAAAAGAAAACAATTTTATGACACAATATTGTCATTAATGGTACATGTACCTAACATCAATAAACTATATTGTCTAAATCCATCTAAGTTTTACAGATCTTCAAACACTTTAAGTAACATTATGAGATCTCAAGGTCATTGAACATGTAAAGCTTGCTCTAATTAAATTTTAAAGATCTCAGACTTATACATGAAATATATCCACACAATCTCATCATGGACTTCTCTGTTGAGCTTCCCACAAATATTATTTCAATGTTTACATCTGCACTGTGTTGCTATCAATACATGCTATGAAAAAAAAAAAAAATGTCCGAGACTTTTCTACTTGCTGAACTTTCGATCTGCTGCTTTGATTTGTTGTAAAAGATTTGTGTCCATTTCATATATGCATTTCTGATAAGAAAATGCTCTACAATATAGCTTAGTTTAATAATTCATTTTTCTCTCAAAAGTGTTTCCTACCGTGCTGTCAAGTGACATAACCATTATAGGCACATGATTTCTTCATGCCAGAGCAAGGAAAACTTTACCTTATAAATACTTGATAAATGAACGGAACAGCCGAGAATTGTGTACCTTTGCCCGAGGAGCATCTGAGCAGTTCCATTTGATACTACACAGGGTTTACTAGATAGATTCAGTGGGACTGAGAAACTTTTTTTTTTTTCCCAGCAGGAATAGCCGTTTTGGTATGCAGACTGATATCTAGCAAAGGGAATCCCTCAGGCATGAAACTGGCCCAGAAAAACAAGGAGACATTATGTCTCCCTCATGGGAAATAAGGGAGATGTGCTCCATGATCAGGGAGACGTGACAATCCCAGTCTACTTGACGCCACCAAACTTTTATTAAAAGATTTTAGCATTCTATTTTTTTATCTTTTAATTTTATTTTATTTATTTTTTTTAGCTTTTTTATTTCAGTGGTAACAATACTTGAATCCTTTCATTATTTTTTGCATGTAGAGCAGATATCTATATTTTGTAGTTTCTTTGGCAAATTATTTGAGGGGCATTTCTCAAGAAATACGGAACTAATCTTCGCAGTGGCACTCCTCCTGCACTGCCTTTCATTAAAATTTGGTACCCAATCGCATCCAAAAATTTTGTTGCTGTCTGCAGTTATCTTATCTTGAGTGTTATTGACATTGAGGGTTTTTGTTAGTGAAGTAAAACATTTATCAATAAAACCAATCAATGTTCTCTTATACATCACCGCAAATATATACGTTACATTTTGACCATGGACTTCTGTGTTGAGCTTCCGGCAAAATGTCATTTCAATGTTTACGGTGCACCACGTTATGATCGATATAAGCTGCGAAAAAAAGTCTTAGTCTTGTTTACTTGCGGAAGTTTTGATCTACTGCTAAAATTCGCAGAAAAATAATTGGTGCAGCTTGGATCTATTTTTAATATATGTGAATGTTTCGCATGCATTTCTGACAAGAGAAAGCTCTGCAATTTTACACAGTAATGTTCGTTTTTCTCATAGAGTGGTTTTTCGTCACAAGTTCCTGTGACGTCACCATTATTAGCATGCGGTTTCTTCATGTGGGAGCAAGCGAAAACGTAACTTTTTAATGTGTACTGGAAACATGAATATCCCAGAATTGGGTACCATCGCCCGGTGCACATATGAGCAGTCTCATGAGAATCTACACAAGGTTTACTGGACACATTCTGCTGGACTTAGAAACTGCATTTGGCCAACAGAAATAACTAGTATATTAATGCGCAGAGAATGCATGCTGATATCTCGCATAAGCGATAAGGTACCATTTTATTTGTCACAGCATGTCGTCTTTCAAAAAAAAAAGGTCAAAATTATAACTGTGCATTTGCAATCACATTCATCAAAATTCGGTGTCTGAAAACTTTGAAATGTAAAAAAAATATGATCAAGCACATCAGAATGAGGAGGGGTGAATTGTGCTCTATCAAAATTTAGGTCATGCAAACAAACAATGTGATTTTACTGGGAAGTGTCAATTGATTGTGTTTGGGTTTAACGACTTAATGACTTGTGGGTCATTTTGTGTTGTCTTCCAGAGAAAGGGAGAAAAGAGATAGTAGAAGAGATGGAAGAGAGGGACAGGGAAGGAAAAGGAATGAAAGTGAAGAAACAGAAGAAGTAAAATCATCCCCCCTCTATCCTTACCTGCTACAAGATAGCAGGCCTTGCCCAGCTGTAAGCCAGTATCAGTTAGATGCCCCGATGATGTAAGATACACGACACCTTCGCACCACCCGACCATCCCCGGGAAGTGTCAAATAACTAACAAGTGAACCTATCTGCTGATAATCCTCGTCTCAAGGGATGAAAGATCATGATACCTGCATCTGTGTTTTCAGTAAAATAATCAGCCAGGTCTCAGGTTAGGCAATACACACTGAAAAATCAAGGCTTTCTCGTATGAACACAGCGACGTCTGCAGAAAAAAGGCAAGCATGTCGCCCATGTTGCCTGCGAACGTCTTCCCTGCAGGATAAGGTATTATTTATTTTGCTTGCGGCTGCTTGTCATCTTTCAACAGAACATGGTTAATAGGTTAATGTGCATCTCTGATGTCAGTGACGAAAATTTGGCATCTGACAATTTTGGAATGAAAAAAAAACAAAAAAACAAAAGAGCAATTAACTTATTAATTAAAACAGAAAAAAAATACTGCCAGCATCAAGGAATGAAAGATCATGACGTCTGCATGTGAATTTTTGGTGATTATTGGTCGGTAGAGGCAATGCAAATGTAGGAGAAGGTGCTGGGAATCAAGGTGCTTTCCTGTATGAACAAAGTGACGTCTGCAGAAAAGAAGTAAGCATGTTGCCTGCAAACCTCTTCTTGCATGTTTACATAACAGTATTAAAGTGACAGCTGCACTTAAATTGCTTGACTAGTTAACTATCTCTAAAGTGTGAACAGCTAACGCCTGTTCAACTACCCTAGACAAGGCAGATTATTATAGCAAACACACGAAATGTTTGCATTACTGTAGAGTGGCTGACAACATACTTACATGTAGCTAAGTTAGGCACCCAAATCACATATGAAGTCTCGTACTGTAGCAAACTTTGTTTTATCTGGCTCGCCACCTTGAATTTGGCATCATGGTAAACGTATCATAAGGCTGGCATGTGAGGCCAAATTTGTAAACAAACTGCTGTCAAATCTTATACATATCAGAAAAAAAAACAAGTTGGCCGAGTGTGTTTGCATCAAAGGGCCTTTATTTCATATTAATGTTATGATGCTACCGATGGTGCAAATAGCACATGGCAGACTTCAGATTTCAAAGCCAGGTAATTTGATCACAATTTGTAGTGGTCCCACTGGAATACCATGCATATGGTGGACTGGGTTTCACAAGTCCCAACCCTATTTTATATGGCCAATATACTGATTTTCGACTATCGAATTCCGACGATGCATACTTCACACACAATTTTGACGTCACATCCCGGATTTTGTGAACTTCCGGCAATACCTAATTTTTGACGCAGAAAAATTCATCTAGATTATCGGAAATATGCACTTCAAAAGTGTGTTTTATAATTTTTATATTAAAATATTACAAAATACATACATTTCTCCTGAGAAAATACCAACTTTCATTCAAAAATAACATTTTATACCTCTCTGAACCTGCCGACTGCTTCGTTGTCAACAGACACCCCCCTTACTGGTACCCAGTTTCTGTTTTTATAATTGGTACCCGGGTGCTGCTTGAAAAATAAAACTACGGAAGCCAATTTGTGCCATCGCTTTGCTCCTATTCTTAACAAACATTAGGATGCAAATTCTTTGTTGATGCTGAACATTTTCTGTTATCAAGTAAATTATTTCTGAATATTTAGAAACACTTGTACACTTTTATGCAGTTATAAATGTAACTTCTACATATTTTTCTAAATACTCTCATTAGTTTTAGAGGAGTAAGTATGAAAAGAAAAGTTAGTTATTCTTCTCCAAACAACTGACCATAAAAAAAAAAAAATGTCTTTTGCAGCAATGACAAAAATAACAATCAATAAAGAAAACAGTGTTATTTTTGTCATTGCCATGCTGTACATAACTTGTGTTAATTTTTATTCACATTTCTATTTTCAGATATCTGTACAACTGCAAAAAAGATCAAATACAGAAACTATGATCCCAGCCGTTTGAGAGAAGCCTACATTAGTGTGGTACAGAACAATACTAGCGTCAATAGGGCAGCACAGAATTTTGGTGTGCCAATAACAACGCTTAAAGATAGAGTTTGTGGTCAGGTAGATATTGCTGTATCATCTTCAGGACTTGCGCCATTGTTTTCAAGAAGTGAGGAAGGTGAGTTAGTGGAGCATGTGAAGTATATGGCAACAATTGGCTATGGATACAGTCGGTTAGATTTGAGACACACTGCTACTGACTTAGCTACGTCACTGAACAAACGTACAAGTAAAGAACTATTGACTGATCATTGGGTACATAATTTCCTGAAACGCTGGCCAGATCTCAAGCTGAATAAACTTCGGTCACTTGAATGGGTCAGAGCAAAGTCAGCAACAAAATAAGTAATAGACAAATACTGCACAGAACTTGAGGCAACTTTGAGAGAACACGATCTGCTTGATAAACCTGATCTTGTGTACAATATAGATGAAACTGGTATATCAACTGACCACTCACCTACTAAAATAGTTGCAAGAATAGCCAGTAAACACCAGTCGGTTGTAAGTCCCAAAACAAGCTTGACTACAGTCTAGTGGGAACGCAATAGGTTCTGCCATTCAACCATTTTTGGTTTTTAAGGGTAAGAGAATGAGCACTGATCTACTTGAAGGGAAAACTCCAGGGGCAGCGGGATTGATGTCTGATTTGGGCTGGTCAAACAGCGACGTTTTCCAAACATATCTGGATGAACATTTCCTAAAATATGCCCAGAAGCCATTGGATCCAGATCAAAAGATGCTAATCCTGTATGATGGACATAAGTCGCATGTCTGCAAACCTGTTGTTGATTGGGCAAGGGAGCATGGTGTTGTGTTATTCGTTCTCCCACCACACTGCAGTCACATTCTTCAACCGCTTGACATCGGTTGGTTTTCTCCAATGAAAGCAAAATTCAACCAGGAATGCCAGCTCTCCATGAGACAGAATCCTGGGCCAAGTTGTTCAAAGCATCGTTAGCTATGTACCTCACAGACACAACCAATAAACACTGAGATTCCAGCTGAGAAACAAATGCAAGCCAAGAAAACAAAACATGAAAAGAAAGCAGTAAATCAGTTCTCATGTGCAATGGAACTAGTTCCATTCACATCAGTGACGTTTCTACATGTGACTCAGGGGATGAAATTGACGATAGTGAGAAGTGTTGTGTGTGTAGGAAGTGGGGTCACACGAATCACCGAAATACCGGAATACTACCGAAATACCGGAATACCCGTGAAAAATATAGGTATACCTGTGAAAGACACCTATTAAAGACACCAATATTGGCTTTAATTAATCAATTAAGTAATATTATGTCAACCTAATGGAAAAGGGATAATACTTTAACCTAAAATAATTTGCAAATTGTCTTTGAAGTGTTTTTTTTATTTGAAAACATTGTTGATAGTCCGCTAAATCAGAGCCGGAATACGACCGGAATACCCGTGAAAAACGTGAATTACCTACACTTCAAACAAAAAGTATATACAGAACAGCTCCGGTAAAAGAACAAAAAAAAAAAAAAAAAAAAAAAAAAAAAAAAAACCTCTTTACCCCAAATATCGGCGTTTTGCGGACTTCCCCCAAACACTCGGAATCAAACCGAGTAAACGTAATATTCGGCGGACAACACTCGCGTCCGCGCAAAGTATGTGTTATGCAAAATTGTGCGAAGTTACTCGGAATCGTAATGTTGTATCCGGAGACATTTTTCCACCATATAGAACAGTCTGTGTGAAGGTTATATCGTCCACGCACATGCGGATGCGCAGGTTGATCTGAGTATGCGCTGGTCGCAAAGGTCTTATTATCCCAAAAGTGTTTTCCAAATTTCCGCATTCCGATCCACCAAAATTAGGTTAATTCCCTTGTTTTCTTAAAATATTAACCAATACTGCCTTGTCCCTGAATATATTTGGGTACTCCCTAGGTCCAAAGAAAACCCCGGTAGCCCCATTCACTGTTCGAGCACGTAACATGGGCCTCAACAAAGCTCCATATGAAAAAGTACCGGATTCTTCGGCTTAGTCTACTCCGGCCACATAAATGGTCCGGCATGGTCATTTTTACTTAATATGCTGTATTAAACAAAACAAACACATGAAAATCACAAAAATCACAAAGAGAATCAAACATCTGCCCCCAATCGACGAATTACATATTTATATTTGGTATTCCTGTAACTGCCTTTTCCCATGCAACAACCGCACGCGCTCAGTATAAATGACGTACTATGGTAAAAAAACCCGGAAATTCTCACTCGCGTGCAGCAACCGCAATATTAATCAACTTAAAGGGGCGCTTCTTCTATCAAAGAGGCATTGAATCAATAAGACAGCACATGTGAAAAAGGTGTCTGTCACACAAAAACACACACTTTACGCACAGAAGGGGCAAGAGAGGCTAATGACAATTCAAGTGAGTGAGTGAGTTTTTTTACGTCCCAGTAACAGCTAGGTCATATAGTATCTCATATATATATCTCAAATAGTTTTCAAGTTATAGAGTGGACAAAAATACATTACAGAAATCATTAAAATATTTTCGGTGTTCAAAGGGTCATAACTCCAAAAGTAGGCTCTATCGTCAAAGTATATGAACTGATGAAATGATTAATAGCTTATGAATAAGCCCACCCCGGAAAAGTGTGAGGGCTCGACAGGACCTACATAGTGTTGACTGGGCCGTTTTTAACTCCAGTTTAAACCAAAATTACGTAGGTACAAAATATGATTTAAGATGTTCTTACAATGAACCAGACGACAAAACGTACTATAGTACAATGTACGTGCGGCCAGCAAAGACTCGGGTCAGTTTGTGCATCGACCCACTATATAAAGCAAGCTTCTTGGATAGCCCGGAGTCCGAAGAAGGTGCATACTGAACGATCAGCGACGGATCTGATCGGAATGTGCTGTTGCAGTCGCACTGTTTATCCCGCTTTGGACAGCCCGGCTATCGAAGGTAAATACGATCAGCGAATGCCCTGATCAGAATGTGCAGTTGCGCAGAATGATCCGAGTCTTTGCTCGTCGCACAAGACATTTTGTTAAACCCATAGATTGTAGGCGGTACATACGATTAGCGAAGGCTCTGATCAGACTACTGATGTGCAGACTCAGAGTGTGCAGGCTAATTCGTCTCTTCGTACAAGTTATTATAGGTTTTACCATGCACAGACTCATGCGCGATTTGTTTCTGCAAACCTTAACGCTTAACATTCTGGGTAAAGTTTTCAACAGACATTTTGAAATATTTTTATCATTCTTCCAAGAAAACAGGATTTGCATTTCATGCAAAATGTCTCCATTGCATGAAATGTCAAATCCTGTTTTCTTGGTAATAAAACTAATAACGTTTTTTTTTTTTGTTTTCTTTTTTTGTCGTCTGCTGAATTAGCCCAGATAGTGGTAATTCGATACCCGCGAGCACCAAGTGTCGTGTCTTTGAGCAAGACACTTTATCCACGTATCTTAGTATTGGTTTCTACCCAGGAAGACGCTGCCTAGAATATCCGCTAAGACATATGACAATATTATGTGAAGCTGCCTTCCCGCCGATGCTAGGTTTATACGTGCGTCTCTTTTTTATTCGTTAAATACATGTAAATTACGGTCTTGGTTTTGCATATCGAATGTTAAAGACACAAAAACAGAACACTTTACATGGAAACGAAAGTTTTGAAGATTGCTCTATAAGCCATTAAAGATAATGTTATTAATGTATATACCGTAAGAGAATAACATAACAATATTCATTTGTACCCTGGTAAATGCGGGGTAACGTCCTCACACTGCAGGGTTTTACTCTTTTAAGGGAGCTAACTGCAACTGACTATTAGAAGGGAGTTAACTGCAATTGCTTTACGAATCTGGCCCATGCGAAACGGGATGGGGAACAGCGCTTTTTAACGAATCGCGCCAATTAAGCTTATAAAATAAGCGTTTAACCAGTACACTGAACCCTCTTCCTCCAGAAACTTGTAACTGCCAATCTTGAAGCAGTGGAAGAAGCGAATGACCGTAGCAAATACATGTGTTAAATGGGGATCGAATCGCGTTCGATTCCCGCCGGTGCGATATCATTTTTCCAATGAAGTCAGTGCAAACAACTTATAGCTCAAAAGCAGACGTGTCATATTTATATGAGGGTATAACGAAAGAGCTTTCCAGAGTGTGAGAGAGAGAGAGCGCAAAACTTGTAAGATTCTGGCTGGTCCATTTCAGGTACATCCGGCTATGAGATTTGGTTATTCCTAGAAAAATGGCTAAACTGTTTTTGCAAACAGTGAATACCTGACCAGACGCCACATTCTATCATCTCAATATGACTTTTATTTTTTTTTTTTTTTTGCTGTTCTTGTTGTTGAAAGAGGCATAAGACATCAAGTCACGGTGATTTAAATGGACATTAGTATCACTGGTCCAATCATCAACAGTCCAGGCCTCGATCCGAGCAGTGTAGATACATTTCAGCGTGTCCGTTTCCGTCTCCTTTGTCAAATGAAATGTATCCATACTTTAACCCTTGAAGCGCTTAGCATATTCAGCAGACGGCATTTACATTTTTTCTTCTTCTTATTTTCCTGTGTAAATTAAGCGTGACATTACATGTGAATCATCTGCTGGGGCAGACGATTCAAAAGAAATGTTCATCCTAATTTTCACTGTAAAATACTAAAACAGTAAGATCGACATCTCCTCTAGAACTTTCAACAGTGCTTCGGGGGTTCAAACTATTTTCTTGGCAGCAGCAGCACCTGCAAAGTATATGTTTGTTTTTTTTGCGGGGACAGCGCTATATATAAAATTTTGCGATGTATTCGGGGTGATATTTACACAGATTGATGCAACGATTCTCATATTTATAAAGGCATGCTGCTGGAACACATTATCTATATTAATATATTTATATTATATTTAAAATAATACTCATAAAAGCTCCATGGATGTAAGGATGACGTTACTGACCATGATTGCATTGGTTTTTTAATCTGCGTAACTTTCAAACATGCGTAAATGATTAACTTTCGGTGTGTCGTGTTTGAGACTTACTTCTGGCCATATATTTTTTATATAAAATTATTCACTGAATTGATAAATGTTTCATACAAAAAGTCGTATGTACTTTTCGTTTGAAGTGTAGGAAATTCACGTTTTTCACGGGTATTCCGATCGTATTCCAGCTCTGATTTAGCGGACTATCAACAATGTTTTCAAGTGAAAAAAAAAAAAAAAACACTTCAAAGACAATTTGCAAATTATTTGAGGTTAAAACATTATCCCTTTTCCATTAGGTTGACATAATATTACTTAATTGATTATTTAAAGCCAATATTGGTGTCTTTAATAGGTGTCTTTCACAGGTATACCTATATTTTTCACGGGTATTCCGGTATTTCGGTAGTATTCCGGTATTTCGGTGATTCGTGTGACTGTAGGAAGTGGCAGCCAGATGACATGAACTGTCTGTACTGGACTCATTTGAAATATTGTACAAGTGTCAAAGTATTAAGGAGGGGTGATGATTTTCTGTTCCCATGTTGCCAAATCTGTTAAATAGAGAAAAAGCAAAACAAAACAAAAACAAAAACAAAAAAACATAAGCCTTTTCAGATGCACACATGCCAGCACTCCAGACTGCTTCAGCGAATAAGCCAAATAAGCATGGCATATGTGTATCTTTTATGCTTATGCATTTTTTAATAAGCAATTTAAATTTACATCGTAAACGCAAAACAACTATACAGAGACATCATTCTGTGTATTGTTTAAGCCGGTTGTTTATATAAAAAACTGAAGGCGTTCTATGTTAAAATCTGCAATGCAGACACACATGCTTTTTTTCTGGATTAAGTCTTCTTACTTTAATTAGCCACAGACTTCCACAAGGATAACCGCATGTTCACTGGTGTTATTTGATTCAGACAGTTCACGAGGTTTTATATGAAAACATTTCCCAAGAAACAGTGTAGCAGATTATTAATTTTTTTCATTAAATCAATTTTATGTTATGGGTGTTTGAATTATTTGAACAGTTTTCATGTTTTTCACTGTATAGATTTTCAGAAACAGCCGAAATTGATGATAAATAATTCTACTTCGATTTTCCACCCTCCTGTAATTGTCTGATACGAAGTGCGAGAAATATTATGACCCAAATTGGCTATCGTCGAAAACTGGTATGTCTTGCAGCATGTGCTAAAGAGGCCGCAAGTTACCAGGAAGTAAGTTTGGACAGGTAATGAATTGTGTCTATTTTGAACCACATGTGGTTTCCGCTTAGTTATATTGTAGAATCAGCGAATATCAAAAGATACTATTTGATGTATAAACTAAACTGTATTTTGATTGTCGAAAATCGGTATGAGCGTCATCCCAGGATGAACGATTCTGCATCCAGAGAACCCGGTGTTATAAGAAAATGTATACAATGTATTTGTATCTGTATGAGGACGAAAGTCAGCAAAATATTATTACTATGGAGTTTTTCTTTCGTACAATGTGGCAGATGTCACGTTAGTGATTTCGATTTTTCTGTATGAAAAGATCCGACATTTTGTGATCTGTACATTCGATTTTCAAATACTGATAAACAATCTGTGCCAAAATATGCGGGGTTATTAAAGAACAAACCTGTAATGATTCTATAACATCTTTTCTGTTCATAGTAAACTAAAAGGAACACATTTTGAAGGATTACGATGTCAGAGACTATTTTGGACGAGTGTGTCTATATAGGTGGCGCTGTGGGAAATCGGAAACGCTTGCATTTACAGTCTTAAATTCGTATATCTGTAAAATCAAGCGTCCATGTAAGTTTATCACGGTGTAAGATTAGTTTCATAACGTGTGTTTTATCTGGGTTAATTTTATTGCAAGTATTAGCTTTTTTTTTCTTTTTTTTTTTTTTTTCTTTTTTTTACGGAATTTTGTATGTATGTTTGCGTGTTACTATCTATCTATCTATCTATCTATCTATCTATCTATCTATCTATCTATCTATCTATCTATCTATCTATCTATCTATCTATCTATCTATCCTGCGTCAGATTGCTGTGAAGGATGCTGACAGTCATAGCTGGTTTACTGCCTGTAACCGTCTTCTGCACAAGTATAACCTCCCAAATATATACGTCCTTAAGGAGCAGTTTTCTTCAGAAGATAAATGTAAAGCTGCGATCAAAGTGCAAGTGGACAGCTTGGTGTCTAATACTTGGTGTACAGAGGCGGCAACAAAGTCAACGTTGTAGTACCTAAATGTGAAAGCATGTAAGGTTGGTGAACCCCACCCCTGTTGGAGAACTGTGACTGGTTCGACGCGGGACGTCAAGAGATCTGTTATCAAAGTACGTCTGTTAACAGGAACCTACTACCTGCAGAAGGATAGAGCAAAGTTCAAAGGAGGCTCGGTTACAGATCTATGTCTGCTCTGTTCTGCTGCAACTGAGGATAGGGTACACTTTATTGCTGAGTGCGGTGCCTTAAGTTCTGTCAGTCTGCGCTACCTCGCGGAAATTGTAAATGAACTCACATATAGGAATCACCCAACCGCGGTTGTAAACGCTCTAGACGATGTAGCCTTAACGCAGTTGGTTATGGACTGTACGTCAGCCATGGTGGCTGGTAAAGTTTCGATCTCACCCCAGGAAGCTGTTGCTGTTGAACGGATCACAAGGAGGCTGTGCTTCGCGCTTCACCTGAAATGTTGTGAACTCTTGGGACAACCTGAGTGATACGAAAGTTAATTGCCGATCTTTTAGATAGAACTAACAGTACCTTGGTAAAGAGTCAAATAAACTACATAGTTAATGTAAATATTGCATGAACTTTTACCTCTGGATGGTGGATGTATAACCTCTGGATGGTGGATGTATATAGTGTAATATGGCGTGTATGAATCGTGTGCATGCATGGATTTCGACAACGTTACGGATCAGTCAGTCAGTTTCCTAGAACTGTTCGGTACAACTATACACATACATATCGTTCAACATATTGCCTTTGCCCTCCTGCCAGAGGACGAGGAAACGCAGTCAGCTTGACTGCGTGTGGGACTATCAAGTCCGGACATCCACAACAAGACAAGACAAGACAAGAACAGATTAAGAAGCTTGAAGCGGTACGGAGACGTGCTGCCAGTAATATCAGAAATCATTAGAGGAATAGCAGTAGTGTATCGTCAATGCTTCCATATATGCAGCGGAAATCCCTGGAATCAAGATTAAAATCAAAGAGCCAACTGGTACTCATGTATAAAGTCGTGCACTACCAAGTCGACATACAGGCACCCGACTGCTTGACTCCGACTATAGACAAAACCAGATCTGCACACTACAAAAAGTTCTGACCACATTAAACTAATACTGATTCATTTATATAAATTATTTAATTAGTGTGTGTGTGTGTGTGTGTGTGTGTGTGTGTGTGTGTGTGTGTGTGTGTGTGTTGTTGTTGTTGTTGTTATTGTTGTTGTTCAGACGAGTCTGTCTTTGGAATTCTTTAGCAGTTTCTATAGCTGGGAGCCCTTAACTGGCAGGGTTTCTACCATTTCTTTCAAAGCAAGTGTAGGCTTCATCAACCACAGAAGCAGTCTACTCGTAGTATGTAATCTTTTGTGGTTGCACATTTTTTTGTAATTTGCCTGAATGGTACTCAGATCAGAATCAGAATGTTTACTGGTGATACGCTAATGACATTCATTCACCAGGACCTGAGATTAGTCCCTAGCTCTCACCAGAGAGGTAAAGCTAGCCACACCATCCTCTGCTCCTTCAGCAGAGGTAATGATCTAGACTAGCTACTAGTCGGATATCAATATTATTTTCATCAATCAATTATAATTATTAATTTACTTAATGAACTAAGGGCCATCTACTACTTACTGCTTGTCTCACCTCTTTAATAGCAGCAACTGATCTTGGAGATATCCTTTGATGTCAGAGACCAACTATTAGAGACTGGCTATACAAGATGTCATACATAAATTTGAATCAGCTTATAGTAAGGAGTGATTATACATGACATCAAGGTCTAGGAGCTAATCTAGTAATGATCGAATCTGGAAGGGCATTCCAATCTCTGATTGTACTCATAACCTTTTGTATTAAAAATGATACAAATAAAAGTAATAAAGAATTTTATAAAGCTCATTCTTCTTATTATTCTCAGAGTCTATATTAACTGAGGTAATGAGATTAAACTATATAGTAGTCTTTAACTGTTATCATCGCGATGATAGATAAATCGATTATCTGAAGAAGCTGATCGCAGAATCGAATAGACAAAGGTTTCATTGCCTGGATATATTCATCAGAACTTTGAGAAAATATTAAAAGATTTCGGTACGTGTAATGGCTGTACTATAAATTTAATTATAATAATTAAAATCAATAATTAAAATTACATCCAAAAATGTTTCAGTGTAAAAAAAAAAATCTAAACTGTAAACCTCCTGAGTATAAATTTTATTTCAATAAATTATTTAATATGCAGAAAAGCGTCATAAAGTCTTTATTTCCTGCTTCACATAATATAGCATGCACCCGCGCGGTCTGGTCAGCGCCTTTTATTGTTCGCTGCTTGGATAGCATTACGAAAACACGCCTATTCAAATATATAGAAAATTTCACCACCAAAAAACAGCAAGTTTTCAGATAAAAAAATCTGATATTTTTTCATATTTCTCCTCAAAACATAGATTGTGGTACTCGTTAGAACCGCCTCGGCGAGGCGGTTCTAACGAGTACCCACAATCTATGTTTTAAGCAGAAATAAGAAAAATAATGTGTAACCCTGTAAACCCCAGTTTTACTATATAAAAGTGGGGTTTAAGGGGGTCAAAATTATATAGGTATGTTTCCGTGATGGTATGCATGCAGCATATATTGATTGAGTCTGGTCACGAGAATAGACGCTCTTGGGTGTATGCATACAAAGGCGTAGATAAGCCTGCCAATTCTCGCAGTTTGATATGCGCCTTTGTTGTTCGCTGTCATTATGAAAACACGCCTATTCAAATATATTGAAATTTTCACCACCAAAAAAAATGAAAATTTTCAGCTAAAAAATTCTGATATTTTTTCATATTTCTGCTCAAAACATAGATTGTGGGGACTCGTTAGAACCGCCTCGACGAGGCGGTTCTAACGAGTACCCATAATCTATGTTTTTGAGCAGAAATAAGAAAAATAATATATACTCTGTAAACCCCAGTTTTACTATATAAAAGTGGGGTTTAAGGGGGTCAAATTTATATAGGCATGTTTTCGTGATGTTTGATACTATGGATTCACAACCCCTGAATCCTCCATACTACCGAATTCCAGATTTCGGAGATCAGATGCAACATTACACGTCCTCCTGATGTTAATTTATCCGGACAGGCGTAGTGATGGAAAAAATCTAATATAGTGTTATCTTAAATCTGAGCAAATTTTCAGTTTAGTAATTGAAGTTAAATTGCATAGAAAATGACTAACATTAAATACTGGGAATCCGGTTTTCGAGAAGAAATGCAAACTTCAACTGGCTAAGCATCGCTACAGTTGCTTCTTGTTTAGGTTCTGTTGACCCGTTGCAATTTACCAGGAAACAGCGGCGACTTCGCAACAGTTTGGGGCATCTGGAGGATAACATTTTTATTAAAAAAAGAAAATTGAATTGTCACCAAAATATTAAGGGCCTGATTTTCGTTAGAAAAAAGTTACCAGACCGGGCACACAACGCTACAACAATGTTGATTTGACATTAAGGCTTTGATTTCTTGTTGCTCATTACGAAAACATGCCTATTCAAATATATAGAAGATTTCATCTCCAAAAACTCAAACATTTTCAGATAAAAACCCCGATATTTTTCATATTTCTGGTCAAAACATAGACTGTGGGTACTCGTTAGAACCGCCTCGGCGAGGCGGTTCTAACGAGTACCCACAATCTATATTATTTAGCAAAATAAGAAAAATAATATATACCCCTGTAAACCCGAGTTTTATTATATAAAAGTGGGGTTTAAGGGGGTCAAATTTATATAGGCATGTTTTCGTGATGTGTCCTCAGGGTTGTACATTACGAAAACACGCATGTTCAAATATACGGAAAATTTTACCGCCAAAACCCGAAAGTTTTCAGATAAAAAATTCTGATATTTTTCATATTTCTGCTCAAAACATAGATTGTAGGTACTCGTTAGAACCGCCTCGACGAGGCGGTTCTAACGGGTACCCACAACCTATGTTTTTGAGCAGAAATAAAAAAAATAATGTATACCCCTGTAAAACCCAGTTTTATTATGTAAAAGTGGGGTTTAAGGGGGTCAAAATTACATAGGCATGTTTTCGTGATGACTCTTATTTTCAAGACGTCCGTTGCATCATTTTCTGTCGCATATTACGAAGTCCTTTGCATCATTTTCGGAGAAAGATCGTCTAAGTCGGGTGCATCCTCCAAAATCGGTTGCATCCACACAATGCGATCCCAAGTGTGTTTGAGGCAATAGTCTGTGAAAGCTCGTTTGATATGAATAATATTTTTTGCTGTTATGTGACACGGAATACTTATGGTATGTAAGAAACATCCACAATGTGATTTGACAGAGCAGGATCCAAGGGATCGGCGATTGTAAACGGGTTTGGTGTTTCTCATTCAGTGTTTCCAGGGTAAATATTTTTTCTGGTATTCAGAGATGCTATTTAATAGAATGAGGATGATGAAAATAGCAGTGAAGTATGCTTTGCTTCGTCCCAAACTTTCAGCTCAGAGTTCTTTTTCTAAATAGAAACAAAATGAAAAAAAAATCGTCCTTTTACCCGTCGCCATCATTTTACGCGACGTGTTGCTTTTGATCTCCGAAGTCGGGAATTCAGTAGTATGAAGGATTCAGGGTGTGATTCAGAATATGTTTGTAACTGATATAATTGAGCGTGGTTGCGAGAAAAGATACTTTTTGGCATATGCATACAAAGGCGCAGATCAGCCTGTGCATACCGTGCAGTCTGTTAAGCTCCTTTGTTGTTCGCTGCTTGGATAGTATGCATTCAGCATATATATATATATATTTTTTTTTTTTTTTTTAACCTGATAAAATTGAGCGTGATAGCGAGAATAATTTGCGACTTTGTTGTTCGCTGCTTGGATAGTATTCATTCAGCATAATAAGGAATGAGCCCGTTGAGACAGTCATTGTTAGCGATGACAAAAATCAAGAAACAAACCACACGAAAGAAAGCTTAAAGCTAAAACAGAAAACAGACATAGTATCTCTCAACGTCAAAGCCACTTCAGATAAAGAAAATGTAAATGTAGATACCAGTCGACAAGCTGACAGGTTTGGACAGTGAGAGCTTATCCGCTAGCACAGCACACAGAGCAGAAGTTGGCTTTAATGCTGAAGATAGCTTTTTTGAAGGGGCGGTAAACAGATGCAATTGATGTTGATGATACTGATGTTTCTCTATACAATGATGTAAATACATGTATGTTACATACAAAACAGACTACATGGACCAAAACTAAAAGGACTGCACAAACCAAAGAAACTAAACAGACTGCATAGGCAAACGCGAAAAATGAATGAAAAACACACGGGACTGAACCTAACCAAATAAATGACAGCACAAATTAGACTGGACCTAATCAAATGAATGACAAAACATATGAGACTGTACCTAACCAAATGAATGGCAGAACACATGAGACGAGACATAATCCAGTGAATGACAGAACAATTGATCCCAAAATCCGGACAGACAAAACGGACAAATCTAAAGACAAACTACCTAAATACAGACCGTCTCAAAATAACGTTCATACTAAAACGAAGACCGAATGGACCGCAAAGACTGTATTGGTGCTTTATGACATAAGCATTGCAGTAATGGCTGGAGAGAGGCGGACAGTCGAGAATTTTTTGGATAGAACAAAAGAAACAGACAGGCATATTAACTGATTTTTCAGACTTGGACTTGACTAATGAATCGAGAGAGCCGGACAGTCGAGATTTTTCAAAACTGAAAGAAGTGGAACAATCCGGTGATAGTTTTGCTCTTGATGATCAAAGAAAATTTACACGAAAATCAGAGTTCCCTTGCTTCAGGGTGGGACAGTGACGACGGTAAGTGCTGAATCCCTAAATGGGGCATTCCTGGAAGTCAACGCTGGTAACTCTTCTTCAGAGGACTGAAAGATGTTTACAGAAAATCCCAACGGTACTGAAAGAAAAAACAAATTTTGTAAAAACAAAAAAAAAATGATCAAAACTTTGACAGAATGGATAATGGGCAAACGAGCAGATTTCCTGGTGACAGTGATTAATAGCAAGGGAAGAGTTGGGGTCCCCAAAAACACACTTACTGATATTGCCAAGCAGTGAACTGAAATGCACTGGTAAGAGGGAAAACGAAGGTTACTGCTTCAAAAGGAAAAGTAAGGGGAATATCACACAAAAAATTAAATCCGCAACCACTAGATAATGAGCTGATAGAGCTCCATAGATACTATGCGAAATTCAAGAAAGATACAAATTATCAAAAACGTGTGCCTTGGTTAGGGTTAGGTGGAAATACGGAAATTGCATTTGTGGAATATACTGGGGCTTATCCAGGGTTAGCTCCACATGGAAATGCTAAGCAAAAGGAGGAATACATCCGTTCTCCTGACAATGTCATGACTGAGATGGGGGAGATGCTTAAATCAAACAAACCTAAACAAGTATATGACAAACTAACAAAGACGACGAACAAAGCGGACCGACCGACCTCAGACAGGTACATGATGTGAAAAAACGACAGGACATGAAAGAAAGGGTAAATTCAGGGTTGATGGGTAACAGACCGAACATCGCAGATCACACGATTGAGATTGAAAGTAAGGTGCCCAGGGATGCCCCTTTCATCGATCTGTCTTGAGACAAAACGGTAAGGCACCGTGTATAATGCTATATAATGACGAACAGATACAGGATTTGAAACTGCTGTGTTGCACCGGACAAGCAGTTCAAGGTGTTGACAAAACCAAAAAAAAAAAAAAAAAAAAAAAAAAAAAATCTCCGTGACATGCATGTGTCAGTTACTTGTTACAAGCAATTGTCTGTTGTCAGGGATGTAACGACAGAACCGCCATTAGTTATTGATCCAATATTTATCAGACTTTGGCACATACTGTAACTTTTTTTTTAACCTGAAAATAAAACTGAATGATGTTGACACAACAAATTTGATGATTGGTTCAGATGATGAAAGTATACTGTGAACGATATCAAAGCTGTTTTCTCTCAGTCTCATCACATATTATGCACTCGCCACCTGTGTCAAAACGATAACCAAAAACTTACAGATGATGCTGTGGACAAGTATGATAAAGAGAAAGTACTTGGAAAAAAAAAACAACAAAAAAAACAAAAAAAAAAACATTAGTTTCGTTTAAACATATTTTATTGCCTCAAATAGCAATGGGGTTGGGCAACAAGTTCTGACAACATTAGTTACAGCCCGCCCCCTACAACAGATAATACAACATACAATAACGACATGGCAAACATATAAATATAGCTATTAGAATACATAATCATTTTCTAACGAGATAGATAGATAGATAGATAGATAGATAGATAGATGCAGTGTCAGCCGTCCTACAGAATTTAAACAGTGAATGAGCTTGGAATAACTATCTTCTGCTGAGTTACTCGAATCGCCTGAAATCTTTAATGTATTGTTGAATTGCCTGAAAAAAGAACAAAATTATCCTCGTCAGAGAGAGAGGTTTTTTCCAAAGAAAACTGCATTTAAACTGAGTGGATGAAAGTTTCTGGTTTGATGGAACATTATTATTCTTTGATGAGTGTAGTTATTACATTCAGAAAAGTAATGAAGGGCATTTTCTTTGTCATGGCCACAAGTGCACTTCTTGTCATCTGTTAGATGATTTTGAAACAAGTCAAACTTTAAATCACTACAACTGTTGCGAATCCTTGTGTGTGGCACTGGCAACTTTCTTTGACCTTTCAAAACGTATGAAGGGACATTCGCATTGCATAAGACTTCGTCTTCAAGTGTTCTACGAAAAGATAAGTAAGTGTCGCCTTTTCTAATATTAACACGAAGACTATTCTAATGAGTTACAGAAGACGGAATGCAAAATCTGCGGGCAGTTTCTGTGCGGTTGTATGTCACGATTGCGTAATGGGTAATTTGAGACTTCAACAACACGTGGTGGAATATTATCAGATATATAGTTGGTACAAGGTTATTTGAACACTTATACATGAAGCACATTTTCTGAAAATTTCTTCTATTTGCAAGTGCGTCCCAAACTTCTTCTTTATAAGTAAACAATTATAGAAAAGGATCGTGTGCGACCAGTGACTTTTCTTGCAGCCTCATTTTAAAGTCTTTCTAAAGCAGTTTTATCTTGCTCCGTCACATTGTTAGATTTTCATAGGTGTGCATAGTTTTTTAATTATTTAAGATACTGCTTTCATACTTTGCCGGCACCTACCTTAGGGTAAGACCTTTCAATAGCATACACCCCATACCCAAGTTAGACATCTATATAGGTCAAGGTCAGTCCACATTTTGTCATTTACATTCATGTTTAAGTTCTGCGTTTAAGTTTTGAAAAGTGTACGTAACTGCTAAATTATTCAAGATACCGCTTTAATATTTCTCCTTCCTCAGTTTTACCTTCTGTCTAGGACAAGGTCAGGTCATGCTGTGTCATTTAAACCCAAGTTCTGCGTTTAATTTTTGAAAAGTGTACGTAACTGCTGAAGTATTCAAGCTACCGCTTTAAGTTTTGGCCCACACCTACCTTAGGGTAAGACCTTTCAACAGCAAACAGCCCTTTCTCAGTTTGACCTTCTGCCTAGGTCAAGGTCAGGTCATACTTTGTCATTTACAGCTGCGTTTAAGTTTTGAAAAGTGTACATG
Source organism: Anodontia alba (assembly GCA_964016985.1). Lineage (NCBI taxonomy): Eukaryota > Metazoa > Mollusca > Bivalvia > Lucinida > Lucinidae > Anodontia > Anodontia alba. Next base: position 25,923,698 of record OZ024834.1, read on the forward strand.
ACTGCTGAAGTATGAAAGAAATAGCCTTCATATTTTGTCCACACCAACCTAAGGGATTCAGCAGGTAAGATATAGCTTTCATATTTTGTCCACATCAACCTAAGGGAAAACGTTTCAACGGCATATACCTCATCCCTCAGTTTGACATTCTTCCGACATCAAAGTCAGGTTATCCTGTGTCATTTACGACTATGCTAAAGTTTAAAATTCTGTATTTCATCTTAAATATTTAGACAGCTTTCTTATTTGGTCCATATCTATCCTACGGACTTTTAACCTAGGTCAAGAGCAGGTAGTTCTTGGTCATTGATTGTTTTTTTTATCGGATTACCCGTTTCCGGCGAGCTGCGTTGTCTTCTGACAACGCTTTGTTAGGCCTGAAGTGGCACCATGGCGAATCTTGATGCGAACGACGTGCTGTTTGGAAATTGATTTCGTCCACCGGGTTTCATCGTGGTGCCAGTGAAGGTGGCACAGCCGGAGCAGAGATGTCTCACATATTGTTGATATTTGAGCCAGCGCATGACAAAACCTACAAAATAGCATATGCGCCCAGCGAAGACTCAGATCAGCCTGGGTATCCGCCCAGTCAGACCACAGTCTTCGCTTGCGCTCAATGGGTAGCTAAGGATCCAAGCTTTCTTCATGCGGACAGCAACGACTGATCACACTGGGCGGATGCCCAGGCTGACCTGAGCCTTCGTTGGGCGCACATGTCATTTTGGAGGTTTTGTCATGCGCTGGCTCATTTATGTATATGCTTAAAGTATGTTGGATGCTTATTTATGTTTCAATCACATAGTTCATGTTTGAACGACAATTTTATGTGATATACATAAAATGACTTTTTATATACCGTATTCGACCTAATTACCGCACTGTTCGCTTAGGTTTTTCAAAATTACTGGGAACACTCATTTGTGGTAAAATATGTATCTACCTTCTAAGAAAACACAAAAAAAAGATCAGAAGAAAGACTTATTTGATGATGAATATGCGATTTTTTTCCTGATTTTCTTTATACAGGCATATGTTGTGAGTACTCATTTGAACTGCATCGACAAGTCGACGCAATTCAGATGAGTACCCACAACATATGCCTTTATAAGGAAGTAGATAAAAAGTACACTGGCTGTAATCTGAAGACTACGGAATTTCTTGACTGTTCGCTTATAGGGATATGTGCGGTAATTAGATCGAATACGGTATTTGTAGAATTGGTGGAGACTTTATTAAACCATATCTTCAGCATGTAGGCAGCGTTGATATCATCACGAAAACATGCCTATATAAATTTGACCCCTTAAACCCCACTTTTATATAGTAAAACTGGGGTTTACAGGGGTATATATTATTTTTCTTATTTCTGCTCAAAAACATAGATTATGGGTACTCGTTAGAACCATCTCGTCGAGGCGGTTCTAACGAGCCCCCACAATCTATGTTTTGAGCAGAAATATGAAAAATATCAGAATTTTTTATCTGAAAATTTTCATTTTTTTGGTGGTGAAAATTTCAATATATTTGAATAGGCGTGTTTTCAAAATGATGGCGCTACCGACGAGCGACGTGGATTCGTACTGGATGATATTTGGCTTTCTATTCGAGTATGACATTTTATAACATTTTCTGTGCGTCCGTCACTGTCAGGGGTAACGACCTATTGTCAATGAACTTATATTTGATGATTAAATGATTTAGGTCCACTTAAGAATCGTTACGTCGCATTTTAATCTAAGTTGTTGTTTACTGGCTGATAATTTTATTTCAAATTAAATATTTCACGGGGAAAATTTATGAATTTATTTAATAATAAATTATAGCCCCTTATATTTCTGTTGTGTTTTAACCTTTACCATTCTCTGGGCTAGTTCACAAAACCCATTTGATGATACGTTTTCTTATTTTTCCAAGAAAATTGGATTTGACGGTTCATGCAAATTAGGAGACAATATGCATGAAATGTCAAAGTCTAATATATTTTGTGGGGAGAATGAGAAACAAAAAAAAAGTCAAAATGTCGTCTGCTGAATGTTTTCCCAGCATGCGTTAATACACGTAAAAGGCGTAATGACCCAGTATTACCGGTCTCCAAGTATTTACGGAGGTTTGTCGCACCATGAGAATTGGTGTCTTTGGAACAACAAAAGCCAAGACTAGCATACGCAACCTCGCAGGCAGAAAGTGAACCTCACTGTCCGCTTGCATAACCTTTGGAGTCATTAAACACTGAAGAATATTATATTTCGAGGAGACAAAATGCTTTGATCAGTCTGCACCGACAGAATCATTGATCTGGGCATTCCTTGTTCGCATATCCATTGAAAACCCTTTTCTCATTGCTGGACTCAATGGTCATATTCGCGCATTTCAATGGAGAAGGTCACATTAAATGGAATAAATAATGCACTGAGTCATGCGGTGACCCAGCTAGCATTCTACTTAAATCTATATCGGACCGTTATCGGACCGACAGGAATCCTGTCGGTCCGATAACGGTCCGATATAGATTAAAGTAGAATGCCAGCAGGGGAGTGAGGTCCTGTATTTGCATGCATGCATGAAAGTCTGTCTGTCTGTGTTGAGGTTTTACGGCCCAGTCAACCCAATGGGGTCATGTTGAGCGCGGTCAGTTTACCTAACCACACGTTTACTGGGCAGGCTTAGTCCTCAAAGCGGTTAACCAGTATTGTGCACATTCTTTCGCCAGAAACTGACAACTGCCCTTCTTGAATCAGCGGAAGGGAGAGAATGACCGTAGAAAATATTTCATGATCAATCTCCACGAAAGAATGTTGCCGACCTCGGCTGGGGTTGAATTCGCGACCTGCTGGTCTCCAGTCGGACTGCGCATCCAACTGAGCCACCGAGGCCGGCTGCATGAAAGTAGTCAGGAGTTTTACCAAGGACTCATTCCCTGTTATTATTATCTATTGTATCCAAATAGAAATCCAGTTTATGACGCATGCGACCAGCGTGGACCGAGGTCAGCCTGCGCATCCACAGAATAGCCCCATTAAGTTAGCGACATGCGTAGACTCGGATCAACTGCGCAACTGCGGCGTAAGGTCATTTTCTATTTGGAGGGAGCCACTTACCCGCGCAGTTTGATCTGGGTCTACGCTGGCCGCTATTTGGAGAGGGTGATACTGCAGAAGGCTCTCTGAGTACTCATATGCTATCTGACCACTTTGCTTTGTTTGTTTTGAGGTTTTACGGCCCAGTCATCCCAATGGGGTCATGTCGAGCGCGGTCAGTTTACCTAACCACACGTTTACTGGGCAGGCTTAGTCCTCTAAGCGGTTAACCAGTATTGTGCACATTCTTTCGCCACAAACTGACAACTGCCCTTCTTGAATCAGCGGAAGGGAGAGAATGACCGTAGAAAATATTTCATGATCAATCTCCACGAAAGAATGTTGCCGACCTCGGTCTCCAGTCGGACGCGCATCCAACTGAGCCACCGAGGCCGCTATTCGAATGTTAGTTTCGTTATGAGGAAAGATTTTCTAAGCAGGCCTATATATGAATAGTGAAAGCTCAGAGCAGATTGTGTTTTTGTTGCACATCTACAAGACCGAATGCTGTGATCAGACTGCACAAATACGCAACTTGAGTGGATCTTTCCGTATCTGCATATGGCTCAAAAACATTTTCTCACGGCAATGCCAATATGTGAGCTAAGACGTGAGAAAACGTACGTTAAGGTACATGCACTGGTGTTAGTGCTACGTGGCAGTCGTAAAAGCCTCCCTTTACTTTACTTAACTCTTCGCTTGCTGACCACGACATGCACTGTCTTAGCAAACAGTGTAGATCCAGATCAGTTGGCTTCTGAAGAAGCCAACTGATCTGGATCTGCACTGTTTGTCATTAAATATGTGAATTTCTATCAAAAACTCGGATCAAGTAATCTGATTGGATGGAAATTAGAAGTGGGCATGGCATCTTAATTTATTCAGCATGACAAGGGTTAAGCGGAGTTTGTATTTTCTGGTCTATTGAAATCACTGAGCCTATTTGGATCTATTTGAAAATAGAATGTCGCTTAACCATGGGTTAGTGTTGCGCATTACATTAACAAACACTAACACCTGGGCTCAGGTATAAGTTAAGGTAACTTAAGGTCGAGATGTATGGTATTTAAGTCCACTGCAATGAATTGATGAATAGTTTATGTTTCTTCAGTAAGAAGGTGTTGACATACATAGTCGACTCTCTTTATCTCGGCTTCGCATATCTCGAATAACAGAATATCTCGAAGTGAAAATCTGGTCCCTGTTTAAACATGAAAATCTAACAGCACGTAACAAAATATTGTGGAAAAGAGGAGAAATTGCTCCTCTTTTTCACGATATTTTTTAAGATCACGAGTCAAATTACATATTCATTGTGAAATGTGGTTGTTCGACTTTTTGTCCTCAATGCTGCAAACCTGATATTTCGAGACGGATGTCTCGAAGTATTTCAAAGAGTCCTTTGGACTTCGAGATAACGACTGTAGTTAAAGGCATCACCGTTGAAAATCCTATGTCTCTGTTCGGGCGTTCAGCTAGTGGCTTCCAGTGTCTGAGGTGTTTGCCACGAGCCCTCATCCTTGTATCATCAGTGTTTTGACTTGATTGACACATGCGTTTGTTGTTGTTTTTCTTGTTTTGTTTTGATTTTTTTTGTTGCTGTTTATTTATCTATTTATTTATTTATTTATTTTCCTGTGGTGTTTCATGCCTGAGTTACGAAGTCTCTATGCGAGCCAAACAATCATTTTGTATTTATGTTACAACATTTGAGCTCAGGGTGAAGAAATTTATTTAAACCCCTCGGTAGTTATTTTTACTACTGATCGTTCTAAGGCGATGGTTCTGTGCTTTTTTTTTTTTTGTGGATTGCAGATCTCAGTCCTTAAATTTAAAATCGGCATAAACTTGAAGAATGAATGTAAACCTGGGCCCTGGTCTGCAGTATTCGTTTATTTGATGTGAATGTGATTTGATTGTGCTTCCAAATGATCCTTCTTTTGAAATTTTATTGACGTTGGAAGCGTAAAGTTCAAAACTGCTATATATTAGTATTATTTCTGTAGAAAGGTCTTACATCAGCTCATGACGTACATTTACTAGGGCTGACTGAAAAAATTGTGACCCTCACATGTAAATATTTGACTTTTTGGAGACAGATTGTATTGTTTTTCAAAATAAACCCATCAATGTCTAACCACTTGTGGTAGCGATGTTGAAGGACCTCAATTCCACTTTTAAAGAAGTCCTTTTCTTGATTGTCCGGAAGTCCTCCACTGCATGTATGACGTAATCATCTGACTGAAAATGGGTACCAGAAAATGGATAAATGAATTCTGATGGAGCGAGATCAGGCGAGTAAGGGGGATACTGAATCAATTCAAAGCAACAATCATTGATGGCAACCATTGCAATGACAGACGTGTGAGCTGGAGCATTGTCCTGGTGTCCTAGAACCTTTACTGAGTTTCCCACGGCGCTTGACCTCAATATTTTTAACTGCCTATGAAGTGAAGCATAATATAATATGTCCTATTGATTGTCTGTCCCTTTTTGGAGATAATCTACCATAAGAATTCCATTAGTATCCATAAAAAAAGCCGAGGCTATAATCTTCCCAGCTCAGAACAACCCTTGCCTTCTTTGGCGAGGGTGAGCCAGGGTGCTTCCATTGTTTAGTCGTTTGGATTCTGGGGTTAAATGATGGACACATGCTTCATCCATACTCACAAACCTCAGCGGAACTTGTCAGGATCTTCTCAATAAGGTTTCGATTAGCACGCAACATATCATATTCTGTCTTGTGTGCTTCTGATCAACTGTCAGAGGTCTGGGTACCCAACGGACTGAGAGTTTTGTCATATCCAGATTTTCCGTATAGCTTTGTATCTCTCTGTAGCTCGTCTGCCACCACAACCATATCATGGACTTTAGTTACTGTTTCGGGACTTGCCACAGTGACAGGCCTTCCAGAACTGGGGTCATCCTCAAGGCTCTCCCTGCCGCGCCTAAATGCTGCCACCCACTTTTTTACGGTAGTATATAAAAGGGCATCCTTCCCCAGTGATGTTATCAGTAGATCCTTTATGCAAATATTGAATCACCGCTGGTTCAGCAATTTTGTTCTTTTTGCAAAAGGCATGTGTCCTGGTTACTTTACGTGTAACCCCTTTCGACATAAATTGACCAAATGTCACGGGCTGTTGGTTACAAAACCGTAGTCAAGGAGTAATAGGGCTGAAAATAGGCAGCCCTGCTTAAATCTTTCAATACAAGGCTAAAAATTTATCAGTCGTCGTTCGTAAATTTTATGTTAAGATATGTCAAAAAGTCAGTAACTTGGCTGCACTCATATGCGGGGAAAACAATGGAGTTGAAAGGTGCTATGTAAATGTCGTGTCCATACAGTAAAGTTTACAGTTTAATCACGTAGTATGTGAAAGAATTTAGGGATTATTTTTTCTGTTACGCAATTTGAATATCAATGCGCGACAATAAATCTTTTCAGTTGCAATTCAAGTATATATCGTAAACAGCCTTAAATGAATATCTGCATGAACATTTATCTCCGTAGAAAATTAGACACATTCAATACCAGTGATAAATATGTTCCATCTTATTGTTCATGTGGTAATTTTTATGGAGGGCTCACAGTGCAAAGGAGGGCCGTAGATCATTTACAAAACAGCGTAGGCCAAACAACAAAATAGCAGCTTGCACACACGCAGTTTAACTCTTTCGGTGCCAATTTCAGACGACATTTGTCGTCTGCTTTTCTTTTTTGACAAACTATCGCTTGAAAAGAAGTTTATAAGTAAAGTTTAAAGATTAAATGTCAAACAGCGTAGATCCAGATGAGACGGCTCATATGAGCCGTCTCATCTGGATCTATGCTGTTTGCAAAAGCCTACTATTATCGCCTGTGGCAGTGAAAGAGTTAACGCTTAGCACTCTGGGTAAAAGTTTCAGCAGACAACATTTTGAAATATATATCTTTTTTTTTTTTCTTCAGAAAACAGGTTTTGACATTTTATGCAAATTCTCTCCAATGGAGACAACTTGCATGAAATATCAAATCCTGTTTTCTGTGAAAATAAAAAAAATATCATCCGTTTGTCGTCTGCTGAATTAACCCATCGAGTGGTTAAAACGGGACTGCGCTTTCCGCAAAACAGTTATAATATCTTTTTGCAGGCGAGCATTGTCGTGACAAGACTGCGCAGGAATGCACCTTCTCTGTTTAAATTAGATGCACAACATAAGAAGGGTCCGTTGAGACATGTGGGCTACGAAGGCTAATATCAGCCTGCACATGCATAGTCTGAGCAGAAGCTTCGTCATTGCTTTCCCTTAAAGCGCTAATCACAATTACAGCACACGGTATTCTAGAATTGATTTTGTTATTTTTCAGAGAAAATAAGATTCATTTCATGTGAATCGTCTGCTAAAAAAGCTTAACATTTCTTGTGAATCGTCTGCCAGGGTTACGATTCACTTGAAATGGTCAGCCTTATTTTCCCTGAAACTTAAAATCAATGTAAGAATGTCGTCTGCTACAAGTGTTTTGGCGCTTTAAGGGTTAATACAGAAACAACGGACACTATCGACGAACAGATACATTACGAAAACACATCTATTCAAATATATTGAAAATTTCACCACCAAAAACTGAAAATTTTCACATAAAAAATGAACTCCGATAATTTTAATAGTTCTGCTCAAAACATAGATTGTGGGTACTCGTTAGAACCGCCTCGACGAGGCGTTTCTAACGAGTAGCCACAATATATGTTTTACCGAGGCGGTTCTAACGAGTACCTATAATCTATGTTTTTGAGCAGAAATAAAAAAAAATGTATACATTTTACTATATAAAAGTGTGGTTTAAGGGGGTTAAAATTATATAGGCATGTTTTCGTGAAGCCGATCCGGACCTAAGCTGCTCACATATAAATTAAGGGCCCTTTTCGAGCGTTACGCATCAATTGCATTAGGGTTTTACTCTAAAACTTCGGGCAGAAAGTCTTGAGCAAACAATATAGACAGATCAGACGCCCCAGAACGCGATGTCTGATCAGGGTTTACACTGTTTGCCGCTCATCTAGCAGTTTTTAGACACTCAACGGATGGTAAAATGAGCCTGTTCAAATTTTACGAGTAATACGGTAAGGTGTTATGGGGTCCGTATATTTATGGTAAATACAGAACCGATAGTTCTACCTATTAAAATCTAGAAGATAATATATCAATCGTGTCTAAAGAAATAGGTGTGTTTTGGTGTATTTTGATTAGTGTTTAAGAAATTACTGTTATTTATGAAACAGTTACAGGTACAGTCAGGTTATCTGTTGTGATTGTGTGTGTGATAAGGAAAGAATGATTGGAGATATTAACAATTGAAAGGTATTTGTGTTTTCCGTTTAGCCTTTTTTAAACTAATTGCGAAAACGTGTATAAAACACGCATATAATTTAATTTTACCTCGTCGTTTAGGTACGCTAATAGAATAATGAGGAAAAAAAAAAAAAAAAAAAAAAATTTTCTAAATCCTAATAACTAGTAATAAATCTAATTTTGTTAATAAAATAATGTAAGAAAATGGATTTTCTAAAACTAAATGTGCCTAACTAATGATTATCGACGGAGAAATGGTAAAAATCCTGTTTCCAGTTTTTTGTTCTGTCAGTATGTCTTGGTATTCATTTGTTGTTATTCTTGTTCTTAAAATATAAATTTTATTTAGTATTTCTCAACTTATAAAAGTTACAATAAAAGCATCATACTGAATCTAATTATTCCGACAAAGATGGCTAAGCAGACAATGCAGAACCCCAACAAACTTCACCTGAACCACACGGTTTGCCCATTACGAAAACACGCCTATTTAAATATATTGAAAATTTCTCCACTAAAACCTGAAAGTTTTCAGATAAAAATTCTGATATTTTTTAAAGTTCTGCTCAAACCATAGATTGAGGGTACTCGTTAGAACCGCCTCGCCGAGGCGGTTCTAACGAGAATTCACAATCTATGGTTTTGAGCAGAAATAAGAAAAATAATGTATACCCCTGTAAAGCCCAATTTTACTACATAAAAGTGGGGTTTAAGGAGGTCAAAATTATATATGTATGTTTTCGTGATACATTGGGTTGACACATTTTTCTACATCGCAGACAGTCAAATTAATTTAATCAATTCACAGGATAAGTACACCAAGGACTTAAGTTTTCTGAATGTTTCCAGTAACTAGGATATATCGTAAATAAGAGAAAATATCGATGATACTAGGTTACCGTACCTTCTCTTAATACTCGGACACCTTAACTTCGTACCATACTTGTCCTAAATTTTAATGAGTCTTTTTGTGTGTGTGTGTGTGTGTGTGTTGAGGTTTTACGGCCCAGTCAACCCAATGGGGTCATGTCGAGCGCGGTCAATTTACCTAACCACACGTTTACTTGGCTGGCTTAGTCCTCTAAGCAGTTAACCAGTATTGTGCACATTCTTTCGCCAGAAACTGACAACTACCCTTCTTGAATCAGCGGAAGGGAGATAATGACCGTAGAAAATATTTCATGATCAATCTCCACGAAAGAATGTTGCCGACCTCGGCGGGGGTTGAACCCGCGACCCCCTGGTCTCAGTCGGACGGCGCATCCAACTGAGCCACCGAGGCCGGTGATGAGTCATTAAATCTATATCCTATTGATGCGTTCTAAACTGCTGGATGAGTGGCAACCGATGTAATCCCTGATCAGACGCCGCGCTGTGCGGCGTCTGATCAGGGGCTACACCTTTTGCTAAGGCATGTCTGCCCGTAAACAGGGTAATTAAGATAAACAGTAACAGGCATTGTGATAGAACTAACAGACAACATTACACCTATCACCATTACAAGAGCAGAAATAAATCTGAAACAAAATTCAAACATACGTTAGCTGCGCCATGAGAAGACATATTCAGTCGACCCTCGTTATCTCGAATTCCAAGGGACTCTCTAAAACATTTCGAGATATCCGTACCTCGACATATCAGATTTGCGGAATTGAGAAAAACAATAAATCGAAAAAACCACATTTAACAAATGAGTATGTAATTTAAGTCCTGAAGTTAGAGATGTATTAAAATATTGTGGCAAAGAGGTGAAATTGCTCCATAGGAGCAATTTCTCCTCTTTTCCACAATATTTTGTTACCTGTTGTTAGATTTCCATGTTGAAACAGGGATCAGATTTTCACTTCGAGATAAGCGTTTTTCGTGATAACCGAGGTCGAGATAACAATAATCGACTATATATACTATACGGGGCAAATGCCAGTAGTATTAATACAGACCAGCTAGCGATCATGATCATAGTCTACACAGTTTACATTAAATATAAGAATTTCAATAATACATGTATAAATAATAATAAGAAGAAGAAGAAGAAAAAGAAGAAGTAGTAGTAGAAGAACTGGACCTGTGCAAGGTGTGAGGTAGAGATCAGTCACTGAGCATTAATGCCTTAATGGTAATTGACCAAATAAAAGGTTTTCACTTGCTTTACTATTGGCACTACGTTTCACTTGACAAACGTAAAAGATTTCAATTATCTGAGAACAGTTTTAACACTATGGAGTGTTTGTTGGTTTAGTTATTATTTTTGTGTAAAAACAAATTCGCCTACAATGTTCATGTAAAGCAACGGTTATTTGTATACACCTGAAAATTCCTATAACTACCGTTTTCATTAGTAGCAACCACTGAGCAACAGTGGAGTAAATTAATATGCTTCTTCAAACCAATGGTTTATTCGATTGATTGATTTACTGATCGATTAATTGATTGATTGATTGATTGAGTGATTGACTGACTGACTGACTGACTGATTGATTGATTGATTGAGTGAGTGAGTGAGTGAGTGAGTGTTGATTGACTGACTGACTGACTGATTGATTGATAGACTGCTTGGTTGGTTGGTTGATTGATTGACTGACTGACTGACTGACTGACTGAATGATTGATTGATTGATTGATTGATTGATAAACCGAGTTGCGTTCTACACCGTTGCAGCAAACAAAACAAGACAACAATAATAACAACAACAAAAACTGTGGCAACAAGTCAGTAAAAAAACAGAATATCACGCCGCCCCGATAGCAACAGTGAATAAGTAAAACATGCGTGGACCGCGTTGCGAACAGTATGTGTCTAAGTACTGCTGGATGAGTGATCAGTGTTCCATCTGGGTCTGCACTGTTTGGTCAGGCCTGATTTACTTAGTTCAAGGTGAACAGATGCACTTGGTAGCTGTATCGCCGTTTCTGACACAGGAGACAGCATTTGTGTGTTTCCGTTTGCTTTCCAGGACATCAATTCCATTCTGAAAATGGGTCTACTCTAAAATGAAAGAATTTGCTCCCCTTGGGAGCAAATTCTTTCATTTTTGAGTAGACCTCTTTTCAGAAGGGAGCAAAAACTTTGACAGATTTCCTTTGAAAGTGTATCAGTTCGCCTTAATTACAGTATAACCCTTTGCCAATGGAGTATACTATGCGCAGTCTCGTTATGGATACAGGGCAGGCCCTGATGAGACTGTGCGGATACATTGATTGATATTACCATTCACACTGATCGCGTAGTTGCTCCGAAAATGCTTGGACTTGCTTAGCCTTCAAGCATATGCGTAATTCTCAGTCTTATCAAGCCCCGAAAATGCTGGGACTAGCGTAGCCTTCAAACACAGGCGTATGTGAAATGATCGGTCCATCAGTGTCACCTGTTTTCACGCACACAATGACTGCCCCATTTAGAATCTTCACAGATAATAATTAGACAGATACTAATTAATCTCAGATCGGACTGCAGGAATGCGCAGTCCGCTCTATGTACTTGTACGACTCCTCTTTATCAAGAACTGTGTGACTGTAAACATCACGAAAACATACCTATATAATTTTGACCCCCGTAAACCCCACTTTTATATAATAAAATTGGGGTTTACAGGGATAGGCATTATTTTTTCTTATTTCTGCTCAAAAGCATAGATTGTGGGTATTCGTTAGAACCCCCTTGCCGAGGCGGTTCAAACGAGTACCCACAATCTACGTTTTGAGCAGAAATATGAAAAAATATTAGAATTTTTATCTGAAAACTTTCAGCTTTTGGTGGCGATTTTTTTTTCAATATATTTGAATAAGCGTGTTTTCGTAACGAAGGCGAAGCTTATATGTATAGGTAGAGTCTATTTTTTCTCTCTTTTTCGTGATCTTGAAAGATCTTAGCAGGGGTATATTCACTCAGTCCCGGTTGTCAACTTCATACATCATTACATAGACTGTGTCAACATTATCATATTAACCCTTAAAGCGCCAAGAAAAACTGCATCTGAAAATGTCGTCTGTTTATGTCGTCTGCTGAATATTCTTGCAGACCTTTCAAACCTAGTTTTGCATACAGACAAACAGTGTGGACCCAGATCAGACTGCTCCTAAAGGATGGGTCCACACTGTTTGCAAAAATTACTTTTAAACTCACAAGCAGATGACAAAGCAGACGACAATAGTTGTGACTGCCGCTTTAAGGGTTAACAGTAATTTAATAACCTATTAACAAAAAATCTAGTCTATATCCAATAACATTTATTAAAACGCAAAGGCAAATTTGTATTAGACAACATTCTAAGATTGATTTTGTTTTTCAGAGAAAATATGATGACATTTCATTAGAATAGCCAGACGACCACATGGAATTTCAAGCCTTATGTTCTATATTTATCTAAAAATAATCAAAATGTCGTCTGCTGCAGCTGCAATAAGCACTTTAAGGGCTAACTGCTGTCTTGTCTTATTAACCCATATAAGCCTAGCGTCCCATAAAAAGGGGCATTTGCAAACAGAATAGACCCAGACGCCACAGAACGCGGCGTCTGATCAGGGTCTACACTGTTTGCATTCAGTTCAGAATTTTCTACAAAACATGACAAAAATAAAAACTAACTAGACACCCCTTATACAGAAAATGAATCTGTCCAAAGAGTTGAGGTAGAAGATACCATTCGGAACAAATGGGTTAAAAACGTCTGTTGTACCGTATGCGAGTATTAATAGTGAATGCACGGTCGAGCCCGCCCAGTCGCACTTTTTGGAATATTCAGTCTTTGTGTAGTATGGCTTTTAAAAATATAAACGGCAGCGTAATGATGCTTTCGAGCATACCACGAAATGAGGAGGTTCAGATCCTCTTGAGCATCAGTGAAATTGTTGTCCGAGCGTTGATACATTCTATCCAATAATTCTGTACAGGAACAAGTCTGATCTGGACATTCTCTGTTCGCATATTGCACAAGGACATTACGAAAACACGCCCATTCAAAAGTACAGAAAATTTCACCTCCAAACACTGAAAATTTTCAGATAAAAAGCTCTGATATTTTTCATATTTCTGCTCAAAACATAGATTGTGGGTACTCGTTAGAACCGCCTCGAACTTACTTGTCATGTAAAAACTTCGATAAACTGTCATTTTAATAGATTCAAATGGGTTGATTGCGGGGGCGAAGGCCTATTACAGGTAATCTTAAGTAAAAGCGAAAAAGAAATGAAATACGTCTGGTCGTCAAGAATTAAAGAAAGTGTGGTTTTCCCCCTTGATTATTCCGACCTTCAAACACCAAACAATTATGGGCCGTGACGTCAGAAAAGGTTCATTCGTACATGTGCGCCCAGTGAAGATTCAGATAAGCCTGCGCGAATGCGCATGCTGATCAGAATCTTCACTGGGCACATTTTGGATCGCCAAGGGTATCAAGTTTCTTCATGCGGACAACGGAAACTCTGATCAGACTGCGCAGATTCGCAGGTTGATTTGAGTCTTCATTGGCACACATGTCAGAAGGTACATTTTCTCACGTTAAGGCTCGTATGCGCGTATATTCTGTGTAAAATTTCTGACAATCCTGTGCAACAAAGAAATTTTTCTTTATATTGTGTGCACCGACAGGGATTGCGCTGGTCCCGGGCATGCCTGTCTTGAGCTAAAATCATGTCAGTCCTGGTGCTTTATTGCTATAGTTTGATCTAATTTACGTCAAGCAAATATAAGAATAATGTATACCCCTGTAAACCCCAGTTTTACTATACAAAAATGAGGTTAAAGGGGGTCAAAATTATATAGGCGTGTTTTCTTGATGTTCACATGTAGAAGTAGCATACCTTTTATTAATCTGGCTGAAGTGGTTTCTTCACTGGGCTTATATTTCAGTATTGGTAGGCATATAACAGATAGCAATATGAGATACGAACAGAACGGCCTTATGAAAGCATATTGCCCTACCGCGACGGTCCAGGTATCATTATTTAGATTTTGCGCATTACATCTACTGTATGTTTGAAAAGCGAAAATTCTGACCAAATTGTGGATGCTCAGGACAGTCTGAGCACTCGCTGTTCGCATATGGCATAAAGCACGTTTTCTTATGACTCGTTACAAGAACAGTCCAAATATTTATATTATGTTAATTATACACACTTCAGGTTTTAATAATAATTTAACCGTTACCAAACTCTAGGCTAATGCAGTCGATGACAAATTGACATTTGTCTTATTTTCCCCAGAAAATAGGCTTCGACATTTCAAGTAAATTGTCTCTTAAAGAGACAGTTCGCATGAAATGTCAAATCCTGTTTCCTAAAAAAAAGAAAACTATTTCAAAATGTTGTCTCCGGAAAATTTTATCCAGCATGCTAAATGTTAATAATTTAAAACGCTGTAATTGGCCATTAAAACACTTCAGTTTGTGTTAGCTTTTTCGGTGCCAGTTTAAGTCACCATGACACCCAGGCTTCCATTAGCTATCATAGAAGCCCTTCACTTCCATCAAGTGTTTAACTTTTCCACAAATGTTTATATAAAAGATTAATAAACAGCTACTCGATATGTCCACGAATGCTTTTAGCTAATGTTTTCCTTATTACGTCAACTTGCGCTGTTAAAATTCCACCGGCTGATTTGTTTAAGGCTTAGTTTCGTATTTTTTTGCTTAATACGGAGTTAAGCTTAAATCCTTTAAACTTCAAAGATAGTGTCGGATAAACTCTTTAAAAGGAGATAGGAAATCTTATAAGTTTAGGTCATCGCAAGGTATTTTTCATAAGCTTGACACAAAACACTGTATTTGCATTAACTTTTCACGCTTAGCATACTGGGTAAAAAGACGACATTATGAAACATTATTCTTATTTTCGCAGAAAACAGGCTTTGACATTTCATACAAATTGTCTCACTGGGAGACAATTTGCATGAAATGTCAAAGGCTATTTTCTTGGAAAAAATATTTTAACATCTGTTGAATTAGTCTTAGGTTAACTGTAAGATGCCAGGCTCTAAATGGGAATAAAAAAAAATGTAATCAAAACACCGAGAGAGCTAATGGGGCCGGTTGTCTGAAATTCTGTTGAATTAATTGGGATTATGCTGTAAAAAAAAAAAAAAAAAAAAAAAAGCATGTTCCACTGAACTTTTTTTAAGCATTTTGAAGGTTTGGTGATTTGGTATAGATAATCCCTTTTCGATGGAAAAGGTCATTTTCAATGGTTTGTAGGACCGCAGCTCGGGTAACCCTTTTTACATAAAGCTGTAGATTTTTCGCGTTTTACTGCAGTATTAAGTCATCCGCCGATATTGTACTCGGTATGATTAAAATCTTATTTCGTCCAAAGTTTGAAGTTTTTTTTTTTTTTTTTTTTTTTTTTTTTTTTTGTTTTTTTGCGGGGTGGGGGTGGGGTTGTTTATCTATTTGCTATTTATAAGCAACATAGTTATAAGGCTAATGTTTCTGAATGCAGAATTAAGCGTTTTCAGCTTCAGCAGGAACTATTTGTTAGGTAGTTATTAGGTTGGCAGTAACAAAAAACAGAACGTCGAAATATGGTTTGCTAAATCTGGTGGCGGTTCCTTGTCAAAGTTGTAGGACAAGTAAAGGTGACCGAATATGTTTTATCGTAAATACAGTACCCATTCTTTCCTTCTTCAGTTCCAATACCGAACTAGAAAGTTATTCTTTCATTTGCAACACAGGCAACGTTGACTAGAGCTACTCAGTATGACAGTTCTGTATGCAAAATACCATACAAACCGTGTTTATTTTATTTTTGAACTCGTGTGTTCTTTTCCCTTCATCATATTTAACTTCTGCCTAACTTAGCAGCTATATAAAACGCACGTAAAACACATGTTCCAGTACATAGATTAATTGTGTACCACAGCGCATGCGAATTCATTTTTTTCTCCTAGTGATGCGGACGTTATTGGAGCCAGACAAGAAACGGAAGGTAACAGAAATTTGGAACCCGATCAGTTGAATATATTAGTATATCGTACATATTACAATTGTTGTGTACATTAGTCCTATCTGCCTATTGCCAGAACGAAGCACACATATATATTTTGCACTGGGCCGTCTTGTTATCATAAACGAATCCAGATGGTTATTGTGGGATTCGCTGTCCATTGAAATCTTGACCACAGGCACCAACATGCATGCGTGTTTTATATTAACTAGACATGGCTAAACTAGTTTCACAAGATTTAAAATTTTAATTAGTAAGTAAGTAAGTAATAGTTTATTTAAGTGTCACATCTCAAATATACAAATAAAATATATTTAAGGTAAAACTTTAAAATATTCGAGATCCTGCCTAGTTAGGCAAATGAGACACTATTTTAACATACATATTTACATATAAAAATTATATCATATGGTTAACATAGATAATTCCGTGTTATTTACGACTGGATAAACTGCAGAGTGCCAGGTAAATGTAAAAAGAATCATGCAAAGAGCCGTCCAAACCCCGTTAGAAGGCCCTTTGCATATCCACATTAATCGTCGGTACATGCCTTTTGAATCGCCAAATTGCGTGCATCTAGTATCATTTGTAAACCATCACGAAAACATACCTATATAATTTTGACCCCCTTAAACCGCACTTCTATATAGTAAACATGGGGTTTACACGGGTATACAATATTTTTCTTATTTCTGCTCAAAAACATATATTGTGGGTACTCATTAGAACCGCCTCGCCGAGGCGGTTTTAACGAGTACCTACAATCTATGTTTTGAGCAGAAATATGAAAAATATCAAAGATTTTTTATCTGAAAATTTTCAGTTTTTGGAGGTGAAATTTTCTATATATTTGAATCTAGGCGTGTTTTCATAATGCTTTGAAATTTGTACTGTCCGCTTCCGTTTATAGTGCGGTTCGTTATCCATGAAAATCTTAGCCGTCGGCACAAGAATTCATACACGTTTTATCCCAGCATGCACATGACGTTAATACAACGTCGCCTCAACGTCGATGCAACGTCATGACGTTGCATCGAGGTTGAGCCGACGTTGTATAAACGTCATGTGCCCGCTGGGATATTCTTCATAGACACATTTAGTCAACAATGAGAAATTGGCACATTTAAGATTCTTTTCTTTATAGTTGATTTAATTTCACGTGAAAACTGAGGCCTGGTCCATAGTCTAGTTCTGACCAGATTCAAAGACGGAAGAGTCTAGTATTTCATATCGTATGATACTTCTGCAGCCGCAGAATATCGCTAAGACTAATTATTCTCAAAGAATTCGTTATTCTTGAAATTTTTAGTCTTTTTTGTTTTTGATTTAGGTTTTACGGCCCTTTCAAGAACATTTCACTTAAATATCGAGCCGATCGTTCATCAAAGGTGGGCGTAAACCGGAGAACCCGGGGAAAACCACCTGACCAGGAGCAAGCAGAACTTGGCTTTCCCTAATGTGACCCGAGCGAGGCTCGAACCACAGCGGCGAGAAAGCTAATGGATTACGAGTCAACTCTCCTGTCCACTAGGCTACGGGGGCCCGCTAAATTTCCAGTCTGTAAATATAAACGCTCCCTACTTATTTTGAGAAGTTTATGTTTTTACTTTTTGTTCTAACACTCATGTGTAGTATCTGACAGTCAGATTCAGACTTAATCTAAGATTGTTCTTGTAGCACGCCGTCACGATCGGTAGACACACCGTTCTAATCTCTTAAAACCCTGATCGCAGTTTAACCCTTCAGTCCCTTAGTTTCTGACGTGGACTCTTCCATTTTTGTATCTGGTCAGAACTATTGTTCCAAACAGAGTGTTTCGATACAGGGCGGGCTGAACGTAGTGTATAGTTTTTTGTTGTTTATATATATATATATATATATATATATATATATATATATATATATATATATATATATATATATATATATATATATATATAGATAGATAGATAGATAGATAGATAGATAGATAGAGAGAGAGAGAGAGAGAGAGAGAGAGAGAGAGAGAGAGACGCGAGATCCATTTTTAACTGCATAAATCATTTTCGACCTGCAAGTTTAAAGCAGGAACTGTTACATAATAATTTATATTTTGATTGCGTGACAAATCATGAATCAAATATGAATTGTATGCCAGACACGATAAATATATAAGAAAAGAAACTCTTAATGACTTAAATGATCATGTGCACAATTATATTCAAAATAACAGAAAAAAAGAGTTGATAAAAGGTTAACCCAGAAACTATCAAGAAAGAAAATGTAGTGACACACTGTTGTTTGTGTAGTGAAAAGGGCTTTCTCTTCATATCGGCACGACAAAGTTCACCGCACTCGGTTGGGATTCTACTGGTCGTCAAAAATTTTATTAATCAAGTCTGATTCATCAAATTATAAACCATTATAGTTTCCGATCCGGTTGTGGTCATTGTCGAGGCTGACGCGAAGAGAATTGCAGTTATATGGTTTGTGTTGTAGTTATATGTTTAGTGTATTATTATATGTTGTATATAGTACATGTGTAAAATATCATAAAATATTCTAGCGTTGTTAGAGTCTCTGTCATACAGTTAGGTGTCACCCAACCTGGAACTTAGTTAAATAGGAAGTCGCTACGAGTCCATCTTGATCGTCCTCAGGGATAACAGGGTCTCAGTCCAAAATCAAAATACAGAATGGCAAACCGGGTAGATCCTGATGAGACGGCTCATTATGAGCCGTCTCATCAGGATCTACACTGTTTGCAGAGCAATTACATTGGTCTGAAGGGCTGAAAGGGTTAAAACACCTATTGTACAGATATCTATTATTTCGATCATTGCAGTATTTTCATTGACGTATAGTTAATTGCTTTAATTACTTTGATAATTAAACTTGTTAGTAAACCTTAAAGGTAACCACTATGGCAGGTCACTGCTGTATACCTAGGCAAACATATTATAACTGTGCTTGTGGCATTATCGCAGTAAAACTATGTCCAGCGAAAGCAATAACAACAAGGACCGCAAATCCATATGTATTCTTTTTATTCAGACGCTCTAATTCCTTACCATGCTTGTCCTAAAAATAAGTTAAGTCCAAAATTATTACCTGTTTGTTCTAAAAATAAATGAATAAGTGTCAAAAAGAGTAAATTTACATATAGTCGGTATCTTAGTAAGAGCATAACAAGTCATGCACTATGAAAGATGTAAGAACAGTTGCAGTTATATATTTATTGGACAAACGGACGGAAAAGCGAGCGGGCATTTCTCTTATCCTCTTCCACCTACTCGGATGATAAAAAAAACAAAAAAAAAAAAAAAAAAAAACAAACAAACTTGCTTTGAACAAAACAGTGGAACAGCATCTAACATTAGAGCAAGCATACATGGTTATATATTAAGTTATTTATTGTAAGCGACGACCGACAGAGTAATTCAAGCACGCACATTTACAGTCTGTTCCCACAGTCCAGCCCAACCCGCCAACATAAAGCCAAAAATGGCTATAGACAATAGTAAAATTTCACCCTGTTGAGAACCATTTAATCTTCAAGTTATTATCCCTATCAGAAAGTTTCCATAGAAAAAATGGCGGTGAAAGTGGGATATTTCCTCCCAAATAAATACCCCTTACCCACACATATACGCAAGATAGTCACGCACATTCGTAAATATTCATGCCCTCGTTATCATGCGGATATATGTAAATCCACACATACAAGTTTCACTCTAAATTTCTTTTATTTTTGCGCACTGTTTGATCGTCTCATCATACTTATTTCTTCCTGGACAAACAGATATCGACAGACAGATAAACACATACGTTTGTACATTATCTTTTAGTTCAACTCGAAAAAAGTGTGAATACAACCCATTTGGAGATTCTGAACGAACCATAAAAGTAAGATTGTCACTCGCTACAAGAAGATGGGTTACAACAGGGACATTCTGCGACAAACTGCATGCATGGTTGTTAACCCAGTTATAGTTGATAACTTGATAACTTTGCTTCCCTCTTTAATTGTACGACGGTGGATCGGTCCTCAGACTGAATGACGCCAAGTAAGCATTCTACATAAATCTATAACGGGCCGTTATCTGCCCGTCAGCTACCCTGATGGGCCGATAACGGCCCGCTGTAGATTTATGTAGAATGCTTACTGGGCGGCTGCTTTAGATGGTCATGTAATTTTCGCTGCATCAGAATTAAGGGAGAGCTTTCGCCCTAATAAAACTGCGTCAGTGGTTTACTAAGTGGCGTTTGTGTTGTCCTTATTTGTTCCTCCTCTCCTTCTGTCGTGTTTCGTGATTGTGGCGTTCCTTGATAGTCGAATATAATCGATCATCAGTCACTTTTGCCTCTTGTGACTGATGATCGGAAAGATTTTTTGTAGTCGACTAATGGAAAATTCTATTTTTAGAAACATTTTTTTCTCACGTTTCATTTTTATAGGCAAGTTATAATGAAATGAAATTCAAAGCTATCTATTTGGGTCATTTCAGATTTGTGGTCAATAAAAGTGAAAAAAAAAAATGATAAAATAGCCTTAAATAAGTGAACCCAAGAGTACTGATATTTTTCTTATTTTTCCATGAAAACATATGTTGTTGGTACTCATTAGAAGCGCCTCATAGTGGCGCTTCTAATCAGTACCCACAACATATGTTTGCATGGAGAAATAAGAAAAATATTATCTGGATACCCGTCTTATTGATCTGGAGCTATGAATAAGAGTGAATATATTTTCTACACATTATTTATTAATCGATGATTAATTGGTTTTACAAACCGATGATCGACTATGAAATTCTGGCCGATTCCCAACACTAGCAACATGTGGCTGTCCATATTAGAATTATATCAACAGGCTGTCCATGCCTGCACCCCATGGCCAGTCGATTCTGATGAAACTTGTGTATCGTACAGTAGTCGAACAGTGAAAGGCATATACGAGCAGACAAATTATACATCAATCAGCCGAGCCACAAGGTCTGATATCGGCCTTTGCTAGCTATATTTATATACAGTGAAACCTCGATAATTCAAAGTCAAAGGGACCAAACAATTTTGTTTGAATTATTGAGACTTTGAATAATTGAGGGTTAAAATGCATACATATATTTAAGTCGGGACTTCAAAATGATTTTGAATTATTGAGAATTTTGAATTATTATCGAGGTTCTGATATATATATATATATATATATATATATATATATATATATATATATATATATATATATATATATATACTATAAGTCGATTCTCGTTATCTCGACCTCGGTTATCTCGAAAAACGCTTATCTCGAAGTGAAAATCTGATCCCTATTTCAAGATGGAAATCTAACAACAGGTAATAAAATATTGTGGAAAAGAGGAGAAATCACTCCTATGGAGCAATTTCTCCAAA
The DNA here is from genome assembly GCA_964016985.1 of Anodontia alba. Lineage (NCBI taxonomy): Eukaryota > Metazoa > Mollusca > Bivalvia > Lucinida > Lucinidae > Anodontia > Anodontia alba. Next base: position 25,945,438 of record OZ024834.1, read on the forward strand.
TTTCTCCTCTTTGCCACAATATTTTAAGACATCTCTAACTTTAGGACTTAAATTATATATTCATTTGTTAAATGTTGTTGTTCGATTTATTGTTTTGCTCAATTCCGCAAATCTGATATGTCGAGGTACGGATATCTCGAAATGTTTTAGAGAGTCCATTGGAATTCGAGATAACGAGGGTCGACTGTATCTAAATATCCAACGATTCTATAAGCGGACAGCGAATGTCCTGGTCAGACTGCGCATTGGAGCAGCACAAGATGCTATGGGCTTTTGCTGTGAGCGTATGCTAGGATGTCATATTTTCATATGTTGATGCTCTCTTATGCATCGTTTTGCGATAACCTAACGTTATCTAAGAGTCTATATCTTTTTCGTTTTAAGATCAAAGTGCTCGTAACATTATCTTGTCTAACACCACTCCTGTTTAGATCCCCAGGCATTAAGTCAAGTAAGAAGCTTCCGGGTTCGCGTAGTGACATTTTTGTTTCGCTTGATTGCGGAATTTTTGTTTGAAATATTCAGTGTTCCCCGCATCGCAACAGCGTTTCGTGTATCAATACAGTATAATTTTTGCAGTACAGTTCTGGTGTTCTGGCTCTGCTGGCAAATACCAATACTGCCAGAGAACAAGGCGAAACTACAAAACCACAAAACTGTCTGAAATGCCCCTGCCCCATGATTGCACGGAATAATGGGGAAAAAACGTATTTGTAAGGAGCCCAGACGTTAATTGGGCTGTCACTTATTGGTGTATGAGCCAGACGTGCGACGGGCGTTTTTGAAAAAAAAAAAAAAAAAAAAAAAAAAAATAACAAACAAACAATGTCTAAGTCCCAGCACACTGGGACTATTATAAATCTTTGACGTATAGACCTTTCCTGCCTTGTCAAACTGATGTTGAACGTGTTCATAGCGAGTTGTGGGCATACGAGTAGCGTAGACTGTGACGCACACTGGCGCATAGCCAAAATTCGAGACGTATTTCTGGTCAACGTGTCTGGGATGTGTCCCACGCGGGGACTGGGTGTACTAGCGTGCTTGTGGAGATTCAAAGCGGGCGTCACCAGCTTGTATAAAAGGAACGCAGCATACACGCCACTTACTATTCGTGTTGTGTTGTCTTTCAGCTATAGATATATGTCTTACATCTCCGGCGAAAAGTTTAAATGCAACTGCTAAACTGACAAATGTCAAATGTTTTATACCAGAGCTCAATACATTGTGTCTGCAGAGTCAGGTATTTGAAACGTCAGAATACGTTTCAGATACGCCACAGACATGTTACACGCACGTTACAGGTGCGTTGCGTACGTTAAACGCACAACTGACGCATACTGGGGGCATGTTACGGAAGCGTCCTTCACACATCCGACTCAAGGCCTTACACTTGAGCTATACGTGTCTATAACTTATTCGATGCGTTTGTGACGCATGTGAAACTATACGTAACGTATGGGGCATACGCCCGAGCTCCTGAAAAATATATATGCATGATTAAATGTTTTTATAGTCCAAACATACACCGGCGTATAGCGACTTACACCATGTGTACGCGACGCATGAGTAACGAGTTACTAACATGTTTCCGACTTATTTCTGACGTTTTCGAACTTTACCATTGTTTTTTTTTTTTTTTTTTGTTTTTTTTTGTTTTTTTTTTTCAAAACGCCCTGTACTCATCTGGTTAATACGCCAATGTGTGACAGCCCCATTAGCAATCTCGCAGGACACCTTGAGACGTGCTCATGGGCACTTGAATGTCTTAATTAAAATTTGAAATTTTGTTTTTTAATTAGAATGGTAATAAAAGTATGGTAACTGTAGAAACTGGGTGAAAGGATGTCATTATGAAAACTAAATCGTACTAGTATATCTACATTGTATAAATGTGTGTAATTTCCACTCTCGCTAACTGAAGAATGAATATTGCGTTTAGAACATGTACTCTAATCCTGTAATTATTCTTTGATTGTTGGGTGTCAACATTCTATTATTGGAAGTAAAAGAAACTCAAAAAACGTTATTTGCCATACTCGATAACTTTAGCAATAAATGTACATTAGAGGTCTTCAAGAACAGACTGGTAAAGATGACTTGCAACTCTTTTTTCATTCTAATTACACTTTATATATACAGTCGAACCTCAATGGCTCGAACATCTTTGGGACTATGGAAATTCGTTCGAGATATGGGTAGTTCGAGCCACTGAGTGTAATCATGGCACCAGTTCAGGAAGCAAATAGCGATAATTTTGGGAAGTCTTTTCGATTTTCTACACAATGATTGTATGTTGAGTGTACCCATTAGAATCGCGTCGATGAGGCGATTCTAATGAGTACACACAATATACAATTTCATGATAAAATAAGAAAAAATCATTAAATATTTGTTTTCTTGAGCTATTGGAAGAATTTTGTAGGGATTGAAAAAAGAGTTCGAATCATCCACGGTAAACGAGCCATCCGTGTTCGAGTCATTGAGGTTATACTGTATACAATAAGCCTATTTGGCTGTCCCCATTCCGGATTCTTTATATCGTACAAGAAATATTAAAACACAGCGTTACATAATAATCCTTGTCCTACTTAACCCGGATATATCCTGCCTTTGCAAACAATGTAGATCCAGATCAGTTTGAAGAAGCCAACTGATCTGGATCCGCATTGTTTGTCATTAAGTATTCAAATTTGTATCAACAACCTGAATCACGTAATCTGATTAGCTGAAAATTGGAAGTGGGCATGGTATCTTAATTTATTCAACAAGGCAATGGTTGATATTAAATAGTGTAAGACAAGGAAATGCAATTATTTCGGTAGGTAAATATGAGCCGTCACGTCAGAAAACGAACCTTGGGACATGTGCACCCAGCATTCAGATACTATTTACCCTAATTAACCCATTTATGCCGAGTGGATTCTTCTACCTTAACTCTTTGAACCGGTCCATTTCTAGTAACAGGAGTGTCTGGTTACTTTTTATTATTACTATGTTTTAATGAAATTCCTGTACTTAATGCAAGCAATGTGTACCTTGTATACCGCGTTCTGCGGCGTTTGATCTGGGTCTGCTCTGTTTGCCAGTGCCCCTTTTATGGGCTACCAGGCATAAATGTGTTAAATTATTCGGACCAACAGATATGAGCAAACAGTGTAGACCCTGATCAGACGCCGCACAATGCGGCGTCTGATCAGGGTCTACACTGTTTGCCACTCTTACAGCAGTCTTTAAAAATAGCAAAAGGTGGGAAAATTGACTAGTTCAAATTTGGGACATTGTGGATAAGGAGATAAAGTGTCCCACTGTTTAAGTATATATATGGTACTTTCTTTCATTTCAGTGGATTAAAATTAAAGTTGAGTATGATGTGAGAAAAACGTAGTGCCAAGAAAGTATGCAGTTCGTGGGGAAGAAATCAAGACCACTGTCTCGCCATGAAAGCTTTCTTTCCAACAAGGAAAGAACATTCCTCAGTCTTAGAGAACCATTACTTGGGAAAAAGGTAGGAAACATAAACACCAACCGTTTCTTCTTTCTTTCCCCAACTGCAGCTTTGGTTTGTTTCATTTTTTTTTTCTATTTAGACATTAGGAGAGGGTACAAGTTATATATCTGTATTTGATAAGATTCTCTCTTTTGACTGGTCACATTTTCTTGGACCGCGACAATCGAAAAAAGTATCGCGCATATGCAGAATACAAAGATTCAGATCAATAAACTAGTTGTACATCCACAGAAACTTATGAGGGGTGGTGGGGGTCGTATTCTTTGTTTCCAAGGGCAACTGCAGCTGGTGGGTGATATACAGCCCAGCAAACTACATTGCTGCCATGAAGAGTCTCTATAAAACAGAGACTCCAATATTCGCTCTTTTATATATGAGCCAGCGCACGACAAAATCTATAATAAGACTCGTGCGACCAGCAAAGACAGATCAGCCTGCGCATCTACGCGGTCTGATCAGAGTTTAAGAAGCGCAGGCTGATCAGAGTCTTCGCTGATCGCATACGCCTTCTACAGCCTCCAGGCTATCCAAAGAGGGATAAACGAAAACCCTTGCCGTACTTGGTGGATGTATAGGCTGATCTGAGTCTTTGCTGGTTACACTGGTCTTATTGTAGGTTTTGTCGTGCGCTGGCTTATATGATTTTTGTTTTCAAAGGTACCTTTTGAAGAATTTTGTGGACCTCATTGTAGCTGGTGTTAAATACCGTGTGATGGCGGTAAAACGTATCCATATACTTCATCGTAGAGACCGCAGAGCATTTTATTATTATTATTTATTTATTTATTTATTTATTTATTTATTTACTTTAATTTTTCGTTGGGTCATCTGGTATCTTAGAAAATCGAGTTCCGCTTATGCGACGTACATTGCTGTTTTAATGAATGACCCTTTTTATGCCTGGACTTTTGTAATGGATTTTTGAATCTCGGTAGTATGGCTAATCAATTTTCATTGTAAAGTTGCATTTTGCATGAAGCGTGTTTCAATAACAGACTTTCAATGGCAACAATGTAAATACTGATCCGATGTATTTTTATACCCCGCCACACGGTAGTGGCGGTGTATTATTGTTTCATGTTTGCCGTCTATATGTTTGTCAGTCTGTCTGTCCGTCCGTTCGTCGTACGTCCGTATTTCGTTTCCGAATGAGAGTAAATATCAATGGATTTTGACCAAACTTGGTATGTGCATTGATATTATGAAAACCTGGTTTGGGATTGCTAATGTGCAAATTTCGTCAGTTTTTGACAGAGTTATCTGCCCACCACACGATAACGGCGGGATATTATTGTTTCACGGTTTTTTATTTGTTGGACTTTTATGCATTATTGGACACTCTGTGTCAAGAATATTGCCCAGCCGTTTTATAAAGGAATGAATATACTTTCAGTGGTGTCAGCTCTGTAAGATATGTTTTGAATCCCTTCTGGAAAGGGATCTTCTTTATAAGGAATGAAGCGTCTGACCTCTTAGAGCAGTTCCTTTCTCAGGAGGGACTAGTAGTGCAGGAAAGCAAAGTCACAAAAGTCTGTGAAGTGACGGAAAAACCATCCAGTGTATACAGTTCATCACGAAAACATGCCTATATAATGTTGACCCCTTAAATCCCACTTTTATATAGTAAAAATGGGGGTTTACAGGGGTATACATTATTTTTCTTATTTCTGCTCAAAAACATGGATTGTGGTACTCGTTAGAACCGTCCTGCCGAAGCGGTTCTAACGAGTACCCACAATCTATGTTTTGAGCAGAAATATGAAAAATATCAGAGTTTTTCTTAATCTGAAAATTTTCAGTTTTTTGGAGGTGAAAATTTCTATATATTTGAATAGCCATGTTTTCGTAATGTCTTTAAAATAAGAGAAAGTCCGATATCTCCAGCACACGTTACGTTTCAAGGCAACCCAAGAACACCCTTCTCTCATTGTTAACATTGGCAAAACTGATTCAAATATTTTACAGGATTTGCACTTGCTTGTCATGTAAAAACTTCGATAAACTGTCATTTTAATAGCTTTTAAAAAATGGGTTGATTGCTTTAAATGGGTTGATTGCGGGGGCGAATGCCTATTACAGGTAATCTCAAGTAAAAGAGAAAAAGAAATGAAATACATCTGGTCGTCAAAAATAAAAGAAAGTGTGGTTTTCTCCCTTGATTATTCCGACCTTCAAACACCAAACAATTTGTATGAGCGGTAACGTCAGAAAGTGTACATTCGGACAAATGCGTCCAGTGAAGATTCGGATCAGACTGCGCGAACGCGAATCTTCACTGGGCACATTTTTGGATCGCCAAGGGTATCAAGTTTCTTCATGCGGACAACGGAAACTCTGATCAGACTGTGCAGATTCGCAGGTTGATTTGAGTCTTCATTGGCACACATGTCAGAAGGTACATTTTCGCACGTTAAGGCTCGTATGCGCGTATATTCTGTGTAAAAGTTCTGACATTCATCACGAAAACATACCTGTATAATTTTGACCCCTTTAAACCCACTTTTGTATAGTAAAACTGGGGTTTACAGGGGTATACATTATTTTTTTTTATTTCTGCTCAAAAACATAGATTGTGAGTACTCGTTAGAACCGCATCGGCGAGGCGGTTCTAACGGGTACCCACAATCTATGTTGAAGCGGTTCTAACGAGTACCCACAATCTATGTTTTGAGCAGAAATATGAAAAATATCCGAATTTTTATCTGAAAACTTTCGGTTTTTGGTGGTGAAATTTTCAATGTATTTTAATAGGCGTGTTTTCGTAATGCCTGTGCAACAAAGAAATTTCTCTTTATACTGTGTGCACCGACAGGGAATGCGCTGGCCCCGGACATGCCTGTCTTGGGCTAAAATCATGTCAGTCCTGGTGCTTTATTGCTATAGTTTGATCTAATTTGCGTCATCGGCGAGATTGTCATTATGCATTCTGTAACCCATATTGTCAAAATGACATTCAAGCATGAATACTGTTATATTGCTATTTAACGATTTCCATTACATTTCACATTCCTCGTATTTATACGCAGACGATTCAGATGCATGGCAGAGGATTCACATATAATGACAATACTTATTTTCTCGGGAAAAACAAGTAGAAAAAAATGAAAATGCCGTCTGCTGCTGTTGTGATTAGCACTTAAGGTTAAAGGCGTTCATCTCAGTCATAACACTGTTTGTTTGTTTATGACAGAAGATCTTGTTTTGTTTATATTGCGATTCGATAAAATCTAGCATTTTAGAATCAGACAGAAATATAGCGGAAAAAAAAAAACATTAATTACCAACCATGAGTGATAAGAAATTCATGTAATAAATTTCAGATTAATTATAGCCCCGCTTTGGCTATATTGGATTTACCCTGTCCGACATTCTGAAAATCCGTAATTCCGAATTTCCGTAACTCTTTGTATATAGTGGGTAGTTTGTGAAATCAACTCCTCTTACACCTATGCGCCGATTGTTTTGAAACTTTGCAGGTGTTTTCTACATGTAGTCATTTTCCCTAAAAACGATATTATATTGTTTACTGCGCAATGGGTAGATTGTTACCTGAACTCCTCTTACACCTGTTCACCAATTATTTTAAAACTTTGCAGATGTTTTGTCATATGGAATGAAGATATGCATGTGTCTGTTTCATGCTTGTCTAATTATGTTTTCTAACTGCTTTCGCTTTGTCAACATCACAAAAACATACCTATATAATTTTGACCCCCTTAAACCCCACTTTTATTTAGTAAAACTGGGGTTTACGGGGTAGACATTATTTTTCTTATTTCTGCTCAAAACATAGATTGTGGGTACTCGTTAGAACCGCCTCGCCTCGCTGAGGCGGTTCTAACGAGTATCCACAATCTATGTTCTGAGCAGAAATATGAAAAATATCAGAATTTTTATCTGAAAACTTTCAGTTTTGGTTGTGAAATTTTCAATATATTTGAATAAGCATGTTTTCATAATGAAATTAGTCATTTGTTTTCCTCCAAAACACTATCATATTGTACAGGCAGTGGGTACTTTGTGAAATCTACTCCTCTTACACTATTGCACCAAATTGTTTTGAAACTTTGCAGATGTTTGTCACATGGAGTGAAGATGTGCATGTGTTTTTATGCTTATTTAGTAATGTTTCATTACCTTTTCAGCTTTGATAACTCATTTTTCTTAACTTTGTTTTTCTCCAGAATGCTATTATATTATACAAACAGTGGGTACTTTGTAAAATTCATCTCCTCTTACACCTTTGCACTAATTGTTTTGAAACTTTGCATATACTTCTGCGTGGAGTGAAGATGTGCATGTGCGTTTTCGATACTTTTCTGAATATTTTGATCTCACTTTTTAAGTTTTGTTAACTTAGTTGTTTTTTAGTTAACATTCTGGGCCCAGTTGTTCAAAGCTAACGACGTCGTTAGTTAACGATTCGTTAAAATTTACATCGAGTGATACGCAAATATTCTGAAATTTTTTGCTGAAAAAATGTGAGTAGCTTTTGCAGTGCAAAAGCTACTCACATTTTTTCAGCAAAAAATATCAGAATATTGTGTATTGAATCCGCTAAAACAGTTAACGAAATGACCCTTAACGAGCTCGTTAAGCTAACGACGCTTTGAACAACCGGGCCCTGTTCTATTGTATAAACAGTCGGTATTTTGTAAAATCAACTCCTCTTATAGCTTTGCACTGATTGCTTTGGAATTTTGCAGATTGTTGCTACATGGTATAAAGATGTGCATGTGTTTTTTGTAAAATCATTCAATGATTTTTAACTGTTTTAACTTTTCAGCTGTTCAGACAGTTAAATTTAGCATGAAAAGCGATGGCCAACTAGACAGTGGGTACTTTGTGAAATCAACTTCTCCCACAGCTTTGCATTGATCGTTTTGAAACTTTGCATTTATATTCAACATGGATTTAAGATATGCATGTGATTTTTATACAAACTTTCAGTTTTTGCCCCACTTTTTTGGCTGTTGGACTTAGTCAATTTTAACCTGAAATTCCATGTCAGGCACTTTGAGAAATCAACTTCTCTGACAGCTTTGCATTGATGATTTTGAAAGTTTTCAGATATGAAGATGCGCATGTGCTTTTTATTTAGTGTTTAAAAACAATTTTTCACACATTTTTACCTGTGTGAATTTGGACATTTTGGCCTGAATTTTTACACACTTACTTGTCTTTCTCCTCTGACAGCGCTATAGCAGAGCAATAGTCAGATCTTCCGCCAGCTCTAGCTTCCTTTAGAGAGATGAGTTTGGTGACACATTATAGAGACAAGTCTGGGTTTCAGTTTATCGACGAATGGATAAATCCAGGATTAACCCAGACAAGCTTCATCAATTGCACGTATTTAGGTTGATACAATACGGTGGTACATTTTTGTGCTCCAGATTTAGTCTTAGATGATTTAACCCATTTTACATGTCTCGTAGATTCTAGCAGATGATGACTTGGAATCCATTAATCATTAACTCTTAAAGCACCGCATAGTAAGCAAAAATGTAACAGACGACATTCTTTATTATTTTGTTTTCAGGGAAAATAAGAAGGCCTATCAAGTCTTATTTTCGCTAAAAATAAGAAAATCAATTTTAGAATGTCTTCTACAACAAATTTGTTTAGCGCTTTGACTCTAACCATGCTATTATAAAATTCTGCAGACACCAAACTGATAATAGTTTCCTTATTCTTTTTTTTAGAAAATATGATCTGACACTTCATGCAAATTGTCTCCTTTTGAGACAATTCGCATGAAGTGTCAAATCCTATTTTCTAAGAAAAAATAAAAATATTTCAAAATGTTGTCTGCTGAAATTTTTACCCAGCATGCAAAGTGTTAAGACATTGTTTTCAACAATACTTTCTATTCAAATATATACCCAGATCAGACGCGTCTCATTTGGATCTACGCTGTTTGCCAAAAATCCAACTTTTGAGGTGGTAGATATATAAAAAATAAATATTCATATGAAGCATATGGTATGGTCTACACGGTTCACCACTCATCCAGTTGTATTTTAGACACGCCTGTAAGTACTAAAGAGGACTTGCTTAACCTATTGTAATCTGGAGACCCCTAAAGGGTAATTAGCAAACAATGCAGATCCAGATCAGACGCCGCTGAACGCGGCGTCTGATCAGGGTCTATACTGTTTGCATTACATACAGGATTTTTTTTTATAAAACTGAGAATAATAAAAACAAACCAGGCACCCCGTGTTTTTCGAAATGCATCGGTCCGAAAAGTGAATATAGAAGAGTCCATTTGGCATAAATGGGTTGAATTTGAGAAGTATGGTAAGGAGATAAGTGGTCCGAACATTTGGGGTAAATACGGTAGCATCCTTGCCAATGAGAACGCAACAGAATACAAATGGGTCGCAACGTCGGAAAACGTACCTGCGGACAAGTGCGCCTACTGAATATTCAGATCGGCCTGCGCATTCGCACAGCCAGATCAAAATCTTCACTGGGAGCGTGTTGGATAGCCAAGAGTGCAACGTTTCTTTATGCAGACAACGAAGACTCTGATCGGACTGCGTGGATGTGTAGGCTGATTTGAATCTTTGTTGGGCGCACTTGTTAGAAGGTACGTTTTCTGATGTTGCGCCGCAAATAATATAACGCATATTTTCTATCATGGGCTAGTTCTGATTTGTTGTTTTATTCAGGTTTTACGTCACTCTCAACAGCCATATCACGGCGAAGTCTCTGTGTGGCAGGGAGCTCAATGCTCACTTTAGTGCTGCCTCACTGAAATATCAGTCCGCAGACAAATGGCATGATATTCAACGCAGTCATATTAAAGTGACATAGGGCCGACCGGTTCTGATTCTTAGCTCTACTTTCTTAATGCTGAGTGTCAAGCGAAAGCGCATCTTGTACTATTTTAAAGCCTTTCGTATGATTCGGCCAGGTCGAACCCACAACCTCTCGGTCACAAAGCGGACACTCTACCAATTTAGCCACTGTGCCAGTGTGGTTATTCTGTTTTTTTTTTTTTTGTTACACCAGTTGTTCATCTTGGCCAGCGTTTGTTATGTCTTACTTTGCACTAAGGAACTGACATGGTAAAATACTATTGAAAAAGTTTGATGGAATCTTGGAACAAAGTACTGTTCTGTTCTTTATTTCATTCATGTCATGAGAAAAAGGTTCTTATGGCATTATGGAATGTAAAATCTTTCCAGGGAGACAACTGTCAAAATTGTTTTGCTCCCTTCCGAAAGGGATAGACTCTTAAAGGCGGGAATTTGCTCTCTGTTGAAGCAAATTATTCCCTTTTAGAGTAGAGGGAGCAAATTAGTAGACCCCTTTTCGGAAGGGGTTTGGTGTGCAGGAATATAAACAGCTAGGATTTCGCAAAAGTTGTCTCCCTTGTCAAAATGGCGGGAAATCTACCAATTGTATCCATTCAACCGAAAGGCCCGGATCAGACTGCGAGAAATATATTGGCGAAAGCAAAGGCTCTAATCAGATATCCCTGGTGACATGGCCGATAGAGACCTTCGTTATTCACATGACAGGGATTATTTTATAACCAGCTAGAATAAAGGAAATCATTATGGAAGGTACCATAAAGTACCATAAAGACTCTAAAATTCGGACAGCTGAAATTCTTTTATTACCTTATTATAAGCCTACCAACACAGTGACTTACTTTTATTTCCTGCTTTGGTAAAGAGCGGAAAGTCACTAACACGTCTTACTGTCTGGATTTTCAAAATATTAATTCCATTGTCATTGTAGTGAGGTACTGCACCAGTTTTAGTGTTAACCCATTGTAGACTGAATGAACTCCCCCACACTATATATTGGAAGATTTTAATTACAATTTTAGGTAAGTCAGGCTATGTGATTTAGATATTCCTAGAGAAAAATGGTTGAACCGTTTGCAAACAGTGCAGACCCTGATCAGACGCCGCATTCTGCGGCGTCTGATCTGGGTCTGCGCTGTTTGCCAATTACCCTTTCAAGGTTCTCCAGAATATAATAGGTTAATTACAAATTACTGCAAATGCCGAGAATATTCGGCCACAGTTTAAGAAGTGCCGTTGACTGTCCGACGCCGACGGAACAAAAAACAAAGCAGACCTAGAACAAGCAATCATATAGGAGAGTTTCGATCTTGCCTTCACTGTTTGGTCAGACACATTTGTCCGAGTAACTGATGTTTAATATTTATCCTACGAATTCGGACAGACAGGCATGAAAAAAACAGTGTAGATCCTGATCAGAATGCGTCTGCTCGGAGTCTACACTGTTTGCCATTCAGCTACCTCCTTTTGAATACATTAACAGGCAGCCAAATGGACTTGTACTTCATGCCTCTAATTTTCAGCCAATCAGATTACTTGATCAAGGTTGTTGATACAAATTCTCATATTTAATGCCAAATAGTGCAGATCCAGATCAGTTGGCTTCTTCAGAAGCCAACTGATCTGGATCTTCACTGTTTGCAAAGGCAGGACATATCAGGATTCAGCAGGACCAGAGTTAAAGTATACTCGTAGTTTGGAGTTATGGTGTCCGTTTGTTTAGGGTAAATACCGTAACCGGATTGCCTGGCACTAAAAGCGTCATGAAATGGAAACTATATACGCGAAGAAAAAAACGTTTCCGGTATTGACGCTTTATTTCTAATTAATTGGTAGCCCGAACTTTCTTCCTTAATGCTTTTAATTTCCTGTCATATTCTTCGTATTCTTTCAGAAATGGGAGATTATATTTGATTTTCGCTCACTTTGTGCATATAATCAATCCGACACCATATTGCTTCAGTAAGTGTAACTGCTAAACCCTCAAATGAAAGATGTTTGATAAATTTTACCATATTCAGCTTAAATATTCGCACAACTTAAACTTTGAAATATTTTATTTTTATTTTGTACCTTTCCCAGAAAAAATAGACTTCGACATTTCATGCAAATTGTCTCCCAAGGAGACAATTTGCATGAAATATCAAAGTCTATTTAGCCTGTTCTTATTTTCCTAGAAAATAGACTTCGACATTTTATTCCTACTAAGGAGACGGTTTCCATGGAATATCAAAGTTTATTTTCTAGAAAAAATCAGAAAATTATCAAATTGTCGTCTGCTGAATCTGTCCAGAGAGTGCTAAAGGTTAGATGCGTGTCCATAAAATTTGCACACATCCATTTTACTGTCTGCTGTACTATTGTAAAAACTGCTGGGTAAGTAGTAAACAGTATAGACACTGATCAGTGTCCGCGTTCTGAGGCGTCTGATCAGGATTACATATAAAATGTTTGATCGGACCTATCTGTTTAAATATTTAAAGCCAATTAATACACTTTCAGGGGAGGCAACTCTGTCAAAATTGATTTTGTCCCCTTCTGAAAAGAGTCTACTCTGAAAGGATAGAATTTGCCCCCTTTGGTGCAAATTCTTTCCTTTTAAGAGTACATCCTTGTCATAGGAGGACTGGTGTACAGGGAAGCAATCAGAAAGTCACAAATGTTCTGTCACAAATGCTGTGTCAAAAATGGTGGACATCTACCAAGTGTTTCTGTTCCCGTTACGGTAAATACCGAAGCGTCCGGGTGGCCGAGTGATTAGCGCTTCCGACTTCGGATCACTCGGTCCTGGGTACGAATTCCCCGGAAGCGGAATTCAGCTCATGACTGTACGGCGCTTTATTGCACAGGGCATTTCATTACTAATGATCCATCGTCTCGATATGAATTAAATAATATTGAAAGGGACGTAAAAAACCAAATCATCATCATCATAAGGTAAATACGGTATTAACTTTCAATATTTAGCGTTGAAAGCCTTGCCTGGATTATTTCAAATGATTAATCTTACCAGGATTCGGATTTCATTTTACATCTGGGCCGCCCCATATGAAAACGTATCTTTAGGCATATGCTGACAGCGAAGGCCCAGATCAGCCTGCGCGTACGCGTAGGCTGATCAGGGCCTTCCCTGTCTGCTAACAGAATCATCAGATACTACAGAATGTCTGAATGGAAAGCGAAGGCCCGGATGATATTTTGCGCATGCGCAGGATGATCCTAATCTGCGTATTTTGCGCACGGGCGAATACACGTTTTCGCTTGACACGGCCCACCTGATCTATTGTTTGTATTAGGAAAATCCATTAAATTGAACCTTCGACGCTTTCCTGTCAATTTCTATTGAAAATTGATGCATTTTTGGGGTGAAGTTAATTTCATTCAAAAATTTAAACAGTTTCTTTTGATAAAGTCCACGCACAGTCGGTGTTGTTATAGATGTAAAGGGAATATGTATAAAAACGGTCAATAGTGATTGTTTGTTGTTTAAACTGGGCGTTTGTTTAGAATTCTTTTGCGCCGACGGACGACAGAAGGCACCTTACTACTTAAGCGGGCAGCGAATATCTGGACCAGCAAGCGCACCCGCAGTCTGATCAAGATTTTTTTCTTCACGTATGATTCAGTGTTTCTATTTTGCCATGGTGTACATTATGTTGATCCTATAGCCACACCGTATCCACGTGCATGTTATTCGAGATCTTTGTGGTTCGCATAGTCTAAGATATTTTGTGTTGATTTCAAGCCCATTGCAGGGGAATCGATACAATTTTAGGGGCGGTAACTCTGCCAAAGATGTTTCTCGCCTTTTGAAAAGGGGTCTGCTCTACAAGGAAAGAATTTGCTCCCGTTGGGAGCAAATTCTTTCCTTTTATAGAAGACCCCTTTTCAGAAGGGACCTGTTATGCAGCAAAGCGATCAGGCAGTCGTAATAGTTACCTCCCTTGTAAAAATGACGGAAACTCTACCACGTGATCCAACCCATTAAGCATCAGCATAAGAGAAGAATCGCAATGTCATATGCCAGCAGTGTAGGCACAGATTAGACTGAGCATTTGTCCTATACGGTTGGCTCACAGGCACAGTTGCTGTTAAAGAATACATAAAAAGGCACGAAGCTTCTGATGAAACTGCGCAGACGCACAAGCTGTTTTAGATATTGTCCGTACATCACAATGACCCTTTTCACTTAATATGGCTTATTTGTCGTATAAAGGTGCCAAGTAAACATATTCCTTGATGTATTGATGACTTTAATAAATACGAGTGATTGATCAGAATTTCCGCGGCCAAAGAATTGGGAGACGGTTGAAAATGAAAGGCTTTCATTCAGGTGCATTTAATGAAAGCGCCCCTTAATCGACAGTTTTTGGGAGTTTATGGATAGTGTTGTCACAATATTGAAAGTGTGCTCAAAATATAATGTCAAGTTTTAAACTTATTGTGATTTATCAATTCTATCAACAGGGAGTCTAAAATGTGATACAAATAGTAAATGAGACGAAATGAATAAATAAGTATTAATGAACTTGGACGAACTAAGAGTACATCAGTAATAACCCATATATGCCTAGCGTCCCATAAAAGGAGGACTGGCTAACAGTGTAGACCCATATCAGACGCCACAGAACGCAGTGTCTGATCAGGGTCTGCACTGTTTGCATTACATTGCGAAAGCACTCCTATTCAAATAAATATAAAATTTCATCTCCAAAAACTGAAAATATTCAGATAAAAAACTCTGATATTTTTCATAGTTCTGCTCAAAACATAGATTGTGGTACTCGTTAGAACCGCCTCGGCGAGGCGGTTCTAACGAGTACACACAATCTATGTTTTTGAGCAGAAATAAGAAAAATAATGTATACCCCTGTGAACCCCAGTTTTACTATATAAAAGTGGGGTTTAAGGGGGTCAAAATTATATAGGCATGTTTTCGTGATGAAATACAGGAATTTCTATAAAAATGGTAATAATAAAAATGGTAATAATAAAAACTAATCAGATACCACGTCTGTTGCAAATGGATCGGTCCAAAGAGTTAAGGTAGAAGAGTTCACTGGGCATAAATGGGTTAAAAGAAACATTAGTCCGTATAGTTGAAATATTATTATAGCGAGTCATTTTTATGCCCCCGCCATTTTCAATGGGAGGCATATACGTAGTATCACCGCTGTCCTTACGTACGTCCGTTCCGTGCGTCCGTCCCGTACGTAACACTTTTGGTTTCCGTGCGATATCTTTTGAAAGGACTGGTATATTGGATTGAAATTTTATGCACAAGTATATAATCATAAAATGTAGGTCAAGTTCAATTTAGGGTAAAATCCACCAATTATTTTGGGAGTTATGGCCCTTTTCAACTTTGAAAAATTTTCAACTTTGAAAAATGGTTTCCGTGCGATATCTTTTGAAAGGATTGGTGTATTGGATTGAAATTTTGTACACATGTATATAATCATAAAATGTAGGTCAGGTAAAATCCGTCTATTATTTTGGGAGTTATGGCCCTTTTCCAGCTTTGAAAAATGGTTTCCGTTCCATAACTTTTGAAAAGATTAGTGTATTGGATTCATATTTTATACACAAGCATTTAATTATAAAATACAGGTCAAGTTCGATTTAGGGTAAAATCCATTAATTATTTTTGGAGTTACGGCCCTTTATCAATGTTGAAAAATAGTTGAAAAATGGTTTCCGTTCGATATCTTTTGAAAAGATTAGTGTATTGGATTCAAATTTTATACACAGGTATATAATCATAAAATGTATGTCAAATTGGATTCAGGGTAAAATCCACCAATTATTTTTGGAGTTATGGCCCTTTTTTCAACTTTGAAAAATGGTTTCCGTTCCATAACTTTTGAAAAGATTAGTGAATTAGATTCATATTTTATACACAAGCATATAATTATAAAATATAGGTCAAGTTTGATTTAGGGTAAAATCCACCAATTATATTGGGAGTTACAGCCCTTTTTCAACGTTGAAAAAAGTTTCAGTTTGATATCTTTTGAAAAGATTAATGTATTGAATTTATATTTAATACAAAGGTATACAATCATAAAATAGAGGTCAAGTTCCAATAAGGGTAAAATCAACCCATTATAATGGGAGTTATGGCCCTTTTTCACCTTCAAAAGATGTTTTCCTTCCGATATTTTTTTTTAAAAAAGATTGATTTGTTTATTGGATTCATATTTTATACCAAGGTATATAATCTGACACATTTCTAGTTTGTTTTTTTTCTAAATTCGACCGGTACAGCAAAAGCATAACATTCTGCAGAAAGAAAACAACAAAAAAACAAACAAAAAAAAAAAACAAAAAAAAACAATAACAATAACGTAGTGATTCCACGGCGAGTTAGGAAATGTTTTCCAGCGAGAGCTGTAATTCTACAGCGACTTTGATGAGCCGTTTCTGAAACAGTCTGTAAAAGTCAAACCAATATTAACCTATCGTAGTCTGTAGACCCCTAAAAGGGCGTAGAACGCGGCGTCTGATCAGGGTCTCTGCTGTTTGCAAATAGTTCAATAATTTTTTCTCTAGGAATATCTAAATCACATAGCCTGACATACCTAAACTCGAACTTAGGATCTTCCAATATATAGTGTGGGGAGTTTATTCAGTCCTACAATGGGTGAAATATAATTTGTTTTGCTTAAGAGAGGGCACTATGTCAAAATTGTCAAGAGTTGATTCCATGATCTAAAAAGTAGGAATTTTCAGAAAGGGGTGGGTTTGCTAGAAGGCAAACAGGAAATCATAGAAGCTGTTTCCCTTGTAAAAATGGCGAAAATCCCCTAAGGATATCAACTTCCCATTAACCAATTTATGCTAAATGGTATCTTCTACCTTCACTCTTCGTCCGGACAGGTCCATTTCCATATCAGGGTTGTCTGGTTAGTTATTATTGTGGCCATATTTTATAGAAATTCCTTTTTTTATGCAATCAGTGTAGCCACAGATCAGACGCCGCGTCCTGCGGCGTCTGATCTGGGTCTTCACTGTTTGTCAATGTCCCTTTTATGGGACGCTAGGATTAAATAGGTTTAAATACGTCATTATGATGTTTTGTGTTTCAAGGTACGACTGATGACAGTTGTACTAGATACAATAAATGTTATTTTCAGTGATTGTATTTCATATCCCCGGTATTTCCGATTCAAACCATTTTTTATAAGTGGGGATAGGAGTTAGTTTTTATAGCGATAATATGGCGTTTGGATATACCGTTATGTACATATATCTTATAGTTTCGATTTCGATGAATATCAACTAAGTCGTTGGTGATTTTTACGCAACTTTGGAAAAGTAGTCCTTATGTCAATTATATAAAGCAGTCTGGCTATGGGCTTCCATTTCCTAATTACTATATACGAAAGACTCTGATCAGAGTACATGGATGCCTTGGCTTATCAGGGTCTTCGCTATTCGCTGAAGGGCATTTTTCTTGGGATGCGCAGTGTTTGTCAGTGTTTAGGTGGCATGGGTTGGGGTAGCGGTGGGGCTGGATGGACTTGGTAGGTCTTCTGCCATTTTATACAAGGAAGACATCTTCAGTGGCTTCCAGTTTGCTTAGCTGCATACCAAGTCCCTTTTGAAAAGGGGTCTACTATTAAAGAAAATAGTTTGCTCCCCTTTAGATTAGCCCCCTTTCACAAGGGAGGCAAAAGTAATTTGAAAGAATTGTCTCCCATGAAATTGTATCCATTTCCCCTTAAATGTCATTTCTAATTTGACACTGATTCATTGTATGGACTTTAAACATTAATTTACTTTAATGGCCTTTATACGAATAGGTAATAGCGAGACCTTTTACTTTCATACAAAGGTATTTTATACCTTTTGTATTTTATTTGTTAAATTTATATCGCTGTCCACAAAACAACAACAACAGAACAAAACGCCGTTTTGCACGAGCAATGATTGCCTCATAAACATACATACGAGTAGAAACTTGTTTTACGTCGTTACAAAACATTTTACGTCGACAAGTATTAGTTCGAGTATGGCTTTTGTGTTTGATACCATATGGTAGAGCATGATAGGTGTATCTGTACGGAGAGTTATTCTCCTAATGTTGGTGGAGTTATGCGAATCATGTTTAACCTTTTAGCTCACCTGAGCACGAGGTGCTCAAGATGAGCTAATTATGATCGGCCAATGTCCGCGTACCGCATCCGTCGTGAGTCGTGCGGCGTCAACAATTTGCTTTAAAAGCCTACTTCTCCTACACCAGTGGGCCAATTGACTCGAAACTTGTATAGGAAGCATCGGGGTGACTTATAGATAAAAAAAAGCTAATATCATTCTGATCGAAATCCAAGATGGCCGCCATCTTGAAAATCTATTTTTCTTCTCCTGAACCAAAAGGCCAATGGACATGAAACATGGTAGGTTGCATCGGGGTGATTTGTAGATTAAAAATAGCTAAAATCGTTCCGATCAGAAATTTAAGATGGCCGCCATTGCGGTCATCTTGACAATCTATTTATAGCCTTCTTCTTCTTTTTGCTTCTTCTCCTGAATAGAAAGACCAATTGACATGAAACTCGGTAGGAAGCATCGAGCTGACGTACATGAAATATAGCTAATTGTTTTTCCGATCAGAAATTCAAGATGGCCGCTGTTTTAAAATCTATATTTAGCTTCTTCTCCTGAAACAAAAGGCCAGTCGACTTGAAAGTATGTATGAAGCATCGGGGTAACTTGTAGATCAAAAATAGCTAAAATAGTTCCAATCGGAAATCCAATATGGCCGCCGTGGTCTGAAAGTCTAGTTTTTGCTTCTTCTCCTTAACCAAAAGGCCAGTTGACTTGGATCATGGTAGAAGCATCAGGGTAACTTGTAGATAAAAAATAGCTAAACTCGCTTCGATTGGAAATCCAAGCTGGCCGCCATGGTTGCTATCTTGAAAATCTATTTTTCGCTTATTCTCCTGAACCGACAGGCCGACTGACTTGAAACTTGTTAGGAAACATTGGGATATCTTGTAGAGCAAAAATAGCTAAACTCGTTCTGATTCGAAATGAAAATCTTGAAAATCTATTTTTCGCTAATTGACATGAAACTTGGTAGGAAATATGGGGGTGACTTGTAGATAAAAAATACCTAAAATTGTTCCGATGGGAAATCCAAGATGACCGACATGGCCGCTATCTTGACAATCTTTGTTTCGCTCCTTCTCCTGACACAAAAAGCCGATTGTCTTGAAACTTGATAGGAAGCATTGGGGTGACAAGTAGATCAAAACAGTTAAAATCGTTCTGATTGGAAATCCAAGATGATGGCTGCCATCTTGAAAATCTATTTTTTGCTTCTTCTCCTGAACCGAAAGGCCAACTGACTGCAAACTTGGTCGAAAGCATCAGGATGACATTTAGATTAAAAAAAGAGGTAAAATCGTTCCGATCAGAAATCCAAGATGGCCGCCATGGCCGCTATCTTGGAAATCTATTTTGCACCTTCTCCTGAATCGAAAAGGCCAATTTATCTGGTAATCAGGTGAGCGATACAGGACCATCTTGGCCCTCTTTTTTAATACCTTTCATACTATGAGATGTTTAATATTAAACGCTTTGTATTTGGCCTTGTGTTGCATAAGCATAAAATAAGCAACGTAAGTAAGAATCAAACTTTAAATACGTCACAGCATGCAACTTGATACAGTGCACATTTACCTCAAAACACTTGGTTATTCCAATCACTGTATGCAAATTATACAACATAAATGTATGTGATAAGTGCTATTGTACTTAACTAAAGTATCCATATCCTAGCTAGATTTTCTTGATGTTTTAATGGGACAAGTGCGAATAACATATCCATAATACAAACTCATCACGAAAACACGCCTATATAATGTTGACCCCCTTCAAACCCACTTTTATATAGCAAAACTGGGGTTTACAGGGGTATACATTAATTTTCTTATTTCTGCTCAAAAACATAGATTGTGGGTACTCGTTAGAACCGCCTCGCCGAGGCGGTTCCAACGAGTACCCACAATCTATGTTATGAGCAGAAATTTGAAAAAAAAAGATTAGAATTTTTATCTAAAATTTTTCATTTTTTGGTGGTAAAATTTTCAGTATATTTGAATAGGCTTGTTTTCGTAATGTAGATTCTCTTCACTGACTTGTAGGATAGTTTTATTAGGATCTTCGCTTATTTACACTTCCCGGAGATCTTGTAGGCGAACAAACACTTCTGATTAGATTGCGCGGAAGGATTTGCTGGTACAGGGCTTCCTTATTGTACATGTATGATTTCTTTTGTATTGAGGTTTTACGGCCTAGTCAACCCACTGGCGTCACGTCGAGCGCGGTCAGTTTACCTAACCACACTTTTTCCTTCACTGGCTTAGTCCTCTAAGCGGTTAACCAGTACTTGTGCACTCTTTCGCCAGAAACTGACACCTGCCCTTCTAGATTCAGCGGAAGGGAGAGAATGGCCGTAGAAAAGATTTCATGATCAATGTACATACATGAAGAATACGGATCATTTTTGCTGTTTGCTGCTTCCTTAACACAAAGTGTGGGTTTTTAGGGTTAATTATCAACCTGATTTTGTTGACTGTTGCCGTCACGTCTATCGGTTATCATGTCCCTAATATCTTCCTATGATAAACTGATGACTGTATCAGAAATATGTCTCCTTTCATAAGATTAGGTCACATCTGAAGAGCAAAAACAAAACAAATTTACTCATCATATTTCATACAATTTATGACATGGGTGTTCGTCTTAATATTTGTTTGATTTTGTTTTGTGAAATGGGATATGCTTTAAAATCAAGACAATGAAACCTTTGAACTTTAGCAAGAATTAGCACTTACCTATGCAAACTAAAATGCACGGTGGGTACACGCTCAATTCCATTCCCAGTCGACTCTCGTTATCTCGACTTCGCTTGTCTCGAATAACCGCTTATCTCGAAGTTAAAATCTGGTCCCTGTTTAAACATGGAACTCTAATAACAGGTAACAAAATATTGTGGAAAAGAGGAGAAATCGCTCCTAAGGAGCAATTTCTCCACTTTTCCGCAATATTTTCAATATATCTCTAACTTCAGGAGTCTAATTTTGTGTAATGTGTAATGTGGGTGTTCGATTTATTTTTTCCTCAGTTCTGCAAATCTGATATATCATGGTACGACTATCCGGAATATTTTAGAGAGTTCCTTGGATTTCGAGATAACGAGAGTCGACTGTGTAAAGATGCTATTCGGTTCTCGTGTCTCTAAAGTCTAGCTACATGTATGCACTATTTTAAGTTTGTAATGAAAAACTGGTAGAGTAATCGCAAATCTCCCGAAAGTGACCAAACCCAAATTTCGGTTCAATCACTTTAGGGAGATTTGAGCTTACCACCAGCTCATCAACTACAGAGCTTAAATTTTGTACCGATAAGCATTCATAGTTTTTAGGTCGTATAGCATCGTTATATTTGGATGACTATTTACAGGATCTTTAATTCTTATATTTAGAATGGAATATAAATGTCCATTTACCCACCGTGAAACGGAAGTTGTCGGTATGAGCTGCCTCTTATGTGCGTACGCGGACAATGCAAGCCCGGCACAGCATACACATCTGCAAGGGTTGATCAGCATTACGAAAACACGCCTATTCAAATATATGGAAAATTTCACCTCCAAAAACTGAAAATTTTCAGATAAAAAACTCTGATATTTTTCATATTTCTGCTCAAAACATAGATTGTGGGTACTCGTTAGAACCGCCTCGGCGAGGCGGTTCTAACGAGTACCCACAATCTATGTTTTATGCGGTAATAAGAAAAATAATGTATACCCCTGTAAACCCCAGTTTTACTGTATAGAAGTGGGGTTCAAGGGGGTCAAAATTATACAGGCATGTTTTCGTGATGAGAGCTTTCTCAGTCTGCTTACAGAATCAGAACCTGTTTTTAAAGGCTCCTTATTCCTCAAAAATACACATTTTATTATCAAAGAAAGGTTTAATATTAATAAATTGATAATGGTATAAATACAATCATAAAATGTGGCACGTGACAGCCTGTTAAATTTCAGTTAGTCTCCCGTTCTTGAAATGAAATGATTTTTTTATAGTATCTCTAATGTATGGTATCAAAGATACGATAAAAGATCATTTAATTTTTGATCCAGTTCAAAAATGAGAGACAAAACGGAAATTTTACATGCTGTCAGTTGCCGCATTTTCAATACCTTATATCAATTTATTAAACCCTTCTTGGATAAAAAAAATGTCTATTTTTGAGGAATATGGAGCTTTAAAACTTATCGAATGACAGTAAAGACCCTAATCTGAATGTACCGATGCGCAGGAGGATCAGGGCATTAGTACTTCTCATACATGTATGTCCCGACGAACAATTTTCTCATCCCGTGACCGAATTGTGAACGGCAGTTGTATTTACCCTAAGTAATCGGACAGACAGGCCTGAGCAAACAATGTAAACCCAGATCAGACGCCGCAGAACGCGGCGTCTGACCAGGGTCTACGAGTTTGTCACTCATTCAACACTATATAAGACATATCAACAGGTAGTAAAGTAGATTCATTCAAGTTTTGGGACAAGTATGGTTAGAAGAAAAGGTGTCCGAATAATTAGAGTAAATACGGTTTTCAAATCAGAGCAGGCAGCTCAACCGGCCGTCTTAGAAGAGCTATTTGATGTTTGTCAATACATAACCCCGCAGTCGAGCGCAGAAGGTTTTGGAGAGACCATACGAATGAAAGGGATTAACATTTAACGCAGCTGAGGCTTCGAAGTTGGCACATGCGACTAAATTCACTGTCTATCAGGCAGTCAATATCCAGAAGTTGCTTTATGAGCATACTCGTGCTGTCTAGTATCCGTGCAATTACTATTAAAAGACCATCCGTAAAACATGTTATGTGGTTTAAAAGGATTACCAATCCATATATAACAAGTACTCTGCAAGTGGGTGTTGAATTTGCGACAGTGTTTTAACGCTCTGCACTCTGGGTAAAAACTTCAACAGACGAGAGTTTGAAATATTTTCTTATTTTTCCTAGAAAATAGGCTTTGACATTTCAGGAGACAATTTACATGAAATGTCAAAGTCTTTTTTTTTCTGAGAAAACCAAGAAAATATCGTCAATTTGTTGTCTGCTGAAATACCCCTAGAGAGTGGTAAAGGTTAAAACAACTACCTGTTGCTAATTTCTTCACAACTTTTAGTGTGATGATTGGTGAAAATTAACAGAAATAATAAGACATGTTGATGAAAGCATTATTTCAATAAATAAATAAATGAAGTGATCAGAAATGGATGATTTTCCTTGGTATGTGAAGGCAAGGGGCAAGTTTCGACTAACCACGTACATTATCAAGAGACTGGAGGAAAACAAAAAGGTGAGATAAATTTATTTGTGACCTCACCGGATGAAAATATGCCTTATGACATATATATTTATACGTCATCAAACTGTTCTGATTTGGGTTTTTGCTGTTCGCTGTATCCAAAGTGTTGCCAGCGAAGACTCAGATCAGCCTGCGCATCAGGCTGATCTGAGTCTTCGCTGGACGCACCACTGAGTACATTTTCATTCGGCTACGGTTAATTTCTTAAGTTCTGTGAATCTGTGTGCACTTATGTATCAAGCGAAAATGTCTTAATGAAAATGCGAAGCACATATGTAACAGGTTGACCTACAATGGGCCTTTGTTATTCGTATATATATATTAATGATCGTGCTCTGCACGACGCGGTCAATAATTATTTTATTACTTTATTATTTCACTATAAACGTGAGAGAAATTGTGAGTCTCTGTTTCCGAATGATTCCACTTTCATTGGGTATACATGTAAATATCAAGTATGCACGACACATTTATGCAAATGCAACTGCTGTCTTGCATAATTAATATATTGCATTTGAGTAGAGGCAGTGGTAGTGTAGTAAAACTATATGAGAATTATGAAATGCTTTTTATGTAACATTTAATAAAGTGTCTTGGCTATCTAAGGTTGTGGAAGTGTTCGCATGCTCAAACGGTTTACGCTCCTGACTTCGAATCAAGAGGTCCCGGATTCGACTACATGTACACAGAATAGACCATAAAGTTTGTTGTTTGACTGTTTCTATATCCCCGGTCGAAAAGGCATATAATGTAAACCATGTCCGTCCGTCTCCGTCCGCGTCCGAGATGGCGTTAGCAATTTGTGTATAAGTTTTTCAGGCGTTAGCAATTTGCGTTTTAGTTTTTCAGGCGTTAGTAATTTGCGTTTTAGTTTTTCAGGCGGTGGCATCCGTGCCCTTTGGACACATTTCTAGTATCCTAAACATTCATATTCGTGATTCAAAACTACCCTGGAACTGATTCGCACTGGTTCAGGACCCAGTTGCTCAAGTTAGTTAACGTATCGTTAAAACTTTGATCATTAAATATGGCATATATTCTAATATTTTTGCTGAAAAAAATGTGTGTAGCTTTTGCATCTGCAAAAGCTATTCACATTGTTTTCAGCAAAAATACCTGTAAATTAGATATTGCACTTACTAGAACAGTTAACATTTTGACCACTAACAAGCTCGTTAAGCTAACGATGCTTTGAACAACTGGGCCCTGCCTTATAGAGGCGGTTTGAGTGAAATATCAAATCTACTTTTCTGTAAAAACAGAGATTATTTATTTACCTGTATTGACCCATTCATGCTTAATGTTTAAAAAAAACGGACCCTTGCAAACAGTGTAGATTCCACAGAAAACAACGTTTAACCATGGTTCGCACTGGTTGCGAAGTAGCAGTGTACAAATGTACATGTGCAGTGACGGAAGCTGTATCATGGGTGATCCACGATCCAAGGATATAAAATATACGCAGATCATACATCACCGACCCGACAAAACAATTGTTCAAACCCCAGACTACCACCATAACCACCACTTTCGATTACACCCCTTTAATAAATAATGGACTCTTTCGACTTTCACAACGGAAGCGTTCATTGTAGTTACATGGACATTACCTCTTTCCCCGCTAATGGCGACTTTTGTCGTCTGCTGGCAACATTTGCAAACAGTTTGGACCCAGATCATGCCTGACCAAACGTCGGGCCTGATCTGGATCCAAACTGTTTGACACTCTGATGGGATTCCTGAAAGACGTTTTGAAAAAGTTAATTAAAAAAAACAAAACAAAAAAAAAAAAAAAAAAAAAAAAAAAAAAACGCAGACTACACAAAAGCATGCAAAAATTACCCAGCATGCAGAGTTAATGGGTTTACCTCGACAGGTCAATGACTCAACGCTACGATTTTCTTCCGTATATACCCTAAGTATCCGGACAACTTTTTACCAAACTTGCTCTACAATTTGAAAAAGTTCAGTTTACTACCTGCTTCTATGTCTGAAATCGCTGAGTGAGAGGCAAACAGTATAGACCCGATCAGGGTCTACACTGTATGATCAGGCCTGTCTGTCCGAATACTTAGGACAAATGCGGTATCTGGTTGTCTCCTAGGTGAAGTAGACATGCCAAATTCTGCTTGACCAAACTCATTGGTTTAATGGCACCATTAGATCGGTAAACAATTTTATGGAAAAGAGATTTATGACATAACACCAAGTATTTTCAAGTACTTCTCATAACATTATATGCGAAAGTCAAGTGGTTTGGGTATGATAAAACGGGCACTTCAGTACTCATAGTGAACTCTTGAGGACATGAAATCTCAATCCTACTTAGTTTTCGTGATATGAATTAAATAGTTTGCCAAAACACCCTGTATTGTCCAGCAACGTTCCACCACCTCCTCTTATTTGAATCAGTTGACATCCCAGCAGGCACACACAACGTTGAAACAACGTCGTTTCAGCGTTGATTCGTCATAGACACACAACGTTGAAACAACATTGTTTCAACGTTGATTTGAAGTAATATGCACACACAGTTGTAACAAGGCCTTTTCTACGTTGATTCACGTTTCAGCACTGATTCAACGTCATAGGAAAACAGCGTTAAACAACGTCGTTTCACTGTTGATTCAGTCATAGACGTTGGATCAACGTCAAGTGACATTGTTAAAATGCTGTGTGTCCACTGGGATACAAAGTGTCTTTTAATTCTATATTGATAGTATTTGATGTTTCTGCCAGTTTGGTGATAGTTGGGTTTATATGCTGCATTATTACTGACAGAGTTATTCTCAACAGAATTAATTAATACTCACATCAATTGAAGAACCGTTAAATTAATAACGGAAATCTAGCGTATTTCTTATTAAAAACTTGAAAGACAAAACAAAAAGTGCAAAGCAAAAAGCAAAATTTTAGTGGACGACATTGTATTTCTTTAAAACTAATTTTTCAGGGAAAAATAAGATTTGACAATTCATGAGAATCGCCTTTTAGGCAGATGATTGATACGAACTGCGAGCCTTACTATAAAAAAAGAAGAAAAATGTCATCTGCTGCAGCTGTTATAAACATATCAAAGCTTTATTCGATAAGCGAAGACCCTGATCAGCAGACCGGGATTATGATAAGGACCACTGCAATGCTTACTCTAGGTCAAGAGCGAAGACACTTATCAGACTGTATAGACTACCCATTTGTTTCTCGGTTAACACGTGCTTTCAGATCTATTTTTGAGTGACAATCTTCCAAAATGTTTGTGTTGTCGTGACCACATAAGTCTCACTGTCTGTCAGCGTAACAGAACGCCACTATTTTCAATGATATTAATTTCAAAGACAAACAAAAACACAGACACCTTTATGTTTAGTTATAAACATTATTAAATAAATATATTGTCTTTACCATCCCAATACCCCACAGACCCGGTTGACAGCTTCATGTTTGATTAAAGGTGATATAAAAAGCGCACCACTTATACATTTCCAACTCATATTGTTTATGCCGTTGTTTTGAAATCATGTGTGAATGTAGGAAAATTGGAATTAATTTGTCAGATGAGTGCCTGTTGAAATCAAACTATTTGAGGGGTCTGACAACAGAGGAGTGGGGTGAGTGGCTGGGCCTTGTCACTTCCAAGCCCCGTTTTTGTCGATGCTACAGCCATTCTTCCATATTTAAGGTTCGTAATTGTTTAAACTTGGCTTCATTTGTCTCTGAGCTTCCGTCTTGCTATTTCTAGAATGATACCATGAGTGTATATACGTTTGGACATACAAATGAGCCACAACGCGAGAAAACATACCTTTAGACATGTGCGCCCAACGAAGACACTGATCAGACTGATCAGAGTCTTCGTTGGGCGCATTAAGAAACTGCATCTTTGGTTATCCAAAATGTGTCCAGTGAATATTCTGCTTTAATTGCACGAATGCACAGACTGATCTGAATCTTCGCTGGGTGCACATATCTAAATATACGTTTAGGCTTATCGGAATCTTTATAGGGCGCACATGTCTGAAGATATATTTAGGCTGATCTGAATCTTCGCTGGGTGCGCATGACTGAAGATACGGTTAGGCTAATCTGAATCTTCGCTGGGAGCGCATGCCTAAAGATACAGTTAGGCTGATCTGAATCTTCGCTGGGTGCGCATGTCTGAAGATATAATTAGGCTGATCTGAATCTTCGTTGGGTGCGCATGTCTGAAAATACGTTTAGGCTGATCTGAATCTTCGCTGAGTGCACATGTCTGAAGATACGTTTAGGCTGATCTGAATCTTCGCTGGATGTGCATGTCTGAAGATACGTTTAAATTGATCTGAATCTTCGCTGGGTGCGCATGTCTGAAGCTACGTTTAAGCTGATCTGAATCTTCGCTGGGTGCGCATGTCTGAAGCTACGTTTAAGCTGATCTAAATCTTCGCTGGGTGCGCATGTCTGAAGCTACGTTTAAGCTGATCTGAATCTTCGCTGGGTGCGCATGTCTTAAGCTACGTTTAAGCTGATCTGAATCTTTGCTGGGTGCGCATGTCTGAAGATACGTTGAGGCTGATCTGAATCTTCGCTGGGTGCGCATGTCTGAAGCTACGTTTAAGCTGATCTGAATCTTCGCTGGGTGCGCATGTCTGAAGCTACGTTGAGGCTGATCTGAGTCTTCGCTGGGTGCGCATGTCTGAAGATACGTTTGGGCTGATCTGAATCTTCGCTGGGAGCGCATTACTGAAGATACGTTTAGGATATCCTGAATTTTCGCTGGGAGCGCATGCCTAAAGATACAGTTTGGCTGATCTGAATCTTTGCTGGGTGCGCATGTCTGAAGATACGTTGAGGCTGATCTGAATCTTCGCTGGGTGCGCATGTCTGAAGCTACGTTTAAGCTGATCTGAATCTTCGCTGGGTGCGCATGTCTGAAGCTACGTTGAGGCTGATCTGAGTCTTCGCTGGGTGCGCATGTCTGAAGATACGTTTGGGCTGATCTGAATCTTCGCTGGGAGCGCATTACTGAAGATACGTTTAGGATATCCTGAATTTTCGCTGGGAGCGCATGCCTAAAGATACAGTTTGGCTGATCTGAATCTTTGCTGGGTGCGCATGACTGTAGATACGTTGAGGCTGATCTGAATCTTCGCTGGGTGCACATGTCTGAAGCTACGTTTAAGCTGATCTAAATCTTTGCTGGGTGCGCATGTCTGAAGCTACGTTGAGGCTGATCTGAATCATTGCGCATGTCTGAAGCTACAATGAGGCTGATCTGAGTCTTCGCTGGGTGTGCATGTCTAAAGATACGTTTGGGCTGATCTGAATCTTCGCTGGGTGCGCATGACTGAAGATACGTTGAGGCTAACCTGAATCTTCGCTGGGAGCGCATGCCTAAAGATACAGTTTGGCTGATCTGAATCTTCGCTGGGTGCGCATGACTGAAGATACGTTTAGGCTAATCTGATTCTTCGCTGTGAGTGCATGCCTAAAGATACTGATCTGAATCTTCGCTGGGTGCGCATGTCTGAAGATATAATTAGGCTTATCTGAATCTTCGCTGGGTGCACATGTCTGAAGATATAATTAAACTGATCTGAATCTTCGCTGAGTGCGCATGTCTGAAGATACGTTTAGGCTGATCTGAATCTTCGCTGACTGCGCATGTCTGAAGATACGTTTAGGCTGATCTGAATCTTCGCTGGATGTGCATGTCTGAAGATACGTTTAAGCTGATCTGAATCTTTGCTGGGTGCGCATGTCTGAAGCTACGTTTAAGCTGATCTGAATCTTCGCTGGGTGCGCATGTCTGAAGCTACGTTTAAGCTGATCTGAATCTTCGCTGGGTGCGCATGTCTGAAGCTACGTTTAAGCTGATCTGAATCTTCGCTGGGTGCGCATGTCTGAAGCTACGTTTAAGCTGATCTGAATCTTCGCTGGGTGCGCATGTCTTAAGCTACGTTTAAGCTGATCTGAATCTTTGCTGGGTGCGCATGTCTGAAGATACGTTGAGGCTGATCTAAATCTTCGCTGGATGCGCATGTCTGAAGCTACGTTTAAGCTGATCTGAATCTTTGCTGGATGCGCATGTCTGAAGCTACGTTGAGGCTGATCTGAATCTTTGCGCGTGTCTGAAGCTACAATGAGGCTGATCTTAGTCTTCGCTGGGTGCGCATGTCTGAAGATACGTTTAAGCTGATCTGAATTTTCGCTGGGTGCGCATGTCTGAAGCTACAATGAGGCTGATCTGAATATTCGCTGGGTGCGCATGTCTGAAGATACGTTTAAGCTGATATGAATCTTTGCTGGGTGCTCATGTCTGAAGCTACGTTTAAGCTGATCTGAATCTTCGCTGGGTGCGCATGTCTGAAGCTACGTTGAGGCTGATCTGAATCTTTGCTGGGTGCGCATGTCTGAAGATACGTTGAGTCTGATCTGAATCTTCGCTTGGAACGCATGTCTGAAGATACGTTTAGGCTAATCTGAATTTTTGCTGGGTGCGCATGTCTGAAGATACGCTTAGGCTGATCTGAATCTTTGCTGGGCGCACGTCCGAAGATACGGTTTTCTTGCGTTGCGCTTCAAATAAAATATGCTTAAACAAAGACAGCAAAATATATATATATGATGCGCAACGCACGAAAAGGGCCCTTATACAATTTGCGGACAACGTAGGTTCAGATCAGCATGCGCATTTGTTTAGTCTGATCTAAGCATTCTCTTTACGTCGACATATACTATAGTATACATTGATTCTGCAAGCGGACATTGTAGGCCCGGATCAGCATGCGCTTATGCGCAGGCTGATCTGGGCTTGCGTTGTTCGCAAATTGCATAAGGGCCCTTTTCATGCGTTGTGCATCATAGACATTATATATATAACTAGAGGTAGAAAATTTGGACATTTGTATCCCTAATACCCTGACTATCCTCAAGTCAAGTGGGGTGGTCTGGTGTCGCGAAGGTGTGTATCTTGCGTTACTGGGGCGTCCAACTGATATTGGCTTACTGTTGGGCAAGGCCTGTTATCCTTGTAGCAGGTAAAGGTAGAGGGGAAATGTTTCTATTTCTTCAGTTTATTCACTTTAACTCATTTTCCTTTCTCCCTTGTTCCTCTCTTTCACCTCCTCTACTATCTGTTCTAGAGGTGTAATGTTTTTATTCTTTCTGTTTCTTCACTGCCATTCCTGTTCTTCTTTCTTCCCCGTCCCTCTCTATCATCTCCTCAACCATCTCTTCTATCTCTCTTCTCCCTTTCTCTGGGAGACGACACAAACGATCCACAAGGGTTGTCGTATTGTTAAACCTCCACACAATACAAAATCCTCAAGGTCAAGTCTGGCAATTCGATGCTTAGGGGAATGGACACATGTAACTTCAACGTGACACGTTCAGGGGAGGTTGGGCTCTGCAATCATTGTATTGCCTCCATTCTAAAAAGTTGCCCACTTTAAAAGGAAAGAATTTGTTCCCTTTAGAGTAAACTCGTTTTCAGAAGGACATTAATGTGGAAGAAGCAAACAGAGTCGCAAAAGATGTTCCGACGGAAAATGCAACACATGTACATGCGCCGCAACGTCTGAACATACCTTTAGATATGTGCGCCCAGCGAAGATTCAGGTCAGCCTGCGCATTCGCGCAGTCTGATCAGAATCTTCACTAGGCGCATTTTCGATACCCACGGATACAAAGTTTCTTCATGCGCATCAGACTGCGAGAATGCGCAGGCTCATTTGAGTGGGCGTTCGTGTTGGAAGGTGCGTTTTCTCATGTTGTGGATCCCATTATCAACACTGTAAAACATTCCCGTAGATTTTGTGGTAAATAATGGCTGCCAGAGCATTTACCGTAAATTTTTATGGGATGGTGTGTGTGTGTGTGGGGGGGGGGGGGGGTGGGGGTAGAACTTTTGCAGGAATTCCCTCGTAGGATGAGGTAAGGTTGTGTAAGCTTAAGATACGGTGCGCATAAGTTACCTACCTTGTTCTTCACTGCCCTACCATGCGTAATTATTACTGTAAATAATCAAGTGGCGTCCGTAAAATTTACAATACATGTACTGGCAGCCATTTGCCAGTATTTACCGTAAAATCTACGGGATCTTTTTACAATGCAGTCCCTTTGAAGATATAATGAGTACCACTTTTACAACAAGGTCAGTAAAGGTCAGTGGTAATCTGTTTACATATGCATGTTCATCTGACAATTAATATTGTACTAATATTTGTATAGCTTGATTCTATATTTGCTCGTAATGTTCGGAAAATGAACTCAACAATGAATCTAACAGTTTTTTGTCCTTTTAATGATCAATATTACATAATTGAGATGGAGACGATGATTAGACTGTCTCAAGTTTCTACTTAAGAATATTTTAACTGAATGATTTCAATACAAGGTACCAATAATGTTCCTCTCAAACCTTGAATAAACATGAGTCACAACATAGAAAACGTACCTTCGGATATATACGGCCCAGCGAAGGTTCAGATCAGCGCAGTCTGATCAGAATCTTCACTGTGCGCATACAAGGATACAAAGTTTCTTCATGCGGACAACGAAGACTCTGATCAGACTGCGCGGATGCTGCGCAGTCTGATCTGAGTCATCGTTGGGCGCACATGTCAGAAGGTATATTTTCTCACGTTGCGCCTCATAAGTGTGTGTAATGGAGCCGGTATCCTTTTTTGTGTTCATTTGATGGTGATCCGTAACTTGCTACATCTAAATATGAGTGGGCGACAATTTGTTTATTGCCTTGCTTTCAAATATAAATCAATAAGAAAATAACCATTTTTAGGTCGCCTCAGAGGCTATACAGCAATTACTATTTATCCGGCGCCGTCCGCACGAGCATGTATCCGCACGACTTCACCGAAACGAAAGAAGCGTTTGGATTCTCGTATATAGTACAAATATTTCTGGGGTACTTGCGAAACATTCCGATTTTGATTGCTTGCCAGGCAGCTGAACAAACTCATAGACTTTAATTATAAAATGTACGAATACCTTCAAACAGCATCGGCTTTACCAACATTAACCAAACTGCATCCTTGAGCATAGTTTTTAAGTTTGGGAAAAATATGTGCATGGATATATTTCCTATAATTTCAGCAAAGCTAACTGACTACTAGGATCCGGGTTTTCAGTCATTCCTAAAGTTAAGGGTCGACCTTAAATTTAAAGACAGATTTGCAATGAATATTTTTGCGCTTGTTTCAGATAAAATAAGATTTTTAATGATGATGCAAATAAATATATTTCGACCACATCCACAGAACAAATATAAACTGGCTCATTTCAGCCACCTTTAGATTCTATATTTTATACATGTCTGTCAAAAATTCGGACATAAAGTTAATGTATATATTAACTGAGAAATGATTGTAAAACTGGGTCCAGGTGATGTGTCTAAAACGTGTTGACTAAACGGGTAAACGGGGCAGACCAAGGTGAAACTGGTTCTTTGATCCGGATCTACACTGTTTGTCATGCAGATTTGTCCGAAGGGTATCATTACGAAAACATGCCTATTCAAATATACTGAAAATATTTTACCACCAGAAAATGAAAATTTTCAGATAAAAAATTCTGATATTTTTCATTTGTTTGTGTTGAGGTTTTACGGCCCAGTCAACCCAATGGGGTCATGTCGAGCGCGGTCAGTTTACCTAACCACACGTTTACTGGGCAGGCTTAGTCCTCTAAGCGGTTAACCAGTATTGTGCACATTCTTTCGCCAGAAACTGACAACTGCCCTTCTTGAATCAGCGGAAGGGAGAGAATGATTGTGGGTACTCGTTAGAACCGCCTCGGCGAGGCGGTTCTAACGAGTACCCACAATGTTTTAAGCAGAAATAAGAAATATAATGTATATCCCTTTAAACCCCAGTTTTATTTTATAAAGGTGGGGTTTGAGGGGGTCAAAATTATGTAGGTATGTTGTATGTTTTCGTGATGTAATCTAAACGATCAGTATCCTTTCCTGAATTGGAACGGGGTCGTTAGATTTGCTAAAAGGTAAAATATAAATCCATACATAAAGAAACATTTGAAAATAAGAAAGGGATTATTGGCCATCTCTACATATTTGTAGACATCAAAAGATATATTTACATATGCGTAACGCACGAAAAGGATTGTATGCCCTCGGCGGGGCATCAGTCCCAGCTCGGCCTAAGCATTCGCGCAGTCATCATTGCCCGCTTAGCGAATTTATTGATGTTGCAGAACATATCGAAGAGTAGAGAAGGCCATGATACGCGCTCTCTGATCTGGACATTCGCTGCTCGCACATACAGCATAATGATCCTATTTCTTGTATCACGAATCAGAAATTATATTCAATACTGGGGATATTACCGACGTTAACAGTGATATTTGCCTTTTTTCCATTCAAAGAAAGATATATACGTACAGATTGTCACATTTTTTTCCCTGAGAAATGCGGTATTCTATCATTTTATCTCATTTGAGCGAAACTCTCGATGAGCTATATTGAGTTCGTCCGTTATCCGTCAGTGTGCGTGTCCCCTCTGTTAAACGACATCTCTAAACCTAATGAAGCGATTTCATAGTTCTTGATAAGATGCTTTTTTTTTTTTCAATCCAAAAGTAATGATATTTTTCTTATTTACCAGGGCCCAGTTGTTCAAAGCGTCGTTAGCTTAACGAGCTCGTTAAGGGTTATTTCGTTAACTGTTTTAGCGGATTCAGTATACAATATTCTGATATTTTTTTGCGGACAAAATGTGAGTAGCACTGCAAAAGCTACTCACATTTTTTCAGCAAAAAATTTCAGCATATTTGCGTATCAATCAATGAAAATTTTAACGAATCGTTAACTAACGACATCGTTAGCTTTGAACAACTGGGCCCAGAATTTCATAGTCGATCATCGGTTTTGTAAAGCCGACTGATCATCGATTAATAATCGACTTGCAGAAAATGTATTTAATCTTAATTTAGCCCTCTTCCTGTTGCTTAATCATTGCTCCAGATCAATAACAGGGGTATCCAGATAATAATTTTCTTATTTTTCCATTAAAACATATATTGTGGGTACTCATTAGAAGCACCTCGGCGAGGCGTTTCTAATGAGTACACACAACATACGTTTTCTTGGAGAAATAAGAAAAAATATTTACCTGATACTCACTCTTGTCTAGACATATGGATCTGAACCAGTTTTTGGTAAAGATGTGTTGTGAGTTTTGTACTGGTTGGCAGTGATGATTCGTTGCTACATTACTCGAATATTCCTTTTTTGTCCTCGTTTAAGAATCATTTGACAGTGTAAAATATGTCGACAAACGGTAAAGACCCAGGTTCGCTTTTATGCTGGCATCAAAAACATTTTGTATTATGCCGCGGTGTCATTTATACTTAAAGCAGGTAAAGTTCTAAGACGTATACTCCACCCACACCAAACATGTACATATAGTCAAAGATTTTGAAAAGACGGCAATTATCGTTTGTACCCTAAGTATTTACACCTTAGCTCCTTTAATACCATACATGTCCAAAAATACAAAAAGGTCAGTTTACTACATGGTGTGTATAAACAATCCTGGATGAGTGGCAAGCAGTGTAGACCCTGATCAGATGCCGCGTTCTGCGGCATCTGATCAGGATCTACGCTGTTTGCTCAGGCCTGTTTGTCCGAATTATCGGGGTAAATACAGTCTAGCATCATATATTGATTTCTCCAGCGTGAAATGTGAAGAAACTGAAGCCGGATTTGAATAAATTTTCTGGATGTCATCATAAAATCAAAGAAAACAGATTAGTATATTTTATCGGCATTTAAATGGATGGAATTTCCAACCAAATTTAATAATACGCACACTCTGTTTTGCTAACTGTTTCATTCAAAATATTAAATTTTAATGCACTGTAAAAATGCTCTAATGCATGGATATAAACCTGTGCAGTTATATAAAAGTACAGGGCGTGCGTTTATTTGCATAAGGAGATTGATTTAGGCGTTGTAAACTTTAATAATTAGTTTTTGCCGTGACTTTTGCATTTGACTGGGAAGAAACAATTTAACAAGTATTTTATTGAATTGCAACAGAAGACATTGGATAATTGGATATATATGGAATTTGGCATTATTTATTTACCTGTGCCATTGAGTTCTTGTGGGCATATGTGAAATTTGCAATTCAAGACCAGCCAACGCACCCATAAAGTCTAATCATGGTCTTTCCTGTTTCATCGATACATTCTTCAGCACGCAAAAGCTTCTGCAACCAAAGAGTGGAGGCCAATGGCATAGCCAGAACGGAATTATGTTACGCATACCCAGGAAACATCTTGAAATTAAGCCAAGAACAGCTTCCAAAATAGGGGCTACTCTTAAAGGAAAGAATTTGCTCCCAGAGGGAGAAAATTCTTTCCTTTAAGTGCAGCCCCTATAGTAAAGAAGCAAAATTTTTATGTTAAAACCACTTTGTTATAAATATTTTTCTTACGCATGTTACGCACATGCGTAATTGGCGTAAAGAGCGTTACGCCTATGAAGGCCATGAACCGACAGCAAAAATGCACGTGTTAGTTTGATCTTTTGCTGTCCGTATTTACCCTGAAGATTGAATACCTTTTATATAATGGCACGAATTGCAGAAATAGTTGCAAGACACTGTGTGCAAAATGTACATTATTGCATTATGCGATCAAAGAGGACGCAGTGCAGACTAATCATTAATCGGATAGGTTGACCAGGGCTTTTGTTGTACGCTTACAGATGAAACGAATTCTGTAGAATACAGTGGAACAAGCCTGGAAATCACAAAAAAATAACTGAACAATGTCTTGGGATATATGCGGACAGCGGATCGAGCAGTCTGATCAGGGTCGTCGCTGTCCACACAGAATAAGTCGATACTGTAGAATATATCGATGGACAGCAGAGTATCTTACCCCCCCCCCCTCCCCACACACACACATACACACCACCCCAACCCCCGATTGTGGGGCTGTATAGCTAATCTGAATCTTTGCTGTTCGCACCATTTCCCATTTTGGGGCTCAGTTCTAATTATGGGTTGTTAGAGTACTGCGGGATTAATTTCAATAGAAAATGACCAGTGAAGAAGTTGGTTCTAGTTACCGGGCATTGTTATAGTCATCGAGGATCAACTGTGTATCGACGTAAAGAGACGGTACTGATCAGAATGCGAATGTACCAGTTCAGATGGAGTTTCAATGTTCGTATGTGACATTAAGGTGCATTTTTTCATGTTCTGATTCACTTACTTTCAAGATTGTTCGCTTGACTGGATTTACAGTCGATTTACAGTCGTTATCTCGAATTCGCTTATCTCGAATAACCGCTTATCAGGAAGTGAAAATCTGGTCCTTGTATTAACATGGAAATCTAACAATAGAAACAAAATATTGTGGAAAAGAGGAGAAATTGCTCCTCTTTTCCACAATATTTTAAATAAATCTCTAACTTCAGGAAAAATACGGTTGTTCGATTTATTATTTTCTTCAATTCTGCAAATCTGATATGTCGAGGTACGGATATCTCGAAGTATTTTAGAGAGTCCCTTGACTTCGAGATAACGAGAGTCGACTGTATTTAGAATGCTCTGTCACAATCCGAGCAGAAAATAAACTGCAGTCTTCTTTGATAAAAGTGATATTTCATAACTTCGCGATGTTAATGTTAAATAATTCGCGATGTTACTGTTAAATAAGATAGAGAAGAAGCAATTATAAATCAGAATATGTTTTCCGAGCCAGGAACTCTATCAGGGCTAACAGAGGAAGAAAGAGAACAGTGGAAGGAATTGATAGCATCAAATCCTTACTCTTGCTCATCAAAGGTAAGAAAGAGACAGACAGACAGACAGAGGGAGAGAGAGGGAGAGGGTGACAGAGAGCCAAAGAGAGAGAGAGAGCACATGGATAAAAAGGGGAAATGACAGAAACTGATAGCATTTAAACTCGTCTTTAAGGCAAACTGCAGAGAGAGAGAGAGAGAGAGAGAGAGAGAGAGAGAGAGAGGGAGAGAGAGAGAGGGAGAGAGAGAGAGAGACGATGTTATGAAGTAATTATTTTTCATTGCAATATTACAGGAAAATTATTCAAAAGAAATTAATTTACCAAAGAAATAAACCAGGGCATTGATTTACCGTTTCACAGTACGTGAGTTCATGCACAGAAATAAATAATCGTACTGGAACCCTACAAGTCTTTCAGCAACTTGAACATAAAAAGAAATCGTTGCAGCGTGAGAAAACGTGCCTTCTGACATGTGCTCCCAACGAAGACTCAAATCAGGCTGCGCATTTGCGCAGCCTGATTTGAGTCTTCGTTGTCCGCATGATGAAACTTTACGTCTTTGGCTATCCAAAAGGCGCCCAGGGAAGATTCTGATCAGACTGCTTGAATGCGCAGGTTGGTCTAAATCTTCGCTGGGCGCACATGTCCAAAGGTACGTTTTCTGACGTTGCGGCTTCAATTATTCGTATAAATACATATTTGGAATCGTTAACCCATTTATGCCTAGCCCGTCCCATATAAGGGACATTGGCAAACAGTGCAGACCCAGATCAGACGCCGCAGACCGCGGCGTCTGATCAGGGTCTACACTGTTTGCATTACGTATAGGAATTTCATTAAAACATGGTAATAAAAAAAAAAAAAAAAAAAAAAACAGACACCACTTACTGGAAATGGACCGGTCCAAAGAGTTAAGGTAGAAGAATCCACTCGGCAAAAATGGGTATGAGGTTGTCGGTACTTTCAGAAATGATTTAATTCTCAACGCAAGGAAACGTCGTGATACGTATGCGAACAGCGAAAACTGAAAATCACTCTGCGCATCTGTGCAAGTCTATTGTTCATACTGTATACAGTATCAAATGATGTTGAGAAGAATGAAGTGTGACTTTATTGCCCGCACGTGGTATATGGTGTAAGGGATTCGGATTTTGTTGGTTGTTGTTGTTGTTGTTACATGTACATAGATTTTTATTTTTGCGATGCCGGGAATATACATTACATTGCAGACATTAAAAGTGTTTGTAAGTCTTTGTAGAACAAGGTATCTTTGGCGCTGCTGTCTTTTTCCCGAAACATGCCTATATATGTTGTAGGCATGCATGTATGCATGTATGTATGTATGTATGTATGATATGTTGTGCTCTGCATACGTATAATCAACAGGTGCTTAATTCCTGGGGTTCAAGACTAGCAGTCTCCTGTATCTGTCGGTAGGCCCGTTATTTAGGGAGCAAGTTCTTCGCATATAGAGTAGATCCTTTTTAGAGAGTTAAAATAATTTAGCGGACTCTTGCAGGAAAGTGTTAATTTTAGACGGAATTTGATTTTGTTTCGTAAAACACACACACACACACACACACACACACACACACACACACGCACACACACACACACACCATAAAATCAAACAAACAAAAATACTAATAATAAATAAAATAAAGCGCTGGAGATATCCTGTTCATAGAGTTAACATCAAATTGCTTCGTTTGAGGGTTGGGTTAACAGTAGACCGGCTTTGAGAAAACGATGCATTTTTTTTTCAGTCAGGTCAGAGTCATCTCCCTTATGTTGTGTATCCGCTTGTTGTATTGACGCAAGTTATCAGACAGACAAGATTAGATATATAATTATCTGTTAACACAGACATGTTTCCTGAGACTAAACAAAAATATAAATGATTAAATTAGATTTAACATATTTTATTGCGACAAAGCGATTATAGTTCAATCGCTTTGTCGCAATGAAATATGTAGGAATATGAGATAACAAACACAGTCTATGTAACAAGGTACAGCGATGAACACAGACTATTAAAGAACAAATACACTTTTAGGGTAGGCAACTGTGTCAAATTGCTTTTACCTCCCTTATGAAAAAGTCTATTCTGACACGAAAAAAATTTGCTCTCTTACATTTTAGGACAGACCCATTTCAGAAGGGCTGGGTGTGATTGAAAGCAAACATGCAGGAAGTCACAAAAATTGCTTCCCTTGTAAAGAATGGCGTAAGTCTAACCAGCTGTATCCAGTCCCCTTAACAACAAAGTGGGTGGGAGGAGGAGTATCTACAGCCTACAGTATTTACCCCAATTATTGCTCTGAATATTCAGACAAACATAATTAACCCATTAAAGACTGAATAAACTCTCCCACACTATATATTGGAAGAGTCCATTTTCGATTTTAGGTACGTCAGGCTATATGATGTAGATATTCCTAAAGAAAAATGGTTGAACTATTCGCAAACAGTGGAGACCCTGATCAGACGCCACGTTCTGCGGCGTCTGATCTGGGTCTGCACTGTTTGCCAGTTACCCGTTTAGGGGCATTCTGTCTTCAGTGGATTAAGCAAATAGTGTAGACTCGGGTCAGACAGGGTCTTTGCTGAAACTCATGTATTTAGACACAAAGTAGAAGCAAATTGGACATGTATAAATTTTACGATAGCTTTAGTTAAGAGTTCAGTTGTCTGAAAACTTTGCGTAAATGAGACAGCATTTGTTTGTCGTACAATTAATAATCATTACATTTGTTTTTGGGATTTTTGTACAAAGTATTGTTCATACCTTACATCTGTATACAAGTATTTAGATTATAAAGTCAACAATAATTAGCAAGCTTTATCTGACTATCGTATTTATTCTAAATAATCGAATACCACAACTCCTTACAATGTTTGTCCTTTAATTTGATCAAAAATTTCAGAAGCAGGGATACTTTGTAAAGTAAACCCCTTTTTCAGAAGGCATGCAGGTTGAAAGAGTAGGCTCCTCCGCAAGTGTATTCATTAGCCACAGATATCGATATATGTACGCGACAGGGCGGGCAATCAATCGAAGTATTCGCACTTTCCCTGAATCTACAACAATGCAGTGCCAAACAAGTATTTTTTTTCTCTTTCATACGGTACTTTTGCATATTATTGCAGTTTTATCGCTTCTCTTTGAATTGAACAGATCTAATAGTTTTGTTTACTTGATCAAATTATTTCTCACGATTCACATATACTATCACCAGATTGGACAATTTTAAACTCTCGTTTACTTATATGTGCCAGCGCATGACAAAACCTACAAAATGGAATATGCGCCCAACGAAGACTCAGATCAGACCGGGCATTCGCCCGGTCTGATCAGAGTCTTCGTTGTCCGAATGAAGAAAGCATGGGCCCTTACCTACCCTTTGAGCGCAGACTCTGATCAGACTGGGCGGATACCCGGGATGATATGAGTCTTTGCTGGGCGCTGTATGCCATTTTGTTGGTTTTGTCATGCGCTGGGTCATTTATATTCTGACTGTGATTATGACACTTCCTGCACTTCTTCATTAGTTTTAAATTAAGAGGTGCATAAGATTAAAAGCGAAGTTTCGCGCAACATTCCCTCTTCTGTAGTATATCTACTGACCTTTCCAAGGTAGCTCCACTGTTGCAGGGGGAGGTGGGAGGGGGTGGTTGGGTGAGGCAAAGGTGTCGTGTATCTTACGTCACCGGGGCGTCCATCTGAGATTGGCTTACAGTTGGGCAAGACCTGCTATTCTTATAGCAGGTAAGGGTAGAAGGGGACTGTTTTTATTTCTTCTGTTTCTTCATTTTCATTCATTTTCCTTTCTCCCCTGTCCCTCTCTTTGATCTCCTCTACTCTCTCTTCTATCTCTCCCCTCCATTTCTCTGGGAGACGACACAAAGTGACCCAGAAGGGTGACGTGTCGTTAAACCTCAAAACAATCAATCCACTTTTGCATGTCTTCTTTGTTCTTACGTCTGTTATAGTAAATGTAGCATTTTATTTGGTCATTGTTTGTTCGTCATCTCTTCTTCTCTTGGTGCCACTAGAAGGCTGTACTTTGTGATTATGGCCTGTTCGGAGTAACTTCAATTACATTATTTAATTTATTTTGTGTTGAGGTTTTACGGCCCAGTCAACCCAGTGGGGTCATGTCGAGCGCGGTCAGTTTACCTAACCACACGTTTACTGGGCAGGCTTAGTCCTCTAAGCGGTTAATCAGTATTTTGCACATTCTTTCGCCAGAAACTGACAACTGCCCTTCTTGAATCAGCGGAAGGGAGAGAATGACCGTAGAAAATATTTCATGATCAATCTCCACGAAAGAATGTTGCCGACCTCGGCGGGGGTTGAACCCGCGACCTCCTGGTCTCCAGTCGGACGGCGCATCCAACTGAGCCACCGAGGCCGGCACATTATTTAATTTGAAACAGTATTGTTGAAGTTTTGCATGAGTGCTAAATGAGGTTACTGATTCTCAAGAGAATCAGAACATTAACTCTAGGGTATTTACATGTTCATCCGGTTTCAGAACTCTAGTCAGTTGAACAAAACATGACATATATGTATCGAATCCAAATTTTACTAGAATACATAGAGTGCCATGAGTTTCTCCTCCCAACAGGTAGGTAACGTTCAACAACATCGTTGAATCAACATTGAAAGGATGTTGTTTAATCTTTGTGTGCCCGATGGATTGTCCCGTATTCCGCTTTTCTGTGCCACAGCATTTGTTTAACGAGCGATTCAGAATCACGTGTGGGCCTCTTATTTTGTTGTTTGTTTTCAAATAAAAATCTGTGTGATCGTAATTATTGACAAAATCATTCTTATTGTTTTCTATTTCTGTGTTTTTGTTTCCAAATGAGTTTCTCAAAATAATATTTATGACCTAAATGTGTTGTGATTTACGCCATTTCGACAGTAATTCGACGATTCAAATTACTGTCAACCATTTAAACATCTACTTCAAAACGTTAAATTGAGATGCTAAAAGTTAAATGTCTATTGATGAGTTGCAACTTCAGAAAGGGTCATTATGTTGTATCAGGAAGGCAAAGGCATTCTGATAAAAAGTTTTGGTATTCACTTATATAATCGTTGAGCTACGTGTAAACTGAAGCATACAGAGATAACAGAGATGACTAGGCCCAGACTGAATTGAAGCACAAGTTGATCTGGCATTCACTGTACCTTGTTTTTATTTGACGTATGAGCCAACACAAAACAAAGCCTAGAATAAGAATTTGTGCGACCAGCGAAGATTCAAATTAGAGTCTTCGCTGATCGCATGTGCCTTCTACAGCCTCCAGGCTATCCAAGAGGAATAAACGAGAACCCTTGCCCCAGCTAGCATTCTACGTAAATCTACATCGGGCCGTCATCGGTCCGTCAGCTACCCTGACGGGCCGATGACGGCCCGATATAGATTTACGTAGAATGCTGACTGGGGCCATACTGGGTGGAGGTACAGGCTGATCACTGCTGGTCACACAGGTCTATTGTAGGTTTTGTCGTGCGCTGGCTCGTATTATTATTGAATTTTCACATGTTACAGGCTTATCCCGTTAGCGTTTTCGTTATCGGCCCGAGCAGAGAAAGTTATATTCAGACAGCACGAATGTGCATGCTGATCTAAGTCTTTGCTGCTCATGTTTGAAAAAGGGTCCTTTTTGGAAATGTGTCCAAAATGAAATATTTACAAGATGAAACACTAGTTTAAACTTGTAGCGATTGGAGGCAAAGATGTTGCACGTGTTTTTTTAATGTTTTAATCACTGTGCATATATCTAA
Source organism: Anodontia alba (assembly GCA_964016985.1). Taxonomy (NCBI): domain Eukaryota; kingdom Metazoa; phylum Mollusca; class Bivalvia; order Lucinida; family Lucinidae; genus Anodontia; species Anodontia alba. The sequence continues at coordinate 25,988,735 of OZ024834.1, forward strand.
ATATACATTTAAGTACTGCAGTAAATATTTATGAAGTGCTATAAAGCAATTAAAATTATCGTCATAGCTCAATAGCACTCCTAAAGTGTTTAAAGATAAATAATTGCCGACCACTGCATGGTACCTCGTACTAAAACATGGGAGGATGCGAGAAGTGAATCACGAGTCCCGTTTAACCCGTTCAACCATGAAGAGCCACACGAAGTCCTATGCAAACAGTGTAGATCCAGATGAGACGATGAGCCGTCTCATCAGAATCTACACTGTTTTCTATTCTGTTTTTTCAGTTTAGACTGAAACTCCTATTCTCAACAATGGACATGTCCAAACTAGGCGATGAATGAGTCCACTTCAGGAACACGGGGGCGAAAGGGTTAAACACGTTTATTTTCATAAGTCCTTGTACGTATAACCAGTAGTCTATGGTCGTCCGCGGGATTTATGGAGATGGGTAGGGGACGTGGAAACGAGGCAAGACACATCACTTAGTATCAGTGTTTGAAAAATGTTTTTTTGAAAAGACATCAAACAGTGAATACAAATTTTGAGAAGAAAATACCCACTTTACACAATAGCAGTTAGGATCCTGATCATACGGCGTCTTCTGCGGCGTCTGATCTAGGCTTATATTGTTTGCTCAGGCCTGTTCGTCGAAACACTTCGGGTAAACGCGATACGAAAGCACACATCTTTGTCTCCTGTACAAACGATGACACGTTTATAACGTTACGGGCTATACACACAGTTTACAAACAAGCGTGCTCAAATATGCGGACAACGACGGCAGTACATATCCGTGTAGTCTGATCGTAGTCCACTCACAGACTCATTGTTTACTGTAAAGTATTTCGCGAAACAACCAAGGTCAATTGTCCAGGTTTAGCCTGGTCTTCGCTCCTCATAGCCAGCGGGGGCCACCTACTATCAAAAAGGGTAGGGGTGTGCTGCCAGGAGTCCGGGACCCCTACCCCTTCCTAGACACGATTGAGACCCCGCTCCAGACAAAAGTAAGACGAACATAAACCCTATTGTAGACAAGCAATATAAGCTCATTTGCTCAGTCAGTTAACCCTTGTCATGCTGAATAAATTAAGATGACACGCCCACTTCTAATTTCCAGCCAGTCAGTTTACTTGATCCAGGTTTTTGATAGAAATTCACATATTTAATGACAAACAGTGCAGATCCAGATCAGTTGTTCAGAAGCCAACTGATCTGGATCTACACTGTTTGCTAAAACAGGGCCTGTCGTGCTCAGCAAGAGAAGGGTTAACAACAAGGATTTACTTGCATATTATCAATATTAAGACATCATTTATTTCTGTCGCTTCATATCATTGACAAAACATCCATTTATGATAGCCCCGTTCCAGGCTAAGATAGTTTACCACCCGCTGTCCAGACAGACATGAACCCCTTTCTAGACAGGTATATATGAATCCCTTCCCAGATATTTTACAATGAAACACACCCCCGTTCCAGACAGACTGAAAAAAAGACCCCTTTATCAGCACATCATATCCCTACCCATGCTTATATAAAGAGTGACCCCAACCCCCGGGCCTCATAGTAACTCTTAGTTCCTTGGCGCGGATCATGGGCAAAAGCGAGTGGTTTTCCCGTGTGGGCATTATGATTTTTGCTTTTATAACTGATGCTCTAATGATTTTCTAAACGAAACCGAATGACCATCAACGAATACTTATAGCTAGTCACCTTGCTTGATATCATGTTGTCACTATATCAATACAGTCGACTCTCGTTATCTCGACTTTGCTTATCTCGAATAACCGCTTATCTCGAGGTGAAAGCCTGGTCCCCATTTAAACATGAAAATCTAACAACAGGTAAAAAAAACGTTGTGGAAAGGGGTTTCCACAATATTTTTATGTTATCTCTAGCCTCAGAGTAAAATAAAATATTCATTTGCGAAATGAGGTTATTCGAATTTTTCCTTGATTCTGCAAATCTGATATGTCGCGGTACGGATATCTGGATTTTTTTTCAGAGAGTCCCTTGAACTTCGAGTTAACAAGAGTCGACTGTATGTGGGTTATGTCATGAGAAAACATCCTTTTCGGAATCTATGCAATCTGGAGAGAACATTCACTGCACTTAATATTGTAGAATGTATCGATGGACTGTGAATGCCTAGATCAGGGCCCAGTTGTTCAAAGCATCGTTAGCTTAACGAGCTCGTTAGTGGTCAAATGTTAACTGTTCTAGTTAGTACAATATCTAATTCACAGGTATTTTTGCTAAATAATGTGAGTAGTTTTTGCAAATGTAAAAGCTACTCATATTTTTTTCAGCAAAAATATTAGCATATATGCGTATTTATTGATCAAAGTTTTAACGATACGTTAACTAACGACATCGTTAGTTTTAAACAACTGGAGCCCGGAAGTATTGTCTTTTAAATCCTTTTTTGTCAAAGCGAAACAACTCATCCAGTTAGTTGTTTCATAGTAAATGGGAACTTCTCATCAGTCAGAGGAATTGTTAAGGAGGAGTATTGTCTGATAATTCTCTGATATTTTTTCTTATTTCTCCATAAGAACATGTTTTTGTGAGTTCTCCATTATACTCAATCAATCTGGACCAGTCTTTGTCAAATAGTTAAACAGATCACCAACATAGTCATGTTTGCTTATGCTCATGTCCATAATATCTTTATTGTCTTATCCCAGTTAAGCTCAACCCATGTTGACTCAGCTTGTAAATCAGTTTATAGGGGATATAAAACAAGATTTGGGCGGCGTCAAGCGAAAAAGTGCCTTCGACCACGCGCAAAATGTACGGATTCACATCATCCTGCCCATGCGCAAGATCTCATCCGGGTCTTTTCTCTCTATTAATACATTTTATAGTATCCAATTATTCTGGCAGCGGACAGCGAATGCCCTGATCAGACTGCGCATCCGCGCAGTCTGATCTGGGCCTTCGCTGTCCGTGCATGCCACGAGGGCACACTTTCGTTTAGCGCGGTTCATTTGCATAACGTATGATTGTGTTAGAGTCACTTAATATTGTGTTATCAGTCTAAAGTTCCATTAAGTCTGTAATGAAATGTGTAGAACTGTTTTATTGTAATGATGTGTGAGTGTAGGAAGATTGGAATTGACTTGTCGGAGGCTTGTCTCTTAAAGCCGAAATATTTGAAGGGCCTGACAGCTGGCGAGTGGGGACAATGGCTGGACCTGATAACGTCCAAACCACGTTACTGTCGATGTTTCAGTCATTCTTCTATTATCAAGGTAATGTCAGGGCTTTTCATATACACAATTTAAGATACGATACTTTTTTCAAACAAAATGTGTTTATAATATTTTCTTGTTTCTCCACGAAAACATACGTTTTGGGTACTCATTAGGATCAATGTTTATTTTGTATAGACTTCTTTTAAAAGAAATGAATTCGAATTTGACAAACTGGGCCCAGTTGTTCAAAGCGTCGTTAGCTTAACGGGCTCGTTAAGGGTCATTTCGTTAACTGTTTTAGCAGATTCAATACACAATATTCTGATATTTTTTGCTGAAAAAATGTGAGTAGCTTTTGCACTGCAAAAGCTACTCACATTTTTTCAGCAAAAAATTTCAGCATATACGTGTATCACTCGATCTAAATTTTAACGAATCGTTAACTAACGACATCGTTAGCTTTGAACAACTGGGCCCAGAAAAAAACAGTATGATACCAGGAGGATGTAGCGTTTACAAGTATGCACATCTCCGATTCTGCATGTAGAACAGTTAATGATATCATTGTCCCTATTATTCTTTGCTAAATTGTTGAGCTTTCGAGAAAGATACAGTCGACTCTCGTTATCTCGAATTCCAAGGGACTCTCTGAAATACTTCGAGATATCCATACTTCGACATATCAGTTGCAGAATTGAGGAAAAACTACTTCGATTAACCACATTTAACAAATATTTGTGTAATTGGACTCTTGAAGTTAGAGATATATTGAAAATATTGTGGAAAAGAGGAGAAATTGCTCCTTAGGAGCAATTTCTCCTTTTTTTCCACAATATTTTCTACATGTTGTTAGATTTTCATGTTTAGGCAGGGACCAGATTTTCACTTCGAGATAAGCGGTTATTCGAGATAAGCGAGGTCGAGATAGCGAGAGTCAGCTGTATTTATTTGATGATGTTACCCTTTCCAAATAAATTATTTGTATACATAGTTCCTACGGATGTCAGACCAGTATGAACTCCTGGTCCTTCTGGTCCAGGATATACTGTACCCTGCCTTTGCGAACAGTGTAGATCCAGATCAGTTGGCTTCTGCCATCTGATCTGGATCTGCACTGTTTGCCATTCAGTTTATGGATTTGTATCAACAACTGGATCAAGTTATCTAATTGACTGACAATTAGAAGTGGACATGGCATCTGAATTTATTTAGTATGACAAGGTATAAGTTTTGCGACAGGTGTCAGTGTAAAACTTGGGACTTCCACGGCTCTCCCAATACCGTCCTTACCAGTATGATATCGCATAGCCCAAGGCAACCAGCTATTTATTGAATAACATCTTATTTGCCCTGACCAACAAGGCTTGAAACCATCGCCTAACATGTCTTTCTGAAGTTAGGCTTGTCTAATCTATGAAGTGTAGAGGTAACTACCCACAGCAAAGCTTTTAGTGAAAGAGCATACCACAAGAATTACTTCAATAATAAAATGTCGTTTTAGGGGCTTTAAAATGCAGCGAACAAATCTTTGCACATTCAAACCGTGAAACTGTGGTATTGATCCTAATCTGGATACTGATCCAATTTGAATACTTGTCTGAGGCCTTAAGATCTTTTATAGGCCTTTCCCAAATTACATTACGAAAACACGCCTATTCAAATATATTGAAAATTTTACAACCAAAAAAGGAAAATTGTCCGATAAAAAAATCCGATATTTTTTTATATTCTTCTCTAGACATAGATTGTGGGTACTCGTTAGAACCGCCTCGCCGAGGCGGTTCTAACGAGTACCCACAATCTATGTTTTTTAACAACATAAGAAAAATAATGCATTCCCCTGTAAACCTCAGTTTTACTATATATAAGTGGGGTTTAAGGGGGTCACAATTACATAGGCATGTTTTCGTGATATACATATATATATATATATATATATATATATATATATATATATATATATATATATATATATATATATATATATATATATATATATAAACAAAAAAAAAACAAAAAAAACGTTGTGATGCCTCAGTAGAGTATTCCATTTTTGCTAAGGTTAAATACACAGGACAATCGTGAGAACCGTTTTGGTATGGCTGACCGCTCATTGCTCCACCTAAATACATCTCCTATACCACAACTGCAATCTCTACATGCTAGAAAGATTATCTCATACCTGTATACGTTTCCCTCATCGACGTTTCTTATGCTTGAGCATCAGAAAAGTTTGAATTGTGTAGCTAGTGTCTTTTCCTAAAGCTTCAAAGTCAGACTAGTTTGGACTGGGGCGCGGCGATAGCGCAGTACATTTATTTACTCTCACCTACCGATACTGCAACCAGGAGTTTCAGTGCTTTTCTGCAGAGAATTTTTCTCAAGACTGCACGCTGTGTCCTTGCACAAAACATTATGCTCTCATTTTACCATTGTCTCTAAAAGACTGAAAAATTGATTTTGGCACGTCAACACAGTAAAACAACAAACACCAAGTCATTTGGCATGCAAGTAAACTGCTAAACCGGCCAAGACTAATTTTATAGCCATTTAATGAATAAAGGCAAGTAACTACACACATGTAGGTATGCATCTACATATTTGTATACTAATCCAGTTACTGTACTATACTATACATCTTGAGTAATGCCCGTACATACTATGTAAAATTTATGTAAGTGTACCATCCCTCAGTCAGTGAATAGACCCTACCACAACTCAACTGGAAAGTGTCATCAGTCTTTAAAATTAGAGAAAACCTATAACAGATAAGACCTATAAGACCCAAAACAGTATCAAATAGCTATGTACGTAGTGACTTCTATGTAGTAGCTTTTAAAGCCGCATACTAAAGCGAACACCATTTAATGTAAAATGAATGCCCTACTCTACGGAAGCGAGTACACAAAGAAATTTTCGTCATATAGATGTTTGTACTTTCTCTGTATTCAGTAGGCATAGGTCTTCGTGTTCGCCTACTCTGCGGAAGCGAGTACACAAAGAAATTTTCGTCATATAGATGTTTGTACTTTCTCTGTATTCAGTAGGCATAGGTCTTCGTGTTCGCATAAGCGAGAGTTTTCTAGCAGTAGTTTTCAATTACCTGCAATGAAACAACTTCCCGTCCGTCAATGCCAATCAATACTCATATACAAGTCTCTTTCAGAAGCTGATTTATTATAATAATTGGTGAAAAGGCAACTTGCAGTTGACTGAAACGGCGGAAACTCAAATCGCCCCGACCATATGTACAGTTTGTTAAGGCTTTTGTACCCTCCAGTTGTTTTTCACAGTAGTCCATGAGTCCGTGAGCGGACAGCTTATGTCCTGGCCGAACTGAGCCAATGTGCAGGACAGTTTGCGATGTTCAAAAATGCTACAAACTCCCTTTACCATGAAATTACCCAATATTATAACAAATGCGGTGCGCCATGCCTTGAGCCGCGTCATAACTGAAGCTGCTTACATTGAAAGCCTTGTCTAACTTGCATACCAGGAATTTCGCTAGATGATAGATAGAAATTGTGCTGAGTCCAAGTGTGGCTTAACTGAACGGTAGATGCCTTGCCTAGACTGTGTAGTTTTGTTGGATGGCCTGGATCTTACCATTTGCATACAGCCAAAGATAAGGCGCGTTTAGTCATGATCCTACTAATTTATTCCAGACACACTGTGTTTTAAACAAAAACGTTTTGGACGGATTTTTGTTTGACATTCATCATTGTGTAAATATCATTAATGTTGGGAGTCCAAGGAATTCGTCAGAGTGCGGAACAATTTTAGCTAATTTTAAATCCAAACACATTTTTGAGCAGCAAAAGCCAAATCAGCCTGCGCACCAGCGTGACCTGATCAAGGTTTTCGCTTTTTTTCTGCAGAAAGGATTGATACTATTGGCTCGGTTGACTAACAGTAAAGGCTGTGCAGATGCATAGGCTGGACTGCGTCTTCGCAAAAAGAAAATGTACTAAAGTACTTTCTGTGTAATAGGGCTCAAACCTTATCATAAATGTTCCGTTTTCAATTATTAAGGTGTGTTTTTCGAAGAGTATGTACTTATTTTAATACGAGTTTGACATTTTAGCACAATTTCGTGGACAAAGTCGTTGTTAAAAGAAGTGACATGTCTTTGAGACCTGGTACTTTATCAGGGTTAAGTTCTGAGGAAAAACAACAATGGTTGGAATTAATAGCGACAAATCCCTATTTATGTCACGCTGTAACTCCACAGGTAAAGTTTTAATACTTTTCTTTATTTTTATTCAAATAAATCTTTCACTGCCAAATTTCTGACGACATTTGTCGTTTTTTTTTTTTTTTTGTTTTTTTTTTTTTTTGTTTTTTTTAACAAACTATCGCTTAGAAAGAAGTTTATATGTAAAGGTGAAAGACTGAATGTCAAACAGCGTAGTTCCAGATGAGACGGCTCATTATGAGTCGTCTCATCTGGATCTATGCTGTTTGCAAAAGCCTATTATCATCGTCTATGGCAGTGAAAGAGTAAGGTTAAATAAATTATATTGGATTTATGTTTACCCATAAGACAATAGGCTAAATCTTCTAGCCTGTGCATGTATACATGTAGCCCACATGAAAAATACCACCTAGGACAATACATGTATTAACACAAGATGACAAGATGGTCTCCAAACATATGTAACATGTTTTTACATCCTGAATTAGCCGATAAAATTTTATGCAATCAGTTTCTGTAAAACGAATGCCAATAAATACCGGTAGGGGACTTTCTGCAAATGTTTATAAGAAAGAAGTTTGTTATTCGTTTAATGTAATCGTTTAATGTGTCATTGATGTGTTAATATATAAACAACTCATGGAGCAAACTGCACCGTTTCAGTGAATCTTCGAACCTTACTAAATAATATATATAGAACATGATTGAAGCTAAGAAGAAATTGTCTAAAAAATAGGTATCAGTGATGGTACTAAATTCAAATGTCATGGTAGTGAATTTATACATTTTTTATTGTTTTACAGTCTCTTTTGACAACTTATTCAACGTGCAGTTTCTGTCGATAACGTCATAGAGTACACCGGAAAAGCAAATCATCTTTACTTGAAAATATAGTTTGTTTGTTTTTAGTCAATGTATGAGTTGTCCAAAATCGCTTTGACAGACTTACTTTATTAATAAAATAGTAGCAATGGGAAACATTAATGTCACAGAGGCCCAAGTGTACCCTTCTGCTTAAAATGTTGTCTGCTTTTGTTTACAGTCAGCGGGTTAAAGCTGAAGCTTTCAACCTTGGAACCCCTCTAAATGGCTTGCGGCATTACGAAAACATGTCTATTCTAATATACTGAAAATTTTATCACCAAAAAATGAAAATTTTCAGATTAAAAAATTCTGATATTTTTCATATTTCTGCTCAAAACATAGATTGTTGGTACCCGTTAGAACCGCCTCGATGAGGCGGTTCTAACGAGTACCAACAATCTGTGTTTTTTAGCAGTAATAATGAAAATAGTGTATACCCCTGTAAACCCCAGTATTACTATATAAACGTGGGATTTAAGGGGTCAAAATTATATAGGCATGTTTTCGTGATGGAAAGTTAGGTTTTGTACTCTTCTGTCGATAACTTTCTAGTAAGTGCTGTAATAAACATGTTTCTATAATTATTTTTGAAGTTTAAACACTGTGTATTAAAACAAATGCTTCATTTGTCCGGAATTTGGACAACCACAATGTTTACCGTGGCAGTGTTCAGAAATTAGTCGGCTTGTACACACCGTTCTATTTTGTTTGTGGAAATCATTAATTTTTATAATGCGGTGATAAGTATTTCGAGACACGGAGTATGAAGTATAAGCCAGAAATTATGAGACGGTACACGTGTTGCAATCAGGTTAAAGACATCAGTTCCAGAAAGGACATTTCTGATCCAATGTATGTTTAGCGACAATTCATTAAGACACTAAATAAAACTTAAATACATATGTAAATCCTCCGAAAATGAAATTAAGATTGATAACCAAGGGAAAAAAAAAAGCATAAAATAATTGTGCTGTTTACTGGAGTGGAAGATAGGCCATGAGGGTATGGGTCTTCAGTGCACAGGGCCTTTAGGGTACTATTTTATATCTAATCGTCGATCTCACTGAAAGAGAAATAAGTCAAACAGACAAATTATTATTAACCCTTGTCATGCTGAATAAATTAAGATGCCCACCCCTCTTCTAAATGTCAGCTATTCAGATTCCTTGGTCCAGATTTTTGACATAAATTCATATACTGAATGGCAAACAGTGCAGATCCAGATCAGTTGGCTTCTTCAGAAGCCAACTGATCTGGATCTACACTGTTTGCAAAGGCAGAGTATATCCTGGTTCAGCAGGACAAGGGTTAAGATTGTAATGTACATGTATGCTCTTGTAACTGAAAGATATACTACAAACATATTTCCATACCAGTACTACAGTCCGCCATGTGTATACCCGTTATTCTTGTTACTTTATGTTATAAACAAGAGTATGCGATAAGCTTAAAAACGTTCATTATATTAACTACGGATGGACAGTCTTGGTACCGAGCGAGACTTCAAATGAAACGGTAAAAATAATATATGGAGCAATGAACACCTGATCAACTCATCAGCAGTCATGGACAAAGTTTGAAGCAAAGCAAACACATTCTCTAAAAGTGTTGATTTTTTATTCCAATAAAATTTAGTGGCAATATTGTTTGTCTGATTTAGATTGTTTCTCCATCATAGTACGAGAAAAACTCTAGGGATTTATATACATTTTAGTTGTTCGTTTTTGCATATTTAATTATGTTGTACAAAATATAAGTATCGACAAAAAAGATAATCAAATTCCGATCATAGTGCTCTATTAATTTATTAATATATTCTGTTTTAATTACCTTAAAAATACTGTTTTAATTTGGTTCATTGTTATCCCTTTCAAAACATCGTCTCGCAAAAAATGAAGTTCCTCAATGGTCTAATGCCCATGTTATTCCCACACAATGCTTTTAATTGTCAGGATTAAATACTTTGTCGAGCCTCACAATTGAGGGCTCCTATGAAAAAGGGTCTTCGAGGCCTATGCAGGAAGTGAAGCTCCGGATCAGATGGCGCATGCAAGATATGATTTGATCTAGACCTCCGCTTTCAGTTTACAGTGTGGGATATTGCAGACGATAATGACTAATACAGTAAGCCCCGTAAGCAGACGGCGTGGATGTGCATGTGGTTCTGGACTTGTGTTGTTCGCATATTTCAAAAAGATCCTTTTCCTCGTGGCCAATTTCAATTAATATTTATGCCTGTCAAAGAAAAATCCGTGTTATGCCATATGCGGGTAGCAAAGACCAAGACGAGGCGGTGTGCGCATACTTTCGTTGTTGCTCGTTTTAAAGAATCGTAAAGGTCACGTTGTGTATGTGGCCGACCGTTGAATGACCAAACGCAAATTCTGTTCATTCAGAGTTCATATTATGCCACACCATAGGGTTTCTTGTGAACCGCCTGTAATTATATATGATGCTTGCGCAAGAAAACTTCCTTATGGCATTACGCGCACTCTGAAGACCCCGATCAGACTGCACATCTGCCCAGTCAGGGTTTTCTGTGTTCATCGATATATTCTACAGTATGCTGGGAATTTGCAAGCGGACAACAAATGCCCTGATCAGAATGCGCAGTCTGATCAGGGCCTTCGTTGTCCACAAGCAAAAGGGCATTTATCGTGTGCCACTTCCGATATTTTATATTTTATTTGCACAAGTAATTGTAGATTAAAAGCAAGGATGGTATACGTGAAGTATGTCCTCTTTGTAGCAGTCGGTAGGAGAATGGAATATTTGTCAGATAGCTATATTCTTAGATGAGTATCGTGTAAACGCAGAAACACTTAACATATTTGTTAAAGTTATTTCATTCAGTTTGAGGATCTTAAATATTACGCTTTCTTGCATTCTTGCAAGTGTAATATTTCTTATGATCGAACGTGAAGCAAGGACAAACATACAATTGAAACCTTCCGAAAATATTGAGTAAATAGAGGTTTAGTACACCGATTTTCTGAATGTTCTATTTTAACTTAAAATGTTGATAAAACTTCTTGTTGTAGATGCTTTCAATATTTACTGAATGGGTATGCATTAAAACTTTCAAGGGAAATCTACTCTGTACACCACAAAGTCGAAACTTCTTGATGTTCACCTATTGGAGTTAAAATAAAATATCGTTTAAACCAAACTTCTTGATGAAGTCAAGGACGTGTCATATGCATGCTTAGTAATGTATTGTTGTCTTGGAAATGCCTGTTCAATGACATGCCGTTACATATATGATTTTCTTGGAAATATCTGTTCAAGCAGTACATATACTTGATCTGGAAATATTTGTAAAACAGTTAATGTATCATTATCATGAAAAAACAACAACAAATGATCTGTAAAATTACATACGAGCATATATAATTATCTTGGAAAAGCCTGAGGCACTTTATACATGCTTGATTTTCTTGGAAATATCTGTGCATATAAATATGAAAAAATCTTCAAGTAGTTTAATTACCTTTAAAATGATTTATAAAAGTACCAACATATGATCTCTAAAACATCTGAGCAACTACATACATATAACTGTCATTGGAATGTCTGTGCAAATACATGGAGGACGTAAACCTGGAATTCAGCGCCCAATAATGTTGGAGACGTTAAAGAAGAGGTCTGTTAAACCAAAGAAAATAAATAAAAGGAAAAGAAGTGGTGATGGAGAAACAAATTCTAGGATAGTATCACTGCTCAAGGTACACATAGTTCATTTATATAAAAGTAGACTTTCAAAATTATGCCTTCATGACATATGCGGACAGCGAAGGCCCAGATCAGACTGCGCATGCGCAGTCTGATCTGGGCCTTCGATGTTAGCTTAAAGAGTCGTTGATTATTGTTTTAAATAAGACGACGACGTTAAGGGTCTTGCGTAGACGTACAGGCGAACATGATGATCTGAATATGGGCGTGCGCGCAAAGACATCTTTTCCCTTGGCAAGACTCAAATTATTCCCAAGGCTGCACCAAGAAAAAGAATTCTTTGACATGTATGAAAGATAAAGGTCTTGCTTTCAAACACTACATATGCTGGCTTGATGTTCACTGCTTGCATAAATAATTTTTACCGTTTCATTTGAAGTCCCGTCCCGTTCGGTTCCATACTGCCCATCCGCAGTTGTTTTTTAACACTTTCGGTGCTGTCTTTCAGAAAACGATGGTTGTCTGTATGCTTTAAAACAAACTGTTGGAAATAAATTTATATCGAGAACACAAAGACTGAATGTCAAAAAGCGAAGATCCCGATGAGATGCCTCATTATCTGGAACTACGCTGTTTGCAAGATGAAAATCTGAAATGTTGCCTTTAGAAACACAAAGAACGAAAATCGGGGACTCGGTTTTATCAGCTCACCTTAAGCACGAAGTGCTGAAGGTGAGCTATTGATATCGGTCACTGTCCGTCGTGCGTCGTCCGTCGTGCGGCGTCAAAAATTTGCTTTAAAGGCCTACTCCTCCTATACCCCTGGGTCAATTTAACTCGAAACTTGGTAAGAAGCACTGGGGAGACCTGTAGAGCAAAAAACAACTAAAATCGTTCCGATCGGAAATCCAAGATGGCCGCCATCTTGAACATCTACTTTTCGCTTCTTCTCTTGAACCAAAAGGCCAGTTGACTTGAAACATGGTAGGAAGCATCGGGGTGACTAGTAGATAAAAACTGCTAAAATTGTTCCGATCGGAAATCCAAGCTGGCCGCTATCTTAGAAATCTATTTTATGCTTCTTCTCCTGAACCGAAAGGTCAATTGGCTCGAAACTTGGTAGAAATCATCAGGGATACTTGCAGATCAAAAATAGCTAAAATCGTTTCGATTGGAAGTCAAAGATGACCGCTATGTCTGCTATCTTTGAAATCTATTTTGCACTTAAACTCCTGAACCGAAAGGCCAGTTTACTCGAAACTTGGTAGGACGTATCTGGGTGACTTGTTGATTAAAAATAGCTAATTTGTAATGATCGAAAATCCAATATGGCCGCCACAGTCGCCATCTTGAAAATCTATGTTGAACTTCTGAAGAACAGAAAGTCAAATTGACTCGAAATTTGATAGGAAGTACCGGAGTGACTTGTAGTTCAAAAGTAGCTAAAATCCTTCTGATCGGAAATCCAAGATTGCCGCCCTAGCAGCCATGTTGAAAATCTATTTTGAATTTTGTTTTATCCCGAACAAAAAGGCTAATTGACTCGAAACTTTATTGGAAGTATTGAGGTGATTTGTAGATCAAAAGTAGCTAAAATCTGATTGGAAATCCAAGATGGCCGCCATCTTGAAAATTTATAGTGAACTTCTTCTCTTGAACAGAAATCTTTTCAAGAAGAATATCGTAGCCGATCCCTCTTGCCACTGTCGAGCTTTTGAAAGCCCGCATCATTTCTTCTTTGACTGCCCTAGGTATGCGGCCGCAAGAACAAGATACTCAATGACATAAACGCTGACACATCTCATGATTTTCTTTTCGGCATTGACAACAAAACGCAAGGAGAAAATGAAGCTCTTTGTAGTCAAGTGCAAGAGTTCATTGATAATTCCGGAGGAAACCGAGACTACTACCAAACTAGCGCCTCTCCAAATCTCTTGAAAATAACCTTTATGTACATGTATTAGGAAACGTTCTTGCCGTGGGTACACATAACACGACTCCTCTGTCTGTCTGTCTGTCTCTGTGTGTGTGTGTGTGTGTGTGTGTGTGTGTGTGTGTGTGTGTGTGTGTGTGTGTTTGACACAACCATTCATCTATATATACTGTATGTTCCACAATGACGCAGGAGATGATTTTATCAAGCTCTGGCTTACCGTCAGATCCTACACCAAGTGTTTGTACTTCCTATTACTGTTACATTCTTGTCAAATAAAATATTGTTTAAACCAACTGACTTGCCAATAATTGGTCTGGTAATCAGGTGAGCGATACAGGGCCATCTTGGCTCTCTTGTAAAGACTCTTCATGTATAGCAATGCAGTTTGCGCGGCTCATACGAAAACATACCTATATAATTCTGACCCCCTTAAACCCCATTTTTATATAGTAAAACTGGGGTTCACAGGGGTATACATTATTTTTCTTATTTCTGCTCAAAACATAGATTGTGGGTACTCGTTAGAACCGCCTCGCCGAGGCGGTTCTAACAAGTACTCACAATCTATGTTTGAAGCAGAAATTTGAAAAATATCAGAGTTTTTTATCTGAAACTTTTCAGGTTTTTTTTAGGTGAAATTTTGTATATATTTGAATAGGCGTGTTTTCGTAATGTGTTTGCGCCCCCTAATTGGTATTTGATTTTCAAAGTAACCAAACTGGCTGAATGATCCGAAAGAAAACAACAAAAAAAAAAAAAAAAAAAAAAAAAAAAATCTGGTATTGGCGCTTGTGGCTCCGAAAAAGTTAAAACCGCTCTTACAACGTTCCTGTTCATAGTCCATTTATACCGTTGATAACTATTTTTATCCATTAACTAAACATAGTATATAAGTAAAACAAACTGTCAACAAATTGCTTTTCGGTGTAAAGTTTGGCACGTATAATTGTGAATGGTCAGTAGAAGTAGAAAGTAAATTATTTACACTTTCTGTCAGGCATCTTGATTGTTTTCTCCTCTATATTCACCTAATTGCATATTTAGGAATTCTGTGTATCGCACCAAATTTGAGCCGCAACGTCAGGAAACATACGAGGGGTAATAAATAAATTCGAAAACTTTTGATATACATTACGAAAACACGCCTATTCAAATATATAGAAAAAAAATCACCTCCAAAAACTGAACGGTTTCAGATAAAAAAAAACAACTCTGATATTTTTCATATTTTTGCTCAAAACATAGATTGTGGGCACAATCTATGTTTTTGAGCAGAAATAAGAAAAATAATGTATACCCCAGTAAACCTCAGTTTTACTATATAAAAGTGGGGTTTAAGGGGGTCAAAATTATATAGGCATGTTTTCGTGATATCGTAATAAAAAATGATATTCACAACAGCAATTTATGCTCACTCAACATAGGACACCTTGACTTTGATACATTTGTGACTTCTGCGCAACCGTGCATCAAACGTATGACGTAGACCGTCACGTGACACTAGTCGAAGCGCCGCCGTTATAGCCACACCAAGTTTTTCGTGCCTCCCTCTCATACTTTACTCCTTGCCACTGATCTTTCACATCAGTCACATATTGCCAAGTCCGGACTATAAGGTGGGTGAGGTTGAGTTGCTATGCCTACAATGCTTTCGACATCTTTTGGAAAGACGTTTTTTATTTGGCGTTTTATTCTAAACGGAAAGAAAATTCATTTTCGATCGACAATATTTTATCAGAAATTATTAGTTGTTTCTGTTCCTGTGCTTTGTTTTCAAAACAATTACCGCAAAGTTAACTTTATGGCCCAAAACTGGGTCTGACCTATGCAGTTTCTATAGCAAACTGGATTTTTTTTTTTTTTTTTATCAAAAAATAATTTTTGATTTTCTTCATCGAGTTTAAGCTATTGATGCTCCATAACAATATTGTGAAACTTTCAGAAATTTTAAACAAGTTGATTTTGTTGAAAACCTGAATCCAAACTACCTACACTATTTACTTTTGTATATTTTGCAGCCATTTTCACTATTATAAAAATGAAAATATGCGGGTTTTTTTTAAAACGAATGACTAGAATAAAACTTTGTGAATAGGTACTTACGACAAATGGTGTTGCCATTACGAAAACACGTCTATTCAAATATATTGAAAATTTTACAACCAAAAAAGGAAAATTTTCAGATAAAAAATTCATATTTCTGCTCAAAGCATAGATTGTGGGTACTCGTTAGACCCGCCTCGGCGAGGCGGTTCTAACGAGTACCCACAATCTATGTTTTTAGCAAAATAAGAAAAATAATGCCCCTGTAAACCCCAGTCTTACTATATAAAAGTGGGGTTTAAGGGGGTCAAAATCATGTAGGCGTGTTTTCATGATGCATTAAATCATGCTAAAACTTTGCAAATTTACTTCTGTGTAAAGTGACACATATTTGCACCCTTACCCTTTTTGTTCCGGCTCAAGCAAACGAGGTACCCAAGAGGCACACACGCGTTTTAATTAAGCTTATTTTAAAAAAAAATCCCAGTCTGTCGAGAGCTAAAGCTGTGTTTGATTTAGTTTCGGCGAAATGAAATTGTCACGTCTTGGTTCTGTTATCAATAAGTACTTGCATTTAGACAGTTTCAAAGATGTCAAATTAACCATTAAATGGCTCTTCGACTCGTTCTTTTGCATCTACGGTATCAAAACTTCTGGAGGCAGGCGAATTTTAAGAGATAAATATCTTCTTTATATACTGTTTTTCATACCATAACCCCGACATAAAAGGTGTCATAGTAATTTAAGACGACACAAGATGGCCCGATTTTTGGCAAAATCCCCAGTCTGTCGAGAGCTAAAGCTGTTTTTGATATAGTGTCGGCGAAATGAAATTGTCACGCCATAGTTCTGTTATCAATAAATACCTACCAAACAGTAGATGACAGGAACGTCTGTAAAGCGAGAAGATGTGCTTAGATCATGACTGCCGACCTTATGTCATGCTTAAAAAGGTGCAAAAAATGATGGACTTTTCTTCATCTTTTCATTTTAAATGCAGCGGTAGTACTGTGCTACATGTATTTCTAAGAACTTTCCTTTTCTTGACATATACACACAAAGTGGAAAGCCCAAATATTGTTTAGAGAGGGTGTCTGGGTCAGCCCGTCCATCTGTGTGATTGTCACTCGTAAAAAGTATGTTCCCCAAATGGGGTGTGACGATGATACCCTGGGGATTAGACAGTAAAAACATCCCTGCCCTCAGGATGCAGTTTCTATAGCAAATTGGATTTTTTTTTTTAACAAAAAATAATTTTTGATTTTCTTCATCGAGTTTAAGTTATTGATGCTCCATAACAATATTGTGAAACTTTCAGAAATTTTAAACAAGTTGATTTTGTTGAAAACCTGAATCCAAACTACCTACACTATCTACTTTTGTAGATGGGGAATGTGACAGACAATTGAAAAAAAAAGGCTGTGATTGTAGATAGCTGAGCTGGAAATTTTTTCTGAAAAATATTTGAAAACTCTGAAGCTCACCCGTAGAATTGTCGACACAAAACTAGAGCTCAGGGGTAAAGAATCAGACATAAAATATTCAAAATTGTCTAATTCCCGTGATTATTCCCGCCTGCCCCTCCAATTGGGGAAGTCATTTATAGGTGCATAATGTCTGTCCATTCGTGTCTTTCTGTCTGTATGTCTACCAAGATCTGTCTGTCTGTCTGTTGCCAGACTGTTCATGTCTGTCTCTTTGTATGTCTGCCCGTTTGTCTGTCAGGCTCTGTCTGCCTGTCTGTCTACCAGACTGTGCTTGCATTTTTCTATGTGTGTGTATGTGTCTGTCTGCCAGGTTGTAAACGTCTATCAGTGTGTCTGCCAGACTGTGCATGTCTTTCTGTCTGACCTCCTTCTTTCAGTGTGCACAGCACGGTTAGAGGGATGAAACTTAGCAAATGGCCTGAACCAAACATGCAAGAACCTTATGAAGCTGTTAGGGGCGACACTCCATCTATAGTTTCTTGGACATTTTCTGTTCCTCGAATGACACTCTCTAACAGAATATTTGGAAAAGTGACACTTGACTAAAAAATAAGAGTTCAAACTGCATTTAGTGACCGCTAGAGTGTTAAGTTTTTCCTTTGATTTTGCCCGGTGACCTAGTTTTTGACTTTAAGTGACCCAGTTTCGAACTTGACCTAGAAATCATGAAGACAAACATTCTGAGCATGATTTATGATGATTGATGCAAAAATTTGACCTCTAGAGTGTTAAGAAGATTTCCTTTGATTTGGCCTGGTGACCTAGTTTTTAACCCCAAGTGATCCAGTTTCAAACTTGGCCTAGAAATCATCAAGACAAACATTTAAAGCAAGATTCATGATGATTGCTTCAAAAATGTGACCACCAAAATGTTAACAAGGTTTTACTTTGATTTGGCATGGTAACCTAGTTTTTGACTCCAAGTGACCCAGTTTCAAATTTGACCTAGAAATCATCAAGACAAATACTTTGAGGAAGATTGATGGTGATTGCTTAAAAATGTAACCTCTATAGTGTTAACAATATTTTCCTTTGATTTGACCAGATGACCTAGTTTTTGACCCCAAGTGACCCAGTTTCAAACTTGACCTAGATTTTATGAGGACAAACATTCTGAGCAAGTTTCATCAAGATTGTATAAAAACTGTGACTTCTTGTGTTAACAAACTAACTGTTGACGACGGACGACTGACAGAGGGTGATCACAATAGCTCACCCTGAGCTTTGCTCAGATGAGCTAAAAATAGAAAAATTTCCAGTGATTGAAAACAAACATGAAAGAGGATTCCTTTTTAGCCTTTTATTTAGAAATCAATTGGCAATAAACACAAGGGACTTTATAGTAGGCAATATGTAAATATTAACTGTATCAACAAGACAGATTGTCTGGTAGAAGACTGA
This sequence comes from Anodontia alba, assembly GCA_964016985.1. Lineage (NCBI taxonomy): Eukaryota > Metazoa > Mollusca > Bivalvia > Lucinida > Lucinidae > Anodontia > Anodontia alba. The sequence continues at coordinate 26,007,533 of OZ024834.1, forward strand.
ACCCATCTCTTAGGTCACCAGAAGTCAATATTTTTTCTGTACCCATTGAACATTCATTATGCTAAAAGACGCACAACAGTGATGGATCAGAACATTACTGAGGTGGGTTCGATTTGATCAAATTACCATACTTACTCTACTTATTCGGACAGACAGGCCTCAGCAAACAGTGTAGACCCAGATCAGACGCCGCAGAACGCGGCGTCTGATCAGGGTCTACACTGTTTGCCACTTACCCAGCAATTTTACACACGTTCACAGGTAGAAAACTGGACCTGCAGAAAAGAAGTATAAGGTAAAAAGTGAGGGATATTAATATTAAGGGAAAGTAAGGCTTCCCAAATTTATTAAATTTATCCAAAATCCACAATAAAAAAAATGAAATGTTTAATCAAAGGTGGGTTTGACTGAACCCTTAAGCTACCCCTAAAGCCGCCACTGACACAAAAGGGTTTTATAACCGTGTATCTACCACATTTAGCCACATTGCACAAGTGATCACAAGTTACATAAGCCACACATAATAAAGGGTTGTATCGATGTGCTGTATTTAATAATATAGTTATTTTATACTTTATCCCAATTTTAGCATTCTTTATAAATCTATAGCGGGCCGTTATCACCCCGTCAGCTACCCTGACGGGCTGATAATGGCACGCTATGAATTTATAAAGAATGCTAGCTGGGATCCTAGATGAAGCAGGTTTTGTTTGACTGAGATAGCCAAAGCTTAGGAGATAAATCCAAATCTTGCAAGAACAAAGTTTGGTCGTGTCACAAATGCTGTCTGATAGGGTCTATTATTTGCCCTCTTTAGGGGAATGGATACACAATCAGGGAAGATAACTCTATCAACATTGGTTGCCTCCCTTCTGAAAAAGGGTTCCGCTCCAAGAGGAAAGAATCTGCACCCTTTGGAAATAATTCTTCCCTTAAGAGTAGATCCCTATTAAGGAGAAGCACGTTGTGCATGAAGGCAAACAGGAAGTCGCTACAGCTGTCTCCCTTGTAAATGTAAAAAAAAAGAAAATCTACCAAATTTACTCAGTTTTCTTAATTGTGTGTAAACGGAATAAGATGATTTAGAGACAAGCCCATATAATCTGTTCATCTCTACGTGTATATTCAAAGAACATCATAACTTAGTTTATTGTTAGTTATGTGTGTCTAACTATTATATTGGGGGACAGCTTTAGAGATATAAACTTAATCCATCTATAAACACTCGTATATACGATTTTACTGTCACTTTTAAATGCTCAATGAAGCTTGGCTATTGATATTTTATTTAGTAATTTGGGGTTAACGCTTAGCATGCTGGGTGAAAATTTACGCAGACATTTTGATTTTTTTATTATTATTATTATTTTCCCAGAAAAATGGGCTTAATTATTTCATGCGAATTGTTTCCTTAAGAGACAATTGGTATGAAATGTCAGTGCCTATTTTTCTGAGAAAAATAAGAAAAATATCATCAATTGTCGCTGCTGAATTAACTCAGAGGGTGACATGGGTTAAAGTTTAAGGTGAGAGTACTAGAGTTTTGTATTGGTTCTCTGTTGCTATAGACGTCCGGAGTTAGAATGAATGCAAACAATTATTATTTAAATATATACTATTTTATTCAGATGACTTGTGAAAATCGGCGTTTATATTTATTGAAATAGCGCCAGTCATGTATAAAACATCCTTAGAGTCTTTAATGACTAGTTAAGCACGCGAAATGCAGCGCATAGGAAATTAGGTCGTATAGTGTGAAAATGGAGTTTTCGTGGCATACGCGAAAAGCGAAGGGTGGAATGAGCCGGGGTATATGCGGAGGAGACCATGACCACACGTGTCTTTTGAAACATTCTGTTATATCGGGTGTATCATGAGCGAACGGTGAAAGCCCAGATCAGACTGCGCGCATGCGCAGTCTGATCTGGGCATTAACCGTCCGCATATGCTCCAACCCAATTTTCTCACGACGGGCTCATATTTTATCCAGGGCGCAGGAAAAGCGGAATATTCATATTTTTGTTTTTCTTATTTCTCCATGGAAACATATTCTGTGATCATATTTAGGACAATGGAACTAAACCGGTTCAAACGAGAGCCCGAATTTAAGTGATCTGCGAACAAAGACAAATGGATTAATATTTTCATATTAAAATAAGCAACTTATTTATACCCCTGCTAATTCGATTTCATCTTTGGAAATAGTTACTTAACACGCACAAACTAGGCATTTTTCAGGGGTATCAAATATGCAGATGATTGTAATCTCATAATATATAACAGTTTTACTTATGGAGCCCACTGGTTATGTAGAGTGAAAAGTCAATAGTTGTCAATACACTGTTGTGAAAAACTGGGATAACAATATAAATCATATTCCGTCGTACCAGTAGCTTAATATTTGCTTAACCCTAAAAGCGCCAAACAAAATTTGTAGCAGACGAAATTCTAACTATATTTCCATTTGTCAAAGACAATAAGTTTTGACATTTCATGTGAATCGTCTGCCAAGCAGACGATTCACATGAAATGTCAAGACTTATTTTCTTTGAAAATTTTAAACAAAATATATATTTAAAATGTCGTCTGCTGCAGTTGTGATTGGCACTTTATTGGTTAAGTCTGTTGTAAAGGAAAACATGGACAAAAATGGAGAATGTATAATAAAAATCAATCAGTTTAACAGAAGAAATAAATATGTAGAGAGAGGACTGAACTTACAAGAGTTGAATAAATTGCGACGACTGTAGGTTCATCTCTTAAAAATGAAGAACGACATGATTTTTTTAAATTTTGTTTTAATGTAAGAAAACAGTGAAACTTGTTCGAAAATGTCTGTTCGAGTGATGGGACAGCCTAGTCACGGTTTGCGTGTCGATCCTATAAAGATAAAGCCTAGAAAACGAAAGAAGATTAAAAGGTTGCAGGAAAATACCACTAGAGATACGCATTCAAGGATATTACTTTTGATAAAGGTAACGAACATTTTTATCATTATGTAAAACCGAGACAAACACATTCTAGAATATTACTTTTGATAAAGGTAACGAACATTTTTATCATTATGTAAAAATCGCGACAAACACATTCTAGAATATTACTTTTGATAAAGGTAACGAACATTTTTATCATTATGTAAAACCGAGAAAAACACATTCTAGAATATTACTTTTGATAAAGGTAACGAACATTTTTATCATTATGTAAAACCGAGACAAACACATTCTAGAATATTACTTTTGATGAAGGTAACGAATATTTTTATCATTATGTAAAACCGAGACAAACACATTCTAGAATATTACTTTTGATAAAGGTAACGAACAGTTTTATCATTATGTAAAACCGCGACCAACACATTCTAGGATATTACTTTTGATAAAGGTAACGAACAGTTTTATCATTATGTAAAACCGCGCGCAACACATTCTAGGATATTACAATTGATAAAGATAACGAACAGTTTTATCATTATGTAAAACCGCGACCAACAAATTCTAGGATATTACTTTTGATAAAGATAACGAACATTTTTATCATTATATAAACGCACGACCAACACATTCTAGGATATAATAGACTTTTGATATTTTTATCATTATGTAAAACCGAGACAAACACACTCTAGAATAACAGTAACAGATGTTTTGTCTTATGAGCTGCAACTTCAGAAAAACCTTCGTCCATGTCCACCCAGCGCAGTCTGATCAGAATCTTCACTAAGCGCATTGTGGATCGCCAAGGATGCAAAATATTTCTTCTTTAGGACAATGAAGACTCTGATCAGACTGTGTAGCTGCGCAGGTTGATTTGAATCTTCATCGGAAGCACATGTCAGAAGGTATGTGTTCTCACATTGAACTCTTATATAAACCGCTACGAACAGAAACTGTCCTTCGATCCTTTTATGATGTATTTTGTCAGTATATGGCTAACTTTAATTTGAGAACAAAAAATTGAAAGTCGAGGAGTATTGTGTGGGTCGGAATTTTGCCAAATGCTGTAATGGAAGCCCATGGAGAAGTAATAGGCTCCTGATACCTCATAGCAGCACATGTACAAACCCGTTCTGCTGAAGAAAACACGCCTATAACGCAATTCACCTAAGATTTGTGAAGGTTTGTTTGTTCAGTAACTAAAACTTAATGCAAGCCGATTGAAAGAGAGTCCCGCAGGTTTTTTTTTGTTTGTTTGTTTGTTTTTTGAGCACACGTATAAACGGAGTGTTTCAAAAGTGTCAACATGTGTGTCTCCAATGTCAAAACTTATTTTCTGGGAAAAATAGGAAAATATCGGTTTGTTGTCAACTGAATTTGCTCAGATACTGGTAAAGTGTGAAATCATAAACAAAAGCATTATCTTGAGTGTATTTAAACGACAGCCACTGTATTTACCCTAAGCTTTCCTACAAACAAACACAAGCAAACAGTGCAGACCCAAATCAGAATGCAAGGTCTGATCAGAGTCTACATTGTTTGCCCATCACTAAAACATGCCTATATAATTTTGTCCCACTTAAACCCCACTTTTATACAGTAAAACAGGGGTTTACAGGGGTATACATTATTTTTCTTATTTTTGTTCAAAAACATAGATTGTGGGTACTCGTTAGAACCGCCTCGCCGAGGCGGTTCTGACGAGTACCCACAATCTATGTTTTGAGCAGAAATATGAAAAATATTAGATCTTTTCAGTCTGAAAATTTTCAGTTTTTGGAGGTGAAATTTTCTGTATATTTGAATAGACGTGTTTTCGTAATAACTCATCCAGCAGGTTTTAGGTACATCAAGAACTAGTAAAATGGATTCATTTAAAAAGTACAGGACCAGTATGGTAAGAGGTTAGGGTGTCCTTATTTCTAAGGTAAATACGGCATATCCGAGCTTATAATTGAAGTGGTTTAGTCATTTACAAGTTAGTCCTGTCTGTAACGAAAAGCACAATGTACATTCATATTCCATTAAGATCAAAAGTTGGTTTATAAAGTAATTCGTTTCAAGCTAACAACAGCGACCGTTATCTGTTTTGTTATCATATTCACCCTTATTATTCGGACAGACTCACCTGAGCAAACAGTGTAGACCCTGATCAGACGCCGCAGAACGCGGCGTCTGATCAGGGCCTATACTGTTTGCCACTCATCTAGTAGTTTCTAGACACATCAACAGGTAATAAAATATACTTGTTCGAATTGTTTGATATATATAGTAAGGACTTCAGGTGTCCGAATATTTAGGGTCCATACGGTAACTTGGTTTCTGAAGTGCCACTTCTGTTCATTTGCTTATGATTGATTTATAAATGGGACAGAGCACTTTAACCTACCAATCATATGAGCAACAACATTAGAAAACCTACTTTCTGTCGTTCCGCACAACAGCAGTCTGATCAGAGTCTTCATTGTCCGTATGATAAAACTTTGCATTTTTGTAATCTAAAATGCTCCCAGTGAATATTCTGATCAGACTGTGCGAATGCGCATGCTGATCTGAAGCTTCGCTGGGCGCACATGTCCGAAGGTATTCTGACGTAACGGCTCATATAAATTATGCTAAGAGAGAAAGCTCTGTCCAGGTAGCACAGGGTTCTCCCTTTATTTCACAGATAGTTTGGATCTGGAGTAATGTCCAGACTGCGAAAATGCATACAGAGGCTCGCCCATATCTTCATAGACTGGCCCTAGTCTCCAGTGACTAAATATTGTTTTGTTATTTTTATTTTAGTGGATTATCAAACAGGAATATGAGAAAAATATATTGTCACTGGAGACTGGTGCCAGTCTAATATCTTCACTTTATCTATGATTTCAACATTTATTCGGGACAAAATAGCTGCACTTCTTGGAAGAAAGGTCACCATATATATATATATATATATATATATATATATATATATATATATATATATATATATATATATATATATATATATATATATATATATATATATATATATATATATATATATGTATGTGTGTGTGTGTGTGTGTGTGTGTGTGTGTGTGTGTGTGTGTGTGTGTGTGTGTGTGTGTGTGTGTGTGTGTGTGCACATCCACACGGTTTTATCGGCGCATTACATGTCACTTAGGTTGGCTCCAGTCTCTAGTGACTAGATATTTATTCTTGTAATTCTGTTTGATAAGCCACTAAGACAAAACCAAAATAATATCATGACTATAGGCTGGTCACAATAGATTGACGATGTTCTTTTTTTTTTCTTATTTTTCCTAGAAAACAGGCTCTAACCTTTCATGCAAATTGTCTTCTAAATTTCTTGAATGTTAAAGCCTATTTTTCAAAAAAATGTTTCAAAATTTCGTCTGCTGAAATTTCTGCCCGAGGCGGTTCTAACGAGTACCCACAATCTATGTTTTTGAGCAGAAATAAGAAAATTAATGTATACCCCTGTAAACCCCAGTTGTACTGCAAAACGTGGGGTTTAAGGGGGTCAAAACTTTATAGGCGTGTTATCGTGATGTAAAATTTTAGAATGGAGGTCATGTACATGAGAAGCAATTTTTCTTCTGCTGGTATGAAAAGGAAGGCTAAACAGTCAAAATAGAGTGCCCTCTCTTGCAGATTTGAATAAATCTCATGTGTCAAAGCTAATATGCAACTTTTTCGAAACTGGTTTTGGCTACCTTGTTAAACAGGTCTTCTTAAAAGAGCAAATTATTTCTTGTTAAAATAGACCCTTTTCAGAAGAGACTTGTAGTGCAGTGAAGCAAACAGAAAGTTACAAAAATTGTTTCTTTGAAAAAAATGGTGGACTATCTACCAAGTATAACAAATCTATTAACGTAATTGGATTTACAGTGAACCCTCGTTACAACGACAGCATTTGTTCCTAAAGACGCTGCCATTAAAATGAATTTGTTGTTGTACAGAATACTTAAAGAGTAGACTGGTATGTAAGACAGGTCTTGTTTTGTTCTTATTTCCTCACAGAACATATGTTTTGAATATTTGTTGAATAGCCTCTCTGAGGCGATTCTAACAAATATCCAAAACGTATGTTTCTTTAAAGTATTAAATACAATATTCTTGCATAACTTGTGACTAATTGTTACCTCTAATGCAAAGGTTTCGTGACAGTCAAATTATCGTTGTAACAAATTTTGTCGTTGTATCGAATGTCGGTATAAAGGGGGTTGTCTGTACATGAATTTTAGACTAGAAGCTGCCTGCCGATTCAGCGGACACGACATTTCTCGTATACAATGTAATGTTATTAATCAAGACATTTCGTATCGGCCAGTAACAGGTCCGAGATCTGCTGTCTTGGCCCGAGACCGAAGGCTGGGAAAAGCTCCTTTCTACCGGTTTAGATGCACCAGTCTTGAAGCATACATGAAAAAGTTTATGCACAGTGGAGTATGCAAACATCGAGTGTCCTATCGAACAGCCCATGGGGTCGCGTTGAGCCATTATATTCCCTGTCCTGTCTGCTGTTTAGTTCCAGCAAGTTCAACTTTGTTTGCAAAAAAGCCGCGGTTCTTTAACGTTCCAGCCCTTTATAAAAATAATAAAAGCTGTCGCTTACATTCTTTCTTCGGCGACGAATACTGTTAAACAGCTATAGTAATTAAAACTTAAAATGCACTAAGACGTTTTTAATTCATTTAAGTAGTACATAAATTTGATTTATGGTATGACTGCGAAATAAAGTCTATAGCTTTTTTTTCTCTGAGTAGCTGCTATGAATGCCTTATTATATATCGTCAATAAAGTTTTGATGTAACTGATACTGCTCAAGTTTGTACTTTAAGATTTGGAAATGCGTTAGAAAATGTTAATTTATTTGGTTTTTAAAAGAAGCTATTGGTTCATAGTGGGTTGTGCGTCTTCCAGCGAAGAAGAAGAAGAAAAAAACGTAAAGCGTGAATTACAACTGCAGTAGACAACATTTTGACTTTTTTTCAGAGAAATTAAAGTTTGATATTTCATATGAAGCATCCGCTAGCACACGGTTCACATGAAATGTCAAACCCTTTTGTACGTAAAAAATAATGTTAAAAAACAAACAGCCCTCTGCTACGATTTTGCTTGGCATTTGAATGGGTTATACGTACAGTACATATAAAAGTGACCGAATATTAACGATTACGGTAATTAATAGGCAAGTCTAATCATCTTATCGTTTAGAAAGTTTTTAACAGATGCCATTTTTTCCCCAAAATAATAAAAGTTTTGTCATTTTCATGCAAACATTCAGGACGCAGTTTGCATGAAATTCTATGCACAGTAATTAAACTACAAACAATTTTTCGTCTGACAGCAAATAACTGTAAGCATAATGTTATTTCAGTCTTAGTTAGGCTTACAGAGAGATGTCCAACTTAGATCATATACACGTATTGCAATTAAAAAAAATTAACGTAAAAACATGTACATATATACATGTATTAACTTAGAGGCAAAATTAAGTATACAGGTATTTGTTTTTATTTGTCACCGGAGTTTTACATACATACATTAATCGTTGATATTATAGTTAAGAACAATCATTTACGCATAATTTGCAACAATTTCCAGGAAATTCTATCAAATGGCAAGGGAAAGACATTTAAGGAAACGAATAAGGGGTCTAAATCAACCATTACGAAAACATGCCTATTCAAATATACTGAAATTTTTACCACCTATTTCAGATGAAAAATTCTGATAATTTTCATATTTCTGCTCAAATATATATTGTGGGTACTCGTTAGAACCGCCTCGCCGAGGCGGTTCTAACGAGTCCCCACAATCTATATTTTTGAGCAGAAATAAGAAAAATAATGTATACCCCTGTAAACCCCAGTTTTACTATATAAAAGTGGGGTTTAAGGGGGTCAAAATTATATAGGCATGTTTTTGTGATGATTTGCTTATGAGTAGCTTCCCTTTAAAAGTGCATTTTGAACAAAGAAACTTACAGTTATGCATTTGCATTGGATTCAGTCGATAGAAGAATAAATTGCGGTAAGGACATGTTTCAACTTCAAATGCATAGCAGAGTACACTGTCAAATTTCTACACCAAGGTCATGACGTTTTTTGACATTTTTGTTCCTCTTCTGACGGAATGCACTGGATTTCTATGGGACATTAATTGACATTGTTATGTTAAATAAACGGTTTTAGGAGATTCCATCTGTATGTGGTACAAGGAGGCTAAGCCAAAAAACACTTTTTTTTAAAAAAAATCAAGTGAAAACGACCAATGCCCTCTAAACGCCCTATATTTTTCATTCAAAGGAAGATAATTTGAGACGGGAAGAAATTCAAATTCAGCTTGGCGTCACTTGATGGGAATTTCGAATTAAATAACGTTGTGGTTTTACTCAGACATTTGCACAGGACATTTATGAAAAAGTAAAATGACATTTGTTTTATACGAAGCGAGTTATGACTGGAAATGCTGTTGTTGTTTCTTTTTTATTAAGGGCTCATAACTGCGAAATAACTGTATAATGTATAACTGCGAAAGAATTACCTTTGTGATTTTCAAAGACAGACGTTTGACAAAAATGACCATGGAAACATTTTAACGAAAAAAGTACAACACGAGCCGGTACTCAAAACTCGAAACCTGATACTTTTTATTGCCTTTGAGTATAGTTACATTTATTGTTTGTCAATGACCTGTCTAATTTACACATACATGTATTTATATAAAGCGAAGTCCTGAAAAGTTTTCATTTTAAGATGGGGCCACAAAATGACCTCATATGAGCCGTAATGTGACAAAACGTAACTTTGACGCTGTGCGCTCAACGAAGACTCTAATCAGCCTGTGCATCCGAGCAGTCTGATCAGAGTGTTCGTTGTCCGCATGAAAGAACTGCTTCCTTGGCTACCCAAAATGCGCAAAGTGAAGATTCTGATCAGACTGATTAAATGCACTAATGCACTGATCTAACCCTTCGCTGGGCGCACATCTCCGAGGGCACGTTTTACGACGTTTCGGCTCATATTTCAACTGTGCCGCATCTGAGAAAGTGACGCTTGCCGCGGTGGTATGCGAGTAACGAAAATCCGGATCGGCCCGCAGTATGACCAGGGCCTTCGTTGTCCGCCTACAAAATTAACCCTTAAACAATAGTCGTCTGCTTTATCATCTGCTTGTGATCTTTAAAATCATTTTGGCATACAGTGTGGACCCAGATCAGACTGCTCCTTTAGGAGCAGTCTGATCAGGGTCCACACTGTTTGCTTGTATGCAATGATAGGTTTGAAAGGTTTGCAAGAATATTCAGCAGACGACATAAACAGACGACATTTTAAGATGCCGGTTTTCTTGGCATTTTAAGGGTTAATGGATACTGTATAATTAATTTCATCACACAATGAAGGCAGTGGACAAAATATGTGCAGAACAGATCTGAGACGTGGCTGGCGCACAAGTGATACATTTCCTTGTGTTGTGGCTCAGTTGTGTTCGATTTCCATTGTCCTTACCCAGTTTAGTTTGATTTTAATGTTTATTTAATCATTGGCGACTTGTAATTATGGTAAGTCCTGGTAGCGAGATCTCTATAGAACAGAAGAGAATAAAAGCGGGAAACACCATTCTTATGGCCAAACAAGAAGACAGAGTACAGAAAAAAATGGCTTCGAAACAAGTGATGATTAATAGTCGAGTCGATAGGCGTTTTGCAAATGCGCCAAAATGCGTTTACTGTTTGCTGCGGCGCATTTTGGCGCGTTTTTAAACAGTGAAAATCAGATGGTGAATTGTTGTTTAAAAATTCAACCATAGTCATAGTTTTTAAACGATGCTCAAGGTTTTCATTCAGGTGCCGAAGTTATGCATGTCAGTTTTGCATAACGCAATGTGCCCATTGCAATACAGAGCCGAGCATGCGTGGAGCGTGAAAAATTAAAGTATGAAGAAAGAAATGTAAACATTATAACAGACACCAGTGGAGATATTCGCAGTTTGTACTTCACACAGTGCACAGACTGCAATTCACATTACACAGCTCACACGTCACAATTTACGCTTCGCAGTTTATACCGGAGTGAACAGTTCACAATCTGTTCACAGCTTATGACTTACAGTTCACATACCACACGTCGTACTTCACAGTTCATACTTTAGTGAACAGTTCACCATCAGTTCACAGCTCCTAATTTACAGTTCACACGTCACACTTCATACTTCACAATTACAGTTGACACATCACACTAGATACTTCACAGTTCATACTTCAGTGAACAGTTCACAGTTCATCAGTTCACAGCTCATAATTTACAGTTCACACGTCACACTTCATACTTCACAATTCGTACTTCAGTGAACAGTGTACAGTCAGTGCACAGCTCATAACTTACAGTTCACACATCACACTTCATACTTAACAGTTCAAACTTCAGCGTGAATTATGAGCTGTGAAGTGTGAATTATGAATGCCAGCGCTTGTCTTTCATACAGCATTATTGTGAGGTAAGCACTTAGCATACTAAGTTTCAGTGGACGGCAATTTGATTTTTATTTTTCTTTTTTTCTTCTTTTTTTTATTTTGTCCAGAAAGTAGTTTTTGACATTTCATGCAAATCATTTTCTGTGAAATATCAGAGAAAATAAGAAAACGATCGATTTGTCATCTGCTGAAATTGCCCAGAAAGGGGTAAGTAAACCCAGTAAGCATTCTTTCTAAATATATAACGGGCCGTTATCGGCCCGTCAGGGTACCTGACGGGCCGATAACGGCCCGCTATAGATTTAGACAGAATGCTAGCTGGGTTAAGCTTAACATTTCACACATGAAAAATCGAGAGTGAAGTGATAAGTATAGTGTGAAGTGCGAAATGATAATAATCAAAGCACTGAGAGCACTGGTGGGTCGTATGTCTCTGAGTGTAGGTTGAGAAAATAGTCCTGAACGGGGACTTAAGACTGTTTCATACATCCTTAACTGCCTGAAATTTAAGCAAACAGTGCAGATCCTGATCAGACACTGCGTTCTGCGGCGTCTGATTTGGATCTGCACTGTTTGCCAATGTCCCAAATGTGCCAGTCCAAGTTTTACAGATAACCCTCTATCAACAGCACTCTGATGTCACATTGACAAGAATAGCGCGGCTATAAATAACCGTAACCTTAATTTCGTCTAACGCGCGGTTTGATTACATTGGTCATTGATAATCATGTGGAAAACCACCATAAGGAAAATTTGACGTTTGTATACTGTGGCTCGATTGTAAACAATCGATTCAAAAATAAGAAAACTGAAGGAACAACTATGTAGCATGGACTCCAAGGAATAGAATTATAGATCAATTATTATTATTATAACTTTTCTTTTATGTATACTTTGTTTATTTATCGACATACATGCTGACAGATTCAATTTATTGTAAGTTTAAGGTATAATGTGTTTGACAGACATGCCTGTTCAACAAAAGGTTTGAATAATTACACTGCAATGTTTTCTAAAGAAAATGTAAAGCATCAAAGATAAGTTGTATATGGCAAGAAGCATTCTATTATTCATAAACTGCATGCATATGGCTGTTGAAATTAAAATAGAAATCCAATAGAAAATTCAATTAGCCTGACTGTTTGATAGATTCATCGACAATAGCGTCAATATATGAAAATTAATCTTTGTAAGGTAAACTTTCAATAAAATACAATAGCTCACTATGTGAGCGTCGTGCTACTTGAGAATCAAAGAAAATTTGTGGTAAAAGTTGATATATTTATTGATCGAAAGATAACATTTGTACAGCCCCTGGATGTTATATGCATGTTGCAATGACAGAAAAAGATATAACAAAAAAACAAACCAGAAGTTGTGACGTTTTCTTCGCTGCCTGATAAAATGATGTTTAGACCCAAAGACGTATGCGAATTTTATCGGAGAAGAACAAGCCCATTTTAAACGCACCACCCCTCCACCTCCCCCAATTCTCTATATACAACAGCCACATTGGTAACCCATGAAAGGCCGTTTTTCAGGCACTATCTGTTGAAAAGATGTTACGTCTATAGTAACAACATGGACATTGGGATATCAGAAAAGGGGCTGTTATAATGAGAAATTAACGTTCATATATCGGAAACCCAGTTCGTATGAACAACCTCATCCCTGTTACAAGGGAAAGCTCTATCACAAGTTAAGTATTTGCACCCTTCACGAAGTACCTTCTATTAAATGACATAATTTAGCTCCCGTGGGGAGCAAATTATGACATTTAAGAAAAACCCGCTATGAAATCTGCATCTGGGAAGAGTTTTGTTTTCTGCTGAAGTGATCTCCCTTTGTAAAGGGAGGCAACAACTTTCATTTCAGATTTCAGTTTTATCCATTCACCTTGAGGAGTCTTAATACACTTTGTAGAATTTCTGTAATTTTTAAAGGCTCCATATTCCTCAAAATAGATATTTTTTATCCAAGAAAGATTTAATAAATCGATATGTGGTTAATACAATCCAAAATTGTGGCATCTCACACACAGCCTGTAAAATTTCATTCAGTCAACTGGATCAAAATTGAAAGGATTTATTTATTTATTTATTTATTTATTTTATTTTATTTTATTTTATTTTATTTTATTTTTTATTATTTTTTAATTTTATTTATTTATTTATTTATTTATTTATTTATTTATTTATTTTATTTATTTATTTATTTATTTATTTATTTTTTTTTTTTTTTTGATTTCTGAATTAATGTTGGCAGCATTAATTCAGAGATATGATATAAAAAATGTATATATATATATCCAGTTCAAGACTAAGGGACTAACTGAAATTTTTACAGGCTGTCAGGTGCCACATTTTATGATTGTATTAATACCATATATCAATTTATTAAACCTTTCTTCAATAATAAAACTATCGATTTTTGAAGATATTTTTGTGACTTTCCGTGTGCTTTTCTGCACACCAAGTCCCTTCTGAAAAGGGTCTCCTTTAAGAGGGGACGCTTAATCCCTTCTGAAAAGTGTCTCCTCTAGAAGGAAAGAATTTGCTCCCAAGGGGAGCAAATTCTTTCTTTTTAGAGAAGAAACTTTTTTTCACATTTCTGCTGAAGTGCAATCAGATTCACCTTGAATGTACTCTTAAATTTCAGGCTGCTGAAGATGGACGAAAGAGAGCTACAGCATTACCTCCCTTGGAAAGGGAGCCCACATTTCAACGGAAGCCGAAACATTTTAACCAGTATGAGGGAAATGTGGATGAGGTATGTTGTGTTAGTACTTTTCCTGCTATGTGCTAGAAATATCTACTTACCTTTATCTCTAAAAATGACAACATATCGCAATATTCTAGACAACACCACTACCATTAATATATTTTCCTTTTGTTCTCGAAAAACCAGTACACTAGCCTCGGTAGGTATGCACACACGCGGCACACGATGCAGTTAGAATGAAATACATCGACAGAAGATAAGGGTTCTATGGCGTCTGATCTTGGTTACATAACTTGCAAAATTCATTTTGGTTAGCTAAGCATCAATAGGTCGATTGGTCTGACCATCGTAATTTGGTTAAAAACATATACTATGATTAGCAACGTTTTAATTGTTCTGAAAAATCACTATTACCAACACTTCTTCTTAATTCATACACTAAATCGCCAAAAAAATCGGGTTCCGATAGATCTTCTTGCAGAAGAGGCCAAGACTGATCAGAACATATGCTGTTGGTCCCCCGTCAGATCAAAACATGTACTGTAGACCTCAAGCTTGATCAGAACATGTGCCTTTTCAGAAGGGGCAAACCGCTTGTGACAGAATTGCCTCCCTGATTGTGTACGGCATGTGCGCCCAACGAAGACTCAGATCAGCCTGGGCATCCGCCCAGTCTGATGAGAGTCTTCGCTGTGCGCTCAATGGGTAGCTAAGGACCCAAGCTTTCTTCATGCAGACAGCGAAGATTCTGATCAGACTGGGCGGATGCCCAGGCTGATCTGAATCTTCGCTAGGCGTGCATGCGATTTTGTTGGTTTTGTCGTGCACTGGCTCATATAATGTGTTTTTGTTTCAGGCAGCAGAAAGTCACTGGAATAAGAAATATGAAAAAGTTAGCATTGAGGTGGACAACAGAATCAAGACACATCTCAAGGTATAATGCACCAGTTTGTAAGTCTTTGCCAGGTTGCTTTAGCTCAGATATAAAAATTCGAAAACCAGAACACTGAACCGTATTTGTAAAAATTGAAACAAATCCTTTTTTTTCGAAAAGGACGTAAATAGTTGTCTCTCCTGAAAGTGCATCAGTTATCCTTAAACAATCTAAGCCTCCACTCCAAGATTTTCAACAGACGCACTCAATGTTACAACTTTTGGTTGATACAATTATATTGACTCTGAAAAGTACTAAAGTCATGACGAACCCATGTAAGTATAATGGGATGTGGTCTATTTCACATTATGATAAAACAGTTTGTTTCTTTCTGTATTTGCTATGAGTTCTCAGGCTACATTTAAACTTTGCAAGAGCTGAGGAATAATATGTCTCCAGAGCCAGTTCGTTCCAACGTTTAAAAGTGGACGGATAAAATGATGATTCATAAAATATAGTCTAGTGAAGGAAGTTGGCGCCTGCGCATGACAAAACTTACAACAAGACTTGTGCGACCAGCGAAGACTCAGATCAGCCTGCGCATCCGCGCAGGCTGATCAGAGTCTTCGCAGATCGCATGTGGCTTCTACAGCCTCAGGGCCATCCAAAGAGGGACCATTGAGAACCCTAGCCATACTGGGTGGATGTACAGGCTGATCTGAGTGTTTTCTAGTCACACATGTCTTATTGTAGATTTTGTCGTGCGCTGGCTCATTTGAAAGTTTTGTCTATTTCTGATAGGGATTTGATACATTCTGTAGATTTGTCGCCAGTTCCACCAGGTGAGAACGTTCGTGACTGTCTGTTTGCTGCTCCGCACGCTAAGCCTCTTTTGAAAAGAGGTCTACTATATAAGGAAATCTTTTTTTCCCTCGGAGCAAATTCTTTCCATTTAGAGCAGACATCTTTTCAGAAGAGGAAAATTGTCTTCCCTGGAAGAGTATCAATTCTCCTTAACCCTTAAACTACCAATCACAACAATTGTCGTCTGCTTTTTCACCCGCTTGTGATTTTAAAAGTCATTTTTGCAAACAGTATGGACCCAGATCAGACTGCTCCTCTAGGAGCAGTCTGATCAGGGTTCACACTGTTTGCCTGTATGCAAAAGTAGGTTTGAAAAGTTTGCAAGATTATTCAGCAGACGACATCAACAGACGACATTTTCAGATGCAGGTTTTCTTGGCATCAGATGCAGGTTTTCTTGGCATTTTAAGGGTTAAATTATATAGACATCACATCAACTAGGTAAGGTAAAACACTTCTTAAGTTAGAGGGTGCGTGTTTGTTTATAATTTTATACATATATTTTATAATTTGTGCAAGTGCTCGAGAAAACCTACAATAAGACTTGTGCGACCAGCGAAGACTCGGATCAGCCTGCGCATCCGCGCAGTCTGATCAGAGTCTCCGCTGTTGGCATTTGCCTTTTACGGCCCCCAGGCTATTCAAAGAAGGGAGAGCGAGAACCCTTGTCATACTGGGTAGATGTGTAGGCTGATCTGAGTCTTGGCTGCTCACACAGGTCCTTTTGTAGGTTTTGTCGTACGCTGTCATGTTTTATATATAAAGAGTCTGCTCAATTTACGTCATTCTTCCAGTGTCTCTTCATGTTACCTTTTTGCGATATTCTCCCGTTTGCGTTTTTTAGCATATTCACGGTTTTGTTTGGTTATCGAGGCACTGTGAACATTATAAAATAGAATACCGATAAATGCCATCTCATCCATAAGGACACTTCTGTTGAAATTGTTGTGTCTCCATTCTTTGAAGAGGTCTACTCTAAAAGGAAAGATTTTGCTACCTATGGGACACATTCTTTCTTTTTTAGAGTAGATCCGTTTTCAGAAGGGCTTGATGTACTGAAAAGCAAACAGGAAGTCACGAAAGTTAGCAAATACTTTTCCCATCAAGTTAAGTATCAGACTGGTTGATTAACGTCGCCAGGGAAACTAGTGAAAATGTTTGAACCGGTCTTGGCATCATTTTTCATATGCAGGTCTTCCCTAAAGTTCGGTTTGTTTGCGTTCTTGTCATTCCAAACTTAGTAAAATTAGAAAACCGTTACACGAAACCTCTCCAGCGGGCACACAACGTTGAAACACGTTGACTCAACGTTGCATTGACATAGTTTCAACGTTGTGTGCCCATTGGGCCACGCACAGCTAAAATGTATGTTCTATACCGCTTTCACTAAGGTGAGCGAACTTCGGCCTTCAGGCCTCTTTACTACTATTATTATTATTATTATTATTATTGTGTTACAGCATTATCTTTCTTATCACTTTTATAAAATATGAGCTGGGGCACAGCATTTGCTGTAAGCTTGCATGTGCGCCAAGCGATGACTCATATCAGCCTGCGCATCCGCGGTCTGATCTTAGTCTTCGCTGGGCACTCTGTGGGTAACCAAGGATCCAAAGCGTCTTTGGACGCAGGCTGATCTAAGTCTTCACTAGGCGCACATGCTCATTTAATGCGCAACGCAAGAAAGAGGCCCTTATGCAATCTGCGGGCAGTGCAGGCCCAAATCAGCCTGCGCATTAGCGCAGGCTGATCTGGGCCTTCATTGACCGCTTACAGAATCAATGGATACTGTAGTATATGTCGACGAACAGAGAATGTCTAGATCAGACTGCACAGATGCGTAGACTGATCGGGGCCTGCTTTGTCCGTAAATCGCATACGGCCCATATCGTGCATTGCACATCAATTATAATATTTACTTTTCTGTGTAGAAACAGCTTCTCCAACGTTTTGAGAAGAGGATACGTAAAATGGAGGAGGAGATGTCGGACGATGCCAGCAGTAGCCATCATAGGAAAGAAGCAGGAGACCATAGGAAGGTATGTTATAGGTACAACGCCTCCATATAAGGTGTCAGTTTTATTCATTTTTTTAGTGGCATAGCTTTCTGATTCCTGAAGTACAAATGTGAGCTACGCCAGGTAAAAATTTGTCTTCGCGGCATATGCAAATAGCAGAGGTCCAGGTCAGTTTACGTACAGTCACTGCTTGACCAGGATCTTAGTTGTACGTAGATATATTCTACACCACATAATGATTCTTAAACTCTTTCGGTGCCAAATTTCAGACGAAGTTTGTCATCTCTTTTCTTTTTTTTTTTTTTTTTTATTTTAACAAACTATCGCTTGGAAAGAAGTTTATATGAAAAGTTAAAAGACTGAATGTCAAACAGCATAGATCCAGATGAGACGGCTCTTTATGAGCCGTCTCATCTGGATCTGTGCTGTTTGCTAAGCCTATTATTATCGCCTGTGGCAGTGAAAGAGTTAAGAGGACTGCGAATGACCCGGTCAAACCTCGTGGTCTTGGCCTTCACTGTCCACGTATGTCCCGACGAATTATTTTCACATGCAGCGGTGCATTTGCAATTCTCAGTAAAACTTACCATAAAAGAACAACACATATAATATTTCCTCATATTGGCTTGATCATGGCCAGACAAGCACCAATATAGGTTTAGATGTAGCGTTTCAACTCACTGAATTTTGCATACTGGTACTGATTGTCTCCACAACGTGAATTGGCTACGCCATTGACGCCATAGTTTACATATGTCTGGACGGCATATCTCTATAGCATGACTTTTATGACGTCATTGACTCCATAGTGTAAGCCTGGACTGAATGGCTCCATAATGCGACAAAAAGTTGCAAGTGCCAGTGTTCCTAGTTTGCAGGAGTCACGGGACTGGTCACCGGTTCTTAAACAACCTCATTATTTCTTCTGACTTGCGCATATGTTTTAATGGCACACAAACAATAGAATAAAGATAAGGCGTTTGACCCAGATCCGGCGAAATACAAACGAGATAGGGAAAGTACTGACAGAGCAAGGAAAATACGGACAGCATTATAAAATACAGATGATCGTTGAGAAAGTATGGATGCTGAATAGTGTATATAATCCGTGAAATGTAGGTCGAATTCGGGTAAGTACGGACAGGGCTAAAATTCTTGGAATCTGAATAAGATGTAACTAAACCCCGCGAATTACTGCCTTTACGAAAACACGCCTATTCAAATGAATGGAAAATTTCACCCCGAAACAACTGAAAATTTTCAGATAAAAAAACTCTGATATTTTTTCATATTTCTGCTCAAAACATAGATTGTGGGTACTCGTTAGAACCGCCTCGGCGAGGCGGTTCTAACGAGTACCCACAATCTATGTTTTATGCAGTAATAAGAAAAATAATGTATACCCCTGTAAACCCCAGTTTTACTATATAAAAGTGGGGTTTAAGGGGGTCAAAATTATGTAGGCGTGTTTTCGTGATGAAAGATTTATTGATGGAACAAAGAATTCATACGCATTGCATTGAACAGCGTTGTTTGTCGATTCCAAAAAACAGTCAGGAGCATACCTGTCCGTATTTTCAAACTGTGCTAAAATGATCGATAAATAGTTTACTTTTTCATAACATAAAAATGAATCTTACCATCGAGAAAAAATCTTCACAAGAAGAGAAAATTAAAACATTGAGTCTCTATTTACAACCTACTTGACACACAGATGTAAGTAAACTATCTTAAAATATTGCAGCGATTTCTTTTTAAGTTTTCCAGCTCTCTGTTGTTTGCAAGTAATTGAAAACACAGGTGGGGTGCCCCCGATGAAACAAAAATAAAACACTATTTGTAAGCGCTATTATTAAGTGCACAGCTGGATTTAGAACAATATAAATCGCTGTTTCAAGAAGAAAGGGACAAGTTGCTGTCACACATATGGACGACTAGTAATGTGGATTCGGATACATCTGTCCGTATTTACCCCTCTATCCGTATTTACCCATATTGACCCTTTGAGGTCATATATAGAAGCTGACTGACTACACATTATATGCATGGAGTGCATGCTTCCATAACTGAGCAGCTAGGATGTCATATGTGGAGCATGAAGTTCACGTACATTTTGGGGATAACTTTGTGCCGCAACATTTCAAAACAAAGCTACCACACATTTTCCACTAAAATATACAAACAATACTTATTTAATGCAAACGTTGTGCCCGAATCAGACTTAAGTAGTGATAATGAAACTTAGCGCCAATCGTAAATTATTTTTATCTGAAGCTGGATTCGATCTCGAGCCACAAAGTACCATCAGAAATTTTTAGATCAGGCTGTGAGTCCATTAGATCAGAGTCTTCGCAGAGCCATCGCCGGAAACTAAGCGCCTAAGGTTTCTGCTGGCGGACAATGAAGGCTCTCTTCTGACAGGAATCATTCCAGTGGGCACATGACGTTTATACAACATCGCCTCAACGTCAATGCAACGTCATGACGTTGCATCGACGTTGATGTGACGTTGTTTAAACGTTTTGTGTCAACTGGGTGCTGTTCGCATAAAGAAGCTTTGTACCTTTGGCTATCCACAGAACTCGCAGAAAAGATCAATCTGATTCGAGCCATCACTGACTTGCTCATGCCATAAGTTACATTTTCTCATAATGCGGCGTGTATATGCTCACTTATTCTCGCTTCCTTAACATGCATTTCAGAAGCGGCGAAGTTCTGGTTCAGCAAAGAGAGACCTTTTCAGTCAGTATGATGAAACTGGTGCCAAACAAAACGGACATAAACCAACGAAGAAGACAGACAAACCTTTGCCGGATATCAGTGTGCAAAAACCGAATGAAGCTGAAGAACCGCCCGCACAATTAAGTAATGGCTATGTTGAACTTCCAGACATAAGTGAAAGCAAGAAAACTGTTCTTGAGAATGGACTTGAAGATAACTACACAGAAGAGCCAACAGTTATAGAAAAACAGGTGACTTTAAATGGAAATTTAATTCCGCAGAAAGAAGAGCCACCATATCCCGAAAAGAAAATGTTTGACCTTACGAGAATAGAGACAAAAGATTACGACGTTTTAGAAAATTTTAGAAAGCTGACTGTTAGTCCGGTGTTAACTCCGACTGTTGCACGACCTTTGACCAGGGAACAGACAAGACTTAGCTTCGATGATAGGATGATTAAGATTCTTAAAGGTCAAGTTCACCGCGCATGTCCGGAAGGGGACAAGACGCTCCGAGTGTTTGTCTGCTCAGGTTTCACAGGTAAATATTTTTTTGCCTTTTCTTTTTATTTTGTTCACTTCCGAATACTGGCTAATAGAATTTTATTTCTAAGCCCTTTAAGTGCTTATCTTAGCTGCAGCAGACGAACTTTTTATACTTTTTTTTTTATTTTTTGGAGAAAACAAGGCATGACATTTCATATGAATCATTTGTCTAGCAGACGATTCATAGGAAATGTCAAACCTTATTTTCTCTGAAAAGTAATGATAATAAATTTAAAAGTGTCTGCTACAATTCTTACAGCATTTTAAGGGTCAACAAGTGAGTATATTCGGGTTCATATGCAAACTAAAGATCCAGACCAACGTGCGAGATATAACAAACTGATAAGTGGCCTTGCAATACAGAGATATGTTCCACTGTATCCAGTGATTCTGTAAGTGGGTACAGTCGACTCTCGTTATTTTAACTTCGTTTATCTCGATTAACCGCTTATCTCCAAGTGCAATTTCTATTTTCCACAATATTTTTAATATAGCTCTAACTTCAGGAGTCAAATTATATATTCATTTATGAAATGTGGTGAATTGATTTATTTTTTCCGCAATTTTGCAAATCCTGTATGTCGTGGTACGGATATCTCGAAATATTTGGACTTCGAGATACCGAGAGCCAACTGTATTCAGGCCCTTATCAAACTTACGGATTGCGCGCATGCGCAGGTAGATCTAGGCTTTGACTGTCTGCATAAGCTCCGAAGGCATATTTTTCCATGGTGCAGATTGAAAATGTTTTACATTTAACTCTTTATAACCATATTCTTTTCTTATACACGAGTCTATATTGCAATTAAACACTCTTAATCCGATTCGTATAGAAATCGCCTATATTTAAAACCTCACTGTATTTTTAAAGCGTTTTAAACTATCCATTTAAAAGCATTTATCACACCTCATTAATATGCATTAGCTATATTAGAAATCGCATTGGTGGAAAGCATTACCCTCGCATATGGGTACAAGTGTTCTGCTTCTTGATTGGTTTTGAAAATAAGGATTTGATTGGTATGATTGGCATTTGTTTTTTCGAAAAATGCTAAAAAATATTAAAATATCTTCAAAGCGAATAGAGTAATTCGTAAACTTTACGTATAAATGTTACAGAATACTGTGTAAATATTCAACGTATCGTTTAAAAAAGTAATGTGACATTTTCTTAACTTCTGTTTTCACCGGTGTTAATCGTAGCGCCAGCGTCATTTGATTTCTATATACCTTCGGATAATTGGTAATCAAAACCATGTCTTTCTGTTCCTAGGGTTATCAAACTTTATCCACTGGCCCAGATTCCCCATTATCCAGTGCCGATGCCTGTTTTTCTTTCTTTCAGATTCTGAAGCAGAAAGGATTACCATACAAGAGAAGGTATATCCAGAACTTAAAGAACTCTGTGCTCTACATGGGCGCTATCTCCAGTTGGTCGACCCTCATCTTGGTCTCAAGGATGTTCAGTGTGATGATCATAGTATTCCAGACGTTTGTCTGTCTGCTCTTCAACGATGTCTCAGTGATAACTTACAGTCGCTCAACATGTTGGTACGTAACTGTTCAATGCTTAATCTTTGTTATGCTGAATGAATTAAGATGCCACGCCCACTTCCAATTTACAGCCAATCTGATTACTTGATCTAGGTTGTTGATACAAATTCATATATTTAATGACAAACAGTGCAGCTCTAGATCAGTTGGCTTCTTCAGAAGCCAACTGATCTGGATCTACACTGTTTGCAAAGGCAGGGCGTATCCGGGTTCAGCAGGACCAGGGTTATGATTTGAGTAACATATAGAGAAAGAGAAAGGGGTTGCACGGGGTGGTTCATGACATAAGCGTATATATTAAAGCAATGTTATTTATATGAGTGAACACCCTTATTAGACAGTGAGAATGCGTGCGCATCTGGATTTCCCATCATAACATTGTTGTTCAAATTTTTAAGCATTCGTTACATAGTAATAAAGTTTTAGTTTTATGATGATTACGGTATTTAATAAACCCAAAATCATTTGCGCAAGCATCCCCTAAAAGGAACATTGGCAAACAGTGTAGACCCTGCTCAGACGCCACAGAACGTGGCGTGTGATCAGAGTCTACACTGTTGACATTAAAAACAGGAATTTCTATAAAACATGATAATAAATAAACAGTAACCAGACACACCTTATATAGGGACTGGACCTGTCTAAAGACGTGAAGTAAAAGAGTTCATTTGACATTAATGGGTTAAAGTCCTGAAATTGATTTTATTTTTTAAGAGAATATAAGCTTATATTTCATGCCAAGCAGACGATGCATATGAAATATCATGCCTTAACTTCTCTTGAAATGAAATAAAAAAAAAAATGCTGTCTGCTGTAGTTTTTATTTGGGGTTTTAACGGCTAAGTTGATTAATATACTTCCCGTTGGTGTAGGTGTGCATAGAACTTAATCACGACACAAGTTGAAATTAAAACAGAAAGGAAAGTATTTTATTTCATTTATGATAACCTTACAATGGTTTTTCCTTTAATAGTCTTCAGATTATTTTGACTAAGAAGGTCATGCATGTAGCGGTGTAATATTATTTTAAAGAGACTCTTTATTTTTTGGCGCCAAATTTCAAACTACATTTGTCGTCTACTTTTTTTAACAAACTTTCGATTGGAAAAAAAAGTTGAAAGACTGAAGGTCAAACAGTGTAGTTCCTGCTGGGATGACTCATAACCCTTAAAAAGCTAATTACAATTACAGAAGACAACATTTTGATTTTATATTATTTATGTTTCAGAGAAAATAAGATATGCCATTTCATGTGAATCGTCTGCTGTAAGCAGATGATTCACTTGCAATGCCAAGTCAAATTTTCTATGAAAAACTAATAAAGAAATAAGTGAGTCATCTGCTACGAAGTAAGCTACAACTACAATTTAAACACGAAGGTATTTTTATTTCAGGTGCTACTAACAAATAAATATGGCGAGTCCTTCTTACCAAAGACCATTCCTGTAGAAGAATTCGAATCTATTCTTGAAGCTGTTCAGAAATACTTCGACAACCGTTATGAGGCCATACATTCAAAGCTAGAAGATCTCGAGGCCGAACTAGGTGCTCCATCAGCAGACAAACAACAAGAGACCGTTGTGACGAGCCAAAGCACGGTTCGAACCAGCAGTGAGACGAGTGATTTAGGCTCAGAGGGAGAGAGAACTGACATGTCAGACAGAAGTTCAGGATCAAGAAGCGAACAAAATGTGACAATTTATAGAAAAGAAGGCGAGGTTAGAAGAAACCAGGAGCTGATTAAAATCTTAAAGGAGCAGGAAGCTGCCTTGCCTAACCCCACTTTACTGACCACCTGGTATAAACGGGATACCAACGCTGTTCCTGGAGTCTATAGACTGATGAACATAAGGTTTGTATCATATTTTGTTACAGTGGTTATACTTTCAGGGTAGGCAATTCTGTCAAAATTAATTTGCTCCCTTCTAAAAAGTGATCTGCTCTAAAAGGAAATAATATGCTCCCAACGGGAGCAAATTATTTCCTTTAAGAGTAGACCCCTATTTAGAAGGGCTTGATATGAAGGAAAGCAAACAGGAAGTCACAAAAAATTACCTCCCTTATCAAAATTGCGAAACATCTACCAAGTGTTTCCAGAATGTTGGTAGAAAGCACTGTGAGGAAGTGTGGAGCGCAAACCACGAATACATACAGAATTGTATTTCTTTTTGGGTCAATTGTTTACAATCGAGCCATAGTATACAAACGCCAAAATTTTCTTAAGGCAGTTGTCGACGTGATTACCATTGACCAATGTTATCAAACCGCACGCCAGACGAAATCCAGGTAACGGTTATTTATAGCCGCGCTATTCTTGTCGCTGTGACGTCAGAGTGCAGTGCAAAGAGAGTTATCGGTAAAACCTGGACTGGTATCAAAATCAGACGCCGCAGAACGCGGCGTCTGAGCAAGGTCTGCACCGTTTGTTTTAATTACGGGAAGTTAAGGGCTAAACGAAACAGTCTTCAGTCACTGTTTAAGGCAATTTTCCCAGCCTACACTCAGAGACAGTCGACCCACAAATGCTGTTAGTGCTTTAATTTATTACTTTTTCCAATACCAGTAGTGTTGGGTATAGCCTACTTAGTTAAAGAATATTTCAAACATGTACAGAAGAGAATAGAAGAGAATAAAATGTTACCGATAACAAGGCACAGAACGAACTTTATTTCCCGAAGATTCTGCCGGCATAAGAATATTACCTCCCAAATAGCTAGCCTAGTTGATAATATCATGTTAAATGATATACGAGAAGACTGATGTGAAAATGATCCACAGGGTATCCCAGTCAGCATTCTACGTAAATCTATATCGGGCCGTCATCGGCCCGTTAGGGTAGAATGCTAGCTGGGTACATGCAACCAGATGGGATTGAGTTCAGTATGTGAGTCCGTGCACAATAGTAACGGAGATGTCCAGGAAGAACCACAATCACAGAACATAGCCTACTAGTCTGAACAGGGAATCCCCAGTTTGCCTTGACAAGTACCAAATAAACATAGTCAATTTCCGAATTGCGCTGATACAAGTCTTTGCTGGTCGCTTATACTTTGAATATGCAAATTTACATACAGCGCATACAATGTAGGCTAAGATCCACATTATCCATCAGGGGCCGTTTCTGGAATTTATTATCATCATTGCATTGGTATACCCCTTTAAACATAAATATTGGGACGCTTTAATGCCTTATCACACTTGTCAAAAAAATCCACTTTACTGTCAGTTGATATGTCAAAAAGCTGTTGGATGGGTAGCGAACAGTGTCTGATCTGGGTCTCCACTGTTTGTTCGTGCCTATTTTCCCAATACTCAGGGTCAGTACGATTATTATATTTCAGTTCTGTGATAACAGACTATAACAAAGGAGACACTTCAAAGAAAGAATTCACTCGTCAAGTCTGGTATGAAACAAAAGAAAGGCTGCTGAAAATTCTCCAAGACTTCGGACAAAAAGTTGTACCAGACCCAGAGGCCTTGAAGAAGTATAACATGTCACGTAAGCATACCCAATGTGTAACTTGCCAAAATAGCTCTCATGAAATATGCGGACTGCGAAGGTCCAAAATAGCCAGCAAAACATTTGTATAGTCTGATCAGGGCTTTCGCTATCTCTTTGGCTACTGTGTAATATATAGAGGATATTCAAATATTCACGAGATGAAATAAAAGTCATATTCACGACAAACATTTGAATTTTCTTTTTATTATATACATCACTTTCGATAGAAGAGATGCAAATCATGTGACACGCAGTTTTGTCCCTTGGCGGTGACATATAAGAACCGCATAACATTAGTTAGAATGTAAGGAACATGTTGGTATCAAAATTATTTTGATTTGCCGAAACTTTTTGCTTTTTTGTTTTCTCCAGCGTTTTACATGTTAAGCACTGAGCGTCGACGCCATGACGTTCATGTTTTGTTTGGTGACGTTAGTTATGACGTCAGAAACGTCAGAAACGCGCATTGGCGTGTAAACAATAAAATAAAAAGAAAATTTACTCTTTTTCAGTGAATACCATAAAAATTTTCATCTCGTGTAATGAAAACATTCAATTTTTCACTCGTGCATAATGACCATTAATGTAAATAAGAAAAAAAGTAGTTCCAGATCTTATATTTTTCACTGCTCAGAGGAGTGAAAATATAAGTTTTATATTTTCACTAGTGAAAATAGAACTTTTTCGAAATATGCATTTTATTTCATTAATAATTCTCTATATTTCATTTCTTTGTATATAATAAATCATCGAAAGCGGAGTTATTAAGGAGCATTATTTAATGATAAAGCTTGCATAATTTTCTCAAACATATGTTGTAGGTGATCATTAAAAGCACCTTGCCCAAACACTTTTAATAAATACCCACAACACACGTTTTTATAAAAAAAATATCCCACAATTATAACAAAATACTCCCTATCTACAAGTCATCTGCAATGAACAGTGATGGCCAAGAAAAACTTGCTCAAGCTAGTCATGGACTACTGGTACATTTTTAACACCATCCTCTTAACTGACTGCGCTCGAAATTACCTAAATGTGTCGAAGGGACGCAAAACTCCAATACAAACAAAACAAAAATTATTGCAGATACTTAAACAGAGTCGTTTACTCAGGTGGGCCATTATGGCCAATGGGCCTCTGGTTATTGGTACGGTCAGACTTTGAGAAGTTTTTTACTGTCATTAAAATGATGGCATTCCAATCAGCTTATACTAGCCCATGACTCCCCTCTCTAGTATCTGCTATAGGCAAAATGTTGAAAAACTCTCAGGATAATAGTAACTGTCCGTGGCATCTATCGTTTGTGTACACGTCAGAGGTAAATTTGACAGTTCGGAGTGAACCAAAACTCAGCAAATGACTGGAGTGATTAAGTAAGTTCAATGCATTTGCTATCAAGTGCGGCATGAGTGTGTGTATGCAATCTCTCATTACGAAAACAAATACATACTGAAAATTTTACCACCAAAACATGAAAATTTTCTGATAAAAATCTCTGATATTTTTCATATTCCTGCCCAAACAATAGATTGTGGGTACTCGTTAGAACCCCGCCTCGACGAGGCGGTTCTAACGAGTACCCACAATCTATTGTTTGGGCAAAAATAAGAAAAATAATGTACACCCCTGTAAACCCCAGTTTTACTATATAAAAGTGGGGTTTAAGAGGGTCAAAATTATATAGGCGTGTTTTCGTGATGTAACGAATACGACCCGCTAGCGTTTTGAAAAAAAAAGCTAATACTTGTATAAAAAAAAACAACACAAAAACTTCAGTTTCCTTGGTGTGTTTGTTGCTTCTAAATGGACTCTCTTTTCATAATTTCTTGATCTAAGCTTACCAATCGCAGCTTCAAGCGTACGATTCATGCATCTAAAATTATCTTACTGTATCAAATTTAGTTGCAGTTAACCAATTTTGCCTAGCGACCGATAAATGGGACATTGACAAACATAGTGGACCCAGATCGGACGCCGCAGAACGCGGCGTCCGAATAGCGTCTACACTGTTTGCATTAAGTATAGGATTACTATAAAACATGCTAATAATAAAAACTACCCTGACACCCATTCGACTGGAAATGGACCTGTCCAAAAGTTGAGGAAAGAGAGTTCACTCGGCATAAACGGACCACATAAATATGTTTTTGCAGTTCTCGAAATGGAACTGGAGCACGGTGTATTCGAAAACGATACTGGCCACGAAAACGATCAATGTGTTGTCATAAACCGTAACATCGGTGACTT
The DNA here is from genome assembly GCA_964016985.1 of Anodontia alba. NCBI lineage: Eukaryota > Metazoa > Mollusca > Bivalvia > Lucinida > Lucinidae > Anodontia > Anodontia alba. Next base: position 26,035,991 of record OZ024834.1, read on the forward strand.
AGATAGCAATGTGGAGGACGACCGGGCAGATGAATACATCGACGTCATTGACGGAAAACCACGAAGAATTAAACGACCACTCAAACAGAAGATGGATAGCTTAAGAGACGAGGAGATCCCAGAATTGGTAGGTGTGGTGATTTATATTGTTTTGTCTGTAGTGTATGCAATGTCAGTTAGCATTATAACCATTTACCATTTATATCCAGGGCCCAATTGTTCAAAACTAACGATGTCGTTAGTTAACGATTCGTTGAAATTTACATTGAGTGATACGCAAATATGCTGAAATTTTTTGCTGAAAAAATGTGAGTAGCTTTTGCAGTGCAAAAGCTACTCACATTTTTTCTGCAAAAAATGTCAGAATATTGTATATTGAATCCGCTAAAACAGTTAACGAAATGAGCCTTAACGAGCTCGTTAAGCTAACGACGCTTTGAACAACCGGGCCCAGGTGACGAGATAGGCTTCGTAGTTTTTCCGCCATTTTTGACGAGAGACAATTTTTGTGTCTTCCGGTTTACTTTCCGGTATAGCAATACACTTCTGCTCTAAAAGTTAACAATTTGCTCCCAAGAGGAGTAAACATCCTTTCTTTTCAGACCAGAACCTTTTCCGAAGAGAGCACTCATTTTACAGAAATGATTTCCTTGAATGTGTACCAAGTCCCTTAAATGTTAATCTTCACTACAGTTTACCTTGTATCTAAGTGTGGTTTCTTATATTCACTGTTTGTTGTGTGAATGTATAGAACATAAATGTAAGTTAACATTAGTAAGTAAACGATATGTTTATAAACCATTACTCTGAAGTGTTATTTTTTTCCAAACTGTTTCGTTGGACCATACATCGAGCTTCTTGAAAGATCCAGCCCTACTGCATTCTTTATACCACAACAATTTTAACTTGGCCAAAATATTAAAACGAATGTAATGGTCTATGTTAAAAGCTGTGGTAATGAATACATTTCAGTGGTACTGATCTTGAAAGCCCTCTCTAAAAGGGTCGAAAATTCTTTCCTTTTAGCGTAGACCAAAGGAGAAAATTATGTCCTTTTAGAGTAGACCTTGTTTTAGAAGGGACTTAGTATGCAATTAGGAAAACAAGCAGAAAATTACAAAACTGTCTCGCTTGTGAAACAGCAGGCTGTTCTTGAGTGTATCCAGTTTCGTTTAAATAAGAACCCAGCTAGCATTCTACGTAAATCTACATCGGGCCGTCATCGGCCCGTCAGCTACCCTGACGGGCCGATGACGGCCCGATATAGATTTACGTAGAATGCTGACTGGGAACAAGACTATTGCAAAGTTAGAAGCGACAACAATACTTCTGTGCATTAAAGGCTGTTTTCGTGTCAATGCACAAACAATGGCATTAATCTTTTGTTCAAATCCGTAAATATTTGCTGCCATCGCTTCTATAAGGTACACAGACAGACAGAGAGAGAGAGAGAGAGACCCAGTCAGCATTCTACGTAAATCTATATCGGGCCGTCATCTGCCCGTCAGGGTAGCTGACGGGCCGATGACGGCCCGATGTAGATTTACGTAGAATGCTAGCTGGGGAGAGAGAAAGAGAGAGAGAGAGAGATTTCAGTTTTGTCCACGCAGAATAGTTTTGTGTTGCTTTTATACAACGCATCTTTACCTATTAACGCACAGTGAACTCTTTCATATCAATCTGCATATAGGTTTATTCTCAGTTTAAATGGAGTTTAGTTTAGTTTTCTTATCACTTTTACAAACATCATTTTGTTTAATGCACAGTGTATAGCCTATCGGGACCTATGTCTTTAAGTGTACCTGGCTTCTGTGACCAAATGGTCAATATTTTCGCTTTGCAAACACATTGCTGGTGAGTAGAGCCCTGTCCCAGCTGCTGGAATTCTTTCAACTGCGTTGGCTGATTTAGTTGAATAGGTTTGTGTATTTCTTATGACATCGGCAGTTCAGTTTTATTAGGCCAGTTGGGGCAGACAGAAAAGATTATCAGCGGAGTTTTTGCATATATATGTTAGTTCTCTCCCAGTTAGCATTGTACATGTATTTATAGCGGGCCGTTATCGGCGGGGTAGCTGACGGGCCGATAACGGCCCGCTATAGATTTATAAAGAATGCTAGCAGGGCTGTGTTTGCTTTATTGAAAATTCTAATATATTATTATTAATTCCGTCTAGGTTTCCGAGCAAAACATACTACCTTTTGATGTTTCCTGGGCCCCTGGTGGCATACGTGTAGGTGGAGACAGAATGCACCAAATGTACCTTGATCGGATGGCTAAGCATGTCTCGGAAGTGACACGGCGGAAATTGTTGGCAGGATTTAGAGAAGAAACGCATGCACGTGATGAAAACACGAACTTGTTTGATGAAGTGTCTCAGCACGTTTTATATTATCAGAGCAGGTCAGTACCTTATCAACTAATTAGAACTGTGTACCCAGCGGACACATGGCAATTTCGCATCAGCGTCGAGCCAACGTCATCATGTTGCTTCCACGTTGATGCGACGTTGTTTAGATGTTGCGTGCTCGCTGGGTATAGTTTGGAGTGGATGATAGTTATATATCTTCCGGGATATAACATGTTGGTCACTTGTTTTAGAAAGAAATTAATTCAAATGCACGCACAGTAAATGCAGTGGATATTTTCCTGGATTTGTTACAGGTCGTTTATTATTTAGTCTGTGTACAGCTGCTAACAGAGAATGCATTACCAGCATAAAACCTAAACACCTATATTGTCGTGCAAACATTCTTTGTCTAAGCTACTCTTTGACCTTTGTGTAAATAAATGTTGTTCGCTCACCTGAGCATGTAGTGCTCAAGGTGAGCTATTTTGATAGACCAGTTGTCCGTCGTCCGTCGTCTGATAACATTTGACATCTCTTCCTTAATCACTGAGCTAATTTTGACCAAATGTCACAGAAATGATCCTTGGGTGATACCGACTGAAAATTGTTCAAAGATTTGGAATCCTTGCAGGATTCTCGTTGCCATGGCAGCCAAAAGGAAAGAAAAACTTTAATGATTTTCTTATCAGAAACCACTGGAGCGATTTCAATATAATTTGACAGAAATGTTCCTTTGGTGACCTTCTATCAAGATTGTTCAAGCCATTATGTTTCGGCAAAAAAACATGACCGCCAGGGGGGCGGGGTTTATTTTCCTCTATATATCTATCTAGAAAATTAAAAAAAAATCTTTTCGTCCGAAACCGCTGGACCGATTTCAATACAATATTTTAACTTGAAATAGTAATTTACCTTTGGTATCTATTTTACCTGTTAAATAAAAAACAAAACAAAAGAAAAAAAAAGCTTGAAGAAAACTTTGCATTAGTTTTCCGCGTATTCTTTCAGGTCCAGAAATTTTCAAGGTCGTCAGGACACACTTCAGCTTATTAAGTCCTATGTCCGGTCCATGTGCCACTCTGTGTTAGCTGTTCATGGAATACCCGGATGTGGTAAATCTAGTCTACTTGCAAAAGCAGCGAGAGAAACACATAAGTGGATAAAAACGTAAGTATTTAGTCAGGCTGTCGCGTAGTCGCTGACCGCTGTTTAAGGTCGTTTAGAAGTTCCTTTCCACTTAAAATTTAGTCGATATTTTGTGTAAATGAACCCATGTTGTCGGGAACTGGTTTTCTTAAACGTCTAGCTATGTCCGTGTTACAGAATGAGAAACGTCAGACAATAAGAGACGCATTGAACATTGTAGAACTTCATTCAGCTTTAAAAATAACGCTTACCGTGGAAACAAAAGTAAAACACAAAAAGAACGAAACTAGGAGTTTCAGTTTCATTCTGACTCTTCATAGACAATAATATTGTTTGCAAAACTGCATACCTGAATAAGTCTGTGTAGTTAGTCAACGTAGAAAACAAATGCATTAAACCCATTGTAGACTAAATAGACTCACAACACTACATATTGGAAGAGTCCGTTTTCATATATTAGGCTATGTTATTTAGATATTCCTAGAGAAAAATGGCTACTTGCAAACAATGGAGACCCTGATCAGACGCCGCCTTTTGCGGTGTCTGATCTGGGTCTGCACTGTTCGCCAATTATCCTTTTAGGGGTCTCCAGATTATAATGGGTTAATAGTGGTTTAGATTTATCTCAAAGAACAGCTTATGAACATAAAACGTGGCGTTTTGACATTATCTGAGCTCACTGTTTTATATCCTATGCAAACAATACACAAAATCATTTATGATAATGAAAAGAATATGAGCTACATACAATGACCATTCACGTTTCTTCGTTTGTTGGTCGGACAAGTAAACCATAAATTGCTTTGCAGTACTTGATCATCTTGTTAACTCAAATATCAAACAGTAATGGGTATAGTGACAAACGGTTGATTGTCTCAGGCTATAAGTTAACAGCTTGTATATATAGTAAACCTCGTTACAACGACAGCATTCGTTCCGAAAGATGTTGCGATTAAAATGAATTTGCTGTTGTAAATACTCCTTAATGGGCAGAATGATATGTAAGAAAAACCTTGTTGTATTCATATTTACTTATAGAACATATGTTTTGGAAATTTGTTAGAATCGCGTCAGTGAGACGATTCTAACAAATATCAAAAACATATGTTGCTTGAAGATTTAATGCAATATTCTTGCATAGTTTCTCATTAATTGTCACCTCTTGAGCAAAGGTTTCGTGACATTCAAATTGTCATTATAATGAAATTTGTCATTGTATAGAGTGTCGGTATAAAGAGGGTTAACTGTATCATCAAATTTTATCACAATAACCGCCTCGTCGAGGCGTTCTAACGAGTACCCACAATCTGTGTTTTTTTAGCAAAATAAAAAAATAATGTGTACCTCTGTAAACCCCAGTTTTACTATATAAAAGTGGGGTTCAAGGGTGTCAAAATTATAAAGGCATGTTTTCGTGATGAGTTGTTTTTGTCCCCCGTCTGAAAAGAGATCTATTCTGAAAAGGAAGGAATTTGCTCCCAAAGGAACAAAATCCGTTTCTTTTTAGAGTAGAGTCCTTCTCAGAAGGGGTTTGGTGTACAGGAAAGCAGAAAGGAAGTCAAAAAAGTTCTCCCCTTTGGAAAATGGCCGGAGATCTACCAGGGCCCGATTGTTCATAACTTAACGAAGTTGTAAGTCCTGAACAGAAACATACAGACACCACCCAAATACTTCAATGTTGGTACACGCTTAGGTCAGATCCTCCATACTCGACTAAGAATGGACTGCAGTTCACTAAACTCTGATCTCTACAGAAACATATCATTCCCAGCCCATCTTGTCGCTGTGGAGGATGTAAAAGCGTGCAACATTTCTTCTTCAGTTGTCCTAACTACACGGTTGCAAGGGAAAGATACTTACCGGCCGATTTACGCAGTTACTCAGTTAAAGATCTTCTGCACGGCAAAACAAACATAACATCTCAGGAAAATGAAGCCCTTTTCTTGCAAGTACAGGATTTCATCATCAAGTCTGGAAGATTTGTATAGCATATCCAGTCATCAACCGTTGGCTAACGTACTAAATGGCACTTCTACATATTTAACGCACAGCTTTTGACCCCATACATATTTAAGCACGGGCGTCAGTCGGTCAAAATCTGTCTCTCTCTCTCTCTCTCTCTCTCTCTCTCTCTCTCTCTCTCTCTCTCTATTTCTCTGTCATGTTCGCTTGTTCAAAATGTCCAACAATATTCATTTTTAGTTATGCCGTTCAGTTATGTTGTATACGAATTTGTTCCCAGGAGATGACATTTATAAGCATTACAGCTTACAGTCACATCCTATTCGACATGTCTGTTTTATCGATGTAACTTTATACGAGCTTTAAAATAAATATTGTATAAACCAAGTTGTAAGCTAACGTGACGTTGAAATTTCTATGTTCAAATATGGCAAATATATTGATATGTTTTGCTGAAAAAAAATGTAAGTAGCTTGCGAACCTTTTTGCAAAAAAAGTGTATTTGAAGTTACCTTAGCTACAATAGGTAACGAGTTTGCCATTAACAAGCTCGTTAAGCTAACAATAATTTGTACAGCTGGGCCCTGGTGTATATGGTCTCCTTAATTCTCGACTAACACAATTGTGTGTTTCTATATTTCAGCAGTAATATTGCTGTGGTTGTTCGGTCAGTCGGTGCAACTAAGGACTCCACAAACATCAGGAAACTTCTTCTCAACCTATGTAAACAGTTGTGTGTAGTGTTTGACAATGATATGTCGGAAGTTCCAACGGTAAAGTCTTATTTGTTTACTCAAGAAACCTCCTTGTAAAGCGATTGTTAGACAGCGATCAGCGTAAAAATAGATCAGCGTACACAATGTGTTCAGTGCCTACATTGTTCGCATATGAAAAAGCGTATACAATCTTATTAATGTCTATGTTGTTTGCATATGAAAAAAGATATGACGGAGTCTACGAAGTGCCACACTCACAGATCAAGAACAGCCAGAAGCAGAACATATAACTAAACGACCACCTCGTGACGAGATCCCTCTCCCCCAAATGAGATAATCAAATTGTTAAAACGGACAAAACAAACACAAGAACAAGGCACCAAACAGGATGGAACAAAATAAACTCCGCAGCTGGGGCCTGAAAGTAATATAAAGAACGAACAATATCGGAACCACAACTTTTGAACAGCTGGCGTCTTTGAAAATACCGAAAAGTACTGATATTTTTCTTATTCCTCCACAAAAAAATATATGTTGTGGGTACTCATTAGAAGTGCCTCGCCGAAGCGCTTCTAAAGGGTACCCACAACATATGCTTTTGTGGAGAAATAAGAAAATATGATTAGAATACCCTCCTCCCCCCTCTTATCTGGAGCAATGTAGAATAATAAAAAAGAACTTTTTGGGACTGGCAATAGCTGATCTTAAATAGCGGATTAGTCCTGTTTTTGAGTAGTCTTAATAGCGGAATTGTACTGTTTATCTAATTATTTGGTTCTTGTAGCGGCTTTCGAATTCAACCAGTCCCAGTCAGCATTCTACGTAAATCTATATCGGGCCGTCATCGGCCCGTCAGGGTAGCTGACGGGCCGATGACGGCCTGATGTAGATTTAGGTAGAATGCTAGCTGGGGTGTTTCCTCAAAGAAAAACAATTCAGTTACAACTGCAACTGCAATAAACCAATGATGATTGCTTTTAACTTCATTTTAGCTTCTCACTCAAACATTTGAAATACAGTTGTGACGGACAGGCGTCGTCTAGCAGCACACATCAACTGCTACATCTGTGGCAAACATCAGCCAGTAGACGTCTTTAACTGAAGCTTTCTTTTGGGAACAGAAATATATATTTATTAGGTTAAATAGAGAATAAAACGTATTGGTGGTAATACTGAGTTCTCGGAACAGTTACAAAAGATTGTCATCCATTACAAAAAGATGTGTTATGTTCTTTTGTGTCTTGTTTCTTGTTCTGATGCTAACGGTCATCATCTCATTTGGGCCCATTGTGATATATTTGAAAATGGAGTTCTGCTCATGTATACGCTAGAGGGCGTAAGCAGTGTTGCAAACTTCATGACCTATAAAGTCTCAGAAAAACCGAGACTCCCATTTTCTAATCTGTAGTGTGTTCTTCGTTTCTAAAGGCAATCTTTTTGACGTTTATTTCACTAAACTGCTGCTGGTGTTAGTGCCATGTTGCGGCGGTAAAACGTCTCCCTGTACATCACCATAGTGCAGATTATATTCCATTTCGTTTGGGATCATTGGGCCCATTGTGGTATCTTTGAAAATGGAGTTCTGCTCATTTATACGCTAGAGGGCATAAGCAGTGTTGCAAGCTTCATTACTGTTTATGATGAGTCTCAATAAAACCAAGACTCCCATTTTCTTATCTGCAGTGTGTTTTTTGTTTCCAAAGGCAATCTTTTTTACGTTTATTTCCATCTTTGCTTTCAGTCTTGTTATTGACTATGCTTTCATGTGTTTTGTCTTATTGCATTAATGTCTACGCTACTTTCGGAAATAAGAGCGGTGTTTCGCGCAAGTAAAACTTAGTTAGTCTTACTCTTTGTTGCTTTGTGGTTTATTCTACGAGGCGATTTGTTTTATGTCTTACCTTGTGTCATTTTGTTCTTGTGTTTTTCAGTCCTTTTAGCATTGCGATTACCTCGCTTGGGGAAGAGAGAGCTAATCTTAGTGCTTTTCGTACGTTTGTTCGATTTGTGCTTGTTTAGATTTGTCGGTTTTCTCTACCTCTTCGTGTCTGGAAAGGCCTGCGGTTTGTAATTGTAGCACTCCCTGGACTTTTCTCTTACCTTTTTTTGTTTAAGTTCCCACCCTGCTGACAGAAGTTTTTATTGCTGACCGTTCGAAGACCGCCCACTCGTTGCAGTTCTTCTTTGTTCTACGCCCGTTATTGTACCTCGTACTTGTGTACGTACTGGTTTGTCATTATTTGTTTCTTTCATGCCTCGGGAAGGAGAAGCTTCATGATCGTGACCTTTTCTGGGTAATTTCATTTATATTTTTAGATTTAGTAAGATACTGAATTTGAGTAAGATACTGAATGTGAGTATCGATTTTTGAATTTAATTGGTTGATTTATTTTCAGGATTACCTTGGACTTATTAACGACTTTAACTTGCGGATAGGACAGGCAACAGAACGGAAGCCCTTGGTGATTTACATTGATGCCTTAGATCGACTTAATGGTATGTTTATAATTTACCCTCTTGGGTTCACGTTATGTCTTTCTACGTACATATAAACCCTATTATTATTGGTTAGAAGGTATGCTGCATCATAGATGAAACCTAGTCAGCAATAGTCAGGTGCCAACCTTCTAAACGAGCCAGCGCACGACAAAACCTACAATAAGACCTGTTCGACCAGAGAAGATCAGCTTGTGCATCCGCGCAGTCTGATCAGATTCGTCGCTGGTTGCATGTGCCCTCTACAGCATCCAGGCTATTCAAAGAGGAATAAATGAGAACCCTTGCCATACTGGGTGGATGCACACGCAGATATGGGTCTTTGCTGGTTGCACAGGTCTTATTGTAGGTTTTGCTGGTTACACAGGTCTTATTGTAGGTTTTGTTTAACAGATTTAGGAAGGGTCCGTCATTCAGTCTGATGCCCAATTTTCCGTCGTGCAATTAAAGAGGGAAGCAAAGTTATGAATTATCATTCGGCTAAAAACATGCATGCAGTTTGTCACTTAACATTCATGTTGAAATATTGCCAGTAATCCATCTGAATGTATAGACTAAGTCGGCATACGTTCTGGTTCTGTTTTGAATTGTTGTTGATAAATATATAGAGTTGAGCTATCATTATAACTTAAAATGTTAACCAGACGAGTGTAGGTCGTATACGCAACAAAAGCTATTTTTCATTAATGAATACGTCTCTGGTAGGTAACTGTTAAATCATAATGAAATGATTTATAAAAACTCAATTCACGTAAGTAGTATAGGGTGGCACTACACTACTCGCGTATATTTTCCTGTAAATTATAAAATTATAATAACGGTTGAAAACTATTCAACAATGTTTTATGAACGTTTCTTTGATGTTCCATATATCAGAACGTACATTTTGTTATATTTTCCTTCAAAGCACACATTCTACAGTTTCTTATATACAGTCGACTCTCGTTATCTCGAACTCCAAGGGACTCTCTGAAATACTTCGAGATATCCGTACTTCGACATATCAGATTTGCAGACTTGAGGAGAAAATAAATCGAACAACCGCATTTAACAAATGTATATGTAATTGGACTCTTGAAGTTAGACATATGTTGAAAATATTGTGGGAAAGAGGAGAAATTGCTCCTTAGGAGCAATTTCTCCTCTTTTCCACAATATTTTGTTACTTGTTATTAGATTTTCATTTTTAAGCAGGGACCAGATTTTCACTTCGAGATAAGCGGTTATTCGAGATAAGCGAGGTCGAGATAACGAGAGTCAACTGTATATGTGGGCATTCAGTTTGTGTATGTGCTTTATATTTCAGATGATCATGATGGTCGCAAGATGTCATGGTTACCAAAATCTTTACCGGATCACGTCCACTTGATCGTATCAACACTCACAGATGAAAAGTTTGACTGCATGCCCGGACTGAAGTCTATTTTAGGAGCGGACAGTGATGCATTTGTGGAAATACCGGAACTACCGGAATATGACGCAATGATAATACTTGACCATTGGTATAACGTGAGCCATAGAACCGTTACCGACGAGCAATACGACACGATTGTGAATGCATTCAAGAAATGTCAAACACCATTATTTTTGAGACTGATATTCAATGAGTCGTTGAAATGGACTTCAGACCATGCTGTCTCACTAACAAGATTGCCGGATTCTGTAAAGAGACTGGCAGCTGTAAAATTTGGACAAATGGAGCTAAAATACGGAGAGGCGTTTGTGCGCCGAGCTTTGGGTTATATAACGGCGTCCCGAAACGGAGTTACAGATGAAGAGATGATAGATCTGATTTCGCTTGACGACGCTGTGATGGGTGAGATCGTGTTGCAGTATCATCCCTTTCGACGTCGACTACCTCCAGTTTTATGGTATAGACTTAAGCAGGATCTAAATCACTATTTGACCGATATCAGTGCAGATCATGTGAGGACAGTTCAGTGGTCGCACGGTCATTTTTCTGAGGCAGCAGAGGAACGGTATCTAAATCAACGGGATAAAGCACCATCATACCACAAAGCTATGTCAGAATACTTCCTTGGAGATTGGGTTTCAAAACCAAAACCCTACCCAGGGAATGACAAAGGAGTTCTGAGATATGTGTCTAGTCAACCCTTATTCTGGGAACCTGAAGAAGCCAACGTGGATGGCTCCGACCGTGTTTACAATCTACGCAAAATTAATGAGCTTCCTCACCACTTACTTAGATCGCAACAAACAGCACTATACAAATCAGAAACAATGTGCAATTTTGAATGGGTTCTGGCAAAATTGTGTGGTACCTCGCTGCGCTCTCTTGTAGAGGAATACCATATTGGCTTGGAAGTTGAACCGTCAGATCTGGATCTTAAAATACTCTCTGACACACTACAGCTCTCTGCTACTGCCATTTTACGAGATGCCAGACAACTGGCTGGTCAAGTCGTTGGGCGACTGCAAGGTATCATCGATAGAGATGTCCCTTCGGCCCCCGGGGACCCACCCAGATATCCGTTTTTACACACGTTTCTTGCACAGGCCAAAGAAACGTCAGTACAAACCCTCGTGCCATCGATATGTTGCCTCACAGAACCTGGAGGAATATTATTTGATCTTCTCTCAGGGCATTTAAAGTCGATTACAGCCCTAACTGTTACGACTGACGCACAGAATGCACTTACAGCTTCCGAGGATAACACATTAAAAGTTTGGGACTTAAAGAGTGGAAAGGTTGTTAGTACTTTTGATAATTTTGGAACGAATGTCACCAAAATACGTACAGCTTCTAACAACAGATACGTTATTTCAGTAGAGGGAACTGAGATTAAAATATGGAGCATGCGCACTAGAGAATGTTTATTTGTGATTGACCAGTACGTTGATCCTCCTGTGATTACTGTCGCTGGGGAGGGAAAACTACTTGTTGCGTTGTTTGATGGAGTGAATGTTCTTAGGACTTGGGATCTTGAAGACGGTTTTAAGTTTATCTGTGAAACTAAAATTGACGACAAAAGTGTATTCAGTGATAATTCAGTGGTGCTTGCTCCTGACTCTTACGGAGACTACGTGTTACACGCATTCAGGGGAGGTAATTCGGCAACCATTCAACACGCGAGGAATGGGAAGGTTATCCATGTGCTCAAATGTCATGATACAACGTCATCGGTAACTGCTTTAGCAATAACACGTGACTACATGATTGTTGCGTGCCGACAACAGTACATGAAGTTACACGAAATTCATCAGCTAGAACTCTTTGATGCAAAGAAAGGAAAATATCTTAGGAGTGTCCGTGGCTGCACTCATGATATAATCACAGAGCTTCATATAAACTTGGTAGGTTCACATGCAATTTCGGTGTGCGCTTCAGAAGCTAGCAATTCTTCAAACATTATGATCTGGAATCTGGAAACGGAAGATCATAAACATTTAGCAAGGCATTCTGGTGTTTCAGCTATCAGCGCATGCGCAGATTTCAGGTATTGTCTCACGGCCAGAAAAGGGGACAGTACGCTGAAAATATGGAATATCAGTAAAAATATTAACATACCTTTGCCGAAATTAAGGAAGTCGCTTGGTGTTGCAGAGATACACCCCATGGTTGACAATCCAAGATATGCCATAGCTCGACAAGTTAACCATGGTCCTGTGAGTATCTGGAACGTGGCGAAAGCTAAGTGCCTCACGAAAGCTGTTCGAATAGAACGCGGGCTGTCAGAGTCCTCCGATGTAGTATTGACAAGAAATACTCATGTGATTATTTTGACCGAAAAGGGTCTGAAAGATTCCAAACCAGTATTCAAAACAATAATGCACTATGACCTGAAGATTAAGAAGTATGTAAGAAAGGTAAAAGCGTGTACTATCGTGCCATCGCCTCCTCACGAATATGTCCTTCTCGATGGCGAAACTCTCTTGGGACCGTCTGATAACAGACACCATTTTATCCTATGGAATATAATAACTGGAAAGGAGATGTTTTCAATAAAACAGTCGTTCAAAGATGTAGATAGAAAGGGACATGTAAAAGACTCCGACCTCGAGCATTCCCTTCAGTTGCGTGCTAGCACAGCTAAAATGAGTCCATGGGACAGGCGTAGTGAATCTGAGTCCGAGAGACGAAAGCGACGAGAACGGGACAGAGAGGAGGTGAAACGGAATCTTGAAGAAATATACAAGGAGAAACAGAACGGAATAGAACAGTTTATTATCAGTGGAGATAAGAACATAATTGTTGCATCATACTTTGCTCATCATCTGTGTGTCTTCAACATTGAAACTAAACTGCACACACAAACATTAGAAAATGAAAATTCTATGTTATTTCTCCACGTTGCTGCTCTCACTTATGATGGCAGCCATCTTGTCCACGCAAACTATGACGAGGCATCAAAGATCAGTTACGTCACACTCTGGGATACTACAACGGGGGATGTCAAAAAGAGGTTGAAACATGAGTCAGATGTATTAGCAATTGCTATCACTGATGACGCATCAAGAGTTGTATTTGGTAAAGCAAACACAGAATTAAGAATATGGGACCCTTATAAAACTGGTTCTCGCTCAATGAAGAAAATAAAAGGATATGAGAGTTTAGAATTTGATGTTAATAGCAAAATTTTCCTTTTAAATAAAGGTGAACGTGCTGTTGTTTTCGCTGGTGACATATCACTTTGGGATTTAGAACAAGCCAGTCTGCTGGCCGTGTTTACACCAGATACAAGGATTGAGTGTCTCAATGTAGTAATGAACGGAAAATTAATCACCTTTGGTGTACACGATTTTCCGGACCTCGTGATATTGAAAATGTCAGGCAAAGGCGTCAAACCACTACTTGATACAGAACATGAAGATCTGTTTGGTGAGACTACAGGCGATACTTCAGATGAAGAGGACGAAGATGATGATATTGATTCGTGAATGAATGTGAATTTAACTTCACGACTTGAGAGCAGTGATGACATGAATAGTTTACTGGTTGTTCAAAGTGCGTGTATCTTAAACGGTTTGTCTCATCAAGGATTAATCGTACAAGCAGGAGTATCTCTACATATAATTTAGGTATTTTATCTTTAACTCTCTCACTGCCACAGGCGATAATAATAGGCTTTTGCAAGCAACATAGATCCAGATGAGACGGCTCATCTGGATCTATGCTGTTTGACATTCAGTTTTAATTTTACATATAAATTTCTTTACAAGCGATAGTTTGTTAGAAAAAAAACGACAAATATCGTCTGAAATGATGTGGCACCGAAAGAGTTAAAAGGAATGAACACACTTTCAGGAGAGGTAACATTGTCAGTTTTGTTTCTGTCCCCTTCTGAAAAGGGTCTACTCTAAAAGGAAACGATCGGGAGCATTCTTTCCTTTTAGAGTAGAAAAGGAGCAAATTTAAAAGGATCTGCTCCACAAGGAAAGAGTTCGCTCCAGTCGAGAACAAATTATTTTCTTTTCGAGTAAAAAGGGAGTATATTATTTCCTTTAAGGGTATACTGGTTATCACGCGGGATGTAATGTGTAGGAAATCAAACAAAAATGGCAGAAAATCTAAAGTTTGTATCAAATCACCTTGAGACAAATGGACTTGAAAGGTTTTGCCTTCATTTCGCTACCTGAATATGTCAGATATTGCACGTGCGATCAACGAAGATTCATGTCAACTTGCGCAATCGGATATTCTGATCACAGTCTTCACTGGACGTTTGGTGGATAAACGTCTTCTTCGGTGGAACAGCTAACACTCTGGTCAGTCTGGGTGGATGAGCAAAGCGATGTCGCATATAACATAATAACAGTTTTTACTTGTGTGTCAAAAACAGAACCACAAATACACGGATTACAACTGATACGGAAAAGTAACCAAAGAATATTCTGTTATTTCAGTTGGGCCGCCGGCTGATAAAAAAGTCCTGAGGGCATATACTAATGGCGAAGCCCCAGGCTAGTTTGCGCAGCCATGCGCCGGGTCAAGATCTTTACAATTATTCCTATAGCTTGAACAATTCCCTTATACTGTGTAGGCGAATAGCGAAGATCCTGACCAGACTGCGCGGACGCTGAACGCATACATGTACGTTCTAATGTCCCTTTTCTCAGCCGCCAGTGCAATTACAAGCCTCAGAACAGCCTGCGCTTAGCTCCAGATATGGCTCTTTTTTCAACCGAAAATTATTGCTAGTTATCTTATTTCTTGACAAAAGCATGTTGTGTATACTCATTTGAGGCGCTTCTAATGAGTACCCACAACATGTGTTACTGTCGAGAAATGAGAAAAATATTATGTGGATAAACCCGTTTAATTGTAGCATCTGCTTTTCCTGAATCTTAAAGGCTCCATATTCCTCAAAAATAGACATTTTATTATCCAAGAAAAGTTTAATAAATTGATATATGGCATTAATATTATCATAAAATGTGGTACCTGACAATCTGCAGAATTCCAGTCAGTCTCTCGTTTTTGAACTGGATCACTGGATCAAAATGAGATCTGATTGGCTGTAAATTAGAAGTGGGCATGGCATCTTAATTTATCCAGCCTGGAAAGGGTTAATACCATATATCAATTTATTAAACCTTTCTTGGATAAAAATGTCTATTTTTGGGGAATATGGAGCCTTTAAGAACCTTTTCATCAATGTAGTCTACATTATTACAAACATTCATATGCGGGATGAACCGTGTCTTCTTTGTCCGCATATAAAGAACCTTGACCTTGCTCAAATTGCGTTACGCAAGTTCCGTATTTACCCTTAATACAGACAACCCTCTTTATACCGACACTCGATACAACGACAAAATTCGTTGTAATGACAATTTGACTGTCACGAAACCTTCGCCTAAGCGATAACAATTAGTCACAAATTATGCAGAAATATTGTAGTTAATACTTTAAAAAAACATATGTTTTGGATATTTGTTAGAATCGCCTCACTGAGGCGATTCTAACAAATATCCAAAACATATGTTCTGTGGGTAAATAAGAACAAAACAAGACATTTCTTAAATAGCAATATGCTCATTAAGTATTCTGTAAAACAGCAAATTCATTTTAATGGCAACTTCTTTGGGAACAAATGCTGTCGTTGTAACGAGGGTTCACTGTATTCAACCTAACTCCTCACCATACTTGTCCTTATCTATAAATGTGTTTGAAATATAGCAGCAAACATTGTAGACCCTGATCAGACGCCGCGTTCTGTAGCGTTTGATCTGGCTGTACATTGCTTGCTGAGGCGTATCTGTCTCATACTTTGAATAATTACAGTACTTTAAATTTGTCGTTGCCGTCCGGATAATTAGATTATCGTCTAAAAAAAGAGCCGTTTTAAAATTCATGTGAAAAAGGAGCTGCTGTGCTTCAGTTTGCAATTTTAACAACGCATTTGTTTTCTAATCAGTTAAAGCATTTCTGTGATACTTTGTAAATATTTTATTCATGCAGGTCTATTATTTATAGCAAGCGTCTTAACGTCGTCTTTATCGGCATTATGTAATATTGTACCGTGAGTGACGTTTGTCTGCATTCGAGAATGTGTGTGTGTGTGTGTGTGTTGGTTAATGCAGACCATCCCATCGAAACGCACGTTTTCGCCATAAACATAATAAAATCACAAGGTTTACGCAAACAGTGCCCCCAGTAAACACTCAACATCGTAACAACGTCTCCGCAACACCGAACCGACGTCGTTGCAATGTTGTGTTTTTGCTGATACGGCCTTAGTCATGCGAGAATTCGGTTTCGAATATTACTGGAAAATGGTATTCCAACAGCAAGCTTTCATTGTTTTCAAACGTTACGCATCGAAACGCTATAGAATTTTATATTGTTTTGTAGCTTGCTACGCATGTTGATGATCATGCATCCCAGCGGGCACGCAATATTGAGACGACAATTCAACATCAATGCAACGTCATGACGTCATGATGTGACGTTGTATTAACGCCATATGCCTGCAGGGATGGGAATTTGTTTTGTTAAACCTTGATCAATGTTATCTGTTTGTTGATTTCGTTTTATATTTAAGATTATTTATACCACAATGCAGTATTGATATACATGTGATAAATTTTGAGTTCGGTCTGTTACAGTTATATAATTACAGTAAAATAATCGTATACCGCTGCTACTGGAACTAATGAATAAAGATAAATGAATATAAATAAAGTGACTTAGCGTCAAAAAAGGAACCTTTGGACATGTGAGCTCGGAGAAGATTCTGATCAGACTGCGCATCCGCGCAGTCTGATCAGAATCTTCGCTGAGCGCATTTCGGATAGCCAAAGAAGCAAAGTTTGTTTATGTGGACAACAAATACTCTGATCAGGCAGCGTGGATGCGCATGCTAATTTGAGCCTTTGTCGGGCGGCACATGTTAACAGGTACGTTTTCTCACGTTGCGACTCAAATTAATTTGCTGCCATCTTGCAAATTGAGATAATTTTTGGAGTAGTTCAGTTGTCTCCGTAGTATTTGAAATCTTGGAGCTTGCTCTTCAATGAAAGAACTGGGGTGGGGAACGGGTGAGTAAATTCTATTCTTAAAGAATAGCCACCCTAATGAGAAGAGGGGTAAATTCAGCAAACGACAAGTAAATATTTATAAATGTTTTCCTTATTTTTCTCAGAAAATAGGATGTGACATTTCATGCATTTGCATGAAACGTCAATCCTTATTTTCTGTGAAAAATAAATGAAAAAAAAATTCAAAATGCCGGCTGCCAAATTATTTTCCACCATGCTAGGCGTTAATCAGAGTTATTTCTTTTTTTTTTTTTATCTTGAATATATTTATTATTGCTTTACTGCTTGTTATTATTTTTGTATTATTTTTTGCAGTTGATATTTCTTACTTTGCTCAATAAACATAAAATGTTCTTTTCGTTTAATTTTATCTCTCCAACAGAAACACACACAAAAAAAAAAATAAATAAATAAAATAGTGTTGTCCATATGTTTTCAGCATGACTGTGATTGTTTGATTCTGGCCTTCAGTCATTCCGTCAACATTTAAGGTTTTACAAGAGTTATGCCTCTTTGTAATTCTTTAAATAAGGTATTTGTATTATGCTCTATAACTAAACTAGGCCTTGTCCGATTTTGTTCAGATTTTCAACACACCTCGACTATCAGACAATGCACGTGATAGGAAAAAAGGGGCAGCAAAATTAGTACTCCAAGAGTTATGCTTCTTTGTATAAGATGTATTATGATTGAATTTATCAAAACTATTTAATTATTTAGAGAAATAGAATTTTGTTATTTTTTTGTCAAAACTGCAGTAAATTTTCGCCATATGGGTGTATAGAAATGTTGATTATTAGGTATATTTAAGTTTGCTTTACATCCTTAAGACTTTCTTGCATTTTACGTATTTTAATGCCGTTCTGTTGCGTATCTCATAGACGTTAGTTGATGGGTTAGAATGATTTTCTCAGTACTACTAGGGCCTAGAACAACTTTGAAGAAAATGCCTAGGAGGTACATCTTTGAAGCGCCAGAACTCTAATACCACCCTTCTGACTTCAGTTTTTCATTGTTTTATAACTTTTACAATGAAACGGGAAAGCAAACTGCAGAATTTTGAGAAAATCCATTGTTGGGATAACAGTTGCACCAGGTGTCAGTAGTGACCTTAAAGCCGAGTGATTCCAGACAGGAACGTATTTTTCTATCTGCCCCTCACACCCATGATAGATTCTTTTTCTTGCACACCTTTATTTCTGAACGTAGATTTTTTAATAATGCAGTCACTTCGGTTGCTGATGTGTGCCATATTGTGATGACATTATTGTGGCGTTCAATGACGTCATTACGTTCAGTGACGTAAACCTTAAGGATTGCGTACGTGACCTCCTTTACAACCAGTGCATATCAAATAAGCGAGAATTCTCGATTTTTATCTTACCCTGGACAGGATAAGAATTACATCCAGGATTTCTTTATCTGGTGTGCAAGAATTTGTTCAATCGTCTCCACTTAGAGTGGTTGTTCTTAACACAAACATTACAGACATATTAAAGATGTGCATGTCATTACGAAAACACACCTATTCAAATATATAGAAAATTTCTCCTCCAAAAATTTAAACTTTTCAGATACAAAAACTGTGATATTTTTCATATTTCTGCTCGAAACATAGATTCTGGGTACTCGTTAGAACCGCCTCGGCGAGGCGGTTCTAACGAGCACCCACAATCCATGTTTTGAGCAGAAATAAGAAAAATAACTTATACCCCTGCAAACCCCAGTTTTACTATATAAAAGTGGGGTTTAGGGGGGTCAAAATTAGATAGGCATGTTTTCGTGATGTGAAATTTAGACTTAGCGATTTTACGACAGCTGCACCTAGTTTTGGTCACGTTATATACATGTACCATTAGTACAAATTTCCGTCTGTTCGTCCATTCATTACGTTTTGATTTTTTGAGCGTGAGGAGATGGGATGGGGAGGGGTATCTAATAAGCACTGCGTACTGACATTTCTCGTTGCAATAGGTTTTGAAATGCTAGTCACCCTGTTAGTTATCAGTCTGGTGCCTGTCAGTGTTTTCTAATACTCGTTGTCCTAGTTCGCGGGTTGTGTGGCGTTAGTCAACATTATAAGGCAAACTGTGCTTGAAGAAGTGTCAAAGATACAAATAAAGTTACCCATGCAGGAAAGGCCACAACCATAAAGTACTGAAAGAAAAAAACTGTGGAACAAACAATACCAAGACGCAGAGGCACAGTAGCAATTACCGATACACTCGTATAAACAAAGAAGAACTGGACAAGTCAGCAGAAACAACTAATACGGGGCTTAAACAAGTTTTACATAGTCGCAACCTCGCCTTTAATTCTGATCCCAGCAGACACACAAGGTTAAAACAACATCGATTCAACGTTGAATCAACGTTGAATCGACGTTGTTTCAACCTTGTGTGCCCGCTGGGGATACAGCTCAAGATTGCAAACATGTATAAGGTCTGTGTAACATCCTCTGTCGCATCAGTGAAACTTTATAGTTAAACACAAACTATCATAAAACAAAGTAAAGGGTTCAGTGACAATCTGAAATCAGAGCAAACGAAAAAAACAAGCTGGACTACGATGAATCCGATCTCAGACAGCAATAGTCAGGCGCAAACATTCTAAAACAGACCGAGAAAGAAACCGCCATTTTGTCTGAGGCCTAACGCACCGTTTTGCAATTTAAGAAGGACACGTTATCAACAATAATATGGTTAAAACCATGTATGCAGTTATTCGCATAACAGTCATATTATAGCGTTTTCTTTTTGTTTTGTTTTTGTTTTGTTTTTTTAATCAACTAACAATCTTTTGTATTGTTCCGAAAAGTAAGTATAATCAACAATCTTTAAAAATTTATAGACTAAGTCGTCAAAACTATGGGTTCGATAGACCTTCCTACAGAAATTTCAAGCCAAAATTATGTTTATAAATTAATTCAGAATGACGACGATAAAACATAGAAAAATGAGTTTATGATATGAATTCCCTGTTTAAGAAGTTTAACAAATAAAATTGTATTCCAATTATTAAATTCACTCTGGCAAAACGAAAAACAAAACTGTTTGTAACGCAAAGGAAATCGTTTAGAGATTATATCATTAGATATTGATAAATTAAAATTCAGAAAGTGAGCTTCTGTATCAGAGGCATTAGCTTTATTTGACTGAAGTTATTCTGGAAAATTTTACCCATCGTTTGGTCAAAATAATCATATAGGGTTATTTATACTGATATTGGTGAATATTGTCCTGAGTTGGATATCGAAGGACACGAGCTTGCAAATGTCCGTAGATATGCCAACGAGGGACAATATCCGCGAGTATGAGTGCAACAACCCTTTTATTATATAGCTATAAATAGTTTTGCTCGATTAAATGTTTAAGAGACAAAATTATATGAAAATTCTTTGTCTGATATCAATTCTAACAACAGTGCAAAATTGATATTACAAAAGCGATATCATTTTTGCACTAGTGCGATATCATAGAAGAAGAATTTTATTCCAATGCAATAGGCTAAATAGCCCTTGAGCATAGACATGTACAAACATGCATATAAACAAATATGATAGGCTTACATACAAATACAAGTTTCATCACAGTAATTACCTAACCTAACATAGAAAGTGAAGTTTATCATTCTTCATGTTTGACATTTTGGTATCTCACTGCCATATAATGCTAAGATTGAGAACACACACTCACATGCACACGCACACGCACACGCACACACACACACACACACAAAACATATTTGGAGAGAATGTACATAATGTATTAATATTTCATTTATAGATGCTATGATACGATATTGACCTTCTCATTAGAAGGTCACGCATCTAATTACCTTTACTAATCGCAGTATGAATGAGACCATGTCGCCCAGACACTGTCTTAACGAAACGAAATTTAAGACAGTTTCCAGGCTTCATGTTCCCTTAACTTTTAACACTGCATTTTAATTTCATTTAATTACATATATAAATATACCCCAATACACAAATTATAATTGACAAATAGAATCAAAAATATGTAACACAATGGCTAAAATAGAGCTACATTACCCAGAAAAGAAGGCTGCATTTCGAGCTTCAAATGCTTTATATACATATGCTGCAAGTTTATTTATGTGCTTTTGATTTGAAGTATTCAATAATTTTATGCATTTAAACATATTTGGTCTTATTCTGTAGTATCTTGGTATATAATCTCTTCTTAAATCTTCATATATGGCACACTCAAAAATAAAATGATATTCATCTTCCAATTTGTTGCAAATCCTACATTTTCTTTCCGCATATTCAACCCTCTGTCTATTCCACCTCCCAACCTCCACTTCTAATCTATGTGAACTTACTCTTAACCTCGCAAGTGCATTTCGGAATTTCTTTACAGTAACAACATCTAAGTAATCTTGATATTTAAAATTCGAAATAGACCTATAAAACAAAGCTCGTGTTGACTGGTTTAATTCGGCATTCCACGTTTGCATAAAGTTATCATTTAACCGTTGTTTTAAAACATAAATCATATATCATATAATGGTAACATTCGAAGGCATCCGAAAAAGCGTGCAATATCAAGTAAGCGTGCCGATATCGTGGGATATCAGCACACTTGCTCCTCGGATTTTATCGCACATTTTAACCACTTAATATTTACAGCTATATAATAAAAGTAATATTAAGTAAATCATCTAAATATCGAGAAGTTTAATTTAACGCTTTCATGACATCGGCTTGCGTTTTTGTTAGAAAGCGACTTATTTTGTAACAAAATAAGTTTTCTGGGCCAGACTAGCTAAATCCTGCAAATTATGTCTCATCAATGACCCTCAAAATAAATTTTGGTAAACTATCGAAATGGCTCATTGATAAAAAAAAAAAAAAAAAAAAAAAAGACCAGAAAATTTAAATTACACTATAGTGAAGGACGGGAAGACGTTTTGTGGTCGCCACATGGCACTAACACCAGCTGTGGTAAATATAAACAAATTCTACGATGGAAATCCTTTAAGGGCAAAAACCACACACAAGAACTAAAATTAGCTGAAGTGTCAGGTTTTCTGGACCGCTAGTTTCGGCCAATTAGGCTTCATCAGTGACCATGTAACTTCTTCGTCACGTCCAAGTAATAAGCAAACCCATCCAAAGACAGTGTATATGAGTGCATATTCACGGAATGTTACTGTAACATTGTATGATTTTGGTCTGATACGCATCATACACATTTTGTTAAGTAACTGCAGTAACTACCATGTAACATCATAGAAACTTCTAAATAATATAACAAACCCTAAAGAATGAAAAGTTGCTATGGCATAATCATATTTCTGTCTGACAAGCTTCACATTGATGTTTGCCCAGTAACGTTGGTAAAGTCCTTGTAACATCATTGTAACGTTCGAGTAACAATCAAAACATCCAAGTAACAATACCACCCGCCCCCCTCCCCTCCCCCCCCCCCCCCCCCCCCCCCCCAAAGTGTATACAATCGCATTTTTACATTTTTTTTTCTGTAAAAATGTTGGCATTTGGTCTGGAACGCAGCACATAAATGTTTATTATGCAAAAGCGCCAAAGAACAAGCTTCGTAACGTCCAAATAATAGGTAAAACGCCCAAATATACGAGGGCATATTCAACTCTTGTCTACTTTCACCTGGAAAGTATTGTCTTGTTACTCTGATAGAAACTAATAGTGACTATTCACTTTTAGCAGTAACCCACTGTGATTGCTATCATTAAGACGTGTAACTGCCAATAGTGAGCAGTGGCTGCTAGTAAGGAATACAAATTACTGTTAGCAGAAAAACATCATCACTGCCATCGACAGAAAATGATGGATACAACACTCTAATTAAGTTACTCCTTTGTTGGATACTAAGGGACTTAATAAGGGACTTAATATACTTTTAGAGGGGGGGGGGGGGGGGAACACTGTCAAAATCGATTGTTTTGTCTCTTTCGGAAAAAAGGGTGTACTTCCTTGGGAGCAAATGTTTTTCCTTTCAAAGCAAATGCCTTTTTAGAAGGGAATGGATGTGAATGAAACCAAACAGGGAAAATGAATGTAGCCAAGGAATGCCACAATAACGAAGTACAAACTACCCAGGGCACCAAAAGAAAGAGAGATGAGGAACAAACAATGACAAAACAAACGCCACATATGAAAAAAATAGATAAAAAATAAAAGCAACCACCGACGCTCGAACAAAGAAGTGCAATAGATGAACCTGAAAGTCACAAAAGTTATCTTGATTGTAGAAAATGGCGGAAAATCCATCGAGTGTATCCTGTCCCCTTAACTGGTCTCAATTTAGGTATGTCTGCGGCAAAAGAGTACCATTATTATTTTTTTATTATTTATTTATTTATTTATTTTTATTTATTTTTTTTTTAATTTTATTTTTGTTTTATTTTAAGAAATAGTCATTTTTCTGAACTTCTGAACTTTTGCTTTACAAACCGCATTTCAAAATGTGTTGGAACTCTGAATATGCACACATATCACGATTAACCCAGTTATACCGAGTGGACTCTTCTACTTCAACTCTTTGGACAGGTTCATTTCCTAGATAGAGAGTCTATGGTTAGTTTTTGATATAACCATGATTTTTAGAAATTTCTGTACTAAATGCAAACAGTGTAAACCCTGATCAGACACCGCGTTTTATGGGACACCAGGCATAAATGGGTTAAACCTTAACCTCACCCTTGGCTAATTCAGCAGACGACAAATTGATGATGCGTTCTTATTTTTCCCACAAAACAGGTTTTGAATAGTTCATGCAAATTGTTTCCTATCCTATGGAGAGAGTGTGCATGAAGTGTCAAACCTGTCTTTTGGGAAAAATAAGAAAAATATTTTAAAATGTCGTCTGAGGATTTTTTTACCCAGAGTGCTAAGCGTTAAGGTGACTGGATAACAAACGATTCATTCCATGTTTGAAAATTCCACATGGTTGCGTGATAACTTGTCACCTGAAAATAGAGAGATGTGTATTTTAAACGACGTGATTATGCTAAAACTACTATACAAAGAGATAAGGACGTGTCCCATAACAAGATAACAATGGCAATGTCGTTAACTAAGGCATCTTGGAGAACTGGATTTATTTTTGCGTTCGCAATAGTCAGCATCTACGGCCAAGCATTTTATAATGCAGGTAAGTTGTCCAGACGGGGACACACGTCATCCACCGTTTTAGAGCTTATTAGACAAAATGGCGGTCATACAAGAAATTCGCATCATTTACATTATTTTGCTACGAATTACTGTTAATCCAAGCAAAGAAACAGTCCTTTGGCTATTTTATGTTGTTTTATTTATTTATTTATTTATTTATTAATATATATATATATATATATATATATATATATATATATATATATATATATATATATATATATATATATATATATATATTTTGTTGTTGTTGTTTTTCTTATTATTATTTTGACCGCTGCTGCACACTGACGCGGCGTAAGTTTTAAACAAATACAAAACGATAACATAATCATATTGGTAAGAAAGGTAATTGAATAAGCTAAAATATAATACCACACATGATAATATTCCATCCTTGATTTTTCAGAAAATTAACAAGTAAATAGTGCACACTTTCTTTTGTGTTTGAGTTTACATTTCCAAATTAAAGTCTGTTAACCGATTATTTCCCAATATACAGCAACTTTTTCGGCAAACAGCCTCGGGAGGGAGCTGGCTGGTGTCGCTTGGATTAAATAAACAGGTGAACTGTAAAAGAATCATTTCTTATTATTAAAACATGGAAGCGACAATGAGAAACGTGCGCATTCAAATACACTAAAATAATTTTGAAACTTTGCTAGTGTGCACAGATTTGTCTGGCATGCATGCGTACTGAGTAAAATACATTCATCATGAAAACGAACTCTAAAAATGTCCGGTTTCTCACGAGAGTGTTCGATGATGATCACTCGGTAACAGTCCGATAGCTTGGAGAAGGTGTTCGGTACGATTATTCCTGAGGTAACCTTGACAAACTGTCAGTACGAGCTTCTTTTCTTGAATTATAATGAAATGGCCATGGGACCCATCGTTGCATATGATCCGTATCATTACGAAAACATGCAAATTCTAATATACTGAATTTTTTTTCCACCTAAAGCTGAAAGTTTTCAGATAAAAAAATCTGATATTTTTCATATTTCTGCTCAAAACATAGATTGTGGGTAGTCGTTAGAACCGCCTCGCCGAGGCGGTTCTAACGAGTACCCACAATCTATGTTCTTGAGCAGAAAGAACAAAAATAATGTCTACCCCTGTAAATCCCAGTTTTACAATATAAAAGTGGGTTTAAGGGGGTCAAAATTATATAGGCATGTTTTCGTGATGTGAAGAAACTTTGCATCCTTGACGATCCAAAATGCGCCAATAGAAGATTTTGATCAAACTGCACAGATGCGCAGGCTGTTCTGAATCTTCTCTTGGGTGCAAATGTCCGAAGCTATGTTTTTTGTTCAAAATATGTTTAAATACAAGGAGTTTAATTTAAGTTCACAAATACATAGATCATTCATGGTTCATGTCCCTATCTAACAGGCAGTTGTCCTGATGGAAGACAAGTTGGTGAACACTGGCAGAATGGAGGCTGTGTGGAATGTTTCTGTGATCAAGGTGGATATGGCTGTATGGGGTAATTTTAGCTTTACACTTGTTGGATGTAAATATTAATAAACTACATAAAAGAAACATGTATATAGTTTTATTATTGTTTTACTTTTGCCGAGAAAATAGTGTTTGGTATTTCATTCACATTGTCTTCTCAGTTTCAAAGAAATGTCAATGCTTGTTTTCAAGGCAGTTTTCATTTAGAGACAGTTTTTAATTAACCCTTGTCCTGCTGAATAAATTAAGATGCCACGCCCACTTCCAATTTTCAGCCAATCGGATTACTTGATTCGGATTGTTGCTATAAATTCACATACTTAATAGCAAACGTTGAAGGTCCAGATCAGTTGGCTTCTTCAGCACTGTTTGTAAAGGCAGGGTATATCCGGGTTCAGCAGGACAAGGGTTAAGGAAGTGTAAGACCTGTTGCCCCTGAAAACATAAGATAAAACATAAGTAATTTGTTTTTTGCTGATTTACCTAGCCTAACCCCACGGCTATGTTTTTAGTTTTCTAATCTAACAAAGGTAAAGCCGGCCTCGGTGGCTCAGTTGGATGCGCCGTCCGACTGGAGACCAGGAGGTCGCGGGTTCGACCCCCGCCGAGGTCGGCAACATTCTTTCGTGGAGATTGATCATGAAATATTTTCTACGGTCATTCTCTCCCTTCCACTGATTCAAGAAGGGCAGTTGTAAGCTTCTGGCGAAAGAATGTGCACAATACTGGTTAACCGCTTAGAGGACTAAGCCTGCCCAGTAAACGTGTGGTTAGGTAAATTGACCGCGCTCGACATGACCCTATTGGGTTAACTGGGCCGTAAAACCTCAACACAAACAAACTGATCAGCTAAATCAGAAAGAAAGATACTGCAAAAGATAGAATTTGTAAATTATTAATCATTTTTATGCTGATTCAAATATTGTTAGACAGTAGCCAGTCTATGATTAAGCCTGCGGAATGCAAATGATAAAACAGCTTTACATTTATGCACATGACATTAGACCTACCGTAATAGCGCTAAGTGTTGCCTAGGTAAACAGTGTACACTCAGATTAGAGGGCTCAAAATACACTAAGTGTATCAATTCCTCTTAGCACAACTGAAGTTGTACAGTACTTATTCTAAGCATTCTGGGCCCAGTCGTTCGAAGCGTCGTTAGCTTAACGAGCTCGTTAGTGGTCAAAATGTAAACTGTTCTAGTAAGTACAATACCTAATTCACATGTATTTTGCTGGAAAAATGTGAGTAGCTTTTGCAAATGCAAAAGCTACTCACATTTTTCAGCAAAAATATTAGTGTATATGCCATATTTAATGATCAAAGTTTTAAGGACACATGTACGTTAACTAACGGCATCGTTAGTTTTGAACAACTGGGCCCTAGACTATAATTGTCCTGAACCCAGTTGTTCAAAGCATCGTTAGCTTAACGCGCTCGTTAATGACAAACTTGTTAACTGTTGTAGCTAAGGTATTTTCAGATACATTAATATTTTTGCTGCAAAAATATACTCACATGTTTTCAGCAAAAACAAAATAAAAAAAAATATCTATGTATTTGCCATATTTCAAGACAGAAATTTTATGGTCACGTTAGCTAACATCTTCGTTGTTTTGAACAAGGGGGTCCTGACGTTTAATACCTAGTGATGTGTCTTAGAACTGCTGGATGAGTTAAGACCCTGATAAGACCCCGGCAGGCACATGACGTAAATACAACTTCGCCTCAACGTCGATGCAACGTCATGACGTTGCATCGACGTTCAGGCGACGTTATATTTACGTCATGTGCCCGCTGGGACGCCTCATTTTGTGGCGCCCTGTCTGGATCGATCCAACCCCGATCCTTCGGTGTGCAGTTAACTCTTCCACTGCACAGGCAATAATAATAGGTTTTTGCAAACAGCATAGATCCAGATGAGACGGCTCAATGAGCCGTCACATCTGGAACTACGCTGTGTGACATTCAGTCTTTCAACTTTACATATAAACGTCTTTCCAAGCGATGGTTTGTTAAAATAAAAAAAAAGCAGACGACATTTGTCGTCTGAAATTTGGCACCGAAAGAGTTAAAGAGGTAAGCAAAGTGCCAACCGTGATTAGGCAAGCAGACTGTCTTTTGACGGCAATGTTATACCCTTTTCGTTTATAACATATAACAAAAACACTAAATTGATCAGAACATTCAGGATTTTTTCCTACATTTTTTTTTCTAAACTTATACACGAAGTTACCATAAGATTTAGGTTCCGATAGCCCTTGTAGCAGAAGTGTCAACTTGTTTTATGGGAAAAATAAGAAAAATATTACAATATATCGTCTGGTAAAAATTTTACCCAGCATGCTGAACGTTAAGCTATGCCTACGGCGAAAATTTATTGTAGTTTGTGGAAAAGACTTTTTTCTAAACTGTTGTTTTCTTCAAAATGAAATTTTGTAATAATTTGAGAACTCAAAACATGCACACATATTAATTTTTAAGGTTACTGCCAAACAAACATGTTATTCCAATTTGAAAATTCGACATGGTTGCGCGATGACCTGTCACCTGAAGGAAGTCGACGTGTAAGAGTCTTGTATTTTAAACCACATATGCTATAACTACACAGAGATAAGGACGTGTCTCATACCATGATAACAATGACAATGTCGTTAACTATAACATCTTGTAGAATTGGATTTATTTTTGTGGTCACAATAGCCTGCATCTACGGTGCTGCATTCTACAAACCAGGTAAGTTGTGCTTTTTATAACCCGTTAAACGGAACAAGGTCAAAAAATTAATAGTATTAAATAAATATCTTAGCTTTTCGTGGAAAATGAATAGGAACCCATGGACTAGTTGTCTTTTCAAGGTTAGGGGTGGTTGGGTGGGGCGAAGGTATCCTGTAACTTTTGTCACCGGGGCATCTAAATGATATTGGCTTACAGTTGAGCAAGGCCTGCTGTCCTTGCATCAGGTAAGGGCAAATGGTGAATGTTGTTATTTCTTCTGTTCCTTCTCTTTCTTTCATTTCCCTCTTTCTTCCCTATCCCTGTCTTTTATCTCCTCTACTTTTTCCCTTTCTCTGGGAGACGACACAAAATGACCCACAAGGGTTGACGTGTCGTTAAACCCCAACACAATCAATCGTTCTTTTCAATGTGCGGTTTTAACCCATATATGCCGAGTGGACTCTTCTGCCTCAACTCTTTGGACAGGTTTATTTCCTATGTAGGGGGTGTCTGGTTAGTTTTTAATATTACCATGTTTTATAGGAGTTTCTGAACTTAACCAGTGTAGACCCTAATCAGACGTTGCGTTCTGCGGCGTCTGATTTGGGTCTACACTGCTTCCCAATGTCGCTAGGTTTATATGGGTTATACGTGGATGACAGTTGAAAAATGCGATGAAAACTAACATACTTGATTGCAGTATCATTTTAAAACGGCGATTTAGTTGTTGTTGTTTTTTGTTGTTGTTTTCTCTCTCTCTCTCTCTCTCTCTCTCTCTCTCCCTCTCTCTCTCTCTCTGTCAAGCTTTTGTCACAGACTTTGTCATCCTGAACTTCTTCAGAAACAAAACAAAACCCTTCTTGTCTTTTTTTTCTGAAATAGAAGAATTTTATAATTGTCTCTCAAGGTTTCTGTATCGCCCGTATTTATTCTAAATATTCGGACAGGGAAAGCAGAGTAAACGGTGTAGACAGAGATAAAACTGCCGTCAGAGTCTGTACTATTAGTCATTCTATCAGCAAGTTTTAGACACACTACCATTCTTTTTTGTTTCCCAAATATTACATACTTAATCAGCCGCAACGTAACAAAACGTACCTTTTGATATGTGAAGATTTAAATCACCCTGTGCATCCTTGGTTATCCAAAGTGCGCCTAGCGATGATTCTGATCAGACTGCGCGAATGCGCAGTCTGATCTGAATATTCGCTTGGCGTACATGACCGAAGCTTGGCGTACATGACCGAAGCTTGGCGTACATGACCGAAGCTATCTCTTCGGGCCTTGCTGATCAAACGCGGCCTGAAATTAGGTGTAGTATTATGTAGATTACACACGGTTTATGTACCTCTCTAACAGGCAGTTGTCCAGATGGAAGAGATGTAGGTGAGCACTGGCTAGACGGAGTTTGTTTTGAATGCTACTGTGATCGAGGAGGCTACGGCTGTATGGGGTAATTTTAGACTTTATATTACATATTTTCTCATCCTTTACAATCATTGTCCGTTTCTTGTTTTTTTTTGAAAATTAATATGAGGGTCACTGATGAGGTCTAATTGGCCGAAACTACATATACATGTAGCTAGTCTGACCCAGCAAAGTTGACACTTCAGCTGTTTTCAATTCTGTGAGGTGTATTTCTTGCTCTAAATGATAATACCTATTAGAATCTATTTAACCTGTTGAATTACATATCAACAGACCACATAATAAAAAATGTATATACATGTAGTTTTATTCTATTTTTTGCCAAGAAAATAGTGTTTAAGATTCCATTCAAATTGTATTCTTAATCTGAATGAAATTTAGGGCATTTTCCTCTGGAGACAACACTTGAATGAAGTGAAAGTTCTATTTCATCGAAAAAACAAACAAACAAACAAAAATATCAGCATATTATTGTCTGCCGATTTACCCTGAGCAACTCTAACGATCATGCACATCATATTAGACCTACCGTAATATATAGAGGATATTTACTCTTTTGCTGTGGATACCATAAATATTGTCACCGAATGTAATGAAAACATCAGTGTTTTCATGAGTGCGTAGCATGAGTGAAAATTTGAATGTTTTCAATACACGAGATGAAAATTTTTATGGTTTTCACTGAAAAAGAGTAAATTATCTTTTCATTTTATTGTTTACACGCTAATGCGCGTTTCTGACGTCATAACTAACGTCACCAAACAAAACGTGAACCTCATGGCGTCTACGCTCAGTGATTAACATGTGAAACGCTGCTCAGTTGGATGCGCGTCCGACTGGAGACCAGGAGGTCGCGGGTTCGACCCCCGCCGAGGTCGGCATCATTCTTTCGTGGAGATTGATCATGAAATATTTTCTACGGACATTCTCTCCCTTCCACTGATTCAAGAAGGGCAATTGTCAGCTTCTGGCGAAAGAATGTGCACAATACTGGTTAACCGCTTAGAGGACTAAGCCTGCCCAGTAAACGTGTGGTTAGGTAAATTGGCCGCGCTCGACATGACCCTATTGGGTTAACTGGGCCGTAAAACCTCAACACAAACAAACTGATCAGCTAAATCAGAGAGAAAGATACTACAAAAGATAGAATTTGTAAAATATTAATCAATTTATGCATATTCAAATATTGTTAGACAGTAGCCAGTCTATGATTTAGCCTGCGGAATGCAATGATAAAACAGCTTTACATTTATGCACATGACATTAGACCTACCGTAATAGCGCTAAGTGTTGAACCAGGTATGCCTAGGTAAACAGTGTACACTCAGATTAGAGGGCTCAAAATACACTAAGTGTATCAATTCCTCTTAGCACAACTGAAGTTGTACAGTACTTATTCTAAGCATTCTGGGCCCAGTCGTTCGAAGCGTCGTTAGCTTAACGAGCTCGTTAGTGGTCAAAATGTAAACTGTTCTAGTAAGTACAATACCTAATTCACATGTATTTTGCTGGAAAAATGTGAGTAGCTTTTGCAAATGCAAAAGCTACTCACATTTTTCAGCAAAAATATTAGTGTATATGCCATATTTAATGATCAAAGTTTTAAGGATACGTTAACTAACGGCATAGTTAGTTTTGAACAACTGGGCCCTAGACTATAATTGTCCTGAACCCAGTTGTTCAAAGCATCGTTAGCTTAACGCGCTCGTTAATGACAAACTTGTTAACTGTTGTAGCTAAGGTATTTTCAGATACATTAATATTTTTGCTGCAAAAATATACTCACATGTTTTCAGCAAAAACAAAATAAAAAAATATCGATGTATTTGCCATATTTCAAGACAGAAATTTTAAGGTCACGTTAGCTAACAACTTCGTTAAGTTTTGAACAACTGCATGGGCCCGGACGTTTAATACCTAGTGATGTGTCTTAAAACTGCTGGATGAGTTAAGACCCTGATAAGACGCTTCATTTCATCACGTAAGCGTGCCTATATAATTTTGACCCCCTTAAACCCCACTTTTATATAGTAAAACTGGGGTTTACAGGGGTATTCGTTATTTTTCTTATTTCTGCTTAAAAACATATATTGTGGAGACTCGTTAGAACCGCCTCGCCGAGGCGGTTCTAACGAGTACCCACAATCTATGTTTTTGCCGAGGCGGCTCTAACGAGTACCCACAATCTATGTTTTCAGCAGAAATATGAAAAATATCGGAGATTTTTATCTGAAAATTTTCAGTTTTTTTTGTTTTTGTTTTTTTTTTTGAGGTAAAATTTTCAATATATTTGAATAGGCGTGTTTTCGTAATGTTGTGGCGCCCTGTCTGGATCGACCCTCCATATGCCTGTCTATTCTAAATACTATATATAAGGGTAAAGACGGTATATATTATCATTCCAGATGTGGTCTTCTCCCACTACCTCCACCGGGCTGTACGGTGAAGACTAACAGAACTGCACCACATCCAGACTGCTGCCCCAAAATGGTATGCCCGACTGTCGTAGGATAATTGGTCATTTCATGTATTTGCTGAACGAGGCAATATTAAAATTATAAGCGACTTTTATCGCATTCATTGTCTGAGTTTTCAGCTTTTATATGTTGAAGACAAAAAAATGATAAAACGTACCCTCTGACATATGCGCCCAACGTAGACTCAAGTAAGACTCGTAAGTCTTTGTTGCAACCTTGACTATCAAACTGCAGCTTGTGAAGATTCTGATCAGACTGTGCGATTGCACATGCTGATCTGAATCTTCACTGGCACACATTAGCGATTTAAGGTTTAATATTTGGTGCTGTCCTTGTAAGTTTAGAATGTAACTGGACAAGTAATAAACTTTGTAAACATGCCGGATCTTTCTTGGCCTTGAAAAATGACAACATGACGTAAACAGGTTCAACTAGTGTCTTGTTTTATTTCTCCTGAATCACATCTAATCGCACCTCTGTACATCTACATAGGCATGTAGTATACTACAGCCTGATTCAGAGAGAGAGAGAGAGAGAGAGAGAGAGAGAGTGCTTAGAGGATTTTTTACAATAAGAATTGTACGCATGTTTAAAACGGACTAGTAAAACACATATAAAGCCATTCTAAAATATGCATATTTATGAGTGCATAGTAAACAGTAACCCTCGCCGTCGTTTTAAAACGAATGCCGAGATAATTGTTAAATCACACCTGTTGTCTGCTTCTAAATGGTGGCAAACACGAACAGAAATGATGCGGCGAGTCTGTTCGCCTTTCATTACCGTATTTGTCCTAAAGATTAGGAAATGTTTAATTTGATTTTTATGTTTTCGCTTTGCGGCATTGACTGAGTCGGGAACCTTTATGCGAACCGAATTTTTATGTATTTCTGTATCAAGAGTAGCATCGGGGCCCAGGATGAAGTTAGTAGTATTCACTATTGGCAGTAACCCGCTGTCATTGCTACCATTAGATATGGCTGCTAGTAGTGAATACAAGTGACTGTTAGCAGACAAAAAAATCATCACTGCCAGCAATGAACAGTCACTGCTAGAGACTGGAAATGATAGCTACCACACTCTAATTAGGTTACTCCTTTGTTGGATATTAACCCAGCTAGCATTCTACGTAAATCTACATCGGGCCGTCATCGGCCCGTCAGCTACCCTGACGGGCCGATGACGGCCCGATATAGATTTACGTAGAATGCTGACTGGGTCTCTCTCTCTCTCTCTGTCTGTCTGTGTACCTTATAGAAGCGATGGCAGCAAATATTTACGGATTTGAACAAAAGATTAATGCCATTGTTTGTGCATTGACACGAAAACAGTCTTTAATGCACGGAAGTATTGTTGTCGCTTCTAACTTTGCAATAGTCTTGTTCCCAGTCAGCATTCTACGTAAATCTATATCGGGCCGTCATCGGCCCGTCAGGGTAGCTGACGGGCCGATAACGGCCCGATATAGATTTACGTAGAATGTTGACTGGGAAGGGACTTTATATACTTTTAAGGGGAGCCAACTTTGTCAAAGTCGATTGTTTTGTTCCTTTCAGAAAATGGTTTTATTCTAAAAGGAATGAAATAACTTCTCTTCGAAGCAAATGTTTTCCTTTTAGAGCATATCCCTTTTTAGAAAGGGTTGGCTGTGACTGAAATCAAACAGGGAAAGTGAATATAACCAGGCAATGCCACAATCACGAAGTACAGCCTTCCCATGGCACCAAAAGAGATGAGAAACAAACAATAACAAAACAAACGTCACACATGAAAAAAAAAAAAAAAAAAAAAAAAAAAAAACCACCACCGATGCTCGAACAAAGAAGTGCTACAGGGGAACCTCTTTGAAACAGAAAGTCACAAAAGTTATCTCCAATGTAGAAAATGGCGGAAAATCTACCAAGAGTATCCTGTCCCCTTAACTGGCCTCAATTTAGGTAAATGTTTTGGAACTCTGATTATGCACGCATATCACATTCAACCCATTATCACCAAGTGGACGCTTCTAATTCAACTCTCCGGACAGGTTCATTTCCTATACAGGGGTGTCTGGTTAGTGTTTGATATAACCATGATTTATAGAAACTTCTGTACTAAATGCAAACAATGTAGACCTTGATCAGACGTCTGATCTGCGTCTACACTGTTTGCCAACGTCCCTTTAATGGGACACCAGGTATAAATGGGTCAAACCTTGACCACTCTTTTGGCTAATTCAGCAGACGAAAAATTGATGATGTGTTCTTTTTTCCCCACGAAACAGCTTTGAATATTTCATGCAAACTGTCTCCTGTCCTGTCTTCTGGGAAAAATAAAATAAAATAAAAAAGAAATAGTTTAAAATATCATCTAATGTGATTTTATGCAGGGTGCTAAGCATAAAGGGGACTTGATAATAAACGTTTTATGCAAGTTTGAAAATTTCACATGGTTGCGTGATAACCTGTCACTTGAAAATAAATAGACGTGCATGAACGTCTTACATGATTATGCTAGAACTACAAAGAGATAAGGTGTCCCGATTCAAGATAACAAAGACAATGTCGTTGACTAAGGCATCTTGTAGAACTGGATTTATTTTTGCGTTCGCAATAGTCGGCGTCTACGGACAAGCATTTCACAAACAAGGAAAGTTGTCCACAAGGGCACCCGTCTTTTAATCAACACTTTTGATGCGTTACGGATTGTTAATATATAATATTGTTAGTTCGCACTCTAGTACTCAATTTTCGCTAACCCTAGCATAGGAAATTTATACTATTTATTTTGATACAGGAAGAAAGCCTGGACATGTTTGTGTATAAAACAACTGCATGTATTGCAGATATGCATACATTGCATTCCGCGAAAACTTGCACGTTTCTATGGAGGCCCAGTTAATACTTGACTAATTCTAAGTATACGAAATCTTGTGTAATCAGTTTAAAATCGTAAAAAAAAACAAGAAAGAAAAATGCTCAAGACAGAAAGCAGAATGTTTATTTTCTCATGCGCATATGCAAACATGATGTCATTAGTGACAGCCTCGGCTGTTTTCCGCTTTTAAGGGAGAGTACCTCATTTTCCTGCTGACATCATTTTTTTTAATTCCGCATGCAAAGTGCGTTTCAAATAATCCTTCTACCGTTTTCTATAGCCATTATTAGAAGGTATGCAGAAATGGATTAACACCAAAAAATGTTCGATTTTTCGTTCAATATGCAATTTACCTGTAGGAAAACGTTTGATTGCAAATCTTTTGACACCATTTGGAATGACACATTTAAGATTTTACCAGACATGTTTCAGACATTCGTGCTTATGGTTTTTCAATAAAAAAATATTTGTATAGAGCACTGTATTGTACTTACTAAAGTCTTAACATGCATGCAGAGGGCCTCGGACCACAATTATTTTTCCATTACCTTTCGTACAAAGACCTCTTGGGGAAAAAATGCTGACAACTTTGCAATCGATGCATACTTTCTTCTGCTTATGTCATCATTTCTTACCTTCAAATGTATCCACTTTACACATGACCATGACCAGCTCCTTTTCCTGCTGTCGTCTGTCAAAGTAAACACCTGTCAGTTCATACCAGTTACGGCCCATGTAGGCTCACTTCTTAGGGGTGTGCTTAGGTTCACCTGTTTTCCTGAAATCAAAAGGAAACAAAACAAACTCTTAATTTTCAAAACACCTACATGTTGATCTATCAAAAGAATCACAGTGAAGTAGTCTGCTCAGTCACTCTGGCATAAGACACAGCATCCAAGTGAGGGACTATTTGTGTGACTATATTTCCTTATTTTGGACAACGAATCAGGGGAGGTAATTGTGGACTGGTTCCTATCAGGCCTCGGACCACAATTATTTTTCCATTACCTTTCGTACAAAGACCTCTTGGGGAAAAAATGCTGACAACTTTGCAATCGATGCATACTTTCTTCTGCTTATGTCATCATTTCTTACCTTCAAATGTATCCACTTTACACATGACCATGACCAGCTCCTTTTCCTGCTGTCGTCTGTCAAAGTAAACACCTGTCAGTTCATACCAGTTACGGCCCATGTAGGCTCACTTCTTAGGGGTGTGCTTAGGTTCACCTGTTTTCCTGAAATCAAAAGGAAACAAAACAAACTCTTAATTTTCAAAACACCTACATGTTGATCTATCAAAAGAATCACAGTGAAGTAGTCTGCTCAGTCACTCTGGCATAAGACACAGCATCCAAGTGAGGGACTATTTGTGCGACTATATTTCCTTATTTTGGACAACGAATCAGGGGAGGTAATTGTGGACTGGTTCCAGAGGGGAATCGCCGGGCATGTCTTCATGTCCATAATTTCAAAACCTTTGTTGACGAACTATACTGGGTAAGAATGTATGAGGACCAAACATAATAACTGACGTAATTTCCGGAAACTAAAATGTTCATCAAAATTCCATACAAAACGCGAAAAGAAAACTCAGTTCTAATTTATATTCAGACATCAACTGTACAGATAAATATATCGCGAGTTTGGTGTATATTGGGTGTACTTGGTTATACACACCCCTATTAATTTCTCCATAGGCTACAATGCTAAGAAATCAAAAGTATCTCACCTGCTACACGCGTAAATCAGATCCAGGTTTCGGTGGGATGTGACAGCCCCTTGAGTCAGCAACAGATCCTGGGATTTTCATATCCTCTTCATCACTTCGAAAACACATGACATTGCCCGCCATATGACATCCCAAAAATCCCCCCTGTTCGGGGTCACAAACTGGAATGACCGACCGACTCGTTGTAGCACTCCACCCAGCCAAATAGTTCCCTACAGAATCTTTTACCATCTGGAATTTGTCTCCTCCAGGAACCTCCTGTGGCCTGAAATAAATACGTAGAACAGTGCAGTCTTTTTTACCTTACACTGTATACAACATCTACTCCGTACACTCTATTTTTAGATAGGACTATTTTTCAGGGTACCAAAACAGTGTGACGTCAATAGTAGTCTGGTTCCACTTTACCTGTGAGTATATACATGCGTCGCTTAACTTGGCAAAACTCTAATCCAGTATCCTGCAAAATGCATATGTTTCTCCTAAATTCAATTAGTTTCGCATTGCTATATTGCTGTATGAACCAATATCCAAGCTATATATATGCAAAAACTCAGCTGTATATCTTTCCGATTGTAGGGTTACAGTTTTTGCAAGATACAAAAATTGAGAAACCCGACTGAGTACTCTCGAGGGAATACTGGAGCAACCAATAATCACAGATAAAGCTTATAATAAAGCTTAGGTGACGACTCACCAGAAACCACGTGTTGAGATACTTGGAGATCCGTTACGAAAACACGCCTATTCAAATAAATAGAAAATTTTATCTCCAAAAACTGAAAATTTGCCGATAAAAAAACTCAGACAATTTTCATATTTCTGCACAAAACATAGATTGTGGGTACTCGTTAGAACCGCCTCGTCGAGGCGGTTCTAACGAGTACCACAATCTATGTTTTGGGCAGAAATAAGAAAAATAATGTATACCCCTGTAAACACCAGTTTTACTATATAAAAATGGGGTTTAAGGGGGTCAAAATTACATAGGTATGTTTTCGTGATGCCTCGGGCGACAAACAACACCAGTGGAATACTGGAGTAAACGAAAATCACCAGTCGAGGCCCCCGTGAGCCGAGAAACAGACATCTTTAAGTCGGAGCCATCATAGAGTCTCAACCCCGATCCTTCGGTGTGCAATTAACTCTTCCACTGCACAGGCAATAATTATAGGTTTTTGCAAACAGCATAGATCCAGATGAGACGGCTCAATGAGCCGTCTCATCTGGATCTACGCTGTATGACATTCAATCTTTCAACTTTACATATAAACGTCTTTCCAAGCGATGGTTTGTCAAAATAAAAAAAAGCAGACGACATTTGTCGTCTGAAATTTGGCACCGAAAGAGTTAAAGAGGTAAGCTTAGTGCCAACTGTGATTAGGCAAGCAGACTGTCTTTTGACAGCAATGTTATACCCTTTTCGTTTATAACACATAACAAAAACACTAAACTGATCAGAACATTCAGGATTTTTTCCTACAATTTTTTGTCTAAACTTATACACTAAGTCACCATAAGATTTAGGTTCCGATAGCCCTTGTAGCAGAAGTGTCAACTTGTTTTATGGGAAAAATAAGAAAAATATTACAATATATCGTCTGGTAAAAATTTTACCCAGCATGCTGAACGTTAAGCTATGCCTACGGCGAAAATTTGTTGTAGTTTGTGGAAAAGACTTTTTTTCTAAACTGTTGTTTTCTTCAAAATGAAATTTTGCAATAATTTGAGAACTCAAAACATGCACACATATTAATTTTTAAGGTTACTGCCAAACAAACATGTTATTCCAATTTGAAAATTCGACATGGTTGCGCGATGACCTGTCACCTGAAGGAAGTCGACGTGTAAGAATCTTGTATTTTAAACCACATATGCTATAACTACACAGAGATAAGGACGTGTCTCATACCATGATAACAATGACAATGTCGTTAACTATAACATCTTGTAGAATTGGATTTATTTTTGTGGTCACAATAGCCTGCATCTATGGTGCTGCATTCTACAAACCAGGTAAGTTGTGCTTTTTATAACCCGTTAAACGGAACAAAGTCGAAACTTTAACAGTATTACATAAATATCTTAGCTTTTCGTGGAAAATGAATAGGAACCCATGGACTAGTTGTCTTTTCAAGGTTAGGGGTGGTTGGGTGGGGCGAAGGTATCCTGTAACTTTTGTCACCGGGGCATCTAAATGATATTGGCTTATAGTTGAGCAAGGCCTGCTGTCCTTGCATCAGGTAAGGGCAAATGGTGAATGTTGTTATTTCTTCTGTTCCTTCTCTTTCTTTCTTTTCCCTCTTTCTTCCCTATCCCTGTCTTTCATCTCCTCTACTTTCTCCCTTTCTCTGGGAGACGACACAAAATGACCCACAAGGGTTGACGTGTCGTTAAACCCCAACACAATCAATCGATCTTTTCAATGTGCGGTTTTAACCCATATATGTCGAGTGGACTCTTCTACCTCAACTCTTTGGACAGGTTTATTTCCTATATAGGGGGTGTCTGGTTAGTTTTTAATATTACCATGTTTTATAGGAGTTTCTGAACTTAACCAGTGTAGACCCTAATCAGACGTTGCGTTCTGTGGCGTCTGATTTGGGTCTACACTGCTTCCCAATGTCGCTAGGTTTATATGGGTTATACGTGGATGACAGTTGAAAAACGCGATGAAAACTAACATACTTGATTGTAGTATCATTTTAAAACGGCGATTTAGTTGTTGTTGTTTTTTTGTTGTTTTTTTTTTCTCTCTCTCTCTCTGTCGAGCTTTTGTCACAGACTTTGTCATCCTGAACTTCTTCAGAAACAAAACAAAACCCTTCTTGTCTTTTTTTCTGAAATAGAAGAATTTTATAATTGTCTCTCAAGGTTTCTGTATCGCCCGTATTTATTCTAAATATTCGGACAGGGAAAGCAGAGTAAACGGTGTAGACAGAGATAAAACTGCCGTCAGAGTCTGTACTGTTAGTCATTCTATCAGCAAGTTTTAGACACACTATCATTCTTTTTTGTTTTCCCAAATATTACATAATCAGCCGCACCGTGACAAAACGTACCGTTTGATATATGAAGACTCAAATCACCCTGTGCATCCTTGGCTATCCAAAGTGCGCTTAGCGAAGATTCTGATCAGACTGCGCGAATGATCTGAATATTCGCTTGGCGTACATGACCGAAGCTATCTCTTCGGGCCTTGCTGATCAAACGCGGCCTGAAATTAAGTGTAGTATTATGTAGATTACACACGGTTTATGTACATATCTCTCTAACAGGCAGTTGTCCAGCTGGAAGAGCTGTAGGTGAGCACTGGCTAGACAGAGTTTGTTTTGAATGCTACTGTGATCGAGGAGGCTACGGCTGTATGGGGTAATTTTAGACTTTATTTTACATATTTTCTCATCCTTTACAATCATTGAGTCCATTTCTTGTTTGTTTTTTTTTTGAAAATTAATATGAGGGTCACTGATGAGGTCTAATTGGCCGAAACTAGCTGGTCTGACCCAGCAAAGCTGACACTTCAGCTGTTTTCAATCCTGTGAGTGTATTTCTTGCTCTAAAGGGTAATACCTATTAGAATCTATTAAACCTGTTGAATTACATATCAACAGACCACATAATAAAAAATGTATATAGTTTTATTCTATTTTTTGCCAAGAAAATAGTGTTTAAGATTCTATTCAAATTTACTTCTTAATCTGAATGAAATTTAGGGCATTTTCCACTGGAGACAACATTTGAATGAAGTGAAAGTTCTATTTCATCGAAACAAACAAACAAACAAAAAATTCAGTATATTGTTGTCTACCGATTTACCCTGAGCAACTCAAACGATCATGCATATCATATAAGACCTACCGTAATATATCTAAGTATTGGGACAGGCAGACCCGGGTAAAGAGTGTAGAACCAGATAGGACGTCGCATATTTAGGATGCCGCAAACTGCGGCGTCTAATCAGGTTCTGTACTGTTTGCAAATCATCCGGCAGCTCAAGACACATCAACAGGTATTATTGAATAAAAAGCAGTGTCGCACGTTATTAACAGCCGTGCCTAAACCGGCGAAAAGCCGTGTATTAACAAGGCAATTCACGCGCTGTTAATGCACGGTTACGCAACTTTCAATATGATGGTACCGGGGCCACAGATTTGCTGCCGTTACGAGATGTGTACTGCTCGGCCCTAGAACGAGCATGGAAATTGCGTTCGCGAGACATCGGTGAAAAGGCGAAACAAACTAGTGCAAGAAATAACGCGACATGTAGCAAATGTTTTTAGTTTTTATGGAATAATAGCGATCGAACATGGTTCCTCTATGCATTAACATTCGCCAGGTCCCTTGGGAGGTGTTGAAAACCGCGGCCTCCGGCCTCGGTTTTCAACACCTCCCACGGGACCTGACGAATGTTGATGCATGAAAAATCATATTTGATCCCTATAGTAAAAGGGACTCATTCAAAGCTCAGGATAAATGAGGTAATGTGTTTTAGTGATCCGAATATTTAGGTATATACGGTACCAGAAGAAAAAAAAGTCCTATGTTAAATAAGAAGAGTATGCTTTTACAGCAAATGCCCACTTCCCGCTGATCAGGGCCTTCGCTGCTTACATATGATATATGCATACCAGTTCGCATATGTCACATATACGAATGAGTAACAAAATGTGTTATATTTGCGTACAGCTGTACGCATACGTAAATTGTTACGTATGCGTACAACCGTGCGCGAACGTAACACATAGCAACGTAAATGTGTAACGTCTGCTTACAACTGTACGTATATGTAAGATGTGGACAAGTTAGAGTGAACCATACATATACGTAAGACCTGTTCATTACATGAAGTAGAGGTCTTTCTGTCTGGAACGATTACTGTGACCGATTTGTTTCTTAGAATGCAAGTTTTTATTCGACACATGGCCCTACTTACAAAACTAATGTTTTGGCATCTATATATGTAGAACAAATTTTTTATGTTCAGTGGAATATGTTACGTGTATTTATAATAATAATAAAAAAAACTTCTAATTGTTCGTGTCTGTTATATGTGTATTAAGCATTAGATTTTTACGGTATTTACAGTACATTTACAGTACAGCGAATTTACAATACATTTTATTGGTGCCTGAATGGTTTACAAGAATTATCACGCGTGGCAGGGCAGAGTAGGATAAGATATAACTTAGGACATATAGTAGGGATGTGAGCTACCGCACCATAATATTAAGCTTACCCATCCGTACCCTGTCCTACGAGATGATTTCTGCAAAAGTTCTATTTGACGGTAAATGCGTTGTCAGCCAGTTGCAAGTATTTTACCATATTATAAACTCTACGAGATTTTTTACAGTGTTATAGACATATATATTAAGTATGCGTGCAAAGATATTGCAGCCACTTGATATGCATGGTTTAATAATAAAAAAAACTTTTAATTGTTCGTGTCTGTTATATGTGTATTAAGCATTAGATTTTTACGGTATTTACAGTACATTTACAGTACAGCGAATTTACAATACATTTTATTGGTGCCTGAATGGTTTACAAGAATTATCACGCGTGGCAGGGCAGAGTAGGATAAGATATAACTTAGGACATATAGTAGGGATGTGAGCTACCGCACCATAATATTAAGCTTACCCATCCGTACCCTGTCCTACGAGATGATTTCTGCAAAAGTTCTATTTGACGGTAAATGCGTTGTCAGCCAGTTGCAAGTATTTTACCATATTATAAACTCTACGAGATTTTTTACAGTGTTATAGACATATATATTAAGTATGCGTGCAAAGATATTGCAGCCACTTGATATGCATGGTTTCCCAGGTAGAAAACGTCCATATTGCTAATACGAGGGTCCTGCAAAAAGTTTTGTCACTGGGTTCGGATTACTTCAGTGCTACGTTTTATCAAACATATTTTTATTACAAAACTTCAACGTATTCCCCCTTTACTGAAACACATTTTTGTAACCTTTTTACCCAGTCGCGAAAAGCAGACAAATAGTCTTCTTTTGATATCTGTTGGAGAAACTGATAAATAGCGCTGCCAAGAGAACCTCTAGACATATATTTATTTCCAGAAAGCATTTTCGTAAGCCTTGGAAATAAAAAGAAGTCACAGGGACTCAGGCCAGGGGAATAAGGTGGATGGTTGGTTTAAAACTTTCACCTTTTCAGAAGCCAAAAAAGACTTAACCTCACACTTATGAGAGGAGGCGTTGTCATGTAGAAGGTGGACTCCTGACCATTCTTTGCTTGGTCGTTTCTTATTGTAAAACTTTTTCACTTTCTTCAGTACAGAATTCTTGTAGAATCGGCCAGTGACTGTATGGCCAGAGGGACAAGGCACTTGAACGATTGGCCCACTTGAATTAAAGAAAATTGCGTACAACATCTTTTTCGAACTTATGGTTCTCTTGGCAATACATGGGCGTTTTTGATCTTTTCGCTTCCATTGCTTATTATCAGCCCTTCTTTGTGGCTCAAACATGTGTACCTAGGTTTCATCACTTGTAAACAAGTTAGAAATAACCCGACGATTACAGCCTTTGTATGTTTTCAAAAGTTCCCGGGCACATTTAAGGCGTTGTGTCTTTTGCTCCTCAATGAGCAAATGAGGTACCCACCTAGCGCAAACCTTTCTCAGGTCCAAACGCTTTGTCAGAATTGTTTGCACACTGCCTTCTGATATACGAGTACAACTAGCTATATCTTTGACAGACAATCGCCCATCCTGTTCGACCACAATCTTTACAGCAGCGATGTTTGTTACGTAACAGAGGTTTTAGGCCTTCCAGGACGGGTATCATCTTCAACAGAAAATATCCCAGCTTTAAAAGCTTTAACCCACCTAAAAACTGTGCGCACTGAAATGGTCTGAGGTCCTTGTATACCACACAAGTCATTAAATATCTGCTTTGAATGTATATTAAGCCTAATGCGGCATTTAATATAGCTACGAATTTCAGTCTTCTGGTACATGTTCCAATGTATCAAGTAAATTGGTCAGTGTATATGACTGCATCTATTTCAATTTGAAATAACCCGGTCAGTTGGAAAGCAATTTGCACGGAATAAATGGGTATAGTTAGCTATTTAACACACCATTCAAGTGATTCAAGTGCAGTGAAGCATTTTAAAATATACCTGGGATAAAACAAAGGAAGCCTATTAGTGACAGAACTTTTTGC
Organism: Anodontia alba; assembly: GCA_964016985.1. Classification (NCBI taxonomy): domain Eukaryota; kingdom Metazoa; phylum Mollusca; class Bivalvia; order Lucinida; family Lucinidae; genus Anodontia; species Anodontia alba. Next base: position 26,080,213 of record OZ024834.1, read on the forward strand.
ACGCCCCTCGTAGCCTATTACTGACACTTCTAGTTGCAAAATTCATTTCCAAGTATGGTAATATTCTTTTTACCCCCTTGCAAGGATATAATAGGACCCTCATGCGAATTGCAGTTGAAGCATTTAAGGATCAGTGTCCGTGTTTGGTGTTTATGTTCTTAGCAGTAAATTTTACTCTGACAATTGAAATCTGCTATAAGCGTAATGAGTCGCGTCATAAAAATAGAAATATCAGCATTAGTAACATGAGAGCAGTGTAGACCCAGATAATCCGTCATATTGCTATTATAACATCTCATCAGGCTTAACATCATTCAGAGTGATATAGGAGAAAATGAGTGGCAAACAGTGTAGATCCTGATCAGCCGCCACGTCCGGTCTGCATAATCCAATTGTAAATTTTTCTTTGCAATTTTAAAGATGTGAAGATTTCGTATTGTTTGCACACATGTTAAATTCGACATGTAACACTCAAACACATATATAACCGTTACGTATGCGTACAATTGTACGCATATGTAACACGTGTATTACGTATTCGTATGTGTGACATATGCGCACTAACATACGCATTTGCACAAGGTCATTTTATCTGGACATAATATAATTTTATCATATTTATGTAAATTTATTTTACTTAAAAGTGAACTGATACACTTTCAGGGGCGGTAACTGTCAAAATATATTTGGTCCCATTCTGAAAAAAGGATCTTCTGTATAATGGAAGGGACCTTCTCTAAATGGAAAGAATTTGCTCCCCTTGGGAGCAAATTCTTTCCTTTTAGAGAATGCCCCTTTTCAGAAAGGGTGGTCCCTTTCTGAAAAAGATTTTCTCAATACGGTAAGGGATCTTCTCTAAAACGAAAGAATTTGCTAACCTTCTAAAAGTAATTACTTACTCCCAGAGTCTTTCCTTTTAGAGAAGATCCCTTCTCAGAAAGGGACCACTTTTTGTCCTTTTAGAGAAAGGGGCAATTTTTTTTCCTTTTAGAGAAGATCCCTTTTCAGAAAGGGACCATTCCTTTTAGAGATCTCTTCTCAGACAGGGACCTTTTTTTTCCTTTTGGAGAAGACCCCTTCTCAGATACGGACATTTTTTCCTTTTTAGAGAAGACCTCTTCTCAGACTGGGACCAATTTTATTCCTTTTAGAAAATCTCCCTTTTCAGAAAGGTACAAAATCAATTTTGACAGAGTTGTCTCCTGTGGGAGCAAAGTCTTTCCCAGGGGCCTGATGTGTAAGATGGCAAACAGAAAGTCATAAAAATGGCGGAAAAATCTACCAAGTGTATCAGTTCCCCTTAACACAGATCATGTAGGCCGGGCCATGCGAAAATATGTCTACCGACATATGCGGACAGCAAGGAACAGATCAGCCTACACATCCACGCAGCCTGCACATCCACGTTAGAATTAACCACCCCCCCCCCCCCCCCCCCCACACACACACACACATCATTAAAACTGATTTAAAATTAAACGATTTAATTACGAACATTCATTATTAAAACTTTCGTACAACCGGACTTAATGACGAACTTTTTAATGACGAATTAACGGGCCGCTAATTTGAAATTTAAGTTTGATACACTCGTATACAGGGCATTCACTGTCCGCTTGAAGAACATTACGAAAACACGCCTATTCAAGTATATAGAAAAGTTTACCTCCAAAAACTGTGAAAATTTTCAGATAAAAACCTGATATTTTTCATGTTTCTGCTCAAAACATAGATTGTGGGTACTCATTGGAACCGCCTCGGTGAGGCGGTTCTAACGAGTACCCACAATCTATGTTTTTGAGCAGAAGTAAGTAATATAATGTATACCCCTGTAAACCCCAGTTGTACTATATAAAAGTGGGGTTTAAGGGGGTCGAAACTACAAAGGCGTGTTTTCGTGATGTCATTGGATACTATTCTAGAATGTATTAATGGAGAACAAAGGCCTAGATGAGACTTCGCGCATGCGTAGGATGATCTGAATCCGCATATTTTGCGCATGTTTGTGGACACTTTTTCGCTTGACGTATCCCATTTATCCTAATTTCAGATGTGGCGCTCTTGCCCCGCCTCCACCGGGCTGTACATTAAGGACTAACAGTACTGCACCATATCCGGAGTGCTGCCCCAAAATAGTATGCCCAACTGTTGTGGGATAATTCGTCTTTCTCCATACTTGCTGACTGAGGCAATATTAAAAATCATAAGCAACGTTTATTGTCTTCATTGTCTGAGTTTTCAGCTCTACCTATTGAAGATAAAGTTTTGATAAGACATATCTTCTGACATGTGCTCCCAACGAAGCCTCAAATAAGCCTGCGAATCCGCGCAATCAGATCTTAGTCTTCGTTGTTTCGCATGAAGAAATTTTTATCCTTGGCTATCCAAAATGCGCCCAGTGAAGATTCTGGTTTGACTGTGCGATTGTACAGGCTGATCTAAATCTTTGATGGGAGTGCATTGGCGTTTAAAGGTTAATATCTGCTGTCGTTCTTGTAAATTTAGATTGTAATAGGACCAGCAAAAAAACTTTGTAAACATGCCGGGTCTTCCTTGGCCTTGCAAAACGACACCGTAACGTAAACAAGTTCAACCGCTGTCTTGTTTTATTAATCCTAACTTACATCTTATCGAGCCTCGGTACATCTATGTAGGCTGTAGTACACTGTACTCAGATTCAAAAGGAGAGAGAGAGAGAGAGAGAGAGAGAGAGAGAGAGAGAGAGAGAGAGAGAGAGAGAGAGAGAGAGAGAGAGAGAGAGAGTCAAAGTAGGCATGTAGTACATTATAGTCTGATCCAGTCAGAGAGAGAGAGAGAGAGAGAGAGAGAGAGAGAGAGAGAGACATGTAGTACATCCTGACTTACATCTTACTGAAACTCTGTATATGTATATAGGCTGTAGTTCATCATACGAGAGAGAGAGAGAGAGAGAGAGAGAGAGAGAGAGAGAGAGAGAGAGAGAGAGAGAGAGAGAGAGAGAGAGAGAGAGAGAGAGAGGCTGGGGTAGTCTGTTTGAGAGAGAGAAAATAGAGAATGGGAAAAAGAGAGAGTCTATGTATTAGATTTAGTAATCCTGACTTACATCTAAGGGAAACACTGTACATGTATGTAGACCGTAGTTCATCATATTCTGATTCTGAGAGAGAGAGAGAGAGAGAGAGAGAGAGAGAGAGAGAGAGAGAGAGAGAGAGAGAGAGAGAGAGAGAGAGAGGCTGGGGTAGTCTGAGAGAGAAAGAATGAGAATGAGAAAAAGAGAGAGTCTAAGTAAGCATGTAGTACACTATAGACTGATTCGTAGTCACAGAGAGATAAAGGGAAAGAGAGAGACAGAGACAGAGACAGAGACAGAGAGACAATGTAGCCAGTACACTACAAGCTGATTCATAATCACAGAGAGAGAGAGAGAGAGAGAGAGAGGCAATCTATGTAGGCATGTAATACATTATAGCCTGGTTCAGTCAGAGAGAGAGAGAGAGAGAGAGAGAGAGAGAGAGAGAATTTATGTAGGCATGACTTCCATTAAAGTCTATTTAGAGTATGAGAAAAAGAGAGAACAAGAGAACAAGAGAGAGGGAGAGGCATATAGTACACGCAAACATGTTCAACTGCTGCCTTGTTTTACTTATCCTGACTAATATCTTATCGAACCTCCGTACATTTATGTAGCTTGTAGTACAGAGAGAGAGAGAGACAGAGAGACAGACAGAGAGGCAGAGAGGGGGAGCCTAAGTAGGCATGTAGTACACTATAATCGGATTCAGAATCAGAGAGAGAGAGTGAAAGAGAGAGAATCTATGTAGGCACGTAGTACCCTATAGTCTGGTCCAGAGAGAGAGAGAGAGAGAGAGAGAGAGAGAGAGAGAGAGTGAGTGAGTGAGAGAGAAAGGAGGATTCCAAGTAGGTGTGAAGTACACTATAATCTGATTCGGAGGCAGAGAGAAAGAGGGAGAGAGAGAAATAGAGGGAGTCTAAGTAGGCATGTAGTACACTATAATCGGATTCAGAGTCAAAGATAAAGCTGGAAAGAGAGAGAGAGAGGACTGGTTTAGTCGGAGAAAAGAGAGAGGGAGAGAGAAAAAGAGAGAATTTATGTAGGCATGTACACTGTACATAGTCCGATACCTGATACAGAGAGAGAGCCTATGTAAGCATGTAGTACACTCGATAGATAGATAGATAGATAGATAGATAGATAGAGAAAGTGAGGGCTTGGGTAGTTTGATTAAGAGAGAATGAGAGAAAGACAGAGAGACACACAGAGAGAGAGAGAGAGAGAGAGAGAGAGAGAGAGAGAGAGAGAGAGAGAGGGGGGGGTGGGCTGGAGTAGTCTGAGGAGGAAGGGAATGAGAAAGAGAGTGATTTTATGTAGGCACGTAGTACACTATAGACTGACTCACAGTCACAGAGAGAGAGAGAAAGAGAGAGAGAGAAAGAGTGAGAGAAATAGAAGAGAGAGAGGGCCTGGGGTAGTCTCATTGAGAGAGAGAAAAAGAATGAGAAGAGAGAGAGAGTGTGTCCAGGTTGGCATGTAGTACACTATAGACTGACTCATAGTCACAGAGAGAGACACACACAGAGAGACAGAGATGGAGAGTATGTAGGCATATAGTACACTATAGTCTGATTCAGAGTCACAGAGAGAGAAAAAGAGATAGAGAGAAAAGACAGAGAGAGACAATATATGTAGACAAGAAATACAATCAGTAAAGCCTAGTTGAGAGAGAGAGAGAGAGAGAGAGAGAGAGAGAGAGAGAATTTATTTATGTAGGTCTAACTGCCATTATAGTCTATTTAGAGAGAGAGAGAGAGAGAGACGGAGGGAGAGAGAGAGAGAGAGAGAGAGAGAGAGAAGGATGGGTAGTCTGATTAAGAGAGGGTGAGACTGAGAAAGAGAGGCAGACAGACACACAGAAAGCCAGACAGGGTATGAGAGAGAGAACGAGGCATGTAGTAGACGCAAACAGACCCAACTGCTATCTTGTTAATACTAACACACATCATACTGAACCTCTGTACATCTGTGTAGGCTGGTGTACACTATACTCTGAGTCAGAGAGAGATAGAGAGGGAGGCGGAGAGAGTGAGAAGACTGGTTTAGTCTGAGAGAAAAAAGAGAGGGAAGGAGAAAAAGAGAGAATCTAAGTAGGCATGTAGTACACTATAGTCTGATATCTTATACAGAGAAAGATTCTATGTAGGCATGTAGTACACTCTAGTTTGATCAGTCAGAGAGAGAGAGAGAGATGACTGGTTTAGTCTGAGAGAAAAGAGAGAGGGAGAGAGAAAAAGAGAGAGAAGCTATGTAGGCATGTAGTACACTATAGTCTGATATCTGATACTGAGAGAGAGTCTATGTAGGCATGTAGTACACTCTAGTCTGATTCATAGTCAGAGAGAGAGAGAGAGACAGACAGACAGATAGAGAGAGAGACAGAGAGAGAGGGTGGGCGGGGGTAGTCTGATTGAGAGAAAGAAAGAGAATGAGAAAGAGAGAGAATCTATGTAGGCATGTAGTACACTATAGACTGACACACTGTCACAGAGAGAGAGAGGCAGACAAAAAGAAAGAAAGAGAGAGGGGGCTGGGGTAGTCTGATTGAGTGAAAGAGAATGAGAAAGAGAAAGTATATGTAGGCATGTAGTAAACTATAGACCATCTCAAAGTCACAGAGAGAGAGAGAGATGAGAGGCAGAGACAGAGAGACAGACAGACACACAGAGAGAATCTATGAAGGTATATAGTACACTATATTCTGCTTCAGAGTCACAGAGAGAGTAAAAGAGAGAGAGAGAGAGAGAGAGAGAGAGAGAGAGAGAGAATTTATATAGGCATAAAATACACTCATTATAGTCTGGTTCAGAGAGAGTGAGAGAGAGAGAGAAAAAAAAAAGAGAATTCATGTAGGCATGACTTCTATTATTCTATTCTAGTCTATTCAGAGTTTAAAAGAGAGAGAGAGAGAGAGAGAGAGAGAGAGAGAGAGAGAGAGAGAGAGAGAAGGATGAAGTAGTCTGATTAAGAGAGAGAGACTGAGAAAGAGAAAGGCAGACAGACATACAGAAAGACAGACGGGTATGAGAGAGAGAAAAGGCGGACAGGACAAGGAATGAGACAAAGAAAAAGGTACGTAGTACACGCAAAATGAGTCCAACTGCTGTCTTGTTTTATTAATACTTACTTACTTAGAGAGAGAAGGTTGGGGTAGCTGAGAGATAACGAAGTACTTTATCAGACTGCACAGATACATATGCTGATATAGGTCTTTACGGGTACCATAGGCACTGATTCAGAGAGAGAGAGAGAGAGAGAGAGAGAGAGAGAGAGAGAGAAAAGACTGGTTTAGTCTGAGAGAGAAAAGAGAGGGAGAGAGAAAAAGAGAGAGAATCTATATAGGTATGTAATACACTATAGACTGATACCTGATACACAGAGAGAGAGTCTATGTAGGCATGTAGTACACTCTAGTCTGATTCATAGTCAGAGAGAGAGAGAGAGAGAGAGAGAGAGAGAGAGAGAGAGAGAGAGAGAGGCTTGGATAGTTTGATTTAGAGAGAATGACAGAGAGAGAAAGAGAGAGACAGAGAGATAGAGACAGATGGAGAGAGAGGGGGCTGAGGTAGTCTGATTCAGAAAGAGAATGAGAGAGAGAGTCTATGTAGGCATGTAGTATATAGACATAGTCAGAGAGAGAGAGACAGACAGACAGAAAGACAGAGAGAGGGGGGGGGGGGGGGGCTTGGGTAGTCTTACTGAGAGAGTGATAGAGAGAGTCTATGTAGGCATGTAGATCTATATAGACTGACTAATACTAACAGAGGGACAGAGCGACAGAGACAGTCTATGTAGGCATATAGTACACTATATTCTGATTCAGCCACAGAGAGAAAAAGAGATAGAGAGAGAGAGAGAGAGAGAGACAATCTATGTGGACTTGAAATACAATCAGTATAGCCTGGTTCAGTCAGAGAAAGACAGAGAGAGAAAGAGAGAGAGAGGGTCAGAGAGAGAGAGAAAGATAGAGAGAGATAATTTATGTAGGCCTGACTTCTATTGTGGTCTATTCAGAGTTTGAGAGAGAGAGAGAGAGAGAGAGAGAAGAAGAAGAATGGGTAGTCTGATTAAGAGAGAGAATGACTGAAAAAGAAAGAGAGGCAGACAAACATACAGAAAGACAGACAGACAGGGTATGAGAGAGAGAAAGAGGCAGACAGGACAGGCTATAAGAGAGAGAAAGGGGCATGTGTACACACAAACAGGTCCAACTGCTGTCTTGTTTTATTAATACTAACTTTATCTTATCAAAGCTCTGTACATCTATGTAGGCTGGAGTACACTATACTCTGATTCAGAGAGAGAGAGAGAGAGAGAGAGAGAGAGAGAGAGAGAGAGAGAGAGAGAGAGAGAGAGAAGATTGGGATAGTCTGAGAGAAAAGAGAGAGGGAGAGAGAAAAAGAGAGAGAATCTATGAAGGCATGTTGTACACTATGATACAGCGAAAGAGAGTTTATGTAGGCATGTAGTATATCATAGTCTGATTCATATTCAGAGAGAGAGAGAGAGAGAGAGAGAGAGAGAGAGAGAGAGGCTGGGGTAGTTTGATTGATTGATTGAGAGAGAGAGAGAGAGAGAGAGAGAGAGAGAGAGAGAGAGAGAGAGAGAGAGAGAGAGAGAGAATATATGTAGGCATGTAGTACACAATAGTCTGATTCAGTCAGAGAGAGAGAGAGAGAGTGAGAGAATCTGTGCTATGTAGACATGTAGTACACTGTCACTTTAGTCTGACTCGGTCACAGAGAGAGAGAGAGAGAGAGAGAGAGAGAGAGAGAGAGAGGTAAAGAGAGAGGGAATCTTTGTAGGGTCTAGAACACTTTAGCCTGAGAGAGAGAGGCATGTTATACACTGTAGACTGATTCAGTTAGAGAGAGAGAGAGAGAGAGAGAGAGGCAGAGGCATGTTATACACTATAGACTGATTCAGTTAGAGAGACAGAGAGAGAGACAGAGAGAAAGAGAGAGAGGCAGAGAGAGAGACGGTTGGGGTAGCTGAGAGATAACGAAGTACTTTATCAGACTGCACAGATACATATGCTGATATAGGTCTTTACGGGTACCATAGGCACAAAACAAATACACATGAGAATACAACAGATCACATTAGTATAATAATAGGTCACTTACCACGCTATGGGCAATTTCAGCAGATGAAAATCGTGAAGTTTTCCTAGAAAATAGGATCTGACAATTCATGCAAATTGTCTCTCAGGGAGTAGTCTTCAGTATTAGAGGATTCTGCAAGACAAAAGGCAGTGGCTAGTATATAGGCTAGAGATAAGGACCCCATGATACTAGCCACAACCTGGTGGTATGACTAGGAATATGGTATTTTCAGACCTACGTAAAGTGAAGTATGAAATACAGTAGGTACGTACGGAAGACCGGTAGTGACATTTCAACTACATTAATTCAAGGCTTCAACTTCACGAATTCACGATTTCAGCTTCACGAATTCACGATTTCAACTTCACGAATTCACGAATTCAATTTCACGAATTCACGAATTCAACTTCATGAATTCCCGAATTCAATTTCACGAATTCCACTTCACGAATTCAACTTCACGAATTCACGAATTCAACTTCATGAATTCCCGAATTCATCTTCACGAATTCAACTTCACGAATTCAACTTCAAGAATTCACGAATTCAGCTTCAAGAATTCACGAATTCAACTTCACGAATTCAACTGTTGAATTCCTGAAGTTGAATTCGTGAAGTGGAATTCGTGAATTCGTGAAGTTGAATTCGTGAATTCGTGAAGTTGAATTCGTGAAGTGGAATTCGTGAAGTTGAATTCGTGAATTCATGAAGTTGAATTCGTGAATTCGTGAAGTTGAATTCGTGAAGTGGAATTCGTGAAGTTGAATTCGTGAATTCGTGAAGTTGAATTCGTGAATTCGTGAAGTTGAATTCGTGAAGTTGAATTCGTGAAGCTGAATTCGTGAAGTTGAATTCGTGAATTCGTGAAGTTGAAATCGTGAATTCGTGAAGTTGAATTCGTGAATTCGTGAAGCTGAAATCGTGAATTTGTGAAGTTGAAACCTTGAATTAATGTAGTTGAAATGACACCACCGGTCTTTCGTAGGTACGAGACCAGATCATGTATTAGCTATTAATGTGTTTTAAGATCTTTAAATGAAAACAAATATAACCAGCAAAAACAATAACCGTTTTGGAACACGGAAGGTCAGGGATAGTACCTGTTTTGATGCTTTTGTTTATAATGGCGTCATACGTACCTCTGGCAGTTCAAAATTGTTTTACCAGGATTATATTCTTCCACTGATTGACTAAGGTTCCAATACGTGGGATGCGACTTCGAAAAATAATATTGAACGCATCTCTAAACTACAGAAGCGCGCTGCTCATATTACTTTACATGCTGATTACAACACACCTTCTTCAGAAATGTTCAAAGAATTGGGATGATCAGCTATCAAAAATCGCCATGACTAAACAAGGCGGTGTTGACTTTTAAAGCCTTAAATAATATGGCACCTGATTACATAGCTGCTGTGCTGAACCCAATATCTGAAACACATGACCGTACCTTGCGATCGACAAACGATGGTTCCTTGTTAGTGCCAAGATCTTGAACGTCTATCTTTAACAGATCATTTTCAGTTTCTGCACCAAAGCTGTAGAATTCGATTCCAAGCGATATTAGGGCATCATCGTCCCTTGCAGCTTTCAAACGGTCAGTGAAAAGTCAGTTTCTAAAGTGAATTGTGGTATTGATTATATTACGATTCATTTTATTGTTGATTAGTATGTTCTTAACTTACAATCGATATGTTTTCTAAAAGTCCACACTTTGCCGAATAGGTGTTATATAGTTCTTATATCTTAGTCTTAATAATGGTAATGTTGCTGTGTTTTAATAATCGTTTTAATAGTTTTATATAGCTACTAATAATGTTTTATGCCTCAATTTAAAAACAGTCTGCTTTCGCCCTGGAAGCCAGGGTCGTTTTAACAATTATAACAGTGGTCTTTTCCAAACATGCTGTTTAAAGTGCAATTCTCGTTATCTTATACCGGTTCATATCCAAGACTTCAATTCCACGTTTTTAAGTCCCTAAGTTTAACCTGTCCATGCTTAAGACTCCTTTTCGGAAAAAGACCATGTGAATGTGGTGCATTCTGTTGCCCCAGTGGTGGAAATACTGTGTCTGTATACCACCGGGACGATGGACTGTGCTTCTCGCACATGAGTTCTCCTCACCGCCACACTCACACTCTTACTCGCGGTCAGAGTGTGCGTGTGGTGTCTGTCATTGTCTGGCTGAGAGGTGTTGTACTGTATGTTGTATTATACTTGTTTTGTTTTGCTTATTTGTTCAGTTCATATGTATATATGTTATAGAGGGCCGCAAGGTAGACTAGCTGTTGTAGCTAAATGCGTCACTCTCTCAAAATATTGTATAAATAAATGAAATAAAATAAAAAAAAGACAACAAGTATCAAAACTGGTGTTTTTGAGTCTCAATCTACCTGCGTAATTTTGTCCATTGTTACCATTAATTGTTTTGTCGAACTGGCTTTGATGTTTTCTTAATCTGTTTCGGTCTCGAGACGAGGCGCTTATACTGAGTACACACAACATATGTTTTCATGGAGAAATTAAGAAATTATTGAATAGTTTTTGGTTGAAACATGTGCCTTATCTGGAGCTACGTTACAATAAAACATTTTGTGATAAGACAGGTAAAAAATCAGTCTTCAGAATAACTGCTTTTCGTGTTCATACATTGAACAATTTGTCCATTTTTTTATATTTAAATCCTGATAATTCCAACTCATCATCGTTATACACATTTTACACAATTTGTTTGGTTGAAGGAAAAGTTTTACACTTCAATAAAGTCCAGAGCAGGAATCCGTTGGATCTTGATTCCTTCAGCCACCTCAAAGATTGATATGTTTGGGCAACATTTGTAACATTTTGATGACAAAGTTGGAAATATAATGAATGAATTACTATATTTATGTTTTAGTTTTATGTTTTATTTATTTATTTATTTATTGGGGTGTAGGTGCGGTGGATTTTCTGTTAACTCCGGCAAATCACTCACAAAGTTAATGCAAAGTCATTCGAGCTTTATTCAATTTATGAGTGATCCCAGGAGTTAACACATAGATAAAATCCACAAAAAATAAAATTCATTCCTACATTAATAGAGATGTGATCAGGATACAATTTTGCAAGTACAGAATGTTCAAAGTAAATGGTAAATTTTCTTTAGAGATACCGACAATGAGGTTTCACACTTTCAAAAGATAAATACGGAAACACCGTGGAAAGAAGGCGATCGAGGAACAGCCTCCTCCCCCTCCTCCTGCCCCCTCACCCCCTACCCTCCACATACTCACAATCCCTTCCAAGCGATGCACAGGATAAGGAGGATAAGGATGGAATGCGATTATCAGCAAGTCGTCGTGAAAAGAGCGAACAAACGAAAATATATAGGTGATCAGGATACATTCCTACACGTCCGGACATACAGTCATGGTTGTTCAGAGTTATATGTGATACATTGGAGCCACCTCATGACAAAACCAGCTAAATGGCTGTGCGCACAGTGAAGTCTCAGATCAGCCTGGGCAGACGCCCAGTCTGATCAGAGTCTTCGCTGTGCGCTCAGTTGGTAGCTAAAGACCGAAGCTTTCTTCATGCGGACAGCAAAGATTCTGATCAGACTGGGTGCATGCCCAGACTGATTTGAGTCTTCGCTGGGCGCACATGCCATTTTGTTGTTTTTTTGTCAAGAGGTAAGAATTTGCTCCCCTTGGGTGAATTCTTTCCTTTTAGAGTAAACATCTGTCAGAAGGGAGACAAAACGATCTGGAGGGAGTTGCATCCCCTGACTATGCATAGATTCCCCTTACTATATTTCTTGCACAAGGTTCTGATGATAACATTTCTATTAAGAAACACACACCCGGGCATAATGCCGTGAGGCGTTTTACGTTTACTGACAAGGTTATTGAATTGACTTCTATTCAGCTTTATGTTGAGAGACGGTTCGAAATTATCTTTCCTCCTTCAGTATACGGCGAGAAGTTCCGATGTTAAAATATTTAAGGCTGGCGCACAGTCTGATCAGAATCTTCAAGGACGCATTTTGATTAGCCAAGAATGCAACCATCACGAAAACATGCCTATATAATTTTGACCCTTAAACCCCACTTTTATAGTTAAACTGGGGTTTACAGGGGTATACATTATTTTTCTTATTTTAGCTCGAAAACAAAGATTGTGGGTACTCGTAAGAACCGCCTCGTCGAGGCGGTTCTAACGAGTACCGACAATCTATGTTTTGAGCAGAAATATGAAAAATATCAGAAACTTTTATCTGAAAATTTTCATTTTTGGTGGTAAAACTTTCAGTATATTTGAATAGGCATGTTTTCGTAATGGTTTCCTCATGCAGACAACGATGACTCTGATCAGACTGCGTGGATGTGCAGTCTGATTTGAGTCTTCTTTGAGCGTACATGTCCGGAGATACGTTCCCTAACGTTGCTGCTTAATTCACAATACGTGTCTCCCTTGTAAAATGGCGGAAATTTCACCCAATATATCCAATCCCTTTACTGATAAAAAGTCATTCGTTATGGCTTTCATCCGTTAGCGCTGCCAATATCCTAGCAACTGTGTGCTGAATTTCTCTTGTCACTTCCTTGATACCCAGCTTATGTTGTTCAGTCTTATATATAACAGTTTTAGGTTTCGCCGTGTCTTGTTTTCCCCTACCACTTTCTATATCTGCTTGCCTGGCTTCGTATAAATCACGACCTTTTTGTATCAGTTGCGCCAGGTACAATTCGTCGGCTTGTTTTCTGCCTATCTCGTCCTGTCCTTTATTTTCATTGTTAGAGCTCTCACTTGGACGTAAACTCGAGGGCTGCAACACAGAATTATTAATTGATGACACGAATACAATATTTTCTCTTGTGTTCGAGCCTTGGTGAGAAATTATTTAAAATGTTTAATAAATTTGACATGGAATTACTATGAATATATACTATATCATAAAAAAACACATACTCATTAGAATAAACAATTCTGATCATTGGCGATTCGAGAAAGAATTGTAACTCTAAACTGTCGTAAAGGCTTACTGGGTTTATTTGGTTTGAGTGCTTAGATTACATTGCTTACTTTATGTTTCATGAGAATTCATATAGAATTAACGAAATTCGCAGGAAAAAAGAACCCGCACGATTGAAAGATGAGAAACCTTTTGTCACGTGATACCCCATGTGAATCATACCATGTGTCTGATTTTTGTCTTAGCGCTCAGCATTGGGAAGAAAAGATAGAATAAGTGTCGGTATGACGCGACTGGTGCTAGTGTCCTGTCAATATGTCTGAGACTTGATACTGCAATAAAGCAGCATTATAAAACTGGCAACAGACAGACACCGTCATAGACAGATACATACTGTTAAACATCAGCCAAAAACACAGACCAAAATCAGGAATAGTACGATAACGAATGTACGGGTGTATAAGGCATATTAATTGCTTGTTTACATCCCTGGTATCATTGATTTAAATTAGGAGAAACACTTTTTATGAGTTACTGTAAATGTGTGTATAACCTATAGAATTACTCAAAATTTTGCAAGATGACCTTATTCGAAGAAGTATCCATTACGAAAACACACCTATTCAAATATATAGAAAATGTTTCCTAAAAAAAACCCTGAAATTTTCAGATAAAAAAAAACTTTCATATTTCTGCTCAAAACATGGATTGTGGGTACTCGTTAGAACCGCCTCGGTGAGGCGGTTCTAACGACTACCCACAATCTGCTCAAAACATAGATTGTGGATATTCGTCAGAACCGCCTCGTTGAGGCGGTTCTAACGACTACCCACAATCTATGTTTTTGAGCAGAAATAAAAACAAAGTAATGTATACCCCTGTAAACCCCATTTTTACTATATAAAAGTGAGGTTTAAGGGGTCAGTATTATATAGGCATGTTTTCGTAATGCATATGCCTGAATAATAAAGTAAAAGAGCGAATCAGTTTTTAACAATTCTACAGCCATAAGGGTACGACCTAGGATTTCGAGGGGTCGATGCCATCACAAAACCTGCCAAATCGCTTTCTATCTTTTTTTTTTTTTTGAAAAGCTAACTTTGTTGAATATCAATAAGCGCCAGACTGTTGAATTTCAATAAGCGCCAGACTGAAAATAATGAAAGCGCTGTGGTGCAGTGGTAAAGCGTCGGACTCGAGATCGAGAGGTACCGGGTTCGATCCCCACTAACTGCAAGTGTTGTTTCCTTGAGCAAGAGACTTTATCCACATTGCTTAGTACTGGTTTCTACCCAGGAAAAAAGAGGGCCACATGGAAGATTAGTACTATATTACTAAATGTGTTACCCTCTATAAATAAAGTCGATTATTATTATTATTATTTTTACTTCGGACTGACATCTTATTTATCTATTTACTTTTTAGGTGCGAGGTGGAGGAGACGGGGGCGTGAAAATTGTCATTTAACTTCGCGTAGAGGGGTCATAATAATATTATTATTTTTACCGGGGGTCATTTTTCATCAAAAATAATTATCGGGTGCCGTTATTCTATGGGGTCACAATTCTTTGCGAGGGGTCATTTTACTGTGACCGGGGTCACTTTTCTTTCAGGAATAATGACCGAGGTTCGTTATTCAGTGGAGGTTGCTTTAATTCGTTGCACTGGCTCACATGGTCTTCTTACTGTGATCCTTACCTCATCCTCCAAACTGCCTCCCCATGTCTTCCCTCCAATATTGAGGTTTTCCTCTTGCGTCCCATCTGTTGTGTCATTACCATCTGTTTTCCGAGCCAGTATCTCAGAACCAGCGACTAACGTCAGTACCATAAACGGAATAGATATCACCCTCATGATGGCACACTGTAACTATAATCATATTGTAAGTCGCATATAGTACCGTAAAGGCGGTGATGGCATTGTTACGCAGTTTAATTAACCCATTTATGCCGAGTGGACTCCTCTTATCTCCTTGGACAGGCCCATTTCCTATATAAGGGGTGCCTGGTTAGTTATTATTATTATTATCATGTTTTATAGAAAATCGTGTATTATAGAAAAGCAGTGTAAACCCAGATCAGACGCCGCGTTCTGCGTTGTCTGATATCGGTTTTTAATGATTGCAAAGGTCCCATTTATGGGACGCTAGGCTTAAATGGGCTAACGCTTAGCACTCTGGGAGACAACACAGGGGCGGTTTCAGAGGAGGTATGGAGGATTCCCCTTTGACTGAAAATTTCATTTTCATGGAAAAGTTTGGATGAATTTGATCAAATTTGGGTTTACCGTATTTACCCTAAATATTCACATTCCTTACTCTTTACCTTATACTTCTCTTCAACAAGTCCATTTTACTACCTGTGAAAGTGAGTAAAATTGCTGTATGAGTGTCAAACTGTGTCCCAGATCAGACGCCGCAGCGGTGTCTGATCTCGGTCTACTCTGTTTGCTCAGGTCTTTGTCCGAATACGTAGAGTAAGTACGATAATTTGATCAAATCTAACACCACCCCCACCCCCACCCCCTTCCCCTCAGAAGTCAGCCTGGATCCAGATCAGCAACATTTTATCTTACCAAGAAAACAAGAATTGCCATTTCATGGAGACAATTTGCATGAAATTTCTAATCCTGTTTTCTTGGAAAAATAAGAAAAATATCATCAATTATTGGTTTGCTGAATTAGCCCAGAGAATGGTAAATGTTAACAAAGATATCCGACAATGAATGATTAAATGATGGACAGGCTAGCTTAAGACAATACTCACAAGCCTGAAAGTTGAGAAATTTGCACAGAGATGAGAACCTCAGCATATCACACTCGTACTTTGTCCTTCTAGTTGCAACTGTTATTATTGAGACTACCTACTTCTCTAATTTCTCCAAAGAAGGTGATGTACAAAACAAACGTCATAAAAAAGAAGAACTGCAACAGAGAAACACCCTTGGAGCGGTCAGTAGAGAACAATCGGGTAGGGTGAGGGGGCGGGGCGGTTAAACCACTGACTGTCCTAACACCTCTTACTCCGACTCTTATTTTGTTTCTAATTCTGCACGGAGGAGAGGGCGGTGGGGTGGGGTGGCTGGGGGGCTCTTAACCTTCGATACGGTATAGACGTGCGGCTGGAATTTTTATGGCCCTTCATATATTCCGCAAATATCAAAGTATACACCTATTCATATTTTGTTTGCAAGCATTTTATTTATTTGTTTGTTTATCTATCAATTTGTTCATTTATTTATTAATTTTATCTATTTTCAGATAGGTAGGTTTTATTAGAAATTTCTCTGTTTGGTTTTATTTTATGTATTTTAATCTATTTTCAGATAGGTAGGTTTTATTGTTTGGTTCTTTTCTTTCGGACAGTATCTACAGGATTCCGCTGGTTAAATAAATAAATAAATAAATACTAATACATAATTTTAAAACAATCTAACTCCTGAATTTAAAGGAGATCAAGAGTTAATGTATCAACAAATGATCGATTAGAAAAAAAGGGAGTCGAAAAAAAAACAACAAAAAAAAAAAAAACAAGACATATACCTTGGTGGCAAAATGTTATGTGTTTATGTTAGAATGCACAGTCCGTCTCTTCAAACGTGTCCTACAGTAAACATTCACCCACAGATAGCGGGACACGCGTTCAATTAACAGATGTTTTACGATGACTGCCATTGAGAGACATCACTTATATACAACAGACCAGTTAAACTACAGTTAAAACCTACCATTTTAGACTTTCAAATCAATGCAACACATACATATTGTCTATATCTTCTATACACTCCAACCATGCATTTTCTTGCCCAGGAGTTCCCGGTATCGCCTATATAGTCTCACCATTTCAAACATAAATGCATATAATACATTAATTTATAATATACAAATATAAAATACCTAAGTTTGACGAGCCACTCTTCTATAAGAACATAATCTGCAATAAGAATTGTACGCATATTTAAAACGGACCAGTAAAACTCATAAAATGCCATGCTAAAATATGTATATTTTATGAGTATATAGTAAACAGTAACTCTCGCCGTCGTTTTGAAATAAATGCCGAGATAATTTTGAAGATCTTACCTGTTGGCTGCTTCTAAATAGTGGCAATGACGCTGTTCGCGTTTCGTTACCGTATTTATCCTAAATATTAGGGCATGTTTACTGCTTACCATACTTGCCCTAACATTTGAACTTTTGATGTGCAGTAAATTTCCTCTATTAAGCCCACTCCGCTGTCAAAAGCAGCTTTTGCCAGTTCAAAATGGTTTCTTTCTTATCATTCAATATTCAATATGAACTCTAGTCCTGCTGAACCCGGACATGACCTGCCTTTACAAACAGTGTAGATCCAGATCAGTTGGCTTCTTAAGAAGCCAACTGATCTGGATCTGCACTGTTTGCCACTAAGTTTGCGAAGTTATATCAACAATCAGGATCAAGTAATCTGATTGGCTGAAAATTAGAAAGGGTGTGGCATCTTAATTTATTCAGCATGACAAGGGTTAAGACCGCCCTACTAATAAGATCACTTTTAGGCACCCGTGCAATGGGTTTGATAGTGGAGTTTTGCTGTATTTATAAAGCTTCCGTGTTTACCGTATGCATTCGGGCAGACACGCCTTAGCAAACAGTGTAGACCCAGATGAGACGCCGCAAAACGCGGCGTCTCATCTGGGTCTACACTGTTTACCACTCATCCAGCAATTCTAAACATATTCATAATTAGTAAAATTGAGTTGTTGGACAGATGTATAAGGTAAAGACTAAGGGGTGCGAATATTTCGGGTAACTATGGTATGCCAAATTTATCTTTCATCAAAACTTCCTATGATGAAATTTTGGGCCAAAAGAGGGTTCAACTGAGCCCCCTCCCCACCCCCCGCCCCCCACCCCCATTGTTGTTGCCAAGATCTGACAGGCTACAAACAAATAAGACAGTGTGAAGAGTAGGTCCATGGTATGTTAATCTTTCTCACTCTCTGGGCAAATGCAGCAGACGATAAACATGATAAGTAGCTTACTTTTCCCAAAGACAATTTGCATGAAAGGTCCTGCCTGGTAAAAACAAGAAATGTATTTCAAAATGTCTTCTGTTGAAATTTATACCTAGCATGCAGAGCATTAATATAATCGCACAACGTCCTAATAAAAATTGCTAAAATGGATTTAGTCCTACCGTAAATGCACTTCTGCTTATTGTCTCTATGTTAAGCCACTGAAATAGAAATAAAACTGTCATCCAGCAATTTCATAAAACAATAATGTTCAAATTGATTGTAAATTAGATTTGTAGGGAGATTAAAACTGCCTGATAACAGATGTCGAGTAAAGTTAATGCGACTGGATACATTTCTAAGGAAACATCACTCTGGCCTGAAATTACAGCGCCATTCTGCTGTTAATAAGACCACCTTTGGTACTGCATAAAAATGGTCTTATTAGTGGGACGGTCATAATATTGAATGTGGAACATAGCTCCAGATAAGGTGCTTTTTTTCAACCAAAAAATACTGATATTTTTATTTCTCCACAAAAACTATGTTGTGGTACTCATTAGAAGCGCCTCGCCGAGGCGCTTCTAATGAGTACCACGACATATTTGTGTGTGCATAAGAAAAATATTATGCAGATACCCCCTCTTAACCGGAGCTATGTAGAATAACAAGAAAACCCCATTTGAGACAGACAAAATCTCAGGACAAAATCTAATAGTGGCGAGGTCTTAATAGCGGACTTTTACTGTATTTCCCGCACTTCTGTTACTTTAAATACAAGTGGATTAACGCAAAGCACCCACCCCACCCCTTTCCCGAGAGTTTTTCAATTCTGGGATTATAGCACTGGAATAAAGCGCAGTAAACTCTTTACATGGGTTCCTCTTCACCAAGACAATGCAAAGTCCACAATTGCTATGTTTGAATGGATGTTGTAGAGCGAAACTTGTTTGAAATAATACCATATCCTGTCTATTCACCTGATCTGACACGTAGTGATTAATTCAGACGCCATTTCCAGTCAAAAAAAAAAAAAAAAAAAAAGGCAGCGATTGAAAAG
This sequence comes from Anodontia alba, assembly GCA_964016985.1. Taxonomy (NCBI): domain Eukaryota; kingdom Metazoa; phylum Mollusca; class Bivalvia; order Lucinida; family Lucinidae; genus Anodontia; species Anodontia alba. The sequence continues at coordinate 26,099,380 of OZ024834.1, forward strand.
TGGGTTAACGCAAACATACCAAAGGGCATCCCCCACCCCAATCCCTAGTTTTCCATTCTTGGATTGGCACTGGAATACCGTCGAGTCAAATGTATCATGCTGGAGGGTAATTACATAGCAATATAAGTCGATCTTGAAGTAAGGTAGGTGGTTACTTATTGAATCGCCCTCGTACCATATTTACACTAAACGATCAAACATCTTGACTCCCAATCATATATCTAAACACTAGAGCAAGTCAATTCGACCTGATTTGCTGATGTGGTTAAAAGCCTGTTCAGATGCCGCCTGATTGTTCTAATACTTAACCCTTGCCTTGCTGAATAAATTAAGATGCCATGCCTACTTCTAATTTCCAGCCAATCAGATTACTTGATCCGGGTTTTTGATAGAGTCACGTATTTAATGACAAACAGTGCAGATCCAGATCAGAAGCCAACTGATCGGGATCTACACTGTTTGCTAAGACAGGGCATGTCGTGTTCAGCAAGAGAAGAGTTAAAACTTAACACGCTGTGGGCAAATTCAGCAGACGGCAAATCGACGTCTTTTTTTTTTTTTTTTTTTTTATTATCATTATTTTCCAAGAAAATAAGACTTCACTGGATGTATTAATACAAGAAATGTATAAACAATGTAAAGTAAAAGGTGCAATTCCTTGAAAAAGGCCTAGCAGCCGAACCATTGGAAATGATGTTATGTTTATGTGAAGTAAATTTGTTAATTGAATATCGTGTAAGAAGTATTTGTTTGTTTCTGTTGAGGTTTTACGGCCCAGTCAACCCAATGGGGTCATGTCGAGCGCGGTCAGTTTACCTAACCACACGTTTACTGGGCAGGCTTAGTCCTCTAAGCGGTTAACCAGTATTGTGCATTCTTTCGCCAGAAACTGACAACTGCCCTTCTTGAATCAGCGGAAGGGAGAGAATGAACGTAGAAAATATTTCATGATCAATCTCCACGAAAGAATGTTGCCGACCTCGGCGGAGGTTGAACCCGCGACCTCCTGGTCTCCAGTCGGACGGCGCATCCAACTGAGCCACCGAGGCCGGCGTAAGAAGTACTATTTATTCTGATTTTGCATATTTAACTAGGGCTTTATGACATCATAAAATATATGTATATGTCCGGGAAAAGCTATAATCACGTAGCACAGCCTTCCCGAGGCTCCAAAAGGAGATAAGTGGAACAAACAATGACAAAATGACAAAACAAACGACACTTAATGAAACCATAGATGCACTAAGATGTACTACAACAGAGGAAGGGTCAGTAGAAAAAAACTACTTTGGGTGAGGTGTGTGTGTGTGTGTGTGTGTGTGTGTGTGTGTGTGTGTATGGAGGGGGAGGGGAGAGAGGAGCGTTAAATCAGTTTTCTTCACCCCCAAACCTCACCCTCATCATTTAACCTTACTAAATATTCAAAGTGGCGGCGCCCATTAAAGCGGTTTTGATATATTCAAACATTGATAAAATCTATTTTGTATCCAATTTAAATACACAGTTTGCCAAGTCGCATCCCAGATACATTCTTAATCATCACTGGTTTCCCTTCAAGTTGGTAATTTGCCATTAAGGCTACATAGCCAAGTTAGGTCAAGGCCCAGCTAGCATTCTACGTAAATCTACATCGGGCCATCATCGGCCCGTCAGCTACCCTGACGGGCCGATGACGGTCCGATATAGATTTACGTAGAATGCTGACTGGGGGGATATAAATTATGTCCCATGACCGGACTTGGCTATGTAGCCCGGCTAAATGGCAAAGTTGTGTGGCTTATTCATATGTTTATATGTATTTTCATGATCAAATATAGCAAGTCTGCAGATTCTAAAAGACATAGCTAAAAAGAGACCAAACGTGGATCAAATATAGCGAGTCTCCAAATACTAAAAGATATAGCTAAAATGAGACCAAAAAGTTGATCAAATATAGCGAGTCTCCAGATTCTAAAAGACGTTGCTAAAGTGAGACCAAAAGTGGTACCACTCAGCAATGCTTTTATTGCCCCTACCTAAGTGCTATGTAAAAGATGTCAAGGCCTGTCATAGAGGTGATAAGATCCCAGCAGGGGCTGTAAAGAGGTCTTCTGAGGGGTAATACACACTTTGAGGGGGCACATTACCTATGGGTCAGATAAATAAGCCAGTACTGTTCCACTATTGGGCCTTTTTGATTGAGTTGGGGTTTAACGACACGTCAACCCTTGTGGGTCATTTTGTGTCGTCTCCCAGAGAAAGGGAGAAAAGAGACAGAAGAGATAGCAGAAGAGATAAAAGGGAGGGACAGGGAAGAAAGAGGAACAGGAATGAAAGTGAAGAAACAGAAGAAATAAGAACGTCACCTCCCTACCCTTACCTGCTACAAGGATAGCAGGCCTTGCCCAACTGTAAGCCAATATCAGTGGACGCCCCACTATTGGGCCTCTGTCTATTTTTATTGACAGTATACTCGGTTTTGTTGTGCCCAGTCACTAATGACAAGTGGAGAGCACATGTATTCATGGAATTACTATCAGCATCAAAATACCTTTTTGTAATTAATTTTACAAAGACTATAATGACCAAAAATAGCAGGGGATATTCAGCTGACATGAAACTGGCCATATTTGATGTTTATACAATTTCTGTTGATTAAAAGTAGCTCAGACATCAACCGTTAACCCATTTTGGACTGACTAGACTCCACCACACTATATATTGGAAGAGTCCAAATTCAATTTTAGGTATGTCAGGCTATGAGATTTAGGAGCAGTTTGATCTAGGTTTATACTGTTTACTCAGGTCCGTTTTCCTGAATATCTTAGGATAAACAAGCAAATTCCATGGGGAATTTATGTCCCCCGCCTTATTTTTATTTGAGGTGTTAAAAATGGTAAAGTTAACCAGAGGACCATTGGTCCTATATCAATTACCTAAGAATTGAAGCAGGAAACCAGTGATAAAAAATAATTTCAAGATTCTGAAAAAACCACATGCATATCTTCAGACCATCCTTAAAGCACCTGTAAAGTTTCAAAGGATCGGCTTAAAACTGTGGTAGGAGTTACGGGGTCAAGGTACCTACTCCCTATACGCTTCTGTAGTATTAGAACTCAAAAAATGTCTAAGTTAAAAATGCAGAAACAGTGGTAAAAAATTACTTCATGATTCTGAAAAAAACACATGCATATCTTCAGGCCATCCTAAAAGCCCTTGTAAAGTTTCAAAAGAATCGGACAAAAACTGTGGGAGGAGTTAAGGGGACAAGGTACCTGCACCCTATACACTTCTGTAATATTAGAACTAAAAAATGTCTAAGTTAAAAATGCGGAAGAAGTAATAATAAATATTTCAGGATTCTGAAAAATCCACATGCATATCTTCAAGCCATCCTAAAAGCCCACGTAAAGTTTCAAAAGGATCGGTCAAAAACTGTGGGAGGAGTTAAGGGGACAAGGTACCTACTCCCTATAGACTTCTGTAATATTAGAACTCAAAAAATGTCTAAATTCAAAACGTGTAAAAAGTGATAAATTATTTCAGGATTCTGAAAAATCCACATGCATATCTTCAGACCATCCTTATAGCACCTGTAAAGTGTCAAAATGATCGGCCAAAAACTGTGGGAGGAGTTAAGGGGACAAGGTACCTGCTCCCTATATACTTTTGTAGTATAAGAACTCAAAAAATGTCTATGTTCAAAATGTGTAAAAAGTAATAAAAATTAATTTCAGGATTCTGAAAAAACCACATGCACATCTTCAGACCATCCTTAAAACACCTATTAAGTTTCAAAAGAATCGGCCAAAAACTGTGGGAGGAGTTAAGGGGACAAGGTACCTGCTCCCTATACACTTCTGTAGTATTAGAACTAAAAAAATGTCTAAGTTAAAAATGCGGAAAAAGTAATAAAAAATTACTTCAGGATTCTGAAAAAAACACATGCATATCTTCAGGCAATCCTAAAAGCCCATGTAAAGTTTCAAAAGGATTGGCCAAAAACTGTGGGAGGAGTTAAGGGGACAAGGTACCTACTCCCTATAGACTTCTGTAATATTAGAACTCAAAAAATGTCTAAGTTAAAAATGCGGGAAAAGTGATAAATAATTATTTCAGGATTCTGAAAAAAACACATGCACATCTTCAGACCATCCTAAAAACACCTGTAAAGTTTCAAAAGGATCGGACAAAAACTGTGGGAGGAGTTAAGGGGACAAAGTACCTACTAAAAATTTGGAACCACGCACCACGCACCACACACCACGGAAAACCAAAAACAGTGTCCCTCCACTTTTCTTCGAAAAGGCGGGGGACAATAAGCCAGGAAGCATTCATATATAAAATATATGGGGAAAGAAAGACGTAAGAAAGTTCCTATCTTTCACTATTTATTAACAATAATGAAGGGTTCATAATAAAAATTAATGAAATTTATATTTTATATAAAATGTCAATAATACAAAAGACTGAAAAATATACAGAAATGGAAAAATGAGCCACAAACTTCTCATGATTATACAATATAGTCAGCTGCACATTTTATACAGAATAAAACTGACCATCTTTTAGTTGCACATGTGAAAAAGTTACCGGGCCCAGTTGTTCAAAGCGCCATTAGCTTAACGAGCTCATTAGTGGTCAAAATGTTAACTTCTAGTAAGTACAATACCAAATTCACAGGTATTTTTGCTGAAAAAATGTGAGTAGCTTTTGCAAATGCAAAAGCTACTCACATTTTTTCAACAAAAATTTCAGTATATATGATATATTTAATGATCAAAGTTTTAACGATTCGTTTACTAACGATATCGTCAGTTTTGAAAACTGGGCCCAGGACACATGAGCCACAACATGAGAAAATGTACCTTCTGACATGTGCACTCAACAAAGTCTCAAATCAGCCTGCACATCCGAGCAGCCTTCAGTCTTTGTTGTCTGCATGGAGAAACATTGCATTCTTGGCTATCCAAAATGCTCTCAATGAAGATTCTGATTAGATTGCATGAATGTGCAGGCTGATCTGAATCTTTGCTAAGCGCATATATCTGAAGGTAAATTTTCTGATATTGCTACTAACATGCTGGAAGCACTGGCCTGTGCATCTGAACAGTTTGATCAGGGCCGTCTCGGTTTGCTTACAGACTCAGTGGATACTGCTGAATGCTATCAAAACAAGGACAAAGTAACCCTTGTCCTGCTGAACCCAGATATACCCTGCCTTTCCAAACAATGCAGATCCAGATCGAAAGATGCCAACTGATCTGGATCTGCTCTGTTCGCTGTTTAATTTTAAATTTATAGCAAAAATGCAGATCAAGCAATCTGATTGGCTGAAAATTAGGTGGGTTTAATCAGTATGACAAGGGTTAAGGGGGCTATAAAACCTGAAATGCTGCTATTTTGTACAAGAAAGACAACTTTTATCACTTTCTGTTAGCTTCCCTGCACAACCGGCCCTTTTTGAAAAAGGATCTAGACTAAAAGGAAAGTATTTGCTCCCAAAAGCTAATTCTTTCCTTTTAGAGTACTCCTTTTCAAACAATGACAAAACAATTCTGACAGAGTAAAATTTTCAGCAGATGACATTTTGAAATATTTTTTTCTTATTCTGACATGTGATGCAAATTGTCATTTTGTCATCTGCTGAATTTGCCCAAAGTGTATTAAAGGTTAAATACAGTAAAACCTGTGTAAGAGAGCCACCTTTGAGATGACTTGAAATAGTGGTTGATGTGGAAAAAATTGTCTGTCTTATAAAGGTACATGTCATGTAATTTTGCTAGCAAAATTACATGCCATGTACTTTTATAAGACAATCACCTTTCCACATCAACCACTAAGGTCAATTTCAAAGGTGGCTGTCTTACACAAGTTTTACTGTATGTGGATCATCTGGCCAAAGTGAACAATGTAGACCCAGATCAGGCAGAATGCAGTGTCTGATCAGGGTCCACACTATTTGCCAGTCATCCAGCAGTTAAACAAATAGGGTTCTTAAAATTTACGGACAAGTATGGTAACAAGTTAAACTGTCCAAGCATTTACGGTAAATATGGTAGCAATGCTGCGCCATGGCAAGAGATTTGTGCTCACTGAAGGACTGATCAGCCTGTCCATCCTGTTTGATCAGACTAATGCTTTTTTTTTTTTTTTTTTTTTACACAGGCTTGATCAGACTGTACAAATGTGAGCATGTAAGGTCACACAGATCAGACTGTGCAAATGTGAGCGTGTAAGGTCACACAGATCAGACTGTGCAAATGTGAGCTTGTAAGGTCACACAGATCAGACTGTGCAGATGTGCAGGATGACCTCGGTTTTCATTTCCACCAATGCCCCAAAGAGCTGTTTTCTCATAACACAAATTTTTTAAACTAAGCCTTATGTGTAATTTCCCCCTGCATGCTACAATTAATCCTGTTTTAGGTTATTCAACATCAAAACAATAACCGGAATACATGAATTTTAGGAGAAAACACTTTTATCTACAACATTACTACAAAATAATCTGAACCAAATATACTTATAAACAGGATGCAAAGGTACTTGAGCATGTCATTGTAAAAAAAAAAAAAAAAAAAAAGAAAAAGGCTCACATAAAGCAAATGGTATCTTAGAGGAAACGATTCACTTATACACCACACAGCCTCTTTATAACAATATTGTTGGGTCCAAAGCATAAACCGTGTTAGTTATACAAATGTGTTATATCCAAACAAAAATGCATAGATTATATAGAAAAATGACCATTTATGGTCATTTTTCTATATAATCTATACATTTTTGGGATCCATCTTTGAACCGTGTTGTATCCAAAATCGTGTTATAACGAACCGTGTTATTAAGAGGTTAATGTGTACTAGTAAATTTCTCACCATATCTATAAGGAAGATAACTTTTGTTACTTCATGTTTTGCTTTTTGCATACCAAATCCTTTCAGAGAAGGGATCTACTCCAAGATAGAATCTGCTCCCATGTGGAGCAGATTCTTTTCTTTTAGGGTAGACCTTTATCTCCATTGATGGCTTCTACAGTAGCAATGGTTCTGAAAGCAGACAGTGAAGGTCCTGATCAATTTGCACATCTGTGCAGACTGATCTGCACCTTTACTGGCTGCTAAAATTACATCTTTAACCCTTGTCATACTGAATAAATTAAGATGCCATGGCCACTTCTAATTTTCAGCCAATCAGATTACTTGGTCCAAGTTGTTCATACAAATTCAAATACTTAATGCCAAACAGTGCAGATCTAGATCAGCCAACTGATCTGGAACTACACTGTTTCCAAAGACAATGTATATCAGGGTTCAGCAGGACAAGGGTTAATATCTGTATGGGACTTTACAAATAGTAAATACACACATGATCTACATAGTAATAAAGACTTTGGTATATTACTTTTAACCCATTTATGCTGAATAGACTCTTCCACTTCAACTCTTTGGAAGGTCCATTTCTAATAGAAGGGCAGTCTGGTTTGTTTTTGTTAATACAATTTATTTATAGAAATTCCTCTATTAATGCAAACAGTGTAGAGCCTGATCAGTTGCTGTGTTCTGCAGCATCTGATAGGGGTCTGCACTATTTGCCAATGTCCCTTTTATGGGATGCAAATACGAATGGGTTAAGATGAAAATACATGTACTTTTATTTTTGTTATATCCTGACAAAAATGCTTGCTGTGAGATCCTACTACTGTCTTCAAATGTTTAAACAAGATCCTGAAATGAATTTCATTAGAAACAAAATACAAAAATAGTTCAACAAATACCTAGAGCTAAATCAGTGGAACAGGGCATGTTTTGTCAAGTAAACCATGAACAGTCAGCACAGTAGTGGAAGGTCAGCTGCTGGTCTTTGCTGCTTAAGTGAAAATCATTGGGACAAGGCTGACTGTATTGAACAACAAAGCAAGATTCTAACAAAACACCATATTAGACAGAATTACCGCATATACCCCTATAAGTGTACAATCAAGCAATTTCTGAACCTACACACTACTGCCCACGTTTCATAATCTACTTCCCTATAAAAGAGTATGTTGTGGGTACTCACTTGAATTGCCTTGATATGATTCAAGTAAACACCCACAACATATGCTTTGAAAAAGAAAATCAGAAAAGGCATCTCCTCAGCATCATTAATTACTCCCATCATGAAATCATTGTTGATCTTTCTTAAACACTAAAAGCGCCAATAAAGACTTGAAGCAGATGACATTCTAAATTTTATGTGTTTTTTTTTTTATTTTTCAGAGAAAACAAGTCTTGACTTTTCATTTGAAACGATTCATGTGAAAAGTCGACTTGTTTCCTCTGAAAAATAAGAAAAAATCAAAACGTCATCTGCTGCAGTTGTGCCTGGCACTTTAACCCTTGTCCTGCTGAAGCTGGATATGCCCTACCTTTGCAAACAGTGTAGATCCAGATCAGTTGGCTTCTGAAGAAGCCAACTGATCTGGATCTGCACTTTTGCCATTAAGTGTTTGAATTTATATAAACAATTCAAATCAAGTAATCTGATTGGCTGAAAACTAGAAGTGGGCATAGCGTTTTAATTTATTCAGCAGGACAAGGGTTAAGGGTTAAGTGAGCCTTATCAGGTGCCTATTTCACTATACCTCTTTCCCAGTAATTTTGAAAAACTTAAGCACACAGTGCAGGAATCAGTTTGAATATCATATAATTACAGCTTTTGTTGCTCCTTAGGAGAAACTTGTATTTTTTTTTTTTTTTTTTTTTTTGAAAATGAAAAATATTTAAAAATGTCGGCTGTTGAAATTTCTACCCAGCATGCTATTAACCTTTGTCCAGCTGAATAATTTAAGATGTCACGTCCATATCTAGTTTTCAGCCAATCAAATTACTTGATCCAGATATTTGATATAAATTCACATACTTATGGCAAACCGTGCTGATCCAGATCAGCTGGTGAAGCCAACTGATCTGGATCTACAGTTTGCAAAGGCAAGGTATATCTGGGTTCAGCAGGACAAGGGTTAAATTGTTACATGAAATAAAGGAATACAGGAGGTCATGTCACTACAGAATGATGCAAAACACACAAAAAGGACTTTATGCCATATTTGGGCAACAAAGGCCGAGATCAGTATGCTAGTTTGCCTATAATTATTTAGACTGTGCAGAACACCATGCCTGATCAGAATCTATGCAGTTTGCCACTCATCCAGCAATTTTTAGAGGAATCAACAGGTAGTCAAATGGCCATGTCCAAATGTTATGACAAGCATTGTAGTGAGCTAACATCTCTGAACATTTAGGGTAATAACTACAGTAGGTTGTACTGAGCTAGCACAGAGACTAAGCAGTTGTTCATACTGGCGTGGGCCTCATGTCTGCTGTTAGCAAGTTGCAGCTTTTCTAATGCATATGGCATAGCAGAGCAATAGGAAAATTATGAACACTTGTTGGTTGAAAAAAAAAACAAGTATCTTTTCTACAGTTATTGAAAATAAGCATAACTGTATATTGTCATGTTGCTGACAAAATTTCGTGATAGATAGTATTATAAAGCTATTCACACACACAAAAAATTTGAACTGTATCACAGGAAGCTGGCTCTTCAGACTTTCCATCTTTCAGTGCATGTGCCCAGCCCCTTAGGGAGGCCATATTTTTAGTTCTGTGGCAGACAATTCCCTTGGCCTACCACATATGCGAGGGAACAGCACAGCTTCTGAACCTTTGCTTTTTCCATGTGCTGTAAACCTTACAGTTATGAAATGAGCTGCATCATGAAAAAAAGCCCTTACAATGTAAGGGCTTTTTTTCATGATGCTGCTCATTTCATAACTGACAATATGCTATCAACAAATTTTAGGTTCTTGCCTTCTACTTCCACATCTTGAAAAATGTGTTTCCATTTTATTTTATTTTGACCAACATCATGCATAATAATGTCACACTGGTGGTTTCTTGTTTTATTTCAATTTATTTAAAATTTGATTTACCAAACAAAACTGCATTCTGTCCAATGATGCTGCAGATAAAAGATTGAACTCGCGTTCAGTTATCGGTACTCCTTAAAGAAGCAATTTAGCATTACCTTGCAATCAACATTTTTTGCACTTACTACCTTAAATTATGATTAATATTCTTCAAATCTGAAAAGTAAAAATAATGAGACATGAAATTATTATCTGTTCGCAACTATGAAGTAAAGAAAAGTAACAAATTTTGCAAGGGAGTCAATATAATTACCTCCCATTGAAAAACTGGTTACTATCCACAACAAGTTCTTTAAATGTCTGTTGTCTGAAAGGAAGATTTTACTTTTCAAATTTTTAGAATATTTACTGCACAATAAGCTTGCAAAATATGACTTCCATTACGAAAACACGCCTATTCAAATATACTGAAAATTTTACCACCCAAAAATTAAAATTTTCAGATAAAAAATTCTGATATTTTTCATAATTCTGCTCAAAACATAGATTGTGAGTACTCGTTAGAACTGCCTCGACGAGGTGGTTCTAACAAGTACCCACAATCTATGTTTTTGAGCAGAAGTAAGAAAATAATGTATACCCCTGTAAACCCCAGTTTTACTATATAAAAGTGGGGTTTAAGGGGGTCAAAATTGTATAGGCATGTTTTCGTGATGCTAGTCATAACCCTGATGTTACAGCATATTAATGGCCCTGTCAGCTTTTTAGTGCCATTTTGCAGTCAGCATTGCTAACACTGTAAATTAACTAAAACTTTCAACAAAAGCATGCAATATAACAAATTCATTCATACTGGAAATCCTGTTATTTCATGCTGAGAATTATCTTCATCCCAGAAAAAGGATATATTCACTTCTTAGGCATGGAATATAAGCCACATATCCTGTCAAGAAATCAAAACTAAACTGCTATATATGCCCTTGGCATACAATGTTTGCTGGGGAATAACAATGGATTAGTTTCAAAGATTTTGAACAATTAACTAAAACCCATGTATACATCTAGTTTAGGTAGTCATTATCGGCAATTTTGCCGCCTGTGGTGAAAACATAAAATTAGCAGCACAACCTACAAACCCAGCATACATCAATTTTACTTTTATAATAGTAAAGAATAATTATGTAAGTGTACATAAAAGATCCTGATCAGACTTTGCAGATATGCATGTTAATCTCAGTCTTTGCTGTTCACATCTCTATTCTTTAAGGCAAATGGATACACCTCCAAGGGGAAACTTACTGTTGACCTAGAAATAGTTACCTCCCTTCTCACTCAGGGCTATGCTTATAGGAAAGAATTTGCTCCCCTCTGGGAGCAAATTCTTTCCTTTATGAGTAGCCCCCATCTTTGAAAGGGAAGCAACTTGCTGTTGAATGAAAGTTGCCCCTTTGCAAAATGGCAGCAAAATATTTCCTGTGTAGCCACTCACCTTAAACCCCCTTTATAATTGAAACAGCTCAAGAAATGGCTCCTCTCTCCAACCATGACAGTTTTCAGAAGCAGTATGTTTTCAAACTGCAGTACAGTAAAATACCGCTATTAAGACCGCTCGAAATCAAGATGACTCTGCTTTTAAGAGCAGTTTTTGCGAGTCCAAAATGGTTTCTTACTATTTCATATTCAAAATTAACCCTTAAAGCGCCAAGAAAACCTGCATCTGAAAATGTCGTCTGTTTATGTCGTCTGCTGAATATTCTTGCAAACTTCTCAAAGCTATTTTTTGCATACTGGCAAACAGTGTGGACCCAGATCAGACTGCTCCTAAAGGAGCAGTCTGATCTGGGTCCACACTGTTTGCAGAAATGACTTTTAAAATCACAAGCAGAAGACAAAGCAGACGACAATTGTTGTGATTGGCACTTTAAGGGTTAAGACCATATTTAGACAATACAATGGGTGGTAATAATAATGGAATTCTACTGTATATAATATGTGTGAATTATTAATAAATGACTGACCATGATGATTAAATACAGAAAATGGCTGTAGAAATTTTATATTACTATATATATGTTGATATAAGCTATAAAGCAAAATACATCATTATGGCATAGAAGTTACAGGAGACATGTTTGTCATAACATTAAAGTAAAATATCAATTAAATAGTGCTTGATAAAGCAGGGGACTTAACTCACAAAAACTTACATGAAATTCACAGTCACTTTTCTATTCTTTCAAAAAATATGTGATTGAAAATGTCCTAAAATTTCTGAAAAAAAAAAAAAAAAAAAAGTTTCTGATAAAAATGGCATATGTAAACAGTACAGACCCAGATGGCATATGCAAACAGTACAGACCCAGATCAGACTGCACCTGCAGGAGAAATCTGATCAGGCTCTACACTGCTTGCCATTCCATTAAGTATTTCAAGAAACTACTTAAAAGCAAAATAGGCCAAATATTTAATGTTAAATAAAGTGTTCAAAATTTTAAGACATTTACCATAGCTGTTTACAAATATTAGACCCTGTCATGTTCTAACAAAAACCAAATACTGACAAGTGTAATGTGCAGTGGAGATTAGTGTTATCTCTTTCCCTGCTAGTGGCACCTTTTATCATCTGCTGATAACCTCTGCAAACAGTTTGGACCCAGATCAGGCCAGACAAAATGTCCTGCCTGATCTGGATCCAAACTGTTTGACACTCTAATAGTATTCCTGAAAGATTTTTTTTTGTGAAAAAGTTGACAGACGACAAAAAAAAGCATGCAAAATTACCCAGCATGCAAAGAGTTAATATGTACAATGGGTTCATTTCAATCTTGAGAATAGTGAATATCACAAGTCATCCTCGGTAACCCAGGTGTGACCCATTACGTTACACTCCATTCATCACCCCTGGGACAACTGACTGACGAAACATCGTTTTCTATGAATATTCATAACAGCGGGGTATACATAAATTGCTAATCAAAATGTCGATAACATAGCACTACTCTCTTTTATGCGGAAGAGTCATTTTTCTTATTCCGTCATTGAAACTAACTCACGAAAACCCGATAAACATTTTTGTCAACAATTAATACCAAGCCTAGATTTGCAACGAACAATATGCTTTTACTGCTTCCTGGGCCCAGTTAAAGCTAACGATGTCGTTAGTTAACGATTCGTTAAAATTTTAATTGAGTGATACGCAAATATGCTGAAATTTTTTGCTGAAAAAATGTGAGTAGCTTTGCAACTCACATTTTTTCAGCAAAAGATATCAGAATATTGTGTATTGAATCCGCTAAAACAGTTAACGAAATGACCCTTAACGAGCTCATTAAGCTAACGACGCTTTGAACAACTGGGCCCTCATGTGTCTGGAAACTGCTGGATGAGTGGCTGCCACGAACAGTGTAGACCCTGATCATACAAGACTTTACAAAGTCTGACCTGGGTGTACACTGTTTCTTCCAGCCATTCTGTCTCAATATTTAACCCTGGTCCTGCTGAACCCAGACATAACCTGCTTTGCAAACAGAGCAGATCCAGATCAGTCGGCTTCTAAAGAAGCCTACTGATCTGAGTCTGCACTGTTTGTAATTAAGTATGTGAATTTCTATCAACAACCCCAATCAAGTAATCTGATTGGCTGAAAATTAGTAGTGGGCCTGGCATCTTGATTTATTCAGCATGGGAAGGGTTAAGGTAACTACCTAAAGGGTTGTTTACAAGTTAATCCTACCCTATTTTGCATGCCTGTTATACCAATCTTGCAGTTCTAAAACAATAGTAATGTTGGCACACAAGGGTTACATTTCCACTCCTGATCAGGGTCTGGTTTGTCTGTTATTTAGCAGGATTGTTTAGACTCATAATCAGGTATGGGGACATAAATTGAATAATCTGCCTTAACAAAGCCAGCTTCTTACAGAAAAAAAACCAAAAAAAAACACTTTTGCAAAGGAGCAGTGGATGTGCACAATTTATTGCCTCCCTTTGCAAAATTGGTTATTTTCCTAGCCTAGATTGGTTCAGGTGGATTATCCAGTCACACACTGTTAAATAATTATAACATGAACTATGTTAAAAGGGTTAAAGAATCTGGTTGACATGAATATTGTTTGCAATTATTACTGCAGAGTACAACCTTTCCCAGCTTGATACTGTTCATATCACTAAATATTCTATCTTTTACTAGCGAGATAACAGTCACCTACATCAGGGTACAGGTTAGCAGTTTGGCATGCTTTTGCAACATCAGCAGATCAGAAATATGTGATGAAAATGTTTGTTTTCTTCAAAACAGCTTGAGATTTCGGAGGCAATTTGACTAAAAATGCCAAGCTCTGTTTTCAAGAAAAATAACTAAGCTTTTTAAAATACCATCTACTGATATTAAAATTCAGAAAGATAGTTTAACCCATTTTTGACAGGAGACCCCCAAAAAGGGTAATTGGCAAACAGTGCAGACCTATATCAGATGCTGCACAACACAGCACCTGATCAGGGTCTTCTCTGTTTGCATTAAATACAGGAATTCCTACAAAACATAGTAATAATAAAAACTAACCAGACACCCTACTATTGCAAGCAGGCCGGTCCAAATAGTTGCGAGAGAAGAGTCCACTTGACGTGAATGGGTTAAACTGAAAAATGGTATAAACCTTTAGCACTCTCAGCAAAATCAGCTGGTGACAATTTCATGATATTTTTTTCTAATTTTTCATAGAAAACAGCATTTGACAAACACAACAGCCCTTATCAGACAAAAAATGTTCTCTGTGCTATATGAAAAGAATGACTGAGATCAGCTTTTGCATCCTTGTAGTCTGATCATGAAATTCATTATTCGCTCCAAACATAGCTCTATCCATGTACGGTAAATGTCCTAAAATTTTATCACCAAAAGTGTTTGACAAAATGGCATATGCAAACAGTGCAGACCCAGATCAGACTGCTCCTGAAGGAGCAGTCTGATCAGGGTTGAAGGAGCAGTCTGATCAGGGTCTACACTGTTTGCCATTTCACCAAGTATTTTCAAAAAAATGCATAAAAAGCAGAATTTAGGCCGAAAAAGTATGAAATAAAGTGTTCGAAATTTTAGGACATTTACCATAATGAAAATAAACAGCAAAGGACCCTCCTTCCATCTGAACTGTACATGTATTTACTCTAAAGATTGAGACAATTAACTCCTTAATTGTCCTAAAACTTGTAAAGTCAATTTCACTACCTGTTCATCTGCCTAAATAACTGTTGAGATGAGTGGCAAACAGTGTAGATGCTGATCAGACATTCTGTGGCATCTAATCTGATTCTACACTGCTCAGGCATATCTGTCCCAATACTTAATGTAAATTATATAATGAGGTGCCCTTTTATGGCCTCAGGGCAGTCTGAGAGAAGTACTGTGGTAAAACATTCTGAAAATGTCAAACAAATTGTCTAATACAAAATAGGTGCATAAATATTTCTGATAGCAATTAAACAACATACAAATTGTTGGAAAAGCTGATAAAATATACACATAACAGTCACTAGTTTTCAGACATATACTGTAATGTGAACTTCTCTCTGTAAAATCAGACCTCATGACAAGCAACCAGACAGCTCTTGACAAGACCCATTTTTCAATTAAAAAAGTATTGGTACTATATCTGACCTAATTACCACACATACCCCTATAAGCACAATCAAGCAATTTCATATTCGGATTACAGCCAGTGTACTTTCTCAAGTTTCTGTCTACTTCTTTATAAAGGCATATATTATGGGTACCCATTTGAATTGCATCAACTTGTTGATGCAATTCAAATGAGCACCCTTAACATATTCTTTTATTATGAAGAAAATCAGAACAAGAAAAAAACACACAAAAACATTGCATAAGCATCATTCAAATGAGCGCCCTTAACATATGCTTTTATTTTAAAGAAAATCAGAAGAGGAAGAAAAAACACACAAAAACATTGCATAAGCATCATTACACAAGTCCTTTGCTGATCTTTTTTTTTTTTTTTTTTTTTTTTTTTTGTAAGCATTTAAGCATACACCAAGGATAGGTGCATACCTATTCACCACAAGTTTCCCTCGAGTAATTTTGAAAAACCTAAGTGCACAGTGCAGTAATTAGGTCCAATACAGTATGTTAGTTCTCCATGAAACCATATAATGTGGGTATTCATTGGAATAGCTTCACTGAGGCAATATCAATGAATACACACAAGCTGAATTCATCTGAACATGTATTTTCTATATTTACCTTAAGTATTCAGACAAGACAGACCTAAGCAAACAGTACAGACAATGTAGATTGCAGTCTGATCAAGGTCTACATTGTTTGTCACTCATCCAGTCATCCTGCAATTTCAGACACATTTAAAAATGGACGTTCAATTTTTAGTATAGCAAGGAGTTAAAGTCAAGGGCCCAGTTGTTCAAAACTTAACGAAATTTAACTAACATGACGCAAAGTTTCTATCTTGATATATGGCTTATATATTGATATTTTTTTGCTGAGAAAATGTGAGCAGCTTTTGCAATGTAAAAGCTACTCACATTTTTGCAGCAAAAATATCAATGTATTTGAAAATACCTTAGCTGCAAAAGTTAACAAGCTTGTCATTAACAAGCTTTGTTTGTGTTGAGGTTTTACGGCCCAGTCAACCCAATGGGGTCATGTCGAGCATGGTCAGTTTACCTAACCACACGTTTACTGGGCAGGCTTAGTCCTCTGAGCGGTTAACCAGTATTGTGCACATTCTTTTGCCAGAAACTGACAACTGCCCTTCTTGAATCAGCGGAAGGGAGAGAATGACCTTAGAAAATATTTCATGATCAATCTCCACGAAAGAATGTTGCCGACCTCGGCCATTAACAAGCTTATTAAGCTAACTAAGCTTTGAACAGGGCCCTGATTAAGGGTAAATACAGTATCTGAATCCCTTCTTATATAGAATTATGAAACAGCAACACCAGCATGGACTGACCTGGAACAGTACTGGCCACCTACCAGAGTCCTGGAGAAGATTGATACCCCAAACTCTGTTTCTTATTTTCACATAAGTCAGAATATTGTGGGTACACATCAGAACTGATATTCAGTGAATACTTTTATGAGAAACCACATGTTTGTGGATGCTTTTTGTTTTAAAAAGTGTTTGTTTTTTTCTTTCTTTTTGGTAGTGTTTTTTCTTGAGCTGTGCATGTCCTAAGATCATATTTTACCCAGAGAAGTTCAAGTATGTAGTGAAAAATGGAGAATTTAAAAATCTACAGAAAGCCAGACTCCACATCAGTCAAATCCTCTGATTACCATTAAGTATATTGGGACACAGGCCTACGCAAACATTGTAGAAACAAATCGAACACTGGAGAATCTTGCCTCTGATCAGGGTATACACTGTTTGCCATTAATCCTGCAGAACTGATACATCAATGAGGTAAAAAGGACTTCTACATATTTTGGAGGTATGGCAAGAAGGTATCCAAATATTTAACCCTTCTCATGCTGAATAAATTAAGATGCCACTCCCACTTCTAATTTTCAGCCAATCAGACTACTTGATCCAAGTTGTTCATACAAATACAAATACTTAATGACAAACAGTGCCAATCCAGATCAGTTGGGCTTCTTCTACACTGTTTGCAAAGTCAGGGTATATCTGGGTTCAGCAGAACCAGGGTTTAAGGTAATCAGGGTATTTCCAGAAAACAAGTAATCCAATGTAGCTCAGGATACGAGGGGTATACACATAATATTCGTCCTCTTTCTCCACAAAAACATTGTGGGTATTCATTAGAAGTACCCACAACATACATTTTTGTGGAAAAGAAAGAAAAATATCAGTAGTTTTGGATGGAACAAACACCTTGTCTAAAGCTATGCCCAATAAGAATTTACTCAATGAGTAGACTCCAAAGTAATGTCACCACATGTTGTTGAAAATAAAAAACAAAATACCTTTTTCTAACTTCCCTACGAAAACATACTGCAGCACTGCAATAAAGCTACCTCTACAAGATGATTCCATTATTAGCACTTAAACCACCAATCTCAAATGATGCAGACAATTTTTTTTTTTTTTTTTTTTTTTTTCTTAGAAAATAAGTCTTGATATTTCATGTGAATCGTCTGCTTGGCAGATGATTAGCAGACAAGTGAAAAAAAAAATAGGAAAAAAAACCCCAACACTCATCTGCTACAACTTCGCCTTACAAGGCGAAGTTGTAGCAGATGAGTGTTGGGTTTTTTTTCCTATTTTTAAGTGTCTTAAAGGTATAGAATGCTGCACAATGAAAAAAAGACAATTATCATTTTTTATTTCACCTGAAGAAATTTAAGTAAAGATCTAGAACAGATATGTTTTGGAAAAAGAAATAGATTAAAAACAACTGACACAGCTTTTTTAACAAGTAATATGTGCACAGTGATCAACAACTTTTATCTAAATGATGAATATTACAAAGCATATTTCTTTTAATCTATTTGTTATTAAGCATGGCCCAGTTGTTCAAAACTAACGATATCATTAATTAACGATTCGTTAAAATTTACATCATGATATGCAAATGTGCTGATATTTTTTGCTGAAAAAATGTGAGTAGCTTTTGCAGTGCAAAAGCTACTCACATTTTTTCAGCAAAAAATATCAAAATATTGTATACTGAATCCGCTAAAACAGTTAACGAAATGACCCTTAACGAGCTCGTTAAGCTAACGACGTTTTGAACAACTGGACCCTTATTTCTTCAATCTAATATGTAATAGCATGGCCATACTTTACTCTGTGACATACAATACAAGGCTTTCCTAACAAGCATGAACATTATAAGTGACTTTTTGGTTATAATTGTTTTTTAATAAAGAATAGTCTCTTCCTAAAGCAAGTGCTTGATTCTACCCTACATATTATAAAGTGTCCTTCAGCCGTTCCCTTCTAAGCCCTTTCCAAAATCCAAATGAGTACCTTCCATACTTTGTTTTAAGATATGTTCCAGACAAGAGTCATGGATGGAAGGACAGACAAAGCAGTGACCAAAAACTCAATCTTTAGGGAGCATAAAAATATATTCTTTTGCAACCATTTATGTCACTGAGGAATTAAAAAAATGACTGATGTCATATTTTAGGTGGCGGCATCAATAATCACTATTTGGAAAAACTTAAACTGTGAAGCTTTCAGAACTACTTGGCTTTTTCTATTTAGAAACTTTAGTAGTTAAATTGAGAACTAGCTGCATTTGTCACTAACCCATTGTAAACTGAATGAACTCCCCCACACTGTATATTGGAAGATTCTACTTTCGATTCCAGGCATGTCAGGCTATGTGATTTAGATATTCATAGAGAAAAATGGTTGAACTATTTGCAAACAGTGGAGACCCTGATCAGATGTCACATTCTGCGGCCTCTGTTCTGGGCCTGCACTGTTTGCCAGTGACACTTTTAGTGTTTCCAGACTACAATGGGCTAAGTAAGTAGTTATAAAGTTTAGGAAAAAAAAGTTACCAAATCATGGTCTATGTCATGACCACTAGTCTGCACTACTTGTCGGCTGCTGTAAATGCTGCACGCTGTTTCTGACAGTGATAGAAGTCATAAAATGCACAATGTGAGAAAAGAGCAGAATTCACAAACTACAATTTTAGTACCATATTAATCCTAACTATTTGGTAACCTTAAACCCTTACCATATTTGTCCTAAAACTTGAATAACATTCCACAACCTGTTCATGTGTGTCTAAAAACTGCTAGCTATCTATTTTCAACTGCATATACAAGATTCACACAAAAAAAAAAACAAAAACAAACAAACAGGGAAGACAATGTTCAGTCTGCACATCAATACAAGCTGATATGGGTATCTGGTATTAGGGTATATCAGAAAATACATTCCCCTGGAAAAATTCAATCGATGTTAATATGTGCAAATCAGCAAATTCTCCATTTTTCCTTTACCTTAACACACAGATTCATAACTCCAGATAAGGCAAGTATTCAGATGATAATTACTTTTATAACAAAATATACACTGTGGGCTTTGTTTGAACTGCCTGTATGAGGTAATTCTAACAAGAACATATAATGTAAGTTTTGATACAAAAATACTATATTCAACCTAAGTTTTCAGACAGACAGGCCTGAGGAAACAGTGTAGACCCAGATCAGATGCTGCAGAATGCAGCATCTGATCTGGGTCTACATTGTTTTGCCTCACATCCGGGAAATTTCAGATATATCAAAAAAAGTAAAATGGATATGTTCAAATTTCAGGATAAGTACCTTAATGAGTTAAGGTACCTTGTCTGAATATTTAGGGTAAATACAGTAATAAAAACTTGCCGAACAATTGTCACCATAAATATTGCCTTATCTGGAATATGATATATAACAAAACATACAAAACTGAATTGATAATAAAAACAATATACAGCAGTACTATTAAATTAAACAACACTTCATCCGTTTATTTTTATTTCGTTTACTTTTCCCCTTTCTGTCTTTCTGAAAAAGAAAAGAAGAGAAAATATGCATATTATTTCAGGAAAATACCCGATAGTGCTGTTGATGACTTGCTATTGCATATCTCCACATTTCTGACTTGAAATGAATTGCTCAAAGTTCAGTATAGATCTAAAATAAACATTATTTTTAAATAAATGCATACTGTAACATCTGGGCCGTGCAATGCAAAAATATCGTCAGGCATATGCGGAATGTAAAGGTCTGTTTGATTGTGTTGAGGTTTTACGGTCCAGTCAACACAATTGGGTCATGTTGAGCGTGGTCTCTTTACCTAATCCCTGCATCTGATCAGGGTCTTCACTGTCTGCTAACAGAATCACTGGCTACTACAGAATGTATGAATGGAATGCAAAGGCCAGGGCCCAGTTGTTCAAAGTGTCGTTAGCTTAACGAGCTCGTTAAGGGTCAAAATATTAACTGTTCTAGTAAGTACAATATCTAATTCACAGGTATTTTTGCTGAAAAATGTGAGTAGCTTTTGCATTTGTGAGTAGCTTTTGCAAATGCAAAAGCTACTCACATTTTTCAGCAAAAATATTAGTGTATATGCTATATTTGATGATCAAAATTTCAACGATACGTTAATTAACGACATCGTTAGTTTTGAACAACCGGGCCCTGGATAATAGTTTGTGCAGGATTATCTGAATCTGTGCATTTTGTGCATGTCTGAAGGCACTTTTTTTCCTTGATGTGGCCCTTCTAAAATAACTCAACATACTACATATAAAGTCATTTAATAATTTTGACTATCCAGGGTAATTGTTCCTTAATTGTCTCATACTGGACGTCACTGATGGGCCAATAAATTTGAATTTAAAGATTGAGATTTCACCCATTTACCATCAATGTAAAAACACTGGGCTATAGCTATTTGCAATGCCTGGTTGATCAAACGGGGATGACATCACATGGCAAAAGGTAATGTTTGTGCACCATCGCATGCTAATTAACCTATACCACTCTCTTGGCTAATTCAGCTGATGACAAATTGAGGATATTTTTCTTAGTTTTCCCTGAAAACAGAATTTGACATTTCATGCAAATTGTCTCCACTGGATTTGCATGAAATGTCAAATCCTGTTTTCTGGGAAAAGTAAGAAAAATATGTCAAAATGTTCTCTGCTGAAAATTATACCCAGAGTACTAAGTGTTAAGCTTGTGCTTAATAATGAAAAAGATAGGTTTTTTAAAAACTGGGTGCGTAAAAAAAGCAGTGACTTCATAATTCATATGGAAAGTATTAATAGGTTTGTCAGAGATAGGAGTTTTATGGCCCAGTCAATACTGTTAAGGTCATGTTGAGCCAGTCAGTTAACCAAGTCACTCTTTTCCTGGGCAGGCTTTGTCCTCTAAGGGGTTAATCAGTACTTTGTGCACATACTTTCACAAGTAACTGGTAAATGCCATTATTGAATCAGTGTAATGGGGAGAATGACTGCAGAAATTTCATGTATATGCATTATCAATTTCTCATAACGCCCTCATATTGATAGCCAACTTAGCAGTCCATAATTATGTAGTTTTGACAGAAAGTGACAATTGCCATCTTGAATCAGCAGTAGAGAATGAAAATAGTTTATATCGATTGCGAAAGAATGTTGCCGGATCCTGCAGGGATCAAACCTGTGACTTCCTGATCAACAGTCGGACTCGCATCTGACTGGTTTCGGACAAGTATGGTAAAGAGGTAAAGTGTCCCCATATTTAGGATAAATACAGCAGATGATTTGAAAACATACTTACAAATTTTCTAATTTCTCTAACAAGTGTATAAAAAGCATCGTCTACACCCTGCCTTGTTTTAGCTGAAGTTTCTACATATGGAATCAGGTAGCTATCAGCGACCACTTTTGCTTGCCGTGTGTCAACTGCTCGAGACTGCAGATCTACTTTGTTGCCTACCACTGAAAGTATATATATATTTTCATAAACCCAAGTCCTTCTAATCACAATTTTTAATTTACATAGCACTAGTTAAGGTGCTTTTTTCAATCCAAAAGTATTGAATTTTTTCTTATTTCTCCACAAAAACATATATTGTGGGTACTCATTAGAAGCGCCTCAGCGAGGTGCTTCTAATGAGTACCCACAACATATGTTTTTGTGGAGAAATAAGAAAAATATTTAATGGATACGCTCCCTTATCTAGACCTATGCACAGTGACAAAGTATGCGACTGATCTGCACCTAGATCATCCTGCAATTCCATACAGAATAACTGTGATCCACAGTGGACTCAATTATAATGTCTGGACCTTGAGTTTGAAAGCAGAAAGAAGATTCTGTTCTGACTGGCTGATATGTATATTGATATGTCTATGCTGGTTGTGGATGTTATAAGGTCCCTTTCTACTTAGAAGGATCCAAAGGGAGGAAATTATTTCCTTTTAGAGTAGACCCCATTTCAGATGGGATGCAAAAACAATTTTGACAGAGGTGTCTCCCCTTTCCAGAAAAGCAGCAACAAGACCTGTCACCAGACAGGATAGCTCGCTGATAATGCACATTTTGTCTCTGGAAAATTGTAAGTACCTTGATTTTGACATGACCTAGGGGGGGATTGCCTGTGCAAAATTTTCATCAAACCAAACATGAATCAATTCAGTGATAAGGATAGGAAATAATGAGGTCTTAAAAACTTAAAAGAAAACTTAACGTTTTATCAATTCTAAGTCTGTGACCTCAACCCCAAGGTCACGGTCATGAGTGCTGATGGTGCTGATAAAAACTTTGGTCCAGTTTCTATCATGATACCAAATATAAATTAAATCCATTGTTTGGTTTAGAAGTAAAGCAGTCCTGAAAACTTTGACTTACAATTTTAACTTGAAAAATTTGACATGACTGTAACTGTAACCTTATCATGAACTAGGGGGATGAGGATGGAACTGGGCAAAATTTTGGACCAATATGTATCATCATACCAAAGATGAATCAAATCCGTGATAAGGTTAGGAAATAATGAGGTCTTAAAAACTTTAATGAAAACTTTAACATTTGTGGATGCTGATGCCGGGGGTAGTAAAATAGCTCTCCATGAACGTTGTTCAGGCAAGCTAAAAACAATCTTGACAGAGTCCCCTGGTATCCATTTGCCTCAAAGAATCAACTACAGGTAATACGCAAGTAACTCTAGGCATCGATCAAATAGCTGTATTTACTGTTTAGATTACAAATGCTATAGAGCTCCAATAATAAAATAACTATGATACACAATACAGTATACAACATGATATATTTGAATATCAAAAGCTCTGAATAACACTAAGCATACTAAGAGCAAAATCGTAGATGACAAAACAATATTTTTCTTATTTTTTCAAGAAAATAGGATTTGACGTTTCATGCAAATTGTCTCCTAAGGAGACAGGAGACAATTTACATCGTCTGTTGAAAATTGTATCAAGCCTGGGAAGTGTCAAAGGATTTGTATCAAATGAGCCAGGATACTATAAAACCTACAATAAGAATTGTGCCACCAGCTAAGACTCTGATCAGCCTGCGCATCTGCGCAGGCTGATCAGAGTCTTTGCTGATGGCATGTGCTGATGGCATGTGCCTTCTACAGCTTCCGGGCTATCCAAAGAGGGATGAAGGAGAGCCCTCGCCATACTGGTCACACAGGTTTTCTTGTAGGTTTTACCATGTGCTGGCTCAAATTATAGATACAGATGCTCAAATAACTGATTGTGTCGAGAGTTAACAACACGTCAACCCTTGTGGGTCATTTTGTGTCATCTCCCACAAATGGAGAAAAGAGAAGAGATAGTAAAGGAGATGAAAGAAAGGGACAGGGAAGAAAGAGGAACAGGAATGAAAGGGAAGAAACAGAAGAAATAAAAACATTCCCCTCTACCCTTATCTGCTACGAAGACAGCAAGCCTTGCCCAACTGTAAGCCAATATCAGCTGGACACCCCAGTGACATAAGATACACAACACCTTCGCCACACCCGACCATCCCCAGATGCTCAAATAAATTAGCTGCAATAATACAATGAAATTATCATATTAACCTCACAACAGGGTATATACCCTGATATATTTTCAAATCAAAAAGCTTCTCATTAACTCTTAACACACTATGAGCAATTTTAGCAAACAACAAACTGGTGATATATTTCTTATTTTTTTCCCAAAAAAACAGAATTTGACATTTTATGCAAACTTCAGTTTGCATAAAATGTCAAATCCTTTTTTCTTGATAAAATGAAAAAAAAATCCTACTTATTGGGAAAAATAAGGAAATACTTATACATGCTGTCAGCTGAATTTTACCCAGCATGCTAAGCATTAAAGTAAGTGTATCAGGTTATCAGACAAGGATGCTCAAACAAAATTCTACTAACAACTAGAGGAAAGATCAGGGCCCAGTTGTTTAAAGCATTGTTAGCTTAACGAGCTCGTTAAGGGTCATTTCGTTAACTGTTGTAGCAGATTCAATATACAATATTCTGATATTTTTTGCTGAAAAAATGTGAGTAGCTTTTGCACTGCAAAAGCTACTCATGCACTGCAAAAGCTACTCACATTTTTTCAGCAAAAAATTTCAGCATATTTGCGTTTCACTCGATGTAAATTGTAACGAATCGTTAACTAACGACATCGTTAGCTTTGAACAACTGGGCCCAGCTTCGGAAATTGTGAAGAACCATACCTTTTGACATGTGCACCTAACTATAATCAAATCAGTCTACACATCTGCACAGTCTGATCAGTCTTCATTGTCCACATGAAGAAACTTAGCATCCTTGGGTGTCAAAAATGCACCCAGTAATAGTCTTTTTTTTTTTTTTTGATTTGGGTTTTACGGCCCTTTCAAGAATATTTTGCTTGTATCGAGCCAATCGTTCATCAAAGGAGGGCGAAAACCGGAGAACCCGGGGAAAACCCACCTGACCATCCGAAAGCAGAACTTGGCTTTCCCACATGTGACCCTACCAGTAAGAGTCTGATAAGACTGCATGAATACACAGGCAGATATGAATCTTTGCTGGGCACATGTTTGAAGATACGTTTTCTGACATTGTAACTCAAATGGTAATATTATTCTTGATCACATATGGAAAAGAAAAGCCCTTTTTCAATGTATTAAATGTGGAAAAAAGTTCGCCAAATAAATCCATAATACTGGGACAGACAGACCTCAGCAAGCATTGCAGACCATGATCCGATGGCACAGAATGTGGCATATGATCAGGGTCTACACTGTCTGCTACTCATCCAGCAGTATTTAGACACACTAACAGGTAGAAAAATGGACTTACCGTATTCGACCTAATTACCGCACTGTTCGCTTAGGTTTTTCAAAATTACTGGGAACACTCAGTTGTGGTAAAATATGTATCTACCTACTAAGGATACACTATAAAAAGATCAGAAAAGGACTTATTTGATGATGATTATGCGATTTTTTATTTTCTTTATAAAGGCATACATGTTGTGGGTATTCATTTGAATTACATCGACAAGTCGATGCAATTCAAATGAGTACCCACAACATATGCCTTTATAAAGAAGAAAGGAAAAAGTACACTGGCTGTAATCTGAAGACTAGGAATTTCTTGACTGTGCGCTTAAAGGGGTATGTGCAGTGATTAGATCGAATATGGTAGTCAAGTTTAGGATATGTACTGTAAGAAAATACTGTTCCAATAATTAGGGTAAATATGGTACTTTTGGGTGTATTATTTCTGTATTGTGAAACAGTGTTGTGACAGCATGCATGAATCATGCATGAAAACTTTGTGATATTTCATTGAATCATTTCACCTCCAATATGGTAACAGGATCCTTAAAGCCAGCAAACAGACATATAAACCCTGTGCATGCTTTGGATGCATAAGCGCTAAGCAAAATTATAGCAGATGACATTCTACTGAAGACTGGAAATTGTAGCAGCTAAGATATTACTGTAACAGCTGAAGACTCTAAAAGATTGCAACTGCCTATGACTGGAACTGATCTAAGCACAAAAATTACTACGACTGTTACTGTAATGCTGAAGTCCGGAAATTAATGAAACAGCTAAGGGCTGGGAATGACTGCATAGCTCTTTGATAACGCACTTTTTTTCAACCAAAAAGTATCTATATTTTTCTTATTTCACAACAAAAACATATGTTGTGGGTACTCATTAGAAGTGCCTCGATGAGGCGCTCCTAATGAGTATCCACAACATTTCATTGAGAAATAAGAAAACTAATTACCTGATACCCATTCTTATATAGACCTATGCACTAAGCACTGGAAATGACTAAATTAATGCAACAGTTGAAAACCAGGGCCCAGTTGTTCAAAACTAACGATGTTGTTAGTTAACCATTCGTTAAAATTTACATCGAGAGATACGCAAATATGCTGAAAGTTTTTGCTGAAAAAATGTGAGTAGCTTTTCAGTGCAAAAGCTATTCACATTTTTTCAGCAAAAAATATCAGAATATTGTATATTGAATCCGCTAAAACAGTTAACGAAATGACCCTTAACGAGCTCGTTAAGCTAACGACGCTTTGAACAAATGGGCCCAGAAATCACTGCAACAGCTAAAGACTTAAAATGACAGCAATTGCTAAAAAGATGGGAAATGGATGCAACAGCTAAGGCACAGAAATCACTGCCACTGCCATTTCATCATCAGAGTGCTTAGGATTATTGCACAGATCTTTGGAATACAAGTATGACTCGACATAATTTTTGTTTGCAGCAATGTACCAGCCAACAGATGTCTGCTTGTCAATGCTTAAATTTCTAAAACAATACTTACAAACCATAGGTACTTCATCTGCATCTTTTACTCTTTTTATCTGAAAACAGAAGACAATGTACTTTAGTCCATCTTTCCTCAACTGTGAGACAGTTTTGGATTCTGTGAACAATGAGACCCTTTTACACAGACAGACAGAAATTATTTCAGTCAGCCAGCCAGCCAACAGGGCAGACAGAAAGATTCCGCACCGCTGTTTATAAGCCATGTCAACAATATTTCTGTCATGTCACAGTGTCTCCCAGATATAGCAAAAAAAACATTGCTTTATTAATAAAATCATAGGTCTAGATAAGAATGGGTATCAGATAAATATCTTTCACATTTCTGCACAAAAACATATGTTGTGGGTTCTCACTGAGGCACTTCTAATGAGTACCCACAAAATATATTTTTGTGCAGAAATAAGAAAAAAATATCAATACTTTTGGATTGAAAAAAGCATCTTATCAAGAGCTATGAAAATGTGATTTATTCATTTTTTTTCCAAATTTGGCTATGTGGTTATAGTGTTACTTATATAAATAATGGTGGCTTCCATGACAACTTTCTCTAGATCTTCAAAGCTCAATTTTAAAAAATTCCATAGCCCAATTACTTTCTTATTCAACCAATTCTCATACTTTTTTTCATGAAAGAGCTCCGACAGCTTAACTCTTTGCATGCTGGGTGGATCCTTTTTAATTAACTTTTTAAAAAAAAAATCTTTGAGGAATACCATCAGACTGTCAAACTGTTTGGATCCAGCTCAGGCACGACAAAATGCCGGCAAACTGTTTGCAAAGGTTATCAGCAGACGACAAAGTTGTCACTAGTGGAGAAAGAGTTAAAAACGCCTTTATTTTTTATATCTTTATTTTCTTAAGTGCATTTTCCATTGAAGTTTTTAAGAATCGGTATCTCTGGATTTAATGATTCTCAGGGTAATGTGAGATTATAGTTAAATGTTTTGTTCATTGCAAGCCCCATCCTCGTTAATGATTTTGAAGTAAAGTTGGACTTGGATTTTTATGGCACGGTCAACACTGTTAAGGTCATGTCAAGCCAGTCAGTTAACTTTTCACATTTATTGGGCAGGTTTATTACTCTTACTCTTAAGTGGTTAATGAATCTGTGCACATCCGTTTGTCAGTAAATGACAACTGCCCTTCTAGAACCAGTGGAATGGAGAATGATGGCAGAAATGATTTCATGACAAATTCCACAAAAGTTATATGGTCGATCTGGGATTCGAACTTGCGACCTCTGGATCAACAGTCAGACGCACTTCCCACTGCACTAAGAAGCCCTGCAACTTCGAGGTAAAATTTACAGACTTAGATTTTTTAAAATGTTAATCCACATATACTATGCACATGCACAGCTCTTACCTGTTCCCTGTACTGGTTTATATCTTCAAATGACTTGGCATTATTTATAGCAAACACACAAAGGAATCCCTCACCAGTCCTCATGTACTGGTCACGCATAGCACTGAAATTAAATAGATACATGTGTATTATCCACGATTTTGGTTTTTGAGATGTTGTTTAATTAGACATAAACCCTAGTCCTGCTGAGCCCAGATATGCCCTGCCTTTGCAAACAGTGTAGATGCAGATCAGTTGGCTTCTTCAGAAGCCAACTGATCTGGATCTGCACTGTTTGTCATTAGGTATGTGAATTTGTATCAACAACCTGGATCAAATAATCTGATTGGCTGAAAATTGGAAGTGGGAGTGGCATATTACTTTATTCAGCATGACATGGCAACCCATTAACCCTTGTATTTCATTTTGTACTAGGAGAAAATGGATAAAAAAGCCAGTAGCTGAGAAGAGAAAAACAGAAACAGATGAGGAATAATAACGTGCAGAAACAGAAGACTACTAATATGCCCCCATTCTGCCACCCGCTGCAAGTACAACTGACCCTTGATTTGGTACTTCCTTACCTATGTGGTATCACTGCCTTAGCTTTAGATTAGAGGAGGTATCAGGTAAGTGAGGCACTTCTAACAAGTACCACAACATACATTTTTATGATTGGTGGTTTGGTGTTTTATGTCCCTTTTAACATAATTTAAGTCATATCGAGACAATGGAAAGGTGATAATGAAAGGCTCTGTGCAATGAAGCTCCATACAGTCATGAGCTGAATTATGCCTCCCAGCAAGTTTTGAACCCAGATAACCTTGCATTGGGAGCTTTAACCACTCAGCCACCCAGACACTTCACTTTTTCATGAACAAATTACCAACACCTTTTGGTTGAAAAAAGCACCTAATCTCGAGCTATGACTGCTCCAGATAGGTGACAACTGTGGTGGTAATTAACCCTTGTCATGCTTAATAAATTAAAGATACCACACCCACTTCCAATTTTTAGCCAATCAGATTACTTGATCCAGACTGTTGATACAAATTCAAATATTTAATAGCAAACAGTGCAGATCAAGATCAGTTGGCTTCTTCAGAAGCCAACTGATCCGGATCTACACTGTTTGCAAAGGCAGGGCATATCTGGGTTCAGAAGGATTAGGGTTAAGGATCTTTTTTGTTATTTTCCTGCACCAAAACCTATCTCATGTACGCGCTGGAATATTTTTATCAAGGTGATTCCAATGAGAATCCAGAAGATGTATTTCAGTACAAGTAACAAAAAGTATCTTTAGAGTACCTTGTCACATAAACTTTAGTGAAGATCAATTGCCATTGCAATTAAGCAATCAGTTTACCATAATAAACCCTAAATATTGGGACAGACACACCTGAGCAAACAGTGTAGATCCAGGCCATAAGCTGAGGACTGTGGCATCTGATCAGGGTCTACACTGTTTGCCACTTACCCAGCACTATTTAAGTAATATCAACAGATAGTTAAATAGACTTTTTCAAATTTTAGGACAAGTATGGTAAGTAGTTAAGGTGACCCAATACTTAGGATAAATATGGTAGGAACACAAATGATTATTGATTTGGTGTCAGAATACCAAAACCAAGTAAGAATTGATTGCACAATCCAGTAAAAAACTCTATATTCTAGGATATTTTATTATTTCCTCTTTTTTTGGTTTTAAGAATGTAGAATGCTGAAATTCAGCACAATGTCATAAAACTGCAAACTTATGAAACTCTGTATAAATTTTTAATGTATTTGGTGAAGCAGAAAATGCTATAAACCATAGATGTGAACAGACCAACCCTTTTTTTTCTTTTTCTAAATCTCAGTTAAAATTGGGTTTCAAAGCAAAATATTTTTCCCAATTATAACTGATTCTGAATGATAAAATATTAAAATACTTTCAGGATCTGTTAAGGATCTAAGGTGATATTTCTTAATTTCTCCACAAAAAAAAAAAAATCAATGTATGTTGTAGGTTAAGATGCTTCTAATAGGTAGCCACAATGCATTGTTTTAGGGAGCAATTGATAAAATTTTCCCAGAGTTACCATCAAAACTACTCCTTAATGAGTACTCTGTCATTCAGACTTTCAAGAATCAGAAGTTATATGTAAGTATGTTTACACCCTTAAACTGCCAATCACAACTGCAGCAGAAAACAATTTTATTTTCTTTTTTCAGAGAATAAAGTCTTGACATTTCATGTGAATCATCTGCCAAGCAGATGATTCACATGAAATGTCAATACTTATCTTCTCTGACAACTAATTCATAATAATAAAAATTTCAAAATGTCTGCTACAAATTTTTGCGTGGCGCTTTAAGGGTCTTTCTTTATTAGTAATTATTATCTGTCATCTGGAACTCTTTCTTTGATTATTCATTTGTTATTAGTACATTATGATGTATCTGTAAATGCTCCTATGTGAGCCGAAAATTCGCAATAACTATCTTGTATCTTGTACTTATATGTATGTTTGAAAGGACATATTTTGCATATAGCATGCATGGGTTACAATAACCTTTAGCCCTTAAAGCACCATTCTATTTTTTTTTTCAGAGGAAAAAGGTTTGACATTTCATGTGAATAATCTGCCTATCAGATGATTCACATGAAATGTTAAGCCTTATTTTCTCAGGAAAATTAAAAAAGAATAGAATGTCATCTGCTACAATTCTGAATGGAGAATTAATGGTTAAAGTAAATCTAAAGATACTGTGCAGGCTATTACAGATCTAGCCATATGACCTTTATTCTGTCAATCTATGATATTCTGTTGTGTTAGGCGTTGTCACGGTATAGCATGACCATCTTCGGAAACCCAGTGGTATTTCATTTAGTTACCTTCATTTATACAAATAGATTCAGCGACCCTCTGGTACAAAGGATATGCACGATTGTAACTTGTCATACCATTATGACACAACAATATTTTATGATCAATCATGAAAGAATGTTGCCGACCCGGTGAAGGTGGAACCCACAACCTCCTGATCACGAGTCAGACACGCATCCAACTGAGCCACCGTGGCCGGTGGAACTGGAAGTGTTTTGATTGATTGTGTTGGGGTTTAACGACACGTCAACCCTTGAGGGTCATTTTGTGTCATCTCCCAGAGAAAGGGAGAAAAGAGATAGAAGAGAGAGTAGAGGAGATGAAAGAGAGGGACAGGGAAGAAAGGAACAGGAAAGAAAGTGAAGAAACAGAAGAAATAAAAACATTCCCCCTCTACCCTTACCCACTACAAGGATAGCAGGCCTTGCCCAACTGTAAGCCAATATCAGTTTGACGCCCCAGTGATGTAAGATACACAGCACCTTCGCACCACCCGACCACCCCACTGGAAGTGTTGAAAATCAGTGGTGAGTATTCTGATGAAGTGCTGCAATAAATGTGAGTACCTGTACTCCTCCTGACCCGCTGTATCAAGAATATCTAGAAGACATGTTTCACCATCTATCACCACTTGCTTTCTGTAAGAATCCTCTGAAATATACAGTAAGTTAAGAATTAAAGAAAAGCATGGTGAAATCACCCTTTCATAATGACTTGGACAGACAGGTCTGAGCAAACGGTGTAGACCCTGATCAGATGCCACAGATCTTCACTGTTTGCTACTCAATCCAGCAGTGACTGGAATAACTGATGGTAGTAAAAAGAATTTGTTCAAATTTTAGGACAAGTGTGGTAAGGAGTTAAGGTGTCCTAATATGATGATGATGATGATTTAGCATTTTACACATCCTTTAACATCCCTTTCAACAGTACCGTATTTACCCTAAGTATTCGAACACCTCAACTCCTAACCATATATGTTCTAAAATTTGAACCAGTACAATTCACTACCCGATGATGAGTCTAAAAACTGCTGGATGAGTGGCAAACAGTGTAGACCCAGATGAGACGCCGCATTCTGCGGCGTCTCATCTGGGTCTATACTGTTTGCTCAGGCCTGTTTGTCCGAATACATATGGTAAATACGGTACTGTTGAACTTCAATAGCTCAAACACCGATGGCTCATTTACCATGGCTGATTCGAATTTTTTTTTTTTTTGAGTCCCTACAAAGTCCTTTCGATAGCTCAAGAAAAACATAATTAGGGATTAATTTGTGAAATTTTCTTATTTTATCATGAAACAGTAAGTTGTTTGTACTCATTAAAATTGCCTCATCCAGGTCATTCCAATGAATACACTCAACATACCCTTTTTGTATAGAAGATCAAAAATACTTCCCTAAATTATCTCCATTTGCTTCCTGACCCAGTGCTATGATTAACCCTCAGTGGCTCAAATTTGCCTTGTCTCAAACAAATTTCTATGGTCCCAAAGATGCTCGAGCCAACAAAGTTCAACTGTATATTTAACCCTTCTCTTGCTGAAAATGACATGCTCTGTCTTAGCAAACGGTGTAGATTCAGATCAGTTGGCTTCTGATCTGGATCTGCACTATTTGTCATTAAATATGTGAATTTCTATCAAAAACTCAGATCAAGTAATCTGACTGATTGGAAATTAGAAGTGGGTGTTGCATCTTAATTTATTCAGCATGAGAAGGGTAAATAATAATAATAAGTTGTATCGAGACAATGGAATGGTGATAATGAAAGGCTCTACGCAATGAAGCGCCATACAGTTATGAGCCAAATTCCGCAACCAGCAGGAATCAAACCCAGGATCTTCTGATCCAAATGTGGAAGCGCTCAAATCAATCAGCCACTCAGATGCTTCTGTTGTGTTAACCCATTGTATACTAAATAGACTCTCCCACAATATATATTGGAAGAGTCCAATTTCAATTTTAGGTACATCCCGCTATATGATTTACATACTCCTAGAGAAAAATGGCTAAACTATTTGCAAACAGTGGAGACCCTGATCAGACACCGCATTCCGCGGCGTCTGATCTGGGTCTGCACAGTTTGCCAATTACCCTTTTACGGGTCTCCCAACTACAATGGGTTAATATGTTTTATCACATGACCGTCACATTATTCAGTGAAATAACCCATGTCATAAAAATCATATAACCACACGTGTTATAACACCTGCTAGGCTTCCCATTGGTTAGCCTCATTACCCTCATTAATATTCGTATTACACCGCTTATTGATAGCAACCAAGATGGTGTCCGCGTTCGCCGATACAACTTTTACTTTTGAAACAGATCCTGCCTTCAGTTTTGAGATGATTTTGAGATGAACGATAAATGTCAGATCGATGGAGGGAGAAGACACAAAACAATCATTATGTGAATAACACGACTACCAGAAATATTCATGGTGGTGAAAATTCGATGTTTTCCCGCAACATATTTGGACGCACTCTCAACATTGATATTGTCAAACCGTCAATGAAAAAAAAAAATCACCTCCAAAAAAAAAAAACATTGGAGGATGACATGACTCAGATAGTCAATAAATGTGTCAAATTAAAATCCAAACTACAGTTAAATGTTTTATAGTTTTGAAATCTGTCGTTTACTTGAGTGTGTCAACCACGGCATAAAACTATGTTGATCAAGGCCAGGTCAGTGACCTTTAAATACGACAGCTGACTGTGGGGGATTTCCCTACTCATTCTCAGTGACTATTGACTCGCTGAATGACGTTGTTCAAAGGAATATTTAGTTTTGAATTGATTTATTAAAATGAAATATTTATTAGCTCAAATAAAAGTCATCATTATTTCCTTCAGTTTAACAAAGTAATAAATGGCATATTTATCTTGTTTGTAGTTATTTTCAGTATTTATGCGAACTATTTTTGTTGCGTAGTACTATTGAATTGTTGGTTGTGAGTTGTTCCGCTTAGCTATGGAAAGCCGTTATCTTTAAAAATATATTTTGTGCATTTTTTGTCATCGGAAGGGCCATGTGATAAACAGAATCTTACATTCGTGGTCATTTAATATGAAATTTATGAAACTCGTTAGGTAATTTCGGTATTTTGCTCGCTAAAGCTCGCAAAATACAGAAATTACCCAAACTCGTTTCATAAATTTCATATTAAATGACCACTCATGTAAGATCCTCTATATATTTAATTTATGAATAATGTTGGCTTTGGCAACAGATGGTTTGTATTTGTAGCATGATATGGAATTTTTACCACTTGCTCATATAAATTACCGTATTATACCCACCTGTTTTCTTAACCAGGGGAAAAAACTGGATGCGGGAAGAAACTGACCGATACAAGGTTATTACCAAATATATTATATTTGGGCAGAAATGGGAGAGCAAATATTACAAACCTAGATCAAACTGCTTAAAAACCAGTGTTTTGATCAGGGTCTGCCCTTTTTGCTACTCTGTTAGCACATTCCTCCATACTTCCTTTGTACTGAACAAACCGTAGGTCTAGTGATTTGTTTGAAAACCTGGCTAACAGCTATTTCAATGGCTACTATTAATTGTTAAATTTCAAACATTAGCAGACTGATGGTATTTTATAATATTTCTTTCATGTTTTCTTCAAAGCAAGACTTGAATTATCTCCTCTGGAGGCTATATGTATGCAACCTAGGAGACAATATACATGGAACCTCAATACCTCACATCTCACTTTCTGCTGCTTCTCAAAAAAAAAATAAAAAAAAAATTACAAAACATTTGTCTTCTAACTTGACACACAGACCAAGGGTTTAAAGCAGCTCTACATAATAAGACACTTTTTTCAACCAAAAAGAACTCATATTATTCTTATTTCTCCATGAAAACATATATTGTGGGTACTCATAAGAAGTGCCTCAGTGAGGCACTTCTTATGAGTACCCACAATATATGTTTTCATGGAGAAATAAGAAAATAATTTCCTGGATACTCCTGTTATCTGGAGTTAGGGTTAAATTATAGAACACTGGAGACAATGGTGCCTATCACTATTTTTTTCAATAGTGTGGTGACCTTTCATTATTATAGGCTATCAAACTGTTTAAATGCTTTTTCTTTCAATTCATTCTAATAATGTTAGTTAAATCTATAAAATAACACTGCAAGGCAAGTACTTTTAACACTCTTAAGTCTGGATGTCATCAAGAGAAAACCTATCTTAGATAATGCCTCAATAACTCTTTAGGCCACCCGAAATTGTAAATCTGGTATTGAAGCACTTTTTTTTTTTTTTTTTTTTGAGTTGTTTGAATCACCACTATCAAGGTCAAATTCAGCCTGTCAGTTAACATACTCATGCTTCTCCTGGGCTAGGTGGCTAGTACTTTGTGCTCATACTTTCACCGATATCTGACAGCTCCCCTTCTTAAATCAGCAGAAGAGGGAGAATGACCATAGAAAAGATTTCATGATTAATCTTCATGAAAGTTATGTGGCCGAGCTGGGATTCAAACTCATCATGCTTGGACTTGCAGTTAAACATGCTTTTGACTGTGCTATGGAGCCTAGCAATATTTCTCGTATCTAGCGCTTTGCATGCTGGGTAATTATGCATGCGTTTTTGTTGTCTGTGGAGTTTTTAAAAATTAACGTTTTCAAAATAAATCTATAAGGAATACCATCAGAGTGTCAAAACAGTTTGGATCCAGATCAGGCCCGACGTTTGTCGGGCCTGATCTGGATCCAAACTGTTTGCAAAGTCTTGGGGGCTAAAAAGAACCTGGCCCTGAGGTTCTAAACTTTTTTTCATGCACAACTCTGCTGAGCATGAAATTTTTTCTGTTAATAAATCTCATATTATTAATAACTGCTAATTCTTTCTTGCCAAATATAGCTGAGAAGGCCATTACATGTAACTATTGTTGACATTTTCATATTTATTAGCAGAGAAAATTTCATGCTCAGCTCAGTTGAGCAAGAATTTTTTTTTATAGTCTTGGGGCCTGTTGGAGTAATCTTGCTTGTAAGTGGTGGGGTTAGAAAACTATGAAGTCAACTGAGAGTGCAATGTACCAATCAAGAAAAGAACAACAACAAAAAAATAATGGTAATGAAGTGATTGAGGAGATCATGATGAGAAACTTTGTGCCAGAGAAACTTTGTGCCAAGTTTTATAGTTGAAGATGCTATTGTTTATTAGAAACAGCTATGTTTGGCAAGAAAGAATTTGCAGTTGTTACATTAGAAAGAAGTCAACAAAGCATGAAACATTATTAAGGGTAATGGGTACATTTTCAGGGGAAGTCACTCTGTCAATTTTGTTGTGGCTGTTTTGAAAAGGGGTCTACTCTTAAACAAAAGAATGTGCTCCCAATTGAAAAGGGGGTCAACTCTTAAAGGTAAGAATTTGCTATCGAGGAAGTATTTTTTCTCTGTTTTGAGTAGACACCTTTTCAAAGTGGATCTGATTTGCAATGTGCAGCAAATAGAAAGTCACAAAAGTTGTCTCCAATGTAAAAAAAGGCAGAAACTTTCCAAATGTATACAGACCCCACTGAGACAACAAGATGCTCAAGTATGTATATTGAAAAGAAATATAACATCTTGACCAGTCTGTTACTATAGAAACGAAGATATTTGATCAGCAAATCAAAATAACATGGATGACCATCTTATTGCCTTCTACTTGAATGCATTGCTCCAGAGAAGGCATTTTTTTTCTTCATTTCAACCAAAAAGTACTAATACCGTATTCGACCTAATTACCGCACTGTGCGCTTAGGTTTTTCAGAATTACTGGGAACACTGTGCTAAAATATGAATCTACCTACTAAGGGTACATTATAAAAAATCAGAATAGGATTTATTTGTTGATGATTATGCGATTTTTTCTGATTGTCTTTATAAAGGCATATGTTGTGAGTACTCATTTGAATTGCATCGACAAGTCGATGCAATTCAAATGAGTACCCACAACATATGCCTTTAAAAAGAAATAAAGAAAAAGTACATTGGCTGTAATCTGAAGACTACGGAATTTCTTGACTGTGCGCTTATAGGGGTATGTGCGGTAATTAGATCGAATACGGTATTTTTCTTACCAGTATTTCTCCACAAAAACATATGTTGTGGTACTCATTTGATGTACCTAGTCAAGGCGCTTCTAATGAGTATCTACAACATATGTTTTTGTGGAGAAATAAGAAAAATATCACATGGATCTCCCTCTTATCTTGAGCTACATGCATGAAAATGACAGATTTAATAAGGCTATTCTTTAGCACTGTTGGATTTATTGTAGTACCTAGACATTTCCAGTAGTATTAATGGACAGACAGATGAACAATAGGTAAATCTAAAGTCTCAATGGTAAGGATTAATAAACCATAAGGTATGGTAGTGCCAAAGTAGTAATCTTGAAGAGAACTCACTACCATATTTCATTGTTGCATGCAAGTGCTATATAGAGCTCTTAAGGTTGCATGCAAGAGCATCATATAGAGAAACAGATTTAATTATACACTAAGCTTGATGCAAGCATGGACAAAGGGACAGACAAAATGACATTAACTCTTTGCATGCTGGGTAATTTTGCATGTTCTTTTGTCGTCTGTGGATTTTTTTTTTTAATTAACTTTTTCAAAACAAATCTGTCAGGAATACCATCGAAGTGTCAAACGATTTGGATCCAGATCAGGTCCGGCATTTTGACGGGCCCGATCTGGGTCCAAACTGTTTGCAAAGGTTATCAGGAGAGGACAAAGGTCTCCACTAGCTGGGAAAGAGTTAACAGGCAGAATCCTATATGGCATCTTGCTGAAGCAGATGCTTCAAAAAGCATGAATGTATAGCTTTATTACTTCCACAATCAAGATTATGGGTATCCAAAAGTGATGGTTCACATAAATGTCAATTTTTAATTTTCTTCTTCACAAAAAAAAAAAAAAAAGGAAAATATTTTGATAATACCTCGAGATCTGCTTATGATTCTTCAAATGGGGTTGTTTTAATGAAACATGTCTGAACAATGCCACCAATACTAAACTGTGTCAAATCACTAAACTGTGCCAAACAAAAAGAGAGCTTTAACCCTTAAAGCACTAATCACAACTGCAGCAGACAACATTTTTTCCAGACAACATAAGGCTTAACATTACATGTGAACTGTCTGCTCAACAAGCGATTCATACAAAATGCCAAGTTTCACTTTCTCTGAAAAATAATTAAAAAAAAAAATAAGAATGTTGTCTCATCCAATTTTGCTTTGAGCTTAAATTTAAGGGCTGAATGCATTCAAAGACAACAAAGATATAAGATCAGTATGTTCACCTGCATGTCTCTAATGCATTTGCAGTCTGATCAAGGCCTTTCTTTATCATGAGTAGCTTCTACTATATCTAAAGATTCTGTGAGTAGTTAGAGATGGTGACTCACAAAGTCTACTGTGCCCACTGCGCAGTTAAAAGCCCCTTTTTGTCTGGTATTTCAACAGTTAAAACTTTTAAAAGAAGATCTGTCAAGATGCAATGGGTGCTTTTTGAACAATGAACTGTACTGATAGTTTTTCTTATTTCTCCGCAAAAATATATGCTGCTGGTACTTTTAGATTAGTGCCTCACCATGGTACATCTGATGGGTATGTACACAACAAATGCTTTCATGGAAAAATAAGAAAAACATTTGTTTGTGTTGAGGTTTTACGGCTCAGTCAACCCAATGGGGTCATGTCGAGCACGGTCAGTTTACCTAACCACACGTTTACTGGGCAGGTTTAGTCCTCTAAGCGGTTAACCAGTATTGTGCACATTCTTTCACCAGAAACTGACAACTGCCCTTCTTGAATCAGAGGAAGGAAAACATTTAAATGGTACCCTTTATCCAGAGGTATGTAGGGGCTCAAAATAAGATGCTCTGACAAAAAGATTGTCTTTTCCTCCTTCTTATTTTCCCCACACAAATGTCATCCCAATGAGATGCTTATTTATTTTTTGAGAAATAAGAAAAATATTTATCTTGATAATCCTCTTATTGCAAGCACTCAACATTATTACCACAATCCAATATAAACGATATAAATCTCAAGTAAATGTTATGATGAAACAGCAAAAAATGTTAACCCTTGTCCTGCTGAACCTGGATATACCCTGCCTTTGCAAACAGTGTAGATCCAGATCAGTTGGCTTCTGAAGAAGCCAACTGATCTGGATCTGCACTGTTTGCCATTAAGTATGTTAATTTACAGCAAAAATATGGATCAAGTAATCTGATTGGCTGAGAATTAGAAGTAAGTGTGGCATCTTAATTTATTCAGCAGGACTAGGGTTAAGTACCACCACTATTTTACATCATTGTGTGTGGTCAGTTTTCTTACAGCTCAGAATGATGGGATAATTTTTCAGTAGCAGTTATTTTGAGATTTTTTTCCTGTTTTTTTTTTTTTTCATTGCAACAAAACAGTGTTTGTCATGGTATGTAAATTGTCCTCATATGAGACAATTTTGCATGTAATGTCACACCAATTTTCTAGGAAAATTTCATCAATTTGTCATCTGCTGAATTTTAGCGAGCTAAACATGAACAATGAAGCATCCAACAGTCAAGAACTAAACTCAGCCTCCAGCAGGATTATTGAACCCGAGACATTGTTATCTGCAGTCAGGAGCCCTAAACACTCCGCAACCTGGACACATTGCATTCTACAGAGGAGATGATTCAAGTGAAATATCAGTCCCTATATTCAAGGAAAATTTACAGTATAAATGCAGTGCCCAGCACTTTCAGTCAGCTGACTTCATCAATATTTAGTTTATGAGCCAGCACATGACAAAACCCTACAATAAGACCTCTGTGACCAAAGACTCTGATCTGCCTGTACATCCACCAAAGATGCCAAGGGTTCTTGTTTATCCCTCTTTGGACAGCTTTAAGGCTGTAGAAGGCACAAGTGATCAGCGAAGACTCAGATCAGACTGCACGGATGTGCAGGCTGATCTGAGGCTTTGCTGGTCACATAAGTCTTATTGTAGGTTTTGTCATGCCTTGGTCCATAAGTAACCAGGTAATTCATCTGTCCATCACAAAAACACGCCTATATAATTTTGACCCCCTTAAACCCCACTTTTATATAATAAAACTTGGGTTTACAGGGGTATACATTAGTTTTCTTATTTCTGCTCAAAAACATAGATTGTGGGTACTCGTTAGAACCGCCTCACCGAGGCAATTCTAACGAGTACCCACAATCTATGTTTTAAGCAGAAATATGAAAAATATAAGAATTTTTATCTGAAAATTTTCATTTTTTTTGGTGGTAAAATTTTCAATATATTTGAAGAGGGGTGTTTTCATAATGATATGTTTATCTAAGGCTTATTATCAACATGCAGTGTGAATGATGAGCATACTAAAGGCTTTAAATAAAAAGCCACAATCTTGAATGCATGAACTTTCTGTGTCAGCTACCACAAAGCTCAAGATAAGACGCATTGTTAACCAAAAATATGGATATTTTTCTTATTTCAGCATAAAACTTAAATTGTGGGTACTCACTAGAAGCACACGCTGAGGGGCTTTCAATGAGTACCCACTACATATGTTTTCATGGAGAAATAAGAAAAATATTTATCAGAGACCATCTCTCTCTCGAGCTATGCCTATGGTATACAAAATAGATTTGATGTTGATATGGTTGAACACAACATCTAAAGGTACAATGTATAAGCTATCTTAACCCTTATCCTGCTGAACCTGGATATACACTGCCTTTGACAACAGTGTAGATCCAGATCAATTGCCAACTGATTTGGATCCCACTACATGTTTGTCATTAGGTATTTGAATTTGTATGAACAACATGGATCAAGTATTCTGATTGGCTGAAAATTAGAAGTGGGAGTGGCATCTTAATTTATTCAGCATGACAGGGTTAACCCTTAAAGTGTTGACTTTTTGTGTTTGTGCTAACATTTTTTTTTTTTTTCTAGGAAAACAGCAATTACTACCCAAGTTAAATAAAAAGATGAACTAAATACAACTGTTTGAATGGTTAATGACACCACCCCTAGAAAATATCCTCTATATCTTGATTGTGTGTTGGGGTTTAACATCAACCCTTGTGGGTCATTTTGTGTCATCTCCCAGAGAAAGGGAGAAAAGTGATAGAAGAGATAGTAGAGGAGATGAAAGGGAGGGATGCAGGGAAGAAAGAGGAACAGGAATGAAACAGAAGAAATAAAACCATTCCCCCTCTACTCTTATCTGCTACAAGAACTGCAGGCCTTGCCCAACTGTAAGCCAATAAGATGTAAGATATAGGTTGTTCAAGTTTGCTTATCTTTTAGCCCCCTCTAAGATGTAAGATATAGGTTGTTCATGTTTGCTTATCTTTTAGCCCCCTCTAAGATGTAAGGTATAGGTTGTTCATGTTTGCTTATCTTTTAGCCCCCTCTAAGATGTAAGGTATAGGTTGTTCATGTTTGCTTATCTTTTAGCCCCCTCTAAGATGTAAGGTATAGGTTGTTCATGTTTGCTTATCTTTTAGCCCCCTCTAAGATGTAAGGTATAGGTTGTTCATCTTTGCTTATCTTTTAGCCCCCTCAAAGATGTAAGGTATAGGTTATTCATGTTTGCTTATCTTTTAGCCCTCTCTAAGATGTAAGGTATAGGTTGTTCATGTTTGCTTATCTTTTAGCCCCCTCTAAGATGTAAGGTATAGGTTGTTCATGTTTGCTTATCTTTTAGCCCTCTCTAAGATGTAAGGTATAGGTTGTTCATGTTTGCTTATCTTTTAGCCCTCTCTAAGATGTAAGGTATAGGTTGTTCATGTTTGCTTATCTTTTAGCCCCCTCTAAGATGTAAGGTATAGGTCGTTCATGTTTGCTTATCTTTTAGCCCTCTCTAAGATGTAAGGTATAGGTCGTTCATGTTTGCTTATCTTTTAGCCCTCTCTAAGATGTAAGATATAGGTTGTTCATGTTTGCTTATCTTTTAGCCCCCTCTAAGATGTAAGATATAGGTTGTTCATGTTAGCTTATCTTTTAGCCCTCTCTAAGCTGAATTCAGCAGATGACAAACTGAAGATGCTGCTAACGAATGGGTGTCTTACATCTCTATCAACCTTATTTAACCCTTTCAACCCTGTAGACCAACACAGGTACTTACGCAAACAGTGTAGATCCAGATGAGACAGCTCGTAACAAGCCGTCTCATCAGGATCTACACTATTTGCCATTCTGTTTTTCAGTTTAGACTAAAACTCCTATGTTCAACAATGGAACTGTCCAATTCAAAGATGGAAGAGATCTTGGAAACTCAGGGTTGAAAGGGTTAAGTCATATAAAGACAATGATCGACTGATAATAAAAGCTAGGCTCTATGCAATGAAGCACCATACAGTCATGAGCTGAATTCCACCTCTAATTGGATTCCGAGGCGGGACCTATTTGTCCGAAGTCAGGAGTGTTAACCGCTTGGCCATGCGGAGCCTTTGAAAATCTGATACCATATTCGACCTAATAAACGCACATACTCCTATAAGCGCACAGTCAAGCAATTTCCGAGACTTTAGATTACAGCCCGTCTACTTTTAACCACTTCTTTATAAAATCATATGTTGTGGGTACTCATTTGAATTGCCTCGACTTGTCAAGGCAATTCAAATGAGTACCCACAACATGATTTTATAAAGAAAATCAGAAGGATATCGCATAAGCATCATTAAATAAGCAGTTCTCTGCTGATCTTTCTTCAACGTGTACCTTTATTAGGTATATTTCACTACACGGTTTTTTCCAAATAACTTTGAAAAAGCTAATTAAGGGCATAGAGCGGTAATTAGGTCGAATACGGTAATATGCTTTCTATTTTTTCTCATAAAATAAGGATACATCTTAATTGCGCAAGATGTCAATGTGACTTTTCTATGACAACTAATTTAAGAAGAAGAAATTGTTAAAAAATATTGCCGAAAGTAATGTTATATGATAGGCAATCAGTTTGGACTGCGGCTCCTCAGAGTATACCAAAGTCTTAGTTTGCTGGTATTTTAGGTATTGACCTAATTAGAGACAAATTGCTTCAGCCGCTTTGGAGGTGTTATTGTTTAGAGTGTTAACGGACATAGAGACATTGGACAAAAAGTGATCACTATAGCTTAGAGGAGCTAACAAAAACCATGAATTTCTGCAGCTGTTAAGTTTTCAAACTATCAATTTAGTGTTAAAACAATGGGTGTTCATTATAATGGTTCAAACCTCTGACAGAAAATAATGTTACTGGCACATAAACTCTTTGAACTCTGAATCTCTGCATGCAAATGCCATTAACATTTTTTAGCTGCTGTATCTCATTAACTCTTACCATGTAGATGATGAAATTAGCAGAAAATTAATAAATGATATTTTCCTCCCTTTTTGCTTCATAAAAAATTGCTGAAATTGTTTTCATGGAGACATCTTACGTGAATTGTCAAACCCTGGTTTTCACAAAAAATGTATATATAGAAATACAAATTAAAAAAAATAAAATAAATAAATAGTTTAAATTTGGCAGGTTTATTACACTGGGGTTAATCTGAAAGACATATGAGCCAGTGCACGACAAAACCAACAAAATAGCATGTGCATCCAGCAAAGACTCAGATCAGCCTGGGCATCCGATCAGTCTTCCCTGTCCACATGAAGAAAGCTCGCGTCCTTAGCTACCCATTTGTGCACAGTGAAGACTGATCAGACTGGGCAGATGCCCAGGCTGACCTGTCAGTCTTCGCTGGTCACACAAGTCGTATTGTAGGTTTTGTGTCTGCTGGCTCATATCATGGTAACAAAAATCTCTGGGGCTTTAGATAAGATGAATATTTATCTCACTGTTCCATGGAACACAGCTCCAGATTAGATGTTTTTTTGTTGTTT
The DNA here is from genome assembly GCA_964016985.1 of Anodontia alba. Taxonomy (NCBI): domain Eukaryota; kingdom Metazoa; phylum Mollusca; class Bivalvia; order Lucinida; family Lucinidae; genus Anodontia; species Anodontia alba. Next base: position 26,143,682 of record OZ024834.1, read on the forward strand.
TTTTTTTTCAACTGAAATGTACTGGCATTTTTCTTATTTCTCTACATAAACATATGTTGTGGGTATAATCATCTGAAGCGCCTTGCCAAGGCACTTCTAAAGAATACAATAATGTATGTTTTCATGGACAAATAAGAAAAATAATATGCAGATGCCCCTGTTTATCTGGAGCTATGATGGAATTTACTTTGTAGGATCTCATTCAACTTATCTCAGTGTGACAATTCTAATAAGCTCTATAAACACCTGCTTTTGTCAAAAAATTTAAAAAATACAACTATTTTATCTCCTACATGCCACATTTACCCTAAGTATTTGGACACCAAACCATATTCTTATCCTAAACAAGTATATTTTATTTCTAGTTGATGTGTCCCAAAAATTGCCAGATGAGTGCTAGACAGTGTAGGTCTTGATTAAATACCACATTCTGTGACACAAGATCTAGGTCCATAGCTCTTGATAAGGTAATTGTTTTCAGCCAAAATATCTCTATTTTTCTAATTTATCAATGAAAACATATAATTTGAATACTCATTAAAAGCACCATGGCAGGGCACTTCTAATGAGTGCCCACAACAAATGTGTTCATTGAGAAATAAGAAAATTATTCACCTTAGATACCCACTCTTATCTGGACCTATGTAGATCTACACTGTTTGCTCAGGCCTGTCTGTCCAAATACTTAGGATAAATAAATAAATTTTGTTTGTGTTGAGGTTTTACGGCCGAGTCAACCCAGTGGGGTCATGTCCAGCGCAGTCAATTTACCTAACCACGCATTTACTGGGCAGGCTTAGTCCTCTAAGCGGTTAACCAGTATTGTGCACATTCTTTCGCCAGAAACTGACAACGGCCCTTCTTGAATCAGCGGAAGGTACAGAATGACCATAGAAAATATTTCATGATCAGTCTCCAACAAGAATGTTGCCGACCTCGGCGGTGTGTGTGTGTGTGTGTGTGTGTGTGTGTGGGGGGGGGGGGGGGGGGGGGGTCGAACCCACGACCTCCTGGTCTCCAGTCGGACGCGCATCCAACTGAAAATAAATAAGTACTTAGGGTAAATATGGTAGTTGGACATCATTGATCCAAATCAATAATTAGCAAGGGATATTTTGAAATATTTTTCCCTCAGTTCTCTCAGAGTAAGATTTGACATTTCACCAAAATCAACCCCTAACAAGCAGATGATGTCTTAGAACTGTGAAACACTAGTATTTCTGGAGAAAAAGTAAGAAAAACATCACATTAGCAGTAGTTACCTGCTAATTTCACCTAACGCTGTACTGACTGCCTATCCTACACAATTCTAAATATGCGAGGTATGGCGATCATTTTTTTTCTTTTTTCTCCACAAAATCTCATTAAAATCACCCAAGTTAGGCATTTGCAATAAGCTGTCATGCACAAATATGTATTCAAGGGGAGCAAATTCTTTCCTTTTCAAGTAGACTCCTTTTCAGAAGGGGAAAATACAATTTTAACAGAACTGCTTCCCCTCAAAGTCTATCCGTTCCCCTTAAACAGCCCCTAATAAAGGGAGGAGTCAAAATATAAGTACCAAAATACATGTACACAAATGTATCTCTAATGGTATTTATTGGAACTGCCTCATTGAGGCAATTCAAATGAATAACACATGAAACATTTGGTGCAAAAGTTATTAGATCCAAACTTAACAAAGTTGTTCAAAAGCAACTCACATTTTTGCAGCAAAAATATCAATGTATTTGAAAATACCTTAGCTACAACAGTTAACAAGTTTGTCACTAACAAGCTTATTAAGCTAACAATGCTTTGAACAACGGGCCCTGAATTATTGCTATAATAATCATCCCATCTGGAGATTTTGGATCTTGGTTGTATACAAATTTAATTAACTCATAAAGCACTAGTGTTGGGAATCAGCCAGAATTTCATAGTCGATCATCTGTTTTGTAAAACCGACTGATCATCGATTAATAATCGACTTGTAGAAAATATATTCATTCTTAACCCTTGTCATGCTGAATAAATTAAGATGCCACGCCCACTTCCAATTTTCAGCCAAACAGATTACTTGATCCAGGATGTTGATATAAATTCACATACTGAATGGCAAACAGTGCAGATCCAGATCAGTTGGCTTCTTCAGAAGCCAACTGATCTGGATCTACACTGTTTGCAAAGACAGGGTATATCCGGGCTCAGCAGGACAAGGGTTAATTTAGCCTCTTCAGGTACTTATTCAATGCTCCAGATCAATAAGCGGGGTATCCAGATAATATTTTTCTAATTTCTTTCATGAAGAAATAGGAAAAATATCAGTACTTTTGGGTTGACTAATTTAAGGCTATTCTATCAATATTTTTAAATTTTCAATTTTATTGATCATGTTACTCTAGAATGACCCAAATAGACAGGTTTGAATTTCATTTCTTTATAACTTGCCTATAAAAAAAGGTGAGAAAAATATGAAACAAGAGGCCCACGGGCCACGGGTCGCTCATCTGAGTGACATAGCCACTGCAGATACGCAGATGTTATGCAACATTTTTCCAATCCTGTCATCGCAACTAATGAAAAGATCATCATTTAAGCAGTTCTTTATTTTGAAGAAGATATATGGCATGCCAGTCAATTGAGCATGATCATTTGAACAAACTCTAAATGGCAGCCAGCTTGGATTTACGATCGGCACAATTTTAGCTATTTTTGATCTACGAGTCACCCCAATGCTTCCTACCAAGTTTCAAGTCAACTGGCCTTTCAGTTCAGGAGAAGAGGCGAAAAATAGATTTTCAAGATGGCTGCCATGGCGGCCATCTTGGATATCCGGTTAGCACAATTTTAGCTTTTTTTTTTATCTAAAAGTCACCCAAATGTCTCCTACGAAGTTAGGAGTCAATTGGCCTTTCGGTGCAGGAGCAGAAGCCAAATATAGATTTTCAAGATGGCAACCATGGTGGCCATCTGGGATTTCTGATCAGAACGATTTTAGCTATATTTGATCTACCAAGTCACCCTGATGCTTCCTACTAAGTTTCGAGTTAAGCGACTTTTGGGTTTAGGAGAAGAAGCGAAAAATAGATTTTCAAGATAGCTGCCATGGCGGCCATCTTGGATTTACGATCGGCATGATTTTAGCTATTTTTGATCTACAAGTCACCCAAATGCTTCCTACCAAGTTTCGAGTCAACTGGCCTTTCGGTTTAGGAGAAGAAGCGAAAAATAGATTTTCAAGATGGCTGCCATGGCGGCCATCTTGGATTTCCAATAGGCAGGATTTTAGCTCTTTTTGATCTATAAGTCACCCCAATGCCTCCTACCAAGTTTGGAGTCAATAGGCTTTTGGGTTTAGGAGAAGAAGCGAAAAATAGATTTTCAAGATGGCGGCCATGGCGGCCATCTTGGATTTCCGATCGGCACGATTTTAGCTATTTTTGATCTACAAGTCATCCTGATGCTTCCTAGCAAGTTTGGAGTCAAATGGCCTTTCTGTTCAGGAGAAGAAGCAAAAAATAGATTTTCAAGATGGCCGCCATGGCGGCCATCTTGGATTTCCGATCGGCACGATTTTAGCTACTTTTGATCTACAAGTCACCCTGATGCTTCCAAGCAAGTTTGAAGTCAATTGGCCTTTCGGTTCAGGAGAAGAAGCGAAAAATAGATTTTCAAGATGGCGGCCATGGCGGCCATCTTGGATTTCCGATTGGCACGATTTTAGCTATTTTTGATCTACAAGTCACCCTGATGTTTCCTAGCAAGTTTGGAGTCAAATGGCTTTTCGGTTCAGGAGAAGAAGCGAAAAATAGATTTTCAAGATGGCGGCCATGGCGGCTATCTTGGATTTCCGATCGGCACGATTTTAGCTATTTTTGATCTATAAGTCACCCTGATGGTTCCTAGCAAGTCTGGAGTCAATTGGCCTTTCGGTTCAGGAGAAGAAGCGTAAAAGAGATTTTCAAGATGGCGGCCATGGCGGCCATCTTGGATTTCCGATCAGAACGATTTAGCGACTTGTTTTTATACTCGTATGAGGCGGAGTTTGTACAAAGTCTCCTCCAAGCAGGCAAGAAACACCTCGCACAACAATTCAATTTCACCTACAGATATATAGATGATGTATTGTCTCTGAAAAACACAAAATTTGCAGAGTATTTAGAATTCATCTACCCACGTGAACTTGAAATAAAGGAAACAACGGAGACTTCAGCCTCCTCCTCATACTTGGATTGTTATCTCTACATCGACAATGGAAAGCTTACTTCTAGGCTTTACGACAAACGGGATGACTTCAATTTTCCCATCGTTAACTTTCCTTTCCTGAGCAGTAATATCCCTTCTGCACCAGCATACAGCGTTTACGTTTCACAGTTAATCCGTTATGCCAGAACTTGTTCAAATTATCAGGACTTCATGGAGCGTGGGAAAGTGCTCACTCAAAAGTTGTTGAGCCAGGGGTTTCAAAAAACCAAACTGGTAGCAACACTTAAGAAGTTCTATGGGAGACATCATGATCTAGTCAATCCCTACAATGTGGCAGTTTCCAGAATTGTTTCTGATGTTTTTGCCAGTGACGCGCCATAAGTAGACTTCCCAAATCCCGGACATACGCTTCTACCGATATTTCCTTCGTTCAGGCCCATGGGCATGGTGGGCGACGCTTGCTTACCAAGTAATGCTTACTATCCGCGGACGCCTGATTACACCCTTTGTTCTGGGGTCCATGTCTGTTGGTCTGAACATTCTGATTCGTCATTCGTTTATGGATTTATGATTTTGAATTACGGCTTTGGTACCATGACCGCAACTACTTTAGCTATTTTTGATCTACAAGTCACCCTGATGCTTCCTACCAAGTATTAAGTCAATTGGCCCAGGGGTACAGGAGGAGTAGGCTTTTAAAGCAATTGTTGACGACGCACGACGGACGACACACGACGGACGACGGACATTGACTGACCACAATAGCTCACCATGAGCACTTCGTGCTCAGGTGAGCTAAAAAAGGTGAGAAAAATATGTTTCTAAAAAAAGGATTTTCAAAAATTAGTCTACTATAAAAAATCTTTCCGATCATCAGTCACAAGAGGCAAATGTGACTGATGATCAATTATAATCGATCATCAGTGCCAACAGTATAAAGCACTAAGCAAAATTGTAGCAGACAACATTCTAAATTTTTTATATTATTTTTCAGAGAAAATAAGACTTGATATTTCATGTGAATTGTCTGCCAGGCAGACAATTCAAATGAAATGTCAAGCCTTATTTGCTCTGAAAAATAAAAACGAAATATCAAAATGTTGTCTGCTGGAGTTGTGATTAACACATTAAGGGTTAACTGTCTCATTCTTGGCAACCATCTATCTACCTGATGTTCACACTCAGAGTGATTTTTCTGTTGATCTTTGTTTGCCAAGAACAAGAAAAAAAGGTCTGATACTTTGGGGAAAAGACTTTTATTCTTTTGCCTACTGAATTTAACACTTGGTGGGTAAAAAATAAAATTGCTGGGAAAAAAAAATTAGATGATGGCATGGTGTTTTGCATCCCTTCCACACTATTTAAGTCATATTATTGCATAAAAAGCATTGTGGCACGTTATTAACAGCCGTGCATTAACTGGTGAAAAGCCGTGTATTAACAAGGCAATTCACGTGCTGTTAATGCACGGCTACGCAACTTTCAATATGAACGTACCGGGGCCACAGATTTGCTACTGTTACAAGATGTGTACTTCCCAGCCCTAGAGCCAGCTTAGTCCGTGGAAGTTACATTCGTGAGACATATATGAAAAGACGACAAAATAGTGCAAGAAATAACACGAAATGTAGCAAAGGTTTTCAGTTTTTATGCAATAAGGGTGATCGAACATGGTTTTTCAATGCATTAACATTCGCCACCTGTCCCTTTGGAGGTGTTGAAAACCGCGGCCTTCGGTCTCAGTTTTCAACACCTCCAACGGACATGGCGAATGTTAATGCATGAAAAAACCATGTTTGATCCCTTTATCAAATCGAGACAATGGAAGGATGATAATGAAAGTCTAGTTTGAATTTGCAAGTGGTGAGATTGAAGAAATATAAGTATGTCCTCATTTTCTGCCTACTCTGATTGCTTCTGCCAATAGGCATGCTCCAAAGGAAGTTTACAAAAAGTCATGGGCTGGTCTATTTTCCACGGACTGCCCAACATTTTTGTCCCCCGCCTTTTCGAAGAAAAGTGGAGGGACACTGTTTTTGGTTTTCCGTGGTGCGTGGTGCGTGGTTCTGAGTTTCTGTCTGATCCTTTTGAAACTTTACAGGTGTTTTAAGGACGGTCTGAAGATATGCATGTGGTTTTTTCAGAATCCTGAAATAATTTTTTATCACTTTTTCCGCATTTTTAACTTAGACATTTTTTGAGTTCTAATATTACAGAAGTCTATAGGGAGTAGGTACCTTGTCCCCTTAACTCCTCCAACAGGTTTTGGCTGATCGTTTTGAAACTTTACATGGGCTTTTAGGATGGCTTGAAGATATGCATGTGGTTTTTTCAGAATCCTGAAATAATGTTTTATCACTTTTTCCACATTTTTAACTTAGACATTTTTTGAGTTCTAATACTACAGAAGTGTATAGGGAGTAGGTACCTTGTCCCCTTAACTCCTCCCACAGTTTTTGGCCGATCCTTTTGAAACTTTACATGGGCTTTTAGGATGGCCTGAAGATATGCATGTGGTTTTTTCAGAATCCTGAAATAATTTTTTATTACATTTTCTGCATTTTTAACTTAGACATTTTTTGAGTTCTAATACTATAGAAGTGTATAGGGAGCAGGTACCTTGTCACCTTAACTTCTCCCACAGTTTTTGGCCGATTCTTTTGAAACTTTACAGGTGTTTTAAGGATGGCCTGAAGATATGCATGTGGTTTTTTCAGAATCCTGAAATAATTTTTTATCACTTTTTCCGCATTTTTAACTTAGTCATTTTTCGAGTTCTAATACTACAGAAGTGTATAGGGAGTAGGTACCTTGTCCCCTTAACTCCTCCCACAGTTTTTGGCCGATCCTTTTGAAACTTTACATGGGCTTTTAGGATGGCCTGAAGATATGCATGTGGTTTTTTCAGAATCCTGAAATAATTTTTTATTACTTTTTCCGCATTTTTAACTTAGACATTTTTTGAGTTCTAATACTACAGGAGTATATAGGGAGCAGGTACCTTGTCCCCTTAACTCCTCCCACAGTTTTTGGCCGATCCTTTTGAAACTTTACAGGTGCTTTAAGGATGGTCTGAAGATATGCATGTGGTTTATTCAGAATCCTGAAATTATTTTTAATCACTTTTTACATGTTTTGAACTTAGACATTTTTTGAGTTCTAATATTACAGAAGTCTATAGGGAGTAGGTACCTTGTCCCCTTAACTCCTCCCACAGTTTTTGGCCGAACCTTTTGAAACTTTACGTGGGCTTTTAGGATGGCCTGAAAATATGCAGGTGGATTTTTCAGAATCCTGAAATATTTTTATAACTTTTTCCACATTTTTAACTTAGACATTTTTTGAGTTCTAATATTGCAGAAGTGTATAGGGTGCAGGCACCTTGTCCCCTTAACTCCTCCCACAGTTTTTGTCCGATCCTTTTGAAACTTTACAGGGGCTTTTAGGATGGCCTGAAGATATGCATGTGGTTTTTTCAGAATCCTGAAATAATTTTTTACCACTTTTTCTGCATTTTTAACTTAGACATTTTTTGAGTTCTAATACTACAGACGCATATAGGGAGTAGGTACCTTGACCCCGTAACTCCTACCACAGTTTTAAGCCGATCCTTTGAAACTTTACAGGTGCTTTAAGGATGGTCTGAAGATATGCATGTGGTTTTTTTCAGAATCTTGAAATTATTTTTTTATCACTGGTTTCCTGCTTAAATACTTAGGTATTTGATACAGGACCAGTGGTCCTCTGGTTAACTTTACCATTTTTAACACCTCAAATAAAAATAAGGCGGGGGACATAAATTCCCCATGGAATTTGCTTGTTATAACCAAGTATTAGCTTTCACAAAAAGCTTGGTCTAAGCTTAACACACAATAAATGTTAAAGCTGACTGAAAATTGTTATTATAAACCAAGTAGTGTTCACAAAATGCTTGGTCTATGCTTAAAACACAATAAGTGTTACAGCTGATCGAAGACTGACAGCAAAATGTCAAGTTTCATTTTCATCCATCAAGTACATGTAGTATCAAAAAATAAATGACCAGTGACATGAATTATAAGTCACATTTATCTATACAGAGGGGGTGGGGAGAGAGTAGAAAATAACTTGCTGCTGTTTCCCACTGGTTTGACACCAAGCAACTTGCCATCTGTCTCCTAATACAATGTACCTAATTATTAACCCTTGCCCTGCTGAAACTGGATATGCTCTGCCTAAATTGCAGATTCACATATTTAGTGACAAACAGTGCAGATCAAGATCAGTTGGCTTCTTCTGATGCCAACTGTTCTGGATCTGCACTGTTTGTCATTAAGTATGTGAATTTGTAACAAAAACAAGGATCAAGTAGCAAGGGTTAAGGAAGTTAAAATTTGCTGTCTACAGATGACATAACCCATGACATTTCTTTATTGTATTACATATTCTTAAACAGTAGCTTACTCAGTCTCAATATAATATCGTATTACTTAATATAGGAGCTTCTTATTAAAGTCCTAAATTTTAACACACTAAATTTTCTGATAAAATGGTATAGGCAAACAGAGCAGGCCCTGATCAGACTATTCAACTGCAAAACTTTCCACACATTCAAGTAAAAAAAAAAAAAAAAAAAAAAAAATATATATATATATATATATATATATATATATATATATATATATATATATATATATATATATATATATATATATATATATATAATATATATATATATATATATATATATATATATATATATATATAAATATATAAATATAAATAAATAAATGAATAAATAAATACCGGTAAATCGATCAAAGATTTAACCCTTCAGCAAAGCCAGACACCTTTTCAAACAGAATGCAATTGAGATAGCATGCAATGACTATGAGGCATCTCATCAGGTTCTCCACTGTTTGCCATTCATATTTTTTTTTATTTTTAACCCATTGTAATCTAGAGACCCCTAAAAGGGTATTAATTTTCAGCAAACAATGCAGACCCATATCAGATGCCGCAGAATGCGGCATCTGATCAGAGTCTTCACTGTGTGAAAATAGTTCAATCATTTTTCTCTAGGACTTTGTAATTCACACAGCCTGACATACCCAAAGTCGAAATTAGCTTCCAATATATAGTGTGGGAGAGTTCATTCAGTTTTGTTTGTGTTGAGGTTTTACAGCCCAGTCAACCCAATGGGGTCATGTCGAGCGCAGTCAGTTTACCTAACCACACGTTTACTGGGCAGGCTTAGTCCTCTAAGCGGTTAACCAGTACTGTGCACATTCTTTCGCCAGAAACTGACAACTGCCCTTCTTGAATCAGCGGAAGGGAGAGAATGACCGTAGAAAATATTTCATGATCAATCTCCACGAAAGAATGTTGCCGACCTCGGCGGGGGTTGAACCCGCGACCTCCTGGTCTCCAGTCGGACGGCGCATCCAACTGAGCCACCGAGGCCGGCTAGTTCATTCAGTCCACAATGGGTTAATTAAACCTTATTATTTGTAGCAATGTACACATGTACACATCCAGATCATCAAAGATGGGATAGTCACTCCAGAAACTCATGGGTGAAAGGGTTAACAGAAAATCCATTACGAAAACATACCTATATAATTTTGACCCCCTTAAACCCCATCTATATATAGTAAAACTGGGTTTACAGGAGTATACATTATTTTTCTTATTTCTGCTCAAAAATATAGATTGTGGGTACTCGTTAGAACCGCCTCAGCGAGGCGGTTCTAACGAGTACCCACAATCCATGTTTTGAGCAGAAATATGAAAAAAAGATCAGAATTTTTATCTGAAAACTCAGTTTTTGGAGGTGAAATTTGCAATATACTTGAATAGGCGTGTTTTCGCAATGCTGAAAAAAAAACGATTGGTTGGATGGCAACATTTGAGCTGTGTCATGGGAAAAGAGCCATTATAGCATATGTTAATACCGTATTTACCCTAAGTATTCGGACACCACAACTCCTTACCATATATGTTCTAAAATTTGAACCAGTACAATTCACTACCCCGATGTTGTGTCTAAAAATTGCTGGATGAGTGGCAAACAGTGTAGACCCAGATGAGACTCCGCTTTCTGCGGCGTCTCATCTGGGTCTAAACTGTTTGCATAGGCCTGTCTGTCCGAATACATATGGTAAATACGGTAGCAAAGGTTGAGGCAAACCTGCAGATTCACTCAGCCTGCCAAAACCTCTGCTGTTTGCTCAAGTACAGTAAGCAGTAAGCCAAGAGGAACTTCAGCCAAAGAACTAGATATGTGGCTTTGCTCATAGGCCTAGATAAGCGTGGGTATCGGGTTAGTATTTTTTCTTATCTCTCCAGGAAAACATATGCTGTGGGTACTCAGTAGAAGCGCCTCAGTGAGGTGCTTCTTATGAGTACCTCAACATATGTTTTCGTGGAGAAAAAAGAAAAAATATCAACATTTTTGGGTTGAAAAAAATCACCTTAACTAGAGCTATGCGGGCCACTGAAAGACTAATTCAACGGGAAGTTATTAGAGCCTTTTCCTGACAATGCTGCTCATTTATTTTATAGATTCACATGCTATTCAGAGTAGTTTAGCAGACTTACCAATGGTTGGATCATATTCTTCCACAAAACTGAAATAAAAAGAAAAGTGAATTGATTAAGTTACTGATTTAGTAATGCAAACAGAGATCTCATCCCTGATATATTTTAAAATGCCTTTAAACTTAAATTTAATCATAGATATGAGAGATTAATTTCAACTAAAATTTTGTCCACTTAAATGTATGTTGTGGGTATACTAATTGGAAATGCCTTGCTGTTGAAGTTTTACGGCTCAGGAAACCCAATAGGGTCATGTTGAGCATGGTCAGTTTACCTAATCACACTTTAACTGGGCAGGCTTAGTCCTTTAAGCAGTTAACCAGTATTGAGCACATTCTTTCACCAGAAACTGAAAACTGCCCTTCTTGAATCAGCCGAAGGGAGAGAATGACTGTAGAAAACATTTCATGATCATTTCATGATCTCCACGAAAAGAATGTTGCCGACCCAGCGGGGGTCGAACCCGCAACCTCATGGTCACCATGCAGTCGTACGTGCATCCAACTGAGCCACCGAAGCCAGTGTTCATTAATTTACTAAGTGCAGCCACTGATCAGGTCACTTGCAGAATCACTAGATATTTAAGAATACACTAATGTACAGAAAAGACCCTTATCAGATTATGCAGCTTCACTTGCTGATCTGGAGCCTTACAGGGCCTTATATGCCTCCAACACACCTTTTTAACTCTTAGCACTCTAAATAAAAAATTCAGCAGATGACACTTTGAAATACCTGTACTTTTCTTACTTTTCCCAGAAAAAATTTTGACCTTTCATGCAAACTGTCTCCTGTGGATACAATTTTGCATGAAATGTCAAATCCTGTTTTCATGGGAAAATAAGAAAAATGTCATTAATTTGTCATTAGCTGAATTAGCCCAGAGAGTAGTAAATTTTAATAATGGGATTTAATGAGTTTCTCCACATAGAACGGGATCTTTGCAAATAATGTAAAGAAGCACAGGTCAAGAACCTGCATGGTTTGTTAGAGTTAAGGTTTAATAGCCCTGTCAACTATATTACCGTTTCTGCCAGTATCTAATAATGGCAGGGCCAACCCTTCATAAGTTTCAGCAGAAGGCCCCACCACCTACCACGCAGTCTGCATTGTTTGATAGCTCCAGATATAAGAAGTGTCCTGAAAAATATTTTTCCTATTTCTCGATGAATATGTTTGCACACTGAGAGGTGCTTCTGATGCCAGGTGCCTGAGACATCATAAGTTTTCATTTGAATAACTGAGAAATAAGAAAAAATGTCTACATGTATTTTTTTTTTTTTTTTTTCAACTGAACTGGAGAAACACTTTAAACTTGCTACACTCAAGAGATGATTCCAATGAGCTCAGATGTTTTCATGGAGAAAGAAGACATATATTTAACCCTTGTCCTGCTGAACCCAGATATGTCCTGCCTTTGCAAACAGTGTAGATCCAGATCAGTTGGCTTCTTCAGAAGCCAACTGATCTGGATCTGCACTGTTTGCCATAAAGTATGTAAATTTATAGCAACAATCAAGATCAAGTCATTTGATTGACTGAAAATTAGAAGTGGGCGTGCGATCTTAATTTATTCAGCAGGACAAGGGTTAATAAATTATATTGGTACCCCTCTTATCAAAAGCTACAGTTTTAATACAGTCATATGTAATGGCTTCCTAGGGCTGAAACTGCTAGTACTTAATCTAATAATCTTGATAATACTTCAGCATTGTCAAATTTCCAAATGTACTAATCACTTAATGAAACAAAATTATGTTAATTGAAAGTAGATACTTCCAGAGTATAAGACAAACAAAGGAATTATCAGCATGAAAGATACATCAGCTAAGCGACTTTTGATGGTCTCTTATCCTTAAAGAGCCATTCAAAACTAGCTAGAAGGCAACATAATAACATATACAATGTATATACACAACCTTTTTATATTCAATTATTGAGGTCCAAAGCAAAAATTATGTTAGCTAAACAGCTTAAAGCTCCTTGGGTTTTGATTGTGTTGGGGTTTAACGACACGTCAACCCTTGTGGGTCATTTTGTGTCGTCTCCCAGAGAAAGGGAGAAAAGAGACAGAAGAGAGTAGAAGAGATGAAAGAAAGGGACAGGGAAGAAAGAGGAAGAGGACTGAAAGTGAAGAAACAGAAGAAATAAAAACATTCCCCCTCTACCCTTACCTGCTACAAGGATAGCAGGCCTTGCTCAACTGTAAGCCAATATCAGTTGGACGCCCTAGTGACGCGAGATACATGACACCTCGCACCACCCAACCACCCCTTAAAGCTCCTTGGGCAAAAAGTGGCAGCATTTTCTTATTTCTCCATACACAGTCGAACCTCGTTATCTCGAACTCGCTGTTTTAACATGAAATTATGACAACAGGTAACAAAATAATGTAGAAAAGAGGAGAAATTGCTCCTAAGGAGCAATTTCTCCTCTTTTCTACATTATTTTATATATATATTTCTAACTTCAGGAGTCAAATTACATATTCATTTGTTAAATGTGGTGGTTCAATTTATTGTTTTCCTCACTCTCTCAACTCTGATATGTCGAAGTACGGATATCTCGAAGTGTTTCAGTGAGTCCCTTGGAATTCGAGATAACGAGAGTCGACTGTACATACATATAATAGAGGTACATGTGGATCAGATGAGTATATATTCACATAAATGCATGTATCCACAACTTATATACATGTATTACATGTACGTTTTCATGAACAAATAAAAAATAGAGATCCAGAAATACCAAGAAAAGGCCACAATCACAGCCCTCACAAGGCACCAGATGAAATATCAACACAGAACAATACAGTACTTTAAAGAAAACAGAACAATTAACAAACAATGAGAAACTGTAATAGAATTACTGCCTTGGAATGCAAAAGCAAACTGTTTGTGGCAAAAACCTGGGCCAGGTTGTTCAAAGCTAACAACGTCGTTAGTTAACGATTCGTTAAAATTTACATCAAGTGATACGCAAATACGCTGAAATTTTTTGCTGAAAAAATGTGAGTAGCTTTTGCACTGCAAAAGCTACTCACATTTTTTCAGCAAAAAATATCAGAATATTGTATATTGAATCTGCTAAAACAGTTAACGAAATGACCCTTAACGAGCTCGTTAAGCTAACGATGCTTTGAACAACTGGGCCCTGGTTTTGCAGGCACAAAACCTCACCTTTAATACTGAAACAATTCCAACTCAAAAAGGCCTATGTAGAGCTACTGAGTTCTTACGTTTTGAAAGTATGCATATACAGTCGAAACTCAATTAAGCTCAAACAACAATGGCTCATTTACCATGGCTAATTCAAACTCATTTTTGAGTCCCTATGAAATTCTTCGGCTAGCTCAAGGAAACAAATATTTAGGGAAATTTTCTTATTTTATCATGAAATTGTATGTTGTATGTACTCATTAGAATCACCTCATTGAGGCAATTCTAATGAGTACACTCAACATACAATAATTGTATTTGTTTCCCAAAATGTTGCCATTATAATGAATTTGCTGTTCTAAAGAATCCTTAATGGACAGAATGATATGTAAGAAACACCTTGTTTTATTCTTATTTCCTCATAGAACATATGTTTTGGATATTTGTTAGAATCGCCTCTCCGAGGCAATTCTAACAAATATTCAAAACATACATGTATGTTGCTTGAAGATATTATGCAATGTTTTTGCATAATTTCTCATTCAAAACCATCACCTCTTGAGCGAATGTTACATGACATTCAAATTATCATTATAACAAATTTTGTCTTTGTATCGAGTGTCGGTATAACTCAGGGTTCACTGTACAATGTACCTTTGTAAATACTGATAATGTTCTTACTTATTTTCTGGACATTTCATTCAAATTGTATCAGTTATACAAATGTAATAGCAATGCAGAACATCTTTCTGTGGAAATGTTCGAATGTCAAAACAAAAAAGTTTCTTTTTTTCATTTCTGTTTTTCTCCACCCAGACATATGTCTTACACTCCCCAAAACTGTGCCACTAAGGTGTAAGTTATTCTTGGAATTGATCATAATAATGCTGCATAAAGTGACTTCTTGGAGAAAAGTGGCAGCATTTTCTTATTTCTCCACAAAAAAAAAACATGTTGGGTTTAATTAGAACATGTAACGATATTACCCCGCCACTATCTGACGAAATCTGCCCATTAGCAGTCCCAAACCAGATCTCCACAATATTTATGCACATACCGGTACCAAGTTTGGTGAACAGTTATTGAAATTTACTCAAGTTATCATCCAGAAATTAAAATACCAATGGATAACACACACACACACAGACAACCCAACATGAAACCCTAACACCCTGCCACTACTGTGTGCTGAGGTATAAAAACAACATCTAATGTCCCAGCTATCACATAAATTCCGCGGAAGGCGTCATCGCATCTGCTGGCGCAAAAGTCACAGGAGCCACAATCAGAATGTGGTTATTAAATAAGTTTATTTCATTCTTAGCAGTGCTTACTTGGAGAACTGGGTTGAAAAAAATGTAGACAAAGTGCCTAGTGGGGCACATATATTCCAGGCGAGTCCCATTCCCTCTAATGGCTATATCTTCAGCACTGACTTTTCGTATCATACAGCCCAATGATAATGGAATGTTGACGTAAAATGTGTAAAGGTCACTGGAGCATGAAATATAGGTCAAGAACACTGGTCAAGGTACCTGCTAATTCAGTACATCAAGAAGCACAATGCAAAGTAAGGTGGTTGTAGCCCTTATAGTTGAGGAGTTATCAAACATCAATGTAAAATGTGTCAAATATAGGTCAAGGTCACTGGGTCAAGGTACCTACCAAGCCAGTGCAATGAGGTGAAGCACTATGCAAGGTTTAGTGGTTGTAGGTCTTATATTTGAGGAGATACCAAACATCAATATAAAATGTGTCAAAGTCACTGGAGTGCACAATATAGGTCAAGGTCACCAGGTCAAGGTACCTGTCGAGTCAGTACATCGAGAAGAAGTGCTATATAAGGTTTGGTGGTTGAAGCCATACAGTTGAGGACATATGGAAGGGTGACGTAAAAGGTGTAAAAGTCAATGGAGCGTGAAATATAGGTCAAGGTCACCCAGTCAAGGTACATTGTACCTGCAGAGTCCGTACATTGAGGAGAAGCACTATGCAAGGTTTGATGGTTGTAGGCCTTATAGTTGAGGAGATACTGAACGTTGACGTAAAATGTGTAAAAGGCACTGGAGCGCAAAATATAGGTCAAGGTCACCGGGTCAAGATACCTGCCAAGTCAGTACATAGAGGAGAAGCACTATGCAAGGTTTGGTGGCTAGAGGTCTTACACTTGAGAAGATCTGGAACGTTGACGTAAATTATGTCAAAGTCACTGCAGCCAAAATATAGGTCAAGGTCACCAGGTCAAGGTATCTGCCAAGTCAGTACATTGAGGAGAAGCACTTTGCAAGGTCTGACGGATGTAGGCCTTATAGTTGAGGAGATATCGAACGTCGACGCAAAATATGTCAAAGTCACTGGAGCGCAAAATATAGGTCAAGGTCACTGGGTCAAGGTACCTGCCAAGTCTGTACATCTAGGAGAAGCACTATGCAAGGTTTGGTAGTTGTACTCCTTATAGTTGAGAAGATCTGGAACGTCAACGTAAATTGTGTCAAAGTCAATGGAGCGCAAAATATAGGTCAAGGTCACTGGGTCAACATATCTGCCAAGTCAGGAGGTCAGGGAGATGTGTCATGCAAGGTATGATGGTTGTGTAGAAATACTAACTTTGATGTAAATGTCGAACTTCAACATAACAGAACTGTTAAGAGACAGACGGACGGACGAACAGACAGACGAATGGAAAAGCGGGTACCTATGTCGCAAAGTCAGGAGGTCAGGGAGATATTTCATACAAGGTTTGATGGTTGTTTAGTCTTGTAGTTGATTAGAATACTAACTTTGACATAAATGTCGAACTTCGACATAACAGAACTGTTAAGAGACGGACAGACATACAGACGAACAGACAGACGAATGGAAAAGTGGGCACCTATGTCGCAAAGTCGGAAGGTCAGGGAGATGTTTCATGCAAGGTTTGATGGTTGTTTAGTCTTGTAGTTGATTAAAATACTAACTTTGACATAAATGTCGAACTTTTGACATAAATGTTGACAGACCGACGGACGAATGGACAGACATACGGAAAAGCGGACTCCTATGTTGCAAAGTCAGGAGGTCAGGGAGATGTTTCATGCAAGGTTTGATGGTTGTTTAGTCTTGTAGTTGATTAGAATACTAACTTTGACATAAATGTCGAACATCGACATAAATGTTGACAGACGGACGGACGGACAGAAAATCGGACGCCTATATTGCACCCTGCTACAAGCAGGTGCGATAAAAAAAGAAGTGGACAAATGGTTAGTGCTCCTGAAGTCAGACCACAAAGTCACAGGGTTCAAATCCCACTGAAGGTGAATTCAGCTCATGACCCTTCATTGCATAGAACCTTTCATTATCATCCTTCCATCGTCTTGATAATGA
Source organism: Anodontia alba (assembly GCA_964016985.1). Lineage (NCBI taxonomy): Eukaryota > Metazoa > Mollusca > Bivalvia > Lucinida > Lucinidae > Anodontia > Anodontia alba. The sequence goes on from OZ024834.1 coordinate 26,160,973, forward strand.
CTTAACCACTGCAGAAGTATGAACTCCCAACACTAAATATTGGCGGAGTCTAATTTCAATTTTGGGTATGCCAGGCTATGTGATTTAGACATTCCTTGAGAAAAATGGTTGAACCATTTGCAAACAGTGAAGACCCTGATCATTCTGCAACATCTGATCTGGGTCTGCACTGTTTGCCAATTACTCTTTAGGGATTTCCAGACTTCAATGGGTTAACTAATGTTGAAAAGGATGCAAAACACCAAATCATCATCATCATCATCAAATTTATACAGAAGTTAACTTTCACTAACTTTCTTGTGGACTTTCAAAAGTGAATAAATAAAGAAAAAATCAGAAATAAGAAAAGTATCAGTCTTTAGAGGTGCCTCTAATGAGACCCCAAATTATGTTCCCATGGACATCAGTGCTCCAGCTAGCCCTATATGGAGGGGCGGGCCGCCCCTCTTTCCCTCTCCTGCCGCTCCTCTGCCCTTCTTAAGCTGCTCTCTGTCTTATTCCAACTCCAGACATAAAACCCTACATTTTGGTGAAAATTTCATGAAAATCGGACCAAACTGAAAAATATTATCAATGTTTAAAGGTCAGTTTTATGTGTACAATATTTTTGAAGTATTTATTGTAGAATGGGGTTATACATGTATTTTGTAAAATGTCTCGATACTACAAGCACATCACATTACACATGGTGTCCTTATTTTTGTATGACCACACAAAAAGTGCCCTACCTGGCACCCCTCAAATCCTAGCTGGAGCACTGGACATGATAGATTTGATTGAGTTGGGGTTTAACGACACGTCAACCCTTGTGGGTCATTTTGTGTCGTCTCCCAGAGAAAGGGAGAAAACAGACAGAAGAGATAGCAGAAGAGATGAAAGGGAGGGACAGGGAAGAAAGAGAAACAGGAATGAAAGCGAAGAAACAGAAGAAATAAAAACATCACCTCCCTACCCTTACCTGCTACAAGGATAGCAGGCCTTGCCCAACTATAAGCCAATATCAGCTGGACGCCCCGGGTGACAAAAGATACATGACACCTTCGCACCACCCAACCACCCACAGGACATGATAGAGAAATAAGAAAAATATCTGAACTATTGTGATGAAAACTAATTACCGTATTTGACCTAATTACCGCAATGTGCACTTAGGTTGGAAAACTTGCGGTAAAATATGTTATCTGCTTTTAACCAAGGTTACACTTCAAAAATAAGATCAGCAAAGAACCTATTTGATGATGTTTATCCAATTTTTTTCTGATTTTCTTTATAAAATCTTGACTTGGAAAGAAGCAATAGAGAAGAAAGGACTGAGAGTAAATGCAGAAAAGACAAAGATCATAATCTGCGGTACGGGACTGGACCTCCTGCAGAGTTCAGGTGAGTTTCCATGCGCCGTCTGTCATACTGGAGTGGGCAGCAACAGCATCTTCTGTAATGGCTGCAAGCACTGGGTGCACAAGAAATGCAGTCGGCTCAAGCGCTTGACAAAAGACCCTGACTACAGTTGTACAAGGTGCCAGGGAACTGCACGCCCCTTGGATTGCAGACCACAGAAGGAAGTCCAGGTCGGACCTGACAAGCTTGAGATGGTAGCTTCCTTTTGCTACCTAAGAGACATGCTCTCAGCAGCAGGTGGCTGTGAAGTTTCAACCACAACATGTGTGAAAACCTCCTGGAAGAAGTTCAAGGATCTGCTACCAGATCTCTCTTCACGCCACCTCTCTTTCAAAACACGTGGCCATGTGTACAGCTCTTGTGTGCGGAGCGCAATGCTCCAATTGCCAGCAAGACTTGGCCACTGACAAAGCCAAACCTCCAGCGTCTGCAGTGAAATGACAGGACAATGATCAGACAGATATGCAATGTTAGGCTGCAAGACATTGTCACCACCAGGTCCAGTGAGCTACTTGCGCGGCTTGGCATTGAGGATCTGGACCTCATTCTGAGGGAGAGAAGACTCCGATGGTATGGACATGTGGAACGCTCCAACGGTGCAGTCAAGACAGCCTTTGACATACAGGTTGATGGAAAGCGCCAGGCCTGGGAGGCCCAAGATGACATGGAAGCAGCTGACAGAGAGGGATTGCAGAGAGTGAAAGCTCTCGGCTATCAACCCTCATGACAGACATACCTGGAGATCTGGTGTGAGATCTGCCATGCGTGCAGCAAGCTGAGCTATCTGGAAGGGGGCCCACTGATGTGGATGTTGCCCCTGTACCTGCACATTAATCAAAAATCTGATTATATATATATATATTATATATACCTACAACATAATTATGCCTTTATAAAGTAGAAAAAATTGCACTGGTTGTAATCTGAAGACTACGGAATTGCTTACTGTGCGCTTATAGGGGTATGTGTGGTAATTAGGTTGAATATTGTAAGTCCTTTTTCTGAAACTATATGTACTGTAAGATGGGTTTTATCATGACACTGTTCCTACATTATTGATGTGAAAGGCAATATTAGGTCATATTTAGTAATTATACTTGCCACACAGATTCACCCATCTAATATTTGATATTACAGGAAATAAGATAACTTGGTTTGATGTTACATATTGATTTCCAGCTGGGTAAGAAAGGCAGTATCAAAAAAAAGGAAGATGTCTCACAGTGCTAGCTTCTGTATGCAAGAAAGCTGAGTTGAGTAACTTGAGTTTAGATTTTACAATACTGTCTTCAGAAGTGTCAAGATATTGCTTCTGAATTTATGGGATTTTACTCGGTTAGACAAATGATGACCTCAAGTCCTGTCTAAAATTACTAGCAGCTAAGACAGCAGTGAGTAAGTGCCACCACCTATTCTGCAAGAACTTAAGATGGACAGACAGATAGTGTAACACTAATAGTAAACACATATTAACCTGTTCAAACTTGAAGTGAAGATTTTCAGATATATAAGCATTTAGCAAAAGATTTTACACAAGCCTTTGATATAAATATTGATCCCTAAAGTGCCAATCACAACAGTTACAGACAATATTTTGAATTCTGACTATTTTTTTTTTTTTTTTTTCATTAAGTCATGACATATATCATGTGAATCGTCTGCCAAGCAGTCACAATTCACATGAAATTTCATGACTTATTTTCTCTGAAAAATAAAAAAAAAAATTAGAATGTCATCTGCTACAAATTTTGCTTGCCACTTTAAAGATTAACATAGCACCATGACCTTGTCGCCTTTGTAAACAATGGCGGAAATCTATAGCGTGCATACATGCCATAAGCTCTTTGCAGAAATCTGTGAGATCAGGCTAATTTTTAGGGGAGATCTGACAAAATTCTGTGAGATTTTCATAAAAATCACTTTCAAGCTCACAGAAATAAGTTTAAAGCCTTTATTTTGATAAATTAAGCATATCAAAAGTATAATGTTGTGTAATTTATAATTAGTTCTTCATAAAATATCCTTTTAGAGAGTCTGAAAATTCTGTGAGATTTGAAATTCTTATGGGAAATGGATTGCAAACTAGCCAAATTCTGTGAGATTCTGTCTCACAGTGTGAGGTATGGCATGTATGAGCTGCGTGTATCCATCTTCCTTAACCCTCTCTAATTAAGCCTGATGATGCCGAGCCCATATGATCAGTTTTCAGAATTTTCCTGAATGATCAGGTTTTGTGTCATCTAATTAATTCTGAATGACCAGTTTCTTATCAGATCCATTTACCTAGACTATTATATTAGAGATGCCACAATTTAATTTCATCTTATCATGGAAAACAGAATTTACCCTATATACATGTAGTCAAATAAAATCCTTTTATATTGTTACGAGCCAGGCGTAACAAGAAAGAAATGAAATTGAAACCAGAACAAGCTTTAAATTATTAACAATATTTATTCACAAAAAATAAGATAAGATTCAAAACAAAAGAATGTAAGTGAACAGTACCTTTCAAGTTTATGTCACAAAGTCCCTCAAAAATAATCCACAAGAATTTATAAAACAAATCCTTTGAATATCAGTTTCTGATCCCACAATTTAAAGTTCCTGAATTCAGAATTTAAGTCCAGAATGAAAAAAAATATTAAAGTAATCCAGTATAGAATAATTTCCAGTGAAAGCATACAAAGATGCCCAGATGAAAATCTTTTCTCCTTATATAATATCTAAGAACGTTCTAGAAAAAGAATTTACTACAAGCATCCCTTATTTTCCAAGTTCCTTCAAGAAACTTCCAAATATTCTATGATATGCCAAAAATAACTCGGTCTAGAATCAAGAACATAAACAACATGTTATTGTAAACATGTTGTTCCAGAAAGTTATTTTTGGAAACATAGTAAATAAAGCTATTTATGGGAACATAGTAAACATGATGTTTAAAATAATTGAACACCCTGTTATATAACAATATGGATTTCAGATATGAAGTGCAGATTACACATCATGTGAAATTCTCATTGCTTTCTTAATTTGTCAGACTCAGGGTACATACTTGTATATATATCTGTACATGTATATGTATTTAAAGGGGATTGCAATCCTAATATAAAATATATTTCATAATGAAGAGCTTAATCCTTCTCCTGCTGAATAAATTAACATGCCATGCCCACTTCTAATTTTCAGCCAATCAGATTACTTGATCCAGATCTGTGTTATAAATTTGCATACTTCTTGGCAAACAGTGCAGATCCAGATCAGTTGGCTTCTTCAGAAGCCAACTGATCTTGATCTACAGAACAGGCAGCGCGACCTTACTACGTGTCGCGATATCAAGCGTGGAAACACGCAAGTCACGTGACTTTTTATGGTGGAAGTTGCGCGGGATTAGCGAGGAAGTAACGCGAGTTCAACGTGTAGCGTGGAAGACAAGCGTGGAAATTCTCGCTACAAGCGTGTGATCGAGCGTGTAACGGATTATAGGCGTGAAAACCCGGGCGTGGAAAAGATTAGTGCACGCTCAACTTTACCGTTACCTGTAAAAACAAAATCTACTGTCCATGCACTACTCTGATTGCAGTACATGTACGTCTTTTAAAGTGTGAAAAGATAAAAATTCTCTAATGCGTTCTGATTGTTTTCATTTCTTTCCAGAGTCATGAACCGTGACACAGGCCACACATTAATTATTGATTATTATTGAATAGAATGTGCGAATATCAAAGCTTGCTCTTTGAATTTCGATTAGAAAAATCATGCAAAAGTTATCAAGGTAGCATGGGCCTCGACAAAGCTCCATACGAAAAAGTACCGGATTCTTTGGCTTAGTCTAGTCCGGCCACAAAAGTGGGTCAGGCATGGTCGTTTTTACAAACACACAAAAGTCACAAAGAGAATCAAACATCTGCCCCCAGTCGATGAATTACGGATTACGTATTTTATATTTGGTATTCCTGTAACTGCTTTTTCCCATGCAACAACCGCACTCGCTCAGTATAAATGACGTACTGTGGTAAAAGACCGGGAAATTCTCACTTACGTGCAGCAACCGCAAGTGTCAATATGAATTTACTTAAAGGGGTGCTTCTGCTATCAAAGAGACATTGAATCAACAAGACAGGATTTGTGAAAAGGGTGTCTGTCACACAAAAACACACTTTACACGCACAAGGGGCAATAGAGGCTAATGACAATTAAAACGAGTGAATTTTTTACGTCCTACTAACAGCTAGGACATACAGAGATATGGACCTTGGTTTAAAGTCCAATATGAAAGGCTTGAGAAGCCTGGGATCGAACTCATGACCCCGGTTGACAAGACGAGAAGCTTTACCACTGCACCACCGAGGCACCATTTCCCAATATTTCATACTGTTAAATATCTAATAAAAGGGCTGCAGACATTTCCCCATGCCCCGCCACTGCACTTACATCAAGCAAGTACCATGACTCTGTTAATAAACTAATAAATTTCAAGAAAATATCTCAAATAGTTTTCAAGTTACAGAGCGGACAGAAAAAAAAAAATCAGAAATCACTAAAATATTTTCAGTGTTCAAAGGGCCGTAACTCCAAAAGTAAGGTATATGAAAGAAAAGAAGGGCAGAGATTGCAGGAGGTACATACGATTAGCGAAGGCTCTGATCAGAGTACTGATGTGCAGGCTCAGAGTGTGCGGGCTGATCCGTCTCTTCATACATGGCATCGTAGGTTTCGCCATGCACAGACCCATGCGCGATTTGTTTGTGCAAACCATAACGCCTAACACTCTGGCTAAAATTTTCAACAGACGACATTTTGAAATATTTTTCTCATTCTTCCAAGAAAACAAGATTTGCATTTCATTCAAATTGTCTCCATTGCATGAATGTCAAATCCTGTTTTCTTGGTAATAAAAAAAAATAACGATTTTTTTTTTTTTTTTTTTGTCGTCTGCTGAATTAGCCCAGATAGTGGTAATTCGATACCCGCGAGCACCAAGTGTTGTGTCTTTGAGCAAGACACTTTGTCCTCGTAACTTAGTATTGGTTTCTAACCAGGAAGACTCTGCTTAGAATGTCCGCGAGGGCATATGATAATATTATGGACAAATGTCATTTAGAAGATTCTTTCCCGCCGATGCTAGGTTTATACATGCGTCTCTTTTACTGGTTTAATAAATTACGGTCTTGGTTTTGCATAAATTTTGAAGACACAAAAACAGAACACTTTACATGGAAAGGAAAGTTTTGAAGATTGCTCTATTAACCAGTAAAGATAATGCTATTAATGTATATACTGTAAGAGAATAACATAACATAATATTCATTTGTACCCTGATAAATGCGGGGTAACGTCCTCACACTGCAGGTGTTTACTCTTTTAAGGGAGCTAACTGCAACTGACTATCAAAAGGGAGTTAACTGCAATTGCTTTAACGAGTCGGGCCCATGCGAAATGGGATTGGGAACAACATTTTTTATGAATCGCGCCTGTAAATTGTATATGCTTATACAAAAAGCGGTTAACCAGTACACCGAACCCCCTTCCGCCAGAAACTTGTAACTGCCAATCTTGAAGCAGTGGAAGGAGCGAATGACCGTAGCAAATGCATGTGTTTCATGATAAGTCGGGATCGAATCGCGTTCGATTCCCGCCGGTGCAATACCATTTTTCCAATAAAGTCAGTGCAAACAACTTCTAGCTCGAAAGGAGACCCGTCATATTTGCATGAGGGTAAAAAGAAAGAGCTTTCCAGAGAGAGAGAGAGAGAGAGAGAGAGAGAGAGAGAGAGAGAGTTTGCAAAACTTGTAAGCTTCTGGCTCGTCCATTTTAGATACATCCGGCTATGAGATTTAGATATTCCTAGAGAAAAACGGCAAACAGTAAATACCCTGACCAGACGCCGTGTTCTATCATCTCAATATGACTTAAATTTTTTTTTTTGTTGAAAGAGACCTAAGACACCAAGTCACCGTCATCATTAAGTGGTGATTTGAATGGGCAGTCCTAACCCACTGTCCAGGCCTCGATCCGAGCAGTGTAGATACATTCCAGCGTGTCCGTTTCTGTCTCCCTTGTCAATTGAAATGTATCGCTACTTTTACCCTCGAAGCGCTTAGCATATTAGTAGACGCCATTTTTTTTTTTTTTTTTTTTTTGTAAATTAAGCGTGACGTTACATGGGACTAGTTACTAGTTTGCTTAGGATTTACACCCCACTGAATGTTTGCAACGTCGTCGGTCACTAGCCTGCCCTCTCTGAATATTCTGCTTCTATTTACCACTAAATACTCATTGTCCTAAAAAAACTGAACAAGGTAACTAGTCCCTGACTCTCTGGTTAGCGCTCTGCTTGACATTTTATTTGCTATTTACTTAGATGTTAGGCACTGACGAAAAAAAAAAAAATCCTCGTTTCTTTCTGAATAGTGTGATCACAGTATAAAGCACAAGAACTTAATAACAATTAAGGCAAACAATGATACAAGAATATTATCGTTATTACAAATAGAAACCATGTACTACCGTACACGTGTAAACACATTGGGATCAGAAGAACGGATGCGGTACTGATCTAAAATAAAATGCAGACAGGTTGCAATGGGTTGTAGAGTGTAGCGTGAAGCGATCTTACCTGTAGCGCCTGGCGATCGTGGAACTATCGAGTGACACGCAAATTTCACGTTCCGCGTTGCGGTCGGGTTTGTTGCGTGTGATAAGCGCGAAATTATCCTGGAGGGAGCGTGGAAAGAACGTGGAAAGAGCGCGGAACTTGCGAGGAAATTAATCCTTTCCTTGTTCGCTAGTGAAAACGACACGTAGTAAGGTTGCGCTGACTGTACTGTACACTGTTTGCAAAACAGGATATATCCGGGTTCAGCAGGACAAGGGTTAACAACAACTCATAAAAAATTATACAAAGTTGATCAAAAGTCACTAAAGAATTTACGAAGTTACTATTATTTGAAGGATTTAACATGGCCGACATTGGCGCCTCCATTTTTAATATTTAATGGGATTTCAGAATTTTTAAACTTTAAAATTTTGCATTATTTTTTATAGCCAAAGCATTTGTTTTTAGAAAATAAGTTGCTTACGGCCTTAGGAAAACATGTTCAGAAACATTAAGACAAATTATCCATCAATATGCTGTTTATTTTAATCATGCATATTCAATTAGGGTTGTATGACATCAAAAAGCCTAAAAATGGCGGCCTCCATGACAGTTGGTTTTCAAATATTTAAACACCAATAACTTTTTTATTTGCTGGTTGATTTTGATTAAATTTGTATCAAAATTTTTTGACTGGGAAAGTTCTTTCTGATAGACATACTAAATTCTTTCTACATTGCCTTTCCCTTTAATAAATATCATAGGTCTACATAAGAGTGGGTATCAGGTAAATACGTTCCTTATTTCTCCACCAAAAACATTATGTTGTGGAAACTCATTAGAAGCGTTCAGGTTTCTTATTTCACCAGGTAAACATATGTTGTGGGCACCCACAACATACGTTTTTGTGGAGAAATAAGAAAAATATCAATACTTTTGGATTGAAAAAAAAGCATCTATCAACTATGAGTATTGAAGAGATCTACAGTATAAACCCTATTTGGACAGACAGGAGAAGAAGCGAAAAATAGATTTTCAAGATGGCTGTCACGGTGGCCATCTTGGATTTCTGATAGGGATGATTTTAGCTACATGTATTTTTGATCTACAGGTCACCCTGATGCTTCCTATCTAGTTTAAAGTCAATAAGCCTTTCGGTTCAGGAGAAGAAGTAAAAAATAGATTTTCAAGATGGCCACCTTGGCGGCCATCTTGGATTTCTAATCAGACAATTTTAGCCATTTTTGATCTTCAAGTCAATTGGCTTTTGGTGACCATGGTGGCCATCTTGGATTTCAGATCAGCAGGATTTTAGCTACTTTGATCTACAAGTCATCCTGATGCTTCCTACCGAGTTTGGAGTCAATTGGCCTCTCGGCGCAGGAGGTGTAGTGAAAAATAGATTTTCAAGATGGCAGCAATGGCAGCCATCTTGGATTTCCAATCGGAACGATTTTAGCTATTTTTGATCTACAAGTCATCCCGATGCTTCCTACCAAGTTTCCAGTCAATTGGCATTTGGGTTTAGGAGAAGAAGCGAAAAATAGATTTTCAAGATGGCCGCCATGGCGGCCATCTTGGATTTACGATCAGCACGATTTTAGCTATTTTTGATCTACAAGTCACCCCAATGCCTCCTACCAAGTTTCGAGCCAACTGGCCTTTCGGTGCAGGAGAAGAAGCGAAAAATAGCTTTTCAAGATGGCGGCCATCTTGGATTTCCGATCAGAACGTTTTTAGCTATTTTTGATCTACAAGTCACCCTGATACTTCCTACTAAGTTTCAATCAACTGACTTTTGGGTTTAGGAGAAGAAGCAAAAAATAAATTTTCAAGATGGTCGCCATGGCGGCCATCTTGGATTTACAACATGCACAATTTTAGCTATTTTTTATCTTGGAGTCACCCCAATGCTTCCTACCAAGTTAAGAGTCAACTGGCCTTTCAGTTTAGGAGAAGGAGCAAAAAATAGATTTTCAAGATGGCTGCCATGGCGGTGCAGGAGAAGAAGCGAAAAATAGCTTTTCAAGATGGCAGCCATCTTGGATTTTAGATCGGAACGATTTTAGCTATTTTTGATCTACAAGTCACCCTGATGCTTCCTACTAAGTTTCAAGTCAATTGACTTTTGGGTTTAGGAGAAGAAGCGAAAAATAGATTTTCAAGATGGCCGCCAAATGGCAGCCATCTTGGATTTACGATCGGCATAATTTTATCTATTTTTGATCTACAAGTCACCCTAATGCTTCCTAGCAAGTCTGGAGTCAATCGGCTTTTCGGTTCAGGAGAAAAAGCGAAAAATAGATTTTCAAGATGGCAGCCATGGCGGCCATCCTGGATTTCCGATTGGCACGATTTTAGCTATTTTTGATCTACATGTCATCCTGATGCTTCCTACTTTCAAGTCAACTGACTTTTGAGTTTAGGAGAAAAAGTGAAAAATAGATTTTCAAGATGGCCATCTTGGATTTCCAATCGGCACAAGTTTAGCTATTTTTGATCCACAAGTCACCCTGATGCTTCCTAGCAAGTTTTGAGTCAATTGGCCTTTCGGTTAAGGAAAAGAAGCGAAATATAGATTTTCAAGATGGCAGCCATGGTGGCCATCTTGGATTTCCGATCAGAACGATTTTAGCTATTTTTGATCTACAAATCACCCCGATGCTTCCTACCAAGTATCGAGTCAATTGGCCCAGGGGTGTAGGAGGACTAGGCTCTTAAAGCAATTGTTGACGCCGCACGCTGACGATGCACCACGGACATTGACTGACCACAATAGCTCACCATGAGCACTTCATGCTCAGGTGAGCTAATAAGTATATTAAGGAGTTTAAGATGACCAAATACCTAGGGTAATATACATTAACCCACTGTAGTCGGGAGACCCATAAAAGGGTACTTGGCAAACAGTGCAGACCCAGATCAGATGCCGCAGAACTTGGCATCTGATCAGGGTCTCCACTGTTTGCAAATAGTTTTGCCATTTTTCTCTAGGAATATGTAAATCTCATGGCCAGACATACCTAAAATTGAAATTGGACTATTCCAATATATTGTGTGGGAGAGTTTATTCAGCATACAATGGGTTAAATATATTTGTCATCAATAGTGAAGTAGTTTGCTTTTTATATTCTCAATATTAAAAGAAAATACTTGTTCTTACCATTTTGCATGCTGGGTAATTTTGCATGCTTTTTTGTCATCTGGGGATTTTTTTTTTAAATTAACTTTTTCAAAATAGGAATACTACCAGAGTGTCTAACAGTTTGGATCCAGATCAGGCCTGATCTGGGTCCAAACTGTTTGCAAAGGTTATCAGCAGATGACAGGTTGCCACTAGCGGGGAAAGAGTTAAATTCTGTTAAGAACAACGACGTTAGATGAACTTCAGAGGGAAATTTCTGTATTTAGGAATCTCATAATTATATGAACAGTACCATGTGAAAAAGTGCCTTCAACAGTAAAGGCCCTGATTAGACAGTGCATAAACCGAAGTCTGATCAGGTCTTCACTCTCTGCTCATGGCTTACTGGATTTGACAGAACATATACTAAGGTGTAGCTATGGTCCTGGTCAGATTGTGGCTTTGTTAGCCGATGACCTGGGCCCAGTTGTTCAAAACTAACGATGTCGTTAGTTAACGATTCGTTAAAATTTTAATCGAGTGATACGCAAATATGCTGAAATTTTTTGCTGAAAAAATGTGAGTAGCTTTTGCAGTGCAAAAGCTACTCACATTTTTTCAGCAAAAAATATCAGAATATTGTGTATTGAATCCGCTAAAACAGTTAACGAAATGACCCTTAATGAGCTTGTTATGCTAACGAGGCTTTGAACAACTGGGCCCTGAATTCATTTTTTTCATGATGTGGCTCATATTTTAGCTCTGCCTCATATTTTGGTTTGGAATCTTATGGCCCAGTCAACAATGTTAAGATCATGTCGAGCAGGCCAGTTCACCAAATCAAACTTTTACTGGGCAGGTTTAGTCCTCTGAGTGGTTAACCAGTACTTTGTGCACAAACTTTTGACAGCAACTGACAACCCAGTCCTTCTTGAATCAGCAGAAAGGAAAGAATGCTCATATAGATTATTTTATGAGCAATCAATCGCAGTTCTGTTCCCAACACTCTGCATACTTGGTAAAAATTTCAGAAGACAATATTTTGAAATATTTTTTTTATTTTTGCGAGAGAATAGGATCTGACACTTCATGCAAACTGTTTCCTAGGGGTCAGAGTCCCACCAGGTAGTTTTGCTAAATTTCTCTGAAAACAAAATAGAAGTCCCAAACACCAAAATAAGATTCCAGGAGGACCAGGACTACATATTTGGATTTAGTGAGAACACTGATTTTGGTCTGACTGCATGGTATCAAGGCACCATGAAGCTTGATAAATACTGGTATCCTCTCTTGAAATATATGTAATTTAAGCCTTGTCATGCTGAATAAAGATGCCACACCCATTTCTAATAACCAGCCAATCAGCCACGCCCATTTCTAATAACCAGCCAATCAAATTACTTGATCCAGGTTCTTGATATGAATTCACATACTGAATATCAAACAATGCAGATCCAGATCAGTTGGCTTCTTCAGAAGCCAACTGATCTGGATCTACACTGTTTGCAAAGCAATGGCATATCTAGGTTCAGCAAGACATAAGGGTTAAGGTGCAACAAAAATGTTAATCTGATACTTACTGGTTCTGTATAAGCTGTATCGTGAGGGCACTTTTACCAACACCACCAGCTGCAAGAAAAACAATTCATGTACATTAATATTCACATACCATAGTCGGCCTAATTACTGTACATACCCCTACAAGTGCAGAATCAAGCAATTTCTTAGTACTCAGATTACAGCCTTTGTACATTTACATGTACCTACTTCTTTATAAAAGTAAATGTTGTTGGTATACATCTGAATTGCCTCAACCTTCTTCATAAAAGCCCATGTTGTTGGTATTCGTTTCGCTTCTCCCTATTAAGGTTTCGTGTCTAGTTTAAACTCTGGTCAGATCAGGGTCTTCACATCAGTGTGGCATACTGAATTTATCCATGGCGGACAAAGGCCCTGATGAGAATGTGCCGACTCGCGGGATAAACTGTATGTTCTGTAAATAATCTAAAACACCTTTTCACTTAACACAGCTTACACATACAATGTAATGTTAGGCTTGTCATAGCTCAGGATAAGGTGCCATTTTAACCAAAAACTACTGATGTTTTTCTTTTTTCTTATTCCTTCATGAAAACATAATACCGTATTGAACCTAATTACCGCACCTGCTCCTGTAAGCGCACAGTAAAGCAATTAAGTAGCCTTTAGATTACAGTCAGTGTACTTTTATCTCTTCTTTATCGAAACATATGCTGTGGGAACTCATTTGAACTGCCTCAACAAAAAAGTCGAGGCAATTCATTAAAACGAGTACCCACAACAAATGTTTTTGTGTGTCGAGGAAATTCAAACGAGTTCCCACAACTAATGTTTTTATAAAGAAAATCAGAAAATAATATTGCAAAAGTATCATTTAATATGCTACTCATTAAGTCCTCTGCTGATCTTTCTTTAAAGAGTGCCCTTATTACTTTGATATTTTTCTACAAGTTTATTCAGTAATTTTGAAAAATCTAAGCGCACAGTGCAGTAACTGGTTCGAATATGGTGTGTTGTGGGTACACATTAGAAGCGGTCAGTGAGGTGCTTCTAATGAGTACCCACAACATACATGAACTTTTTCCAGGTTAATTCAGAAAAATATTTACCTGATACCCTTTCTTATCTGGAGAGATGCTTTATTGTGGTTCTTTCAATACAAGTTTATCTAAAGAATGTTTAGATTTACTGAAATGCATTTTGCATGTAAATTACTTCTTAATCTGTAAAAGGAGACAGCTGTCTGTCAACAGCACTCTTGGTAAGTTACTGTATTCAACCTAATTACTGCACTGTGTGTTTAGGTTTCTAAAAACTAAGTTGGGAAAATTTGTGGTAAAATATGTACCTACCTATACTAAGGATTATGACACATCACAAAAAAAAAAAAAAAAAAAAAAAAAAAATTAGATCCGTGAAGGACTTAATTGTCAAATGATTAAGCAATGTTTTTGAGTGTTCTTTTTTTTCTGTCTGATTTTCTTTATAAAAGCATTATGTTGTCGGTACTCATTAAATGAATTGCATCGACAAGCTGATACAATTCAAATGGGTACCCACACCATATGCCTTTATAAGGAAGAAGACAAAATGTACAAAGCCTGTAATCTGACAACTACTGAATTGCTTGAATGTGCACTAATAGGGGTAGGAGCAGTAATTAGGTTGAATATGGTAACCAAATTTCATCCTAAATATTTACCTTTATCACTCTCTGGACAGATTCAGCAGACAACAAACTGATGGCTTTACTTTTCCCAGAAAATAGGCTCTGACATTTCATGCAAACTGTATCCTGCATGAGGAGAGGAGACAATTTACATGCAATGTCAATGCCTATTTTCTGGGAAAATTAACAGATTTAGAAAGCTTTTTTCGAAATGTTGTCTGCTGAAATCTTCACCCAGCATTCTAAACATTAAAACAACACTCTATCACAAAGCCCTTTTGTAATCCCAAAAAGTTGATATTTTCTTAATTCTTCACAAAAATATCTTGTTGCGGGAACTCATTAGAAGTCTCTCAGGGGAGCTTCTAATGGATATCTAAATATCTATTTAAGAGTGAGTATCATTAATTTTTCTTATACATGTATACCCACAATACATGCTGTAGGTATACCCATTTAGAGCTAAATAATAATCTCTTCATAGTTCTTGATACAGGTCAGTCCCGTTATTACGCGCTGGTCGGGATGCACAAATCCAGACCGCGATATAGGCGAGGCGCGTAGTAAGTTCGGAGCCGACTGATCAGACTTTATAAACGTTGACATTTGTGTGGGACACACGTATATACGTTTGGAGGGATTTATGAATGAAAACAATGATATTTCATGTGTTATTTACATAAATAAACGAATGAGTACTAACGTTGTATGTTTTGTCTTTTTTACACTCTCTGATGTCCTTTTTCTGCAATATATACGCTAAATACTTTATTTACGTTTCCATTTTGTGGCTCGATCCGCCATATTAGCCGGTGTTGTAATACAGACGGTGTTGAAGTGCGGTGTAAGTCACATAAAAAGTCTGGTATCAATACCGGTCCCCGCGAGCATAGCGAATTATTTTAGTCCAGTAAAAGAAATCTTATTAATAAAAACAGCAGAAATCATTAAGTTTTTTTAATCTTTCTGCTTGTATAGAATAGAACGAAAGCTCAGAAAAAAAATGACTAAACCAACGCATTTGATTCCAACAAAGTGCCATGTTCAATGGCCTCAAGTTTTTCTTTAACCGTGAAGGCTTTTCGTTTTCTTCTTTGGTTTTCCATTTTAATCAGTGTTAATCTGATAGCAGAATGAACTTTTTCAAGACAACAATGAGTGCCGGACAAATTTCACAGTTACACGCTCTACTACCTGACCGCGTGCGCAGTAATCGACGTCCAGTGATCCGCGTCGCTGATTGGAGGAATATCTAATTAGGTCGGCAAGGCGGCCATATCAAACTGGAAAATTCGGTGTCTTTCAAGTATTTACAAACTAATTATGGATAACTTGGTCATTTTCCCATTCTTTGGATGCGGGATAAGCCATATATTGATAAATATGTTTGTATCATTTAAAAGTTAAATGAAGTTTTAATTGGCACAAGTTTGTCTTCTTAAAATAAACATCAAAAGGTCAATTACGGTCATTACGCACGTACACAAACAAAAATACAACATAGACAATACATTGATTAGCTTTATTCTTTCAAAATCATTTTTTTTATTTGCTATTATGACATGTACAACAGCAGTAAATAATTTCTTTTTCTGTAGATCGAAGCTCTGAAAAACAAAAAACACATTTTGTTAATTTGACCTAGAGGATGGGGAAACTGGGACCCTTTGAAAAAATTTTGGGAGGCATGACGTCCCCGCGTTATATCTGTATACGCGCACTAACGACGCGAGTACTAACGGGACTGACCTATATAGTGTTTTTTCAATCAAAAAGTATCGATACTTTTCTTATTTCTCCACGAAAACATATGATGTTTTACCTATTAGCAGCCCCTCATCAAGGGGCTTCTAATGAGTACCCACAACTCATCATCTGATGAGGCATTATCTGAAACAGCACTCAGACTTTACCACACTCTGTCTTTTCAAAATTAACCCTAAACTTGCTAAGCAAAAACTGTAGCTCTGATGATATTCTAATTTTCAGTAATTATTTTTCAGAGAAAATAAGGCTTGACATTTCATGTGAATTGTCTGCTCAGCAGACAATTCACATGAAATGTTACATCTTATTTTCTCTGAAAAATAACAAAGTATTTGAAAATGTCATCAGTCGCAGTTGTGATTGGCACTTTAAATGTTACGGTTAACCCTAGTCCTGCTGAACCCAGATATGCCCTGTCTTTGCAAACAGTGTAGATCCAGATCAGTTGGCTTCTTAAACTGATCTGGATCTGCACTGTTTGCCATTAAGTATGTGAATTTAAAACAACAATCTGGATCAAGTAAACTGATTGGCTGAAAATTAGAAAAGGGCGTAACATCTTCATTTATTCAGCATGACAAGGGTTAACCACAGACTGGGTGAAATCTTGATAGATAACTGACTGAATCCATTCCCAATACCATAGCTTTTGTTGTATTGATTTCTGGTACAATGCCATAGAATGGTTGTAGATAAGCGCTTCCAGTATATTGATGAATATTGGTCTTACCTCTCCAAAAGATCTTATTTCGGCGTCTTATAATCACCATGACAGTCATACTGAGACAGACAGTGTCACTCAGATTCTGTCATTAAATGCAGAATGACAGACAGTGTCACTTAAAGCCTGTCATTAAATGCAGAACATACTGTTTGCCAATGATTCAAAATATTCTGTGACTTCATGGCCATATTTGTTTTATTCAGGTTTTATGTTGCTTTCAACAATCTTTCAGTCTTACTGGGAAAAGGTCTGGATGTGACAGGGAGCTCAGTTCTCTTTTTTTAGAGTGCTGCCTCAATGAAACATCATGCCCTAGACACAACCTAATACATAAAATTTCACCCAGTCACGTTAAACTGATACAGGGCTGATCAGTTCTGATTCCTAGCTCTCCTTTCTTAATGCTGAGTGCCAAGCGAAAGAGCAGGTAGTACCATTTTTAAAGTCTTTGATATGACTGAGCTGTAGATCAAACCCACAACCTCTCAACCACAAAACAGATGCTCTAGCAACTGTGCTGGTCAAAGCCCCGTAAGTATGTGATAATTCAGGAAAAGTTTTTATTTTTGCACCGAAACAGTCTTGTGCTTTTTTAAATAATCTAGCAAGTACAACTTCTAAGATGTAGTTTGGTGCAAAAATAACTGAAATTATTTCTGTACTCACTTTGGGCGAAGAGCAAGCAGTGTTCAAGACAGGAATTTCAGTTTTGGGGCCCAGGGGCCCCTACCCTCCAAAAAGTTGGGGACATTTGAAAAAATCTGGGGACATTACAATCAACGATCAAAATTTTTGGAAAATGTACCTGTTGCTTTCAGATGTGGGCATTTTGCTCCATATAATCTGTTCTTGTAACATCTGATCAGATGTACATTCCAGGTTAACACAGGGTTGTCAATAAGAAATGGCACAACAGATGAACATAAGAAATCAACAGATTGGGTAGGGTGTCAAGGGGAGCTGCCATTGTTTTTTTTTTCTTTCTTTTTTTTTTTCTTTTTTTTTTTTGTGGGTGGTGGGGTGGGGGTGAGGGGATAAGTGAGCTGCCTGTCTAAGTGTTGACAATACTGTGGAGATATAAGGAATAATAATCATAAATATTGTGAATAGATGTAAAAGCTGAAAATCATTTTGAATTAGTTCTTTTGAATACTGCTTCAAATTGATGAGCTGGATGATCTCTTTAGCATCAGTCCTATTCTAGTTTCAACAGGACTGACCTTCACCCAAAATTAATAACTTTCCATTAGACCATGAGTCAATCATATTTTTACCTAATCATTCAATCAATCAGATTGAGAAAAGAAAGAAAACTTCCAACAGTAATACTTTCTGATAGTGATGTACTAACAGTGTACATTCGATCTACCCCTCAGTGAGGTGACCCCTGAATTTATAAATGAACACTGAACCAATAGTCACAGCATGAGCACTGAACCAATAGTCACGACAAAACTGAACAAGAGCTGTCGTAGGACAGCGAGCTCGCCTGCTGGGTACATTTTATATTGTAACATTTTTATCATTAAGCCATATAATATAGGTCACACTGACCTAGATGTATTTGTATGTAAATCATTTTGTCACATAGATATAATAATCCAGGTATGACAATTCTCCATGAAATAGTAATAAAAATAAAAGGCAAAATCACTGAAGCATGAGATATAGGTCACAATGACCTAGATATAGTAAGTGGTCATTCATTGGGTCACATGGAAGTAATATCCCAGGTGTGACATTTATCCAACAAATAGTATTCAAGATATAAGGCAAAATCACTGAACCATGAAATATAGGTCACACCAACAGAGATATATTTTGACGTCAATAATCGGGTCACAAGGAACTAATATCCCAGGTGTGACATTTATCCAACAAATAGTATTCAAGATATAAGGCAAAATCACTGAACCATGAAATATAGGTCACAATGACCTAGATATAGTAAGTGGTCATTCATTGGGTCACATGGAAGTAATATCCCAGGTGTGACATTTATCCAACAAATAGTATTCAAGATAAGGCAAAATCACTGAACCATGAAATATAGGTCACACCAACAGAGATATATTTTGACGTCAATAATCGGGTCACAAGGAACTAATATCCCAGGTGTGACATTTATCCATCAAATAGTATTCAAGATATAAGGCAAAATCACTGAACCATGAAATATAGGTCACAATGACCTAGATATAGTAAGTGGTCATTCATTGGATCACATGGAAGTAATATCCCAGGTGTGACATTTATCCAACAAATAGTATTCAAGATATAAGGCAAAATCACTGGACCGTGAAATCCAGGTGACCTGGACCGTAAAATGTAGGTCACCATGACCTTCACTCTCTTTCACTTAAACCGATGTCACATAGTTAGCTGATGTATAACCAGTTGTGTCTATAACCTGTAGGCATATAAGATTTTACAAATGTGTCCTAGATTTTGACCCCTAGCCCCACTCCAAGGCCCACCCTGAGGTATGAACCCAGGGGTATGTTCTTTTGGAATCTCAGAAGACTCCTCCAGGTACCCTAATTCTAAATATGAATGCTCTATGAGGAGTGAAAGTCAAGATATAAGAATTTGAAAAACTTTAACACAGTATTACAAAGGTGTCCTAGATTCTGACCCCTAGCCCCACCCAGGGGCATGAACCCAGGGGTTTATTCTCTTGGAATCTCAGAAGACCATCCAAGGTACCTAAGTTCCAAATTTGATGCCTCTGTGAGGAGTGACTGTTGAGATATAAGCATTTGAAAAACTTTAACGCAGTGTGACGGGAACGGGAACGCAAACATGGACGACCGGGGTGACTAAAATAGCTCTCCTTGTACTTCGTACAGGTGAGCTAAAAATGGCTGCCACCAACTCTAGAAATAACATCAAAAATGCATAAACTACAGGCAAAACTCATACTAGATTGTCTGTTTAAATGTATTTTCCCAATTATTTTAAAGCTTTCTTTGCATTTTAAAATAATTTCTATGCCTATTTATAATGAACGGCAAGTAAAAGCACCCGATCACAACGCATTTGCAGCCAATATTGTAATAAGTTTTCTGCGCCTGGATGGCGCAAGAACTTATTTTTTCTGCGCAAAAATATGAAAATATGCGCCAATGGCGCAGCCTGGCTTGAACACTGAGCAAGCATAGCTCTAGTTAAGGTGTTTTTTTCAATTCAAACGTATTGATATTTTTCTTATTTCTCCACGAAAACATATGTTGTGGGTGCCTCGCTGAGGCGCTTCTAATGAGTACCCACAACATATGTTTTTGTGGAGAAATAAGAAAACTATTAACCTGATACCCACTCTTAACTGGACCTATGATTTAATTTAGAGCAAGCCAACAGCTTGATTCACATGGTACCAGTCTCAAAATAATACTAAAGCAACAATAACCAGTAAATAAGTGATTCCTAAACTTGCCAAATCAACAACATAGCTGTTTGAAACAGTAACATTTTGTTTAAAGGCTTTCTTTAACCTTTCCCACTCTCTGTGCAAATTAATTGACAAACTCATGACATTTTCTATCTTCTCCAGAAAATAGGCTGTAACATTTCATGCAAATTGTCTCCTCATTTACATGAAATGTCAAAGCCTATTTTCTGAAGAAAAAAAACAACAACAAGAATATCGGTGAAACCGATGGATGCTCCCCGAACATGCAATAGTCGGAACAGGAAACATTATCCTAGATAAAGAGCGGTATACTGTGTATACTCACTGTACTTCAAAATGGAGTATCACAAAACCTGTTGGTGGACAGATAAGCTTGCCTGAAGGCACTGTCATACAAACATCAGCAACATAAAAGTTGGAATAAATGAAAGGAAGTGTCTTCAGGTACGATTCCATACCCCAAGATTCTAGGTGGTA
This sequence comes from Anodontia alba, assembly GCA_964016985.1. Taxonomy (NCBI): domain Eukaryota; kingdom Metazoa; phylum Mollusca; class Bivalvia; order Lucinida; family Lucinidae; genus Anodontia; species Anodontia alba. The sequence continues at coordinate 26,181,681 of OZ024834.1, forward strand.
GTTTAGCTATATTTATTGGGTAAAAAGGTTTAATACAATTTATTGAAGACTTACTCTCAGGTGAATGTCGAACATGCTCAAGATATTTAAAAGCTGCAGTGACCTTGACATTGAGCCCAGGACACTGGAAATTGAAATTGCTTGAGATGTTATCATACTCAACATTTTTGTGAAATTATATTAAAATCCATCAATAAATCTAGGCACTAGAGCAAAAACAAAGTTTTTCTAAAAATAGCCACAGTGACCTTGACCTTGAGCCCAGGACCCTGAATGTCAAACATGCTCAAGATATTATCATACCCAACATTTGTTTGAAGTTATATCAAAATCCATCAATAAATGTAGGCACTAGAGTGTTGACAAATTCTTTTCTAAAAATAGCCAGTGACCTTACACTGCAGCTTTAAACAAAGTAGCATGACTCTGTGACAAATCATCTAACCAGAAAGATTGAACAATATGCGCATCCCCTATTGCTGCTTAAGATTCCATTAAAATTTCGTTGAATTTCTGCCAGTATTTGCTAAGAATTTGCGTGGACACGAACAGTACCCTATATATTCATGCAGAACTCATCAAAGGGCAATAACTCTTGGAAAAATCATCGAACCAGAACACGCAGGTGATATGCACATCCACCTTCCATACTTAATATTCCCATGAAGTTTCAATGAAATCCGACTAGTAGTTTCCGAGAATTCACGTGGACACGAACAGTACCCTATATATTCATGCAGAACTCATCAAAGGGCAATAACTCTTGGAAAAATCATCGAACCAGAACACGCAGGTGATATGCGCATCCACCTTTGATACTTAATATTCCCATGAAGTTTCATTGAAATCCGACAAGCAGTTTCCGAGAATTTGCGTGGACAAGAGCGGGACGGACGCACGGACGCACGGACGTACGGACGCACGGACGAAGCGGCGACTATATGCTCCCCCGAAAGTCTTCGGGGAGCATAAAAAAACAAATTCACTTTAGGTTGGAATTGTATATGAAATTAGCTGCCCATTATTTGATTAGCAGTAGTATGAAATTAGCTGCCCATTATTTGATTAGCAGTAGTATGAAATTAGCTGCCCATTATTTGATTAGCAGTAGTAAGCAAACAGCTAGCCCATCATAAACCAGTTCCAGGTTATCCCCAGCATTCTATCTGCATCACTCTCTTGCAGTTTTATCAAGAGTTCCTGAAGGATCAATCCATGGGAAGGTCCATTTTTTGTTACTTTTATCAATGATCTCCTTCATTCCTCTATTAAATTTGCAGATGACTGCCCTTTAGGCCTAAAATAAAGAAGTGTGTGTTCCAGGTTACCCTGCCTTGCCTAATTTTTCACCACCGACCCTACGTTTTTTAAGGATTTTGTGGGGATTTCCCCATTCGGCCATACTGTTTTCCCATTAACCCCATATAAAAACTTTCAACAAAATAAAAATATTTTCCGACCTACTGTCCCTATTTTAAAATTCCATGTAACCTAGCATTCCCACTCACATTTTGATTTAGGGGTACTTGAGGGTACAGATCACTTTTTGAGGGTACACATATTTTGGGGTAATTAAATGCTTTGTTAAGCACTGGGAAGACTTTATACTTTAAATGTCACTGTAGTCAGTTTTAGGTACTTCATCTTAGTATTTTAAATAAAAGGAAAACTGTGCTTGAATCATATCAAGACGTCACTTTTCCAAAACATATTCTTCAGTCAAAAGAACCTAATACTAACAGCCAAGTACAAGTACATGTACTATTAAAGCTTCCTAGATATACAATGTTTGAAAATAGGTAAAACAGGTTCTGTCCAGAATGTTGTTCCTTTCATTCAGTGTGAGCCGGACATACTGATTTTATAGAAAATCGCTACTGCAAAATGGCATGAAAGATTGGAAATTCTATGAAAGAGTGTATGACACTTTCCTGGGAGTTCTGAGTGCTTTTAATATTCATAACAGTGTTTATTGACTGAATAATTAAACGTTTTCGGGAAATTAGGATGTCGCGAAAACTTATGACATGTAGATTTTACGGCAATAAGTACATGTTTTTGTTGATAACAGTCATTAAAAACTTGGCTAAAGTAGTCATGTAGCGGTACAACTATCCTAAATTAATCTAAATGAAACAAAATATTTCTTTTGCATGCAGTAATTACCAGTCTAATTGGCAACTTTTGTATACACTTGAGCGAACCGAGCCGTATCGAAACTCGGAGAAAAAGAGGTGTCCACTGAACCGAGATACAATGTAATGGTCGTCAGTGATTGGATAATGCAAAAAAGATCATACACAATAACCAATGAACAATAATCTTTTCCCTCTTGGTAAGAATATAAATACATTCCGGGATTTCCGTCCGTTTAAATGCACTGGTCAAACGCATTCGTTATTGTCCGCCAGCAACCGCAGTGTTTCGATGCTTTATTAATATTTAAAAGGATATGCTATTGAGCGAAAACTGACTCAGTAGGACGTACACATGTTGCAATTTATACGTGCACCAAATTTTTGGTACGTTAATGTACGTAGATACCAACAGATCTGTACACTCATGGCAGATTCTCTACGTGAATTACGTACTGCAGTACGTGAATGGGAATGCTGTAACCTGAAACGCACATATTTATTTATTTATTTTTTTTTTGGCCTTATAGGAACATCACTTCTCAACAGGACTGCAAGATACTACAACAGGACCTGAATAATCTGATGATGATGATGTTACCCCTTGTCCTGCTGAGTAAGTTAAGATACCACGCCCACTTCTAATTTTCAGCCAATCAGATTACTTGATCTAGATTATGGCTATAAATTCGCATACTGTGCCAAATGATCTGGATCTACACTGTTTGCAAAGGCAGGGTATAGCAGGACAGGGGTTATTAAGTTCAGATTTGTGACATTTATAAGTACAGTTTCTTCCCAGACGCCATTAGAGAATGGAATGCACTCCCTGCATCTATAATATCCTCTGCTGAAAGTTCTGAGGACCCTGTCGGTAGATTCATATCACTTGTGAGATCTAGAGACTAGTCTTCGCAATAGTTGGCCCTGGTGAATGAATGTCTATTGATGAATCACCAGTAAAATATTCTGATTCTGACGTGTCAACGACGTGTCAACCCATAAAGCTCAATTGCAATAAGCTTGGTTTAGCAGTGAAACAGATATAACATGTGGGTATATGGATGAAAATGTGAAGATATCAGTATTTAACCCTTAAAGCGCCAATCAGAACTGCAGCAGACGACGATTTTTTTTATTTTTTTTTATTTTATTTTTTTTTCAGAGAAAACAAGTCTTGACATTTCATGTGAATCGTCTGCTTGGCAGTATCGTGTATGCCCGCTGTTTGCGCGTGTTCCTTCATGTATCCTGTAAGCGATGGAGTTGTCGAGGGAGTTGGATCTTTCTCAGAGGCACATGGTTCCACTCCTACTGTAAAGAAGCCATCAGTTCCTGGACATTTTTGGGAATGTGACCGAACCCATCTGTCAAGTTCGTTCCATAGGTGTTCTATGGGAGAAAGGTCAGGGCTGTAAGGTAGCCAATCAAGGGGAATCACGGTGTTCTGGGCTAAGAAGTCACAGCAAACTTGAGTGACATAAGCCTGGAATTATTTTGTGGAAACGTCAGTGTGTGCTGCTGCACAAGCAGACCCATGCACTGCCAGGAGAATACGGAGCACAATCAGAGGCATGTTGAGTCCATGGGCAATGCTTTCCCACAGCATTACCGAGTCGCCAACAAATCTGTCAATTTCCATGACACAAGCATCTGTGAATCGTTCGCCCCGACAGCAATAAACATGTCTACATCTGTCAGCACGGTAAAGGTTGAACCATGACTTGTCACTTTTGGTGCATACGAAACAGGTGAAGGCTGTGTCGTTGCAACCAGTTCATCCTGTTCTGATGTATTCTCTGCATTATATGTTGTCCAATGTAAGGTTGTCTAATGTACAAGCAGTGATTTTTTTACATATACATCCTGAGTCCTGTACTCACATTTTTGCTTTGGGACTCACATTTTAAATCTCAGCGAGTCCCAGGACTCACATAGTTATAGTGGAAAATTCTGTAATGGTTTGTTTTGTGTTGAGGTTTTACGGCCCAGTCAACCCAATGGGGTCATGTCGAGCGCGGTCAGTTTAACTAACCACAAGTTTACTGGGCAGGCTTAGTCCTCTAAGCGGTTAACCAGTATTGTACACATTCTTTCGCCAGAAACTGACAACTGGCCTTCTTGAATCAGCGGAAGGGAGAGAATGACCGTAGAAAATATATCATGATCAATCTCCACGAAAAAATGTTGCCAACCTCGTTGGGGGTTGAACCCGCGACCTCCTGGTCTCCAGTCGGACGGGGCATCCAACTGAGCCACCGAGGCCGGCCGGGTCTGTAATGGACTCAATGATTTTCTAGTAGGACTCACTTTATATAGCCCAAGTGAGTCCTGGGATGCATTTTCATAAAATTGTAAAAAAAATCACTGTACAAGCCTACAGCCTTCAAACGGTTTCGCACAGTTTTGTGACAAATCCCATTGCTGTAACGTCCTGGTGAGTTTGCTGCTGTTTCCATTACCGTCCTGAACTGGTCACGCAGATGTGCCAAACGTATCGTACGATCTTGTCTGGTTGTCTCACGAGGACGTCCATTAAGAGGTTTGTCCAATAACCACCCCGTCACAAGTAAACGTTGCCGAAGTCAGCTGATTGTTGACTGGGCAACACAAAGCTGCCTAGTGACATTTGACTGGGAGAAACCTTGCATTAACAAGTCAACTGCATGTCCTCTGTCTCTTTAGGACAGCCATGGTATATCACAACGCTATGTATCCAAACAACTTTTAATGGAATGGAACCAAACGACGTAAAGGATCTGTGATATGATTATTCACTGTAAAGGATCTGTGATATGATTATTCACTGGGCAAAGTCCGCGGCTCACGAATTGCACATAAAACCTATACCAGAATATTTTTGTCAGTGAACTATCTTCAAATCTGTCGGTGGACTGTCTCCTTTTTTTTTATTTTTATTTTTTGGTTCTGTTTAAAAAGAAAAAAATAAATGTTCCGCAAACTGTCTCTGTCCCTACAGAGATGCCCTAAAGTATCAATTCCCAGACATTCCCCTTTGGAATGGTTTGACTCTAAACTGTTGCTGCTGCAGAGATAATTGCTGCTTTTAAATAAGTTTAACGGACATCCACTTGTTGTAGGTGCTGAATTGTAAATTCAACTATACAATCCAATATTATGAACAAACATGACCGAAGTATCACCAGTAAAATTTCTGATTCTGCCCGAGTCATAGAAAACTACCTGTCTCCATGACTTTGCCCATCTATTGACAAACGCTAGGCTAAAATTATATATTGTACTTTGCTGAGATTTACAGCAAAACATGGGGGAAATAAAAAGAACGATGTTTGTGTGTGTGTGTGTTTTAAGCAGTGGGTGGGGTACATGTCTAAACTATTATGAAGCAATTAACAGGTTGTTGGAAGAAATTAACACGTGTAACTCACCCCCAACTACAACCAACTTATACTCTGTCATTGGCACTGTTTCACTTTCTTATCCAATAACAATGATCATGTGCTGAAATGCTAGTATTAACTTTAAAAAGTGACCCTCCTTTGATTACTCCTCCGTGTTGTCCTGGCTGGATTACATATGTCGTATCGTGCGAAGTGACAGCTACAGTTCGAAAGGAGATTTTGTGTAAGCTATTTTTAGAACGCGCATTCTGGATTCAATTTTTCTATTAGAGTATAAATACGCATCCATACACAACAAACTGTTTGACACTATCACATTTGCTAAATGTGAGATGTAAATTTGATATCTATTTCCTGCATTGGAGCAATTACATGTCACTGTCGAATCACGGATTCGATAGGATTTTCCTTTCGATATTGAAACAAGCACCTGTTACTAATTTTGGTAACGAATGAAACTGTCAAAATCAAGAAGTTGATGACAGGTCGTGTAGTCCGGGGGTGTTGGTAAAAGCGATTTTAAATGTGCATTATGTGTAATATTTCTAACACATATAGCTTGAATAAACATGGATCCAAAAAACTTGTAGCATGTTTCAATATTCAATTATGACAGTTCAATGAATTTACCAGAACCACATAATTTCTCTGCACTTTATGTGGACAGATGTGGGGGGAGCATACTAAACATATGAATACATAATATCATTGAGGTTTCTTGCTACTAATATGCACCACAGTCATTTGTAAGCACGCAACCCCAGCCCCCATACGCTAACATTTATGAGTACAGTGCTGTCGGCCAATCCTGCGCACTTGAAGAGGGACCCCAATCTTCCAGGAAGAACCACATTTAGTGCCACATGCTAACCACTACCGTATTCAATCTAACTACCGCACATACCCCTATAAGCGCACAGTCAAGAAATTCCGTAGTCTTCAGATTACTGCCAGTGTAATTTTTCTTTACTTCTTTTTAAAAGCATATGTTGTGGGTACTCATTTGAATTGCATCAACTTGTCGATGCAATTCAGATGAGTGCCCACAACATATGCCTTTATAAAGAAAATCAGAAACAATCACATAATCATCATCAAATAAGTCCTTTTTCTGATCTTTTTTATAGTGTATCCTTAGTTATCACATAGTGGCTTAAATTCCCAACATTCAGCATGAAATATCTCGCGATGTAGATGGTCTACATGCATGCAAATGTGATAAATTAGTTATACCATGGTTCTGCGCATGTACGTGCGATAATGCACTCGCTCACGCTCGTGCATTGTTGCATCGTACATGCGCACAAACCATGGTATAACTAAGACTAGGTAGATACATATTTTACCACAAATGAGTGTTCTAAGTAATTTTGAAAAACCTAAGCGCACAGTGCGGTAATTAGGTCAAATACGGTATCTAATTTAACCCCATTGAGACAAATTTTATTGCTTTCAAACTGGCCACTGCGCTCATGTTTTGATAACATCTGTGTAGAGGAGAAACAGAGATTTTCTGTGTATTTACATGTTTCATGGAATTCCTGCTCCTACTGTGTTGTGTATGTGCACTCTATACATTTATAACAGTCGAGTAAAAAAGCAATTAAACAAGGAAACTGCAATACATGAAATTGTGCTTATTTTATCTCTTTAAGTTTTCACTTTGTTTGATGGCATATATATTTGAATGTAAATGTAAAAAAAATGAATAAGGCCATAATCACGGACCCCAGTCCTCCCAAAGCACATGACACACTGTATTTATGCTATATATTAGGACACCTTTCTGCCTTACCATACTTGTCCTAAAAGTTTAACAAGTCCATTTGACTACTTCCTGATGTGTCTAAAAACTGCTTGAATAGTGGCAAACAGATCAGATGCCACATTCTGTGACATCTGATCTGCGTCTAGACTGTTAGTACAGGCCTCTCTGTCCCAATACTTAGGTAATTTTGGATGTACAAGTATAATGTTTATGTATAAATGCTGTTTGTGTACTTTTCATTGTGTATATATCTTAATTCCATTTATAATACAAATGAACATATTTAAAACTAGATGCACATGCCCAGCCTGTATTCTTACTTTGCTGCAAGTTTCACATCATTACCTTGAAATCTGTAAAAGTTGCAGACACGAACCCAAACTATGCCATGTGTATAAGGCAATTGTTCTAAGTAAATCCAGGGCATGTAACTAGAAATTAAATATTGATCATAGTTATGTGACCTTTATGCACATGCCCAGCCTATATTCTTACTTTGCTGCAAGCTTCGAATCACTATCTTGAAAACTGTAGGAGAAGTTGTGGAGACACAAACCCTACTATGATTTTTTCTAAGTAAATCCAGGGCAATTTTTGTACAGTCAAACTTCAATGGCTCGAACATCTTAGGGATCCTAGAAAACTGTTCGAGACATGGGTAGTTCGAGCCATTGAGGGTTAATCATGGTGCCAGGTCAGAAGGCAAAGAGTGATAATTTACAGAATATTTTTCGATTTTTTTTACACAATAATTGTATGTTGAGTGTACTCATTAGAATCACCTCAATAAGGCAATTCTAATGAGCACACACAACATACAATTTCATGATAAAATAAGAACATTTCCCTAAATATTTCTTTTGTTGAAATATTGGAAGAATTTCGTAGAGTTTCAAAAACGAGTTCGAATTAGCCATGGTAAACGAGCCATCGGTGTTTGAGCGATTGAGGTTCGACTGTAACTAGAAATAAAGTTTTGATCAGAGTTCTGTAACTGTTATGCATGTGCCCAGCCTATATTCTTGCTCTGCTGCAAGTTTCAAATCATTATCTTGAAAACTGTAGAAGTTGCAGGAACACAAACCCTACTATGTCATGTGTAACCAAGTAAATCCAGGGCATGCAACTCTAGCCATTAACTCTTAAATTGCCAGTCACAACAATTGTCATCTGCTTTGTCATCTGCTTGTGATTTTAAAAGTCATTTTTGCAAACAGTGTGGACCTGGATCAGACTGCTCCTTTAGGAGCAGTCTGATCTGGGTCCACACTGTTTGCCTGTATGCAAAAATAGATTTGAAAAGTTTGCAAGAATATTCAGCAGACGACATAAACAGACAACATTTTCAGATGCAGGTTTTCTTGGCGCTTTTCGGGTTAAAAAAAAATGATCAGCATTCTGTGACCTATATGCACATGCCAAGTCTATATTCTTACTTCGCTGCAAGTTTCAAATCACTGTCTAAACAACTGTAGGAGAAGTTGCGGTGATATGATCCCTACTATGTCATGTGCATTGCGGTCCCCCGTAGCCTGACTCTTAATCCATAAGATTTCTCACTTAAAGCCAAGTTCTGCTGTGCATTTGAATTAAACAAGTCAAGATTCTGTTCAACGTTATAATAAAACAGGAGAAGAGATAAGCAGCGTATTTGCGTATTTTACGCTAGTGTCAAGCCAAGATACTCAAATGTTACAAAAATTAAACGTATCAGATACGCAGAAAGTTTTTCTGATATGCAGATCACCTCTGCTTCATGCGTATCTGATTTGTTTACATTTACATATCTGCATAATCCAGACTGAGTTCTGTATTTTCTTAAATTCGGGGCAAAATTCATGCCTTTTTCTGCCACAAATGGACAGGAAACCAGTCTACATTTTTTTTTTAACATTGAGCATACAATAAAGCGTTTTACGGCAGTACTAAAACAAAAGACAGCAGGTGTCATGATTTCTCATCCCTTGAGGCTAAGATTATCAACAGACATGTCCACCTGTGAAATATTTTACACTACCCAGTCAAAGAAAATCGTTTGTTTTCAGATAGTCTGACCTCATTTTAGGTAGGAGAAACTTTTTTTTTATTTTTCTAATTTTTCTCCAGTGAAGAACAGGTCGGGCCTGTAATTTTATGAAAATACAGGTATTTTGTTGAGGGTCGGTGCTTTAACTTTTTATTTTGCATTTTTACTGATAAAAAATAGCAGAGTCAGTAATTGAAACAGGGTCGGACAGGTTAGCTGAAACACAGCTATTTTTTTTTTTTTTTACGCCTTATTGAAACAAGTAAATTTCTTAATTCATACCACATATCCCTTGAAAATAACTATGATGTCATTTTTAGCTCACCTGAGCGAAAGTGCTCATGGTGAGCTATTGTGGTCAGTCAATGTCTGTCGTTCGTCGTGCGGCGTCAACAATTGCTTTAAAAGCCTACTCCTCCTACATCCCTGGGCCACTTGACTCGACACTTGGTAGGAAGCATCAGGATGACTTGTAGATTAAAAATAGCTAACATCGTGCCGATCAGAAATCCAAGATGGCCGCCATCTTGAAAATCTATTTTTCGCTTCTTCTCCTGAACCGAAAGGCCAATTGACTCCAAACTTGCTAGGAAGCATTGGGGTGACTTGTAGATAAAAAAATTGCTAAAATCATGCCGATTGGAAAATCCAAGATGGCCGCCATGGCCGCCGTCTTGAAAATCTATTTTTTGCTTCTTTTCCTGAACCGAAAGGCCAATTGACTCCAAACTTGCTAGGAAGCATCGGGGTGAATTATAGATAAAAAATAGCTAAAATCGTGCCGATCAGAAATCCAAAATGGCCGCCATGGCAGCCATCTTGAAAATCTATTATTTGCTTCCTCTCCTAAACCCAAAAGCCAATTGACTCCAAACATGGTAGGAAGCATTGGGGTGACTTATAGATCAAAAATAGCCAAAATCGTTCCAATCAGAAATCCAAGGTGGCCACCATGACAGCCATCTTGAAAATCTATTTTTTGCTTCTTCTCCTGGACCGAAAGGCCAATTGATTCCAAATCTGCTAGGAAGCATTGGGGTGACTTGTTTAAGCAATCATCATGAATCTTGCTCAAAATGTTTGTCTTGATGATTTGTAGGCCAAGTTCAAAACTGGGTCACCTGGGTCAAAAATTAGGTCACCTGGCCAAATCAGCGGAAAACCTTGTTATCACTCTAGCGGTCACATTTTTCAAGCAATCATCATGAATCTTGCTCAAAATGTTTGTCTTGATGATTTTTAGGTCAAGTTTGAAACTGGGTCACTTGGGGTCAAAAATTAGGTCACCTGGCCAAATCAGCTAAAACCTTATTAACACTCTAGCGGTCACATTTTTGAAGCAGTCATCATGAATCTAGCTTAAAATGTTTTGTCTTGATGAGTTATAGGTCAGGTTTGAAACTGGGTCACTTGGGGTCAAAAACTAGGTCACCGGGCCAAATCAGCAGAAAACTTTGTTAACACTCTAGCGGTCACATTTTTAAAGCAATCATCATGAATCTTGCTCAAAATGTTTGTCTTGATGATTTCTAGATCAAGTTTGAAACTGGGTCACATGGGGTCAAAAACTAGGTCAACAGGCCAAATCAGCGGAAAACCTGTTAACACTCTAGTGGTCACATTTTTCAAGCAATCATCATGAGTCTTGCTCAAAATGTTTGTCTTGATGATTTCTAGGTCAAGTTTGAAACTGGGTCACTTGGGGTCAAAAACTAGGTCACCAGGCCAAATCAGCAGAAAACCTTGTTAACACTCTAGCGATCACATTTTTTAAGCAATCATCATGAATCTTACTCAAAATGTTTGTCTTGATCAGTTCTAGGTCAAGTTTGAAACTGGGTCACTTGGAATCAAAAACTAGGTCAACAGGCCATATCAGCAGAAAATTTTGTTAACACTCTAGTGGTCACATTTTTGAAGCAATCATCATGAGTCTTGCTCAAAATGTTTGTCTTATTGATTTCTAGATCAAGTTCGAAACTGGGTCACATGGGGTCAAAAACTAGTTCACCAGGCCAAATCAGCAGAAAACTGTTAACACTCCCTAGGTCACATTTTTTAAATAATCATCATAAATATTGCTCAAAATGTTTGTCTTGATGATTTCTAGGTCTAGTTTAAAACTGGGTCACTTGATATCAGAAACTAGGTCACCTGGCCAAATCAAAGGAAAACCTTGTTGATGCTCTAGAGGTCACATTTTTGAAGTGATCATCATGAATCTTGCTGATGATTTCAAGGTGATGTATATTTTTCTATCCAGTGACTTTCTTAAGTTTTTCCATTTAGGTCAGTTTCTCAGTAATTATTGGTCCTACAGAGTGATATTTGGTACTTGTGAAGTGTTTGTGTTTAGGCCAGTTTCTCAGTAACTACTGCTCCTACAGCCAGTGATACTTAGTACATGCGTACATCTAAGCATGGACTCTTGAGTGCAGTCATCCATATTTGACCTTGACCTTTATTTCACAGTCCATTAGACATGCTACATTGTCTTACTTGTTAATATAATCATTTTGAATTTTGATCAGAATGTTTGCCTTGATCAGTTCTAGATCAGGTTCTCAAAGTGCTATGATGCTCAGGTGACCGTTACAGGGCCATCATGGCCCTCCTGTTTTAAAGAAAGTTAGTCCAAGTTTTTGCCAAATTGAGCTCGAAAGCCTGCTATTTTGATCTAATAGTTGTGTGAAGCTTCAATAATAATAATATTGATAATAATAATTATGTTTTTGATCTTGTGAAAAAAAATAGTGTCTCTGGCCATGCAAAAAAATTAAATTGTTTTTCTTAGTCAGTGAAAGAAATATTCTGGCTGAAGAAAAAAACCCAGGCCCCCTGCCTCACTGAACCTTTGTTGAAACATATTTTTCCACTTGCTAGCTTGTTCATTACTTTTTGGACAGGTTTCCTAAAAAAAAATCTGTCCTTTAAAAAGCGATGTCCGGGCGGGCAGGCATCTGGCAGGAGATCTCGTCTGAGGTTTACCTTTTGGTTAACCTTTTTAGCTCACCTGAGCAAAAGCTCAGGATGAGCTATTGTCATCACCCTATGTCCGTCATGGGTCGTCGTCTGTCGTCCGTCGTTCGTCGTCAACAGTTAGTTTGTTAACACTCTAGAGGTCACAGTTTTGATCCAATCTTGATGAAACTTGGTCAGAATGTTTGCCTCTATGAAATCTAGGTCAAGATCGATAGTGGGTTACTCGGGGTCAAAAACTAGGTCACCAGGTCAAATCAAAGAAAAAACTTGTTAATAATTCAACAGGTCATAGTTTTGACCCAATCTTTATGAAACTTGCTCAAAATGTTTGCCTCTATTAAATCTAGGTCAAGTTCGAAACTGGGTCACTTGGGGTCAAAAACTAGGTCACCGGGCCAGATCAGCAGAAAACCTTGTTAACACTCTAGCAGTCACATTTTTGAAGCAATCATCATGAATCTTGCTCAATCTGTTTGTCTTGATGATTTCTAGGTCAAGTTCGAAACTGGGTCACTTGGGGTCAAAAACTAGGTCACCTGGCCAGATCAGCAGAAAACCTTGTTAACACTCTAGCAGTCACATTTTTGAAGCAATCATCATGAATCTTGCTCAATATGTTTGTCTTGATGATTTCTAGGTCAAGTTTGAAACTGGGTCACTTGGGGTCAAAAACTGGGTCACCGGGCCAGATCAGCAGAAAACCTTGTTAACACTCTAGTGGTCACATTTTTGAAGCAATTATTATGAATCTTGCTCATTATGTTTGTCTTGATGATTTTTAGGTCAAGTTTGAAACTAGGTCACCTGGGGTCAAAAACTAGGTCACCGGGCCAGATCAGCAGAAAACCTTGTTAACACTCTAGCGGTCACATTTTTGAAGCAATCATCATGAATCTTGCTCAAAATGTTTGTCTTGATAATTTCTAGGTGGTTCGAAACAGGGTCACTTGGAGTCAAAAACTAGGTCACCGGGCCAAATCAGCAGAAAACCTTGTTAACACTCTAGCAGTCACATTTTTTAAGCAATCATCATGAATCTTGCTCAAAATGTTTGTCTTGATGATTTCTAGGTCAAGTTCGAAACTGGGTCAGGTGGTGTCAAAAACTAGGTCATCGGGCCAGATCAGCAGAAAACCTTGTTAACACTCTAGCGGTCACATTTTTGAAGCAGTCATCATGAATGTTGCTTAAAATGTTTGTCTTGATGATTTATAGGTCAAGTTCAAAACTCGGTCACTTGGAGTCAAAAACTAGGTCACCGGGCCAAATCAGCAGAAAACCTTGTTAACACTCTAGCGGTCACATTTTTGAAGCAATCATCATGAATCTTGCTCAAAATGTTTGTCTTGATGAGTTCTAGGATATATTTGAAACTGGGTCACTTGGGGTCAAAAACTAGGTCACCGGGCCAAATCAGCAGAAAACCTTGTTAACACTCTAGCAGTCACATTTTTGAAACAGTCATCATGAATCTTGCTCAAAATGTTTGTCTTGATGATTTCTAGGTCAGGTTTGAAACTGGAACACCTGGGGTCAAAAACTAGGTCACCTGGCCAAATTAGCTTAAAATCTTGTTATCACTCTAGCGGTCACATTTTTCAAGCAATCATCATGAATCTTGCACAAAATGTTTGTCTTGAGTTCTAGGTCAAGTTCGAAACTGGGTCACGTGGTATCAAAAACTAGGTCACCGGGCCTAATCAGCAGAAAACTTTGTTATCATCATTTTGAACTTTGATCAGAATGTTTGCCTTGATCATTTCTAGATCAGTCTCTCAAAGTGCTATGTTGTTCAGGTGAGTGTTACAAGGCCATCATGGCCCTCTTGTTTCAAAGTTGTATGTTAACTTTTTTCTTCAATGGATTGCTTTCATATTTGGTAGGGATAAAGAGGACCAGTAGATGTGTCACATGCAAGAGAGACAACTCTATTCATTGACTTTTTGTAAAAACCCGTCCGTAATGCCATTAGGTGTTTTTCTTGTTACATGCTAAAATGAAATATACATGTATATGTTTATATTAATGTGCCAAATATCAAAATTTCTGTTTTTATGCCCCCACCTGCCGAAGGCAGGAGTGGGGCATATAGCTTTTGGCCATGATGTTATGTGCCTATGTGCGTATGGCACGTTCGTAACCAGGTTCAAGTTTACCTGCAAGTTTAGGTGCAATTTTACATCTGCGTTTCTCTTGCAGCTTATAACTTTCATACCTTTTGGGCTAGAAAGTTGACACTTGGTATGATACTTACCTAGAGCAAGACCTTTCAAATCATGATACCATTGCCCCAGGGTCATGCCCATGGGCAGGGCTAGGGGTCATAATATATAACAGGTCACCAAGAAAACATACAAAAATGTGACTAAAAATATCACTATGGTATCATTGGTGAGGCTGAAGAGTTAAAATTTAGCACAATAATTACACAGAGGAAAGCTGTTTAGTTGTTGATGAAAGGGCAAGTTTTAGGCCACTGATTCTGGACCGGGGTGGAGCTGTACGTCTGTCCGTCCGTCTGTAGACAAAACCTTGTGGGGCCCATAACTCCTATACCCTTTGAGCTATTTTCATGAAATTTTGTCAGGTTGTAGAGGGCATTGGGTAGGAGTGTTGCATGCAAGAATGACTAATCGACTTGGTTCAGGAGTTATCTCCAATAGTCTCCTAAAATTGTAAAATTTTGTGCGGACCATAACTCTGAAACCCTTTAAGATATTTTCATGATACTTCACCAATATGTAGAGGACATTGAGTAGGCGTGTCGCGTACAAGAAAGACAACTCTAGCTGACTGTTACCTCCCATAGTTGTTAAATCTTGTGCGGCCCATAACTCTAAAACCCTTTAAGGTATTTTCTTGATACTTCACCATTAGGTAGAGGACATTGAGTAGGCATGTTGCGTACAAGACAACTCTAACTAACTGCGTTCTTGAATTATCTCCCATAGTTTTAAAATCTTGTGCAGGCCATAACTCAATAACCCTTTGAGATATTTTCATGATACTTGATCAAGTTGTAGAGGACATTGAGTAGGTGTGTCACATACAAGAACAACAACTCTAGCTACTCCGTTTTGGGAGCTATCTCCCATAGTTGTTAAATCTTGTGCGGCCGTAACTCTAAAACGCTATAAGTTATTTTTATGATACTTCACCAATAGATAGAGAACATTGAGTAGGGGTGTTACATACAAGAATGAAAACTCTAACAGACTGCATTCTGAAGTTATCTCCCTCAGTTATGAAATCTTGTGCAGGCCATAACTCAGTAACACATTGAGATATTATCATGATACTTGATCAAGTTTTAGAGGACATTGAGTAGGTGTGTCACATACAAGAATAACAACTCTAACTGACTCAGTTCTGGAGTTATCTCCCATAGTTGTTAAATCTTGTGCAGGCCATAATTCTTAAACCCTTTGAGATATTTTTATGATACTTCAAGTTGTAGAGGACATTGAGCAGGCATGTCATGTACACAAAAGACAAGTCTGACTCCATTTTTATACACCCGTTTGAAAAACAGGACGTATTATGTTACGGGGTATGGCGTCCGTCCGTCTGTCCGTCCGTAAACTTTTTTGTTTCCGGCTAACTCCTCCTACAGTTTACATCCAAACAAGCTGAAACTTGGTATATAGTTAGACCATGATGTGAAGCAGCGCATATTATTTCGAAGTTACAGTCCACCAAATGTTTGCAGAGTTATGCCCCTTTGAAAATTTCTGTAAACTTTTCATTTCCGGTTAACATCTGGTTAACAGTTTACATCTGATCAAGTTGAAACTTCATTTATAGTTAGACCATGATGTGGAGCAGCGCATATTGTTTCAAGGTTACAGTCCACCAAATATTAGCAGAGTAGTGCCCCTTTGAAAATTTCTGTAAACTTTTTGTTTCCGGCTAACTCCTCCTACAGTTTACATCCGATCAAGCTGAAACTTCATTTGTAGTAAGACCATGATGTGGAGCAGCACATATTGTTTTGAGGTTACAGTCCATCAAATATTAGCAGAGTAATGCCCCTTTGAAAATTTCTGTAAACCTTTTGTTTCTGGCTAACTCCTCCTACAGTTTACATCCAATCAAGCTGAAACTTGATTTGTAGTTAGACCATGATGTGGAGCAGCGCATATTATATCAAGGTTACAGTCCACCAAACATTAGCAGAGTTATACCCCTTTGAAAATTTCTATTAATTTTTGGTTTCTGGCTAAATCCTCCTACAGTTTACATCCGATCAAGCTGAAACTTCATGAATAGTTACACGATAATGTGGAGCAGCGCATATTATTTCGAGGTTACAGTGCACCAAATATTAGCAGCATTATGCCTCTTTGAAAGTTTTTGTAAACTTTTCACAGCATATTTTTTAGAGGTAATAGTGTGCAAATTTTATTTTATAATAGGTATATTTTTTGCAAATAACTAAAGTTATGGCCATATGGGAAAGTTATATATTTATTTTTTTTTTTTTAATCTTCTTTTATTAGATTTGCAAGGAAATGTTGCCATTATTAAATCTTTATATAAATACATTTATTAAATGATACTGAATTAAGAAGCTTGACTAATATCAAATCTTATAAACATAATTCTTGCCGGCCTTGGTGGCTCAGTTGGATGCGCCGTCCGACTGGACTGACCAGGAGGTCGCGGGTTCAACCCCCGCTGAGGTTTGCAACATTCTTTCGTGGAGATTGATCATGAAATATTTTCTATGGTCATTCTCTCCCTTCCGCTGATTCAAGAAGGGCAGTTGTCAGTTTCTGGCGAAAGAATGTGCACAATACTGGTTAACCGCTTAGAGGACTAAGCCTGCCCAGTAAACGTGTGGTTAGGTAAACTGACCGCGCTCGACTTGACCCCGCCGGCCTCGGTGGCTCAGTTGGATGCGCCGTCCGACTGGAGACCAGGAGGTCGCGGGTTCAACCCCCGCCGAGGTCGGCAACATTCTTTCGTGGAGATTGATCATGAAATATTTTCAACGGTCATTCTCTCCCTTCCGCTGATTCAAGAAGGGCAGTTGTCAGTTTCTGGCGAAAAAATGTGCACAATATTGGTTAACCGCTTAGAGGACTAAGTCTGCCCAGTAAACGTGTGGTTAGGTAAACTGACCGCGCTCGACATGACCCCACTGGGTTGACTGGGCCGTAAAACCTCAACACAAACAAATCGACTTGACCCCATTGGGTTGACTGGGCCGTAAAACCTCAATACAAACAAACAGACATAATTCTTTTTGGATTTTTTTTTTTTAATACTCTTCTGAGTTGGCACCCTTGAAGAACAAAAATAAAATCAGTATAAAACAAGTTAAAGGTTTACAAAAAAAATTCTTGCAGCATTCTTCGTTTTTTTTTTGTTTTTTTTTTTTTTTTGTTTTTTTTTATTTTGTTATTGTTTGGTCCGATATTGAAGTATAGGAAAAACAAATCAGCCAAAGGCTTATATGAGCTTATAATATAGCCATGCTTCTGTTGTGTGTCTTCTGTCCGAAAGCACTTCTCCCTAGATGCAGCAAACTTCTCCCTATTTTCCCAGGAGGGAGAAGACACTTCTCCCTTAATTTCTGGGCAAGTTTGGCCCTTAGGTTACAGTTCACCAAATATCAGCAGAGCTATGCCCCAATGAATTTTTTTTAAATTTTTTTTTGTAATTCCACTTACAGTTTATATCTGGAGCACTGAATTATACAGGAGCCAGTTTATGTGCTACATCTTATAACTTGCCATGGGCGTATAATGCCACCCTTGGCGGAGCTCTTGTTGAGTTATCTCCCATAGTTGTTAAATTTGCTGACTGTCATAACTTCTCTACCAGTTGAGATTTTTTGGTGATAATTAATAGGGATGCTTAGAACATTAAGAAGGAGAGTTGCATTTAAAAATTGTAACTATGGGTTAGTGGGTACATTTTGGATATCCAAGGATGCAAAGTTTCTTCATACGGACAATGAGGACTGAAGAGTTGCATTTAAAAATTGTAACTATGGGTTAGCCAGCCTCGGTGGCTCATTTGGATGCGCCGTCCGACTGGAGACCAGGAGGTCGTGGGTTCAACCCCCGCCGAGGTCGGCAACATTCTTTCGTGGAGATTGATCATGAAATATTTTCTACGGTCATTCTCTCCCTTCCGCTGATTCAAGAAGGGCAGTTGTCAGTTTCTGGCGAAAGAATGTGCACAATACTGGTTAACCGCTTAGAGGACTAAGCCTGCCCAGTAAACGTGTGGTTAGGTAAACTGACCGCACTCGACATGAACCCATTGGGTTGACTGGGCCGTAAAACCTCAACACAAACAAGTAACTATGGGTTACTCATTACTCCATTTATTTTCAGTTATCTCCCCTGGTGGTAAAATCTTGTGCAGGCCATAACTCTTTAACCAGTGGAGACATTTTAATGATAGTTAGTAGAGATGCTAAGAACAAAAACTAGATGTGTCACAATATGTAAGAACAACTCTGACCTACAGAGTGTTGGACTTATCTCCCTACTTATACTGCTGATGCAGATTTATTAGCAATTAATGCATGCAACAGGCTTTATTTTTCCAATTATTTTTTGGATTCTTTGTTGAAAATCACTTACTATCGAACACAAAATTGAGTTTCTCAGACTAACAGTTGAAGAGTTACAGGCCTTGCAGGCAAGGGGCCTTATATTTCTCATTATTTTTGGATTCTTTGTTGAAAATCACTTATTAGTGAACACAAAATCCAGTTTCTATGACTTACAGTTTGAGAGGTATAATCTTTGCAGGCAACAGGCCTTATTTTTCTCATTATTTTCTGATTCTTTGTTGAAAATCACTTACTAGCAAACAAAACAATCCAGTTTCCATGACTTACAGTTTGAGAGTTATGAGTTATAATCATTGCAGGCAATGAGCCTTATTTTTCTCATTATTTTCAGTTTCTTTATTGAAAAACACAAAATCCAGTTTCCACAACTTGTGGTTTTAGAGTTCTATGTCTGATTCACAGTTGTAGAGTTATCACCCACTGCAGGGTTAAACAAGTGTATCCCTTGATAAAATTACATCTCTGATGCCCTAGATTGAAAAAAGACGGCCATTTGCTGTGCGGTCGGGGGGATTTGCCATCTCTTCTGATGGCTGTTTTTTGCAAAAGGCCTGCATGTGGATGAGGATAGTCCTGGGTGGGGGCATCCTTGTCATCTTGACACATTTCTATTTTTTTTTTTTTTTTTTTTTTATTTTCACCATGCAAATTACCATAAATTGTGTAAAGCCTGTAACTTCTATGACTTCAACATAGAAAATGAAGCATCTGTGTGACTGAGCAGTCAGCGCTTCTCAGACTTCAGATCATCAGGTCTCGAGTTTGTCAGTTTGAATCCCACTAAAAGGGGAATTCATCTCATGACTGTATGCACTTCATTGCACAGAGCCTTTCATTGTCACCTCTTCATCAACTGGATATGACTTAACCTTTACCACTCTCTGGGCATTTTCAGCAGACGGCAAACTGATGATATTTTTCTTATTTTTCCCAGAAAACAGGATTTGACATTTCAAGCAAATTGTCTCCTGAGGAGACAATTTGCATGAAATGTCAAATCCTGTTTTCTGGGAAAAATAAGAAAAATATTTCAAAATGTCATCTGCTGAAAATTTTACCCAGAGTGCTAAGCGTTAAATAATGTTGAAAAGATGTTAAACACCAAACCATCATCAGCATAGAAAATACAGTTAAAGTACTTGGCAACAGACTGATATGATATGTTCAAAGATATTTCTTTTTATCTTTAGTTTAACCCTAGTCCTGCTGAAACGTATATACCCTGCCATTGCAAATAGTGTAGATCCAGATCAGTTGGCTTAAGAAGCCAACTGATCTGAATCCGCACTGTTTTTTGCATTAAGTATGTGAATTTGTATCAACAATCTGGATAAAGTGATCTGATTGGATGAAAATTAGAGGTGGGCAGGGCATCTTAATTCTCGTATATAATTAAATAGCAATTTGGTGCAGAAACACAAAAACAAAAATAAATACTTGGATTATTGGAAACATATTGGTTATTTGAAATGAACCATTATCCTGCTGTCTTTTCAACTGATCTGAGTCTACGGAAGAGGTACCAAATTACCTGAGCAGTCGCTATTTCCCTTGTTTTTCACTGATTTATTTAGACATAGATGTAATGTACCAATGGACACGCTTACTATAAGTGGGTCAATTGCTGTCACATGTTAGTGAGTCTTGTGACAAACCAGTATTTGTTTAACATATAAAAAAAAAAAGAACTTCAAGAGATCAGAACCATGTGCGGCTATTGCAGGAAGCATTTGACAACTTGCATTGATATGTTTACCATTTGTGTACATTTATGGCTGGAAGTTGTTTAAGAGAGATGAGTTATTGGCATAGGAGCTAGCCTTTATGTGTCTAGATAGGGATGAAACAGAAAAACAGAAAGTGGTGAAATTTGAATGTGATTTTGTTATTTATATCACTGATTGGCCTTGAATGCATGCAGACAAAGGTTTATGATAAGTACATGTCATCTTTTGTTGGACAATGTGGAACTAGGGGATGAGCCTTGTTTTTGCAGGTCCTGAGATGCTCTCAAATTGACCTACCCCTTGAAAGTTAAATAGATGCGGACAGTAGGATAAAGATTAAGACTAGTCAGTTGTATTGTTCTGAGAGGCGCAAGTTTGTGTTTATGCCATTCTCTCCCTTCTGCTGATTCAAGAAGGGCACAGTTGTCAGTTTCTGGTGAAAGAATGTGCACTGTACTGGTCATAAGCCCTCCCAAGAAAATGGGGTTAGGTAACCTGACCAGCTCAACCTGACGTAGTGTTGACTAGGTGTTAACTCCAAACCAAACCAAAAGTTTGTGTTATACCAGTTCCAACCCTGTAGAAGCAGCTATGGAGTTCAATGGGTTCAGTTTATACTTGGACAGATGTTAGATGCTGGTCTAAAGTTCTGTTCAGTTCAAGCTCCAATCACAGTCTGAGCTAGACTGTCACTGAGATCAAGGAGATGGACTTGAACTAATGTAAAAGTCTTATAGTCAAGTTTTTTGAAGAACTATGTCTCCTATATGCTTGGACAAATGTTAGTAGTTGCTTGTCTAACTGGCTTTATTCAGTACACGCCCCACCCTGGTCAGCACACTAAGGTCACGATAGCATATAGCATAATGTAAAAAAATAACATTCTAGTTGTTTAATGAGATATATTTCAGAAATGCTAGATGTATTAATTTGCTTCATATTTTGCTGAAAGTTGGTTTGAAGTTTTATTCAATAGAAGTCCCACACACAAGAAATTGTTTATGTTACACTTTTTGGTTAAAAGTTTTCGAAAGAGTTATATGTGTTTCTTAAATGACTGTATGATAATCAACTAAGTTCATACTTGGGCTAATGTTAAATTAATACTGATTCAAAGTTTTATCCATTACAGACCCTATCCTCCCTCAATCACCTGTAAGTCACTGTCACACATGGAGAAATTTTACTTTACAATATTTGGTAAATTATGATTGCACCATTAATAGAAAAACTCAGCATGCTGTCAATTACAGCTCTTGTTGTAAATAGTTTTAATGGTCTGTTTGCTTTTTTTTTTCCCATGTGAAAATTACAAACTGGTAAATAAATTGCACACACAACCTTTCAAAATGATCAAAGTGAGAATCAAGGCCGCAAGCTACATTTTTATAGAGAAATAAGAAAATATTTGAATACAGAAAATGCCTTAAAATTTTGAACTTTTTATTCCATACATTTTTTTACCTAAGCATAGCTCTTGATAAGATTTCAGTCCAAAAGTATTGATGTTTTTTCTTATTTTTCCATGAAAACTTCTCTTGTGGGTACTCATTAGAAGCACCTCAGTGAGGTGCTTCTATTGAGTACCCACAACATGTTTTCGTAGAGAAATAAGAAAAATATTTACCTGATACCCACTCTTATCTAGACATATGCCAAAGTTTTACTTTTTATGTGGCTGTGTCTTAAAATACTTAATGAGAATGGCAAACAGTGTAGACACTGATCAGATTGTTCCTGCAGGAGCAGTCTATCAGACTGCTTCTGTAGGAGCCATCAGAGCTGGGTCTACAATGTTTGCATATGCCATTTTGTCATTTGCCATGCTGGGTGTGATCGGGTGTCGTGAGGGTGTCGTGTATCTTGCGTCATCTGAGCGTCCAACTGAGATTGGCTTACAGTTGGGCAAGGCCTGCTAGCCTTGTAGCAGGTAAGGGTAGAGGGGGAATGTTTTTATTTCTTCTGTTTCTTCACTTTGACATTCCTGTTCCGCTTTCTTCCCTGTCCCTCTCTTTCATCTCCTCTACTACCTCTTCTATCTGTTTTCTTCCTTTCTCTGGCAGATGGCACAAAATGACCCCAACTCAATCAACCATTTGCCATGCCTATCTTTACTGGAGCTGTATGTACATATAATAAAAACTGAGCTATATTCAGGTTAACTCCTAAATTTTGGCAGTATTATCCTTCCATACATTTTACCTGTGTCCTTTACCTGGCTATATATGGGACCTTCAGTTATGTCAATAAACACATCTACAATTACATGCAGGGAAGGAATATAATTAAGTACAGGTATAAAGGAATTAATAAATTTGATAAACTTACATAAAGTATGAAATTTAATAACGTTTTATATATTCCAAAGCTCTAGATAAGATGAATAGCCAGATTTATGAGATATTTCATATTTTTCCATGAAAACATGCTTTGGGCACCATTTGGAATTGCCCCTCACTCAGACAATTCCAGTGGGTACCTACAACATTTATTTTTGTAGAGAAATAAGAAAAATATATAGTATCATTACATGGGGTTGAAAAATGGTTTCACCTAGGGCTATGTGTATATTAATATGCATATATTAATAAAGTGACACTGAAATGTCAATAGCTTGCTGCTCAAGATCATTTGTCACAAACATGCATGTTTTGTAGGTTTGCAATGCTGCTATAATTATATTTTGCTATTACTAACAATTTTTTATGTATGAAATGGCAAGGGGGCACATAATAGTGTTTGCGTGCATATGACTGCATGCTTCTGTACATCTGTTAAAATCTTGGGCTAACAAGTTAATTTATTGAAGTTTTGTGTTCCTAAAGGTCTGGAGAACTTGTTCAGGAGAATCAAGTATTTGGTGATAACTCTGGGATATTTTTTTTCCATATTTCTTATATAAACTTATGTTAAGGCACTTCTAATGAGTACCCATAACAAATGTTTTATGGAGAAGTGGTGAGAATTATCCAAGAATGGTCATCGGATACGCCTTAACCCTTGTCCTGCTGAACCCAGATATGTCCTACCTTTGCAAACAGTGTAGATCCAGAAGAAGCCAACTGATCTGAATCTGCACTGTTTGCCATCAAGTATTTGAATTTATATCAACAATCTGGATCAAGTAATCTGACTGGCTGAAAATTAGAAGTGGGCATGGCATCTGAATGTATTCAGCATGACAAGGGTTAAGACGTCTATTGGTTCCGTCAGTGCTAGGAAGCGAAACCTTCAGGGGAAGGTGCCTGGTTGTAAAAGTTCCACAGTATCACTATGGTCTTCTTTAACCTTCACCTGTATTTCAAGACTGACCAACTTCAGAATTTTGCCCTCTTAGCAACAGGTTAAATTTTTATAGTGACTATTTTCTTGTTTTACTAGTGCTGGGAAACTGTAATATCATACCGTGATTACTCTCTGTGGGTATCACAACATCACCTGAGGCAGAAGCTTGTGTAACAGAAGCAGGGACAGCTGTTCCCACATTCCAGGGTCTGGAGATGATGTGGGTGTAATCTCCCATCCCACAGCAGCCACCAAATATAGTGTATGCCAGGCCATCAATCAACAGTCACCCACCCAAGTACCGTATTAATCCGCCTATAAGACGATTTGTTTATAAGACGGGGGCTGTTTTTGGGCCCTTCCCAGGCAGGATTTTGCTTTTACCTAATTATAAGACGGGTTAAAAAAGTCGCCTGTCGGAGATATTCCCTGCCACTCAGAAATTCCTAAAGTACAATTAAAAAAACTTCCAACACCATTTACAAGCATGCATACCGTATTTAACTGTGTATAACACGCACCTTATTTACCCAGAAAACGTTTATAAAAATCTGATGTGTATTATTTATAGGAACACCAAAATCGGGACAGAAATCACCAAAATAATCGGTTGCGAAAACTCATGACATTCACGATCGCCCGGTAAAAATGCGAAATAGAATGATTGCTATGAGATATTCATGATTTTTTATACCTATCTCGCCCATACCATGGTTCTGTCAGCTCAAAACAAGCAACTCCATCTGATTTGCAGTAATTTGATATCCTTTTCATGTCCATGCTCTTTTTGTTTACGCTTTTTTATTTTGCTGATCATGTGATCTCTTCAAAGGGAAACTACTCAAACAGGCATATGCATATGAATCTGTATTGATTACCGGACTTTGACACCGTAACTTGAATAAATCAGCCTGCACAACTGATTTATTGTAGTTCAAAATAGGAAATAAATTTGGTAGAACATAAATATTGGCACAAACGATCATACATTGAAAAAATAAAAAAGTATTTAATTTTTTGCAATTATTAAAATTATTGATAATAAACAAAACCAACTGGGCTTTTGAGGTAGGTAGATCGGTCATTTGCATTTTATCTTTTATTTTCTTACCATATGTTTATCTTTTTTTTTTTTTCTTTTTTTTTTTTAACTTTTCTTCCAACTTACCAAAAAAAATTGTTTGAAATAAACAATGTTTATGATAAAGAAAAAAAAAACTACCAGCATACATCTGTGCACTTAATTGGTTAATTGGCAGTCAGAATGACAACTAGTCGACTTTAGTTGTTGTTTGCATTGCCCTGAGGCACTGAGTTGATAATTTCACTTCTCAGTTAAGAAAGTGACACAAAGTGACAAAAAGAAGGTGTTAATTATGAGAACACAAAAGAAATAACTATATTTTTATTGTCATAGCGTCTGCAGTGGGGAAGCAAAGAACTGCCTACACTACATCAAGTTGCCTGAGGCCCATGGTAACAGAGCTGCACAATGAAAATTCAGTTAGCATTATCGTAAATTCGGCCTGTTTCTACTCTAAACCTTCCGAATTCGGCCATTTTCAACTCAATCCTAGTGAAATTTGACACACTTAGTATCTGGTAACTTAGTAAATAATGCACGGATAAATTCTTTGTGTTTTACATAGGAACATCTTTTTTTTTTATTTCAAAACTATTTAGCAAATATTCAGTGCGTGTTATACACGGGTGCGAGTAATACACAGAAAAATTCGGTACTTCACCTAAAAAATTACCTTGCTGCTATTTCTATCAAGGGACGAAGGTAAACATTATATCCTTCTACCGGTTTCGAAGATCGGCATTTTCTGTGACCACGTGGCACCACCGGACTTTGCCGAAAATACCGATATGGCCAAAGACCTCGATTATAAGACGGGTCTGGATTTTTGGGGGCTTTTTTGGGGGAAAAATCCCCGTCTTATAGGCGGATTAATACGGTACTGTCTTAACATCATGAAAAAGTCAACCACTATACCCTACTTGCCATAAAAGCCGGCTTCTACAGCAAAGTTGTAGATGTGGCCTTTATACATAATATCTTACCATAACTCCAGATTAGAGGAGGTATCAGGTTAATATTTTTCTTATTTCTCCATGAAAAGATATGCTATAGGTACTCATTAGAATTGCCTCAGTGAGGCACTTCTAATGAGTTCCCACAACATATAATAAAAAAAATATCACATTTTCTAAGAATAAGAGTGCCTTATCTGGAGCTATATTAACATAAGTATACTTTGCTCCATTTCAGATCTGGTTAACTAGAGGACAGTCATGGCTTCACTAGGACACAAGGCACATTTTCCCCAGAAAGCATTCAAGTTCAAACTTCTGACTGAATGCCAGTTTTATAAGACAGGAAGAATCTCAAAACAATATTCTCATGCTTCGTATCCATCAAGACACCTTATGAAAAATACATCATGTTTAAGGGCAACTCGACTGTTGACAGTCCATACAAAATGGGTTAAGAAGCAGGTTATGTGTGGAAGATGCTACTCATCAGAAAGCTTGGTGTGGGAGGAGGATGGAGAGACCCTGATCAGAAGTCCATTTAAAGAAGTTTCTGTACCTAAATTATCTTTTACAGAATACATGTTCACCAAGCTTGATGAATACAAGCACTTGGATAGCGTGGTAAGTTCATACTTTGAGAAAAAAGATCTTGGCTGGCTTGTGTAATACATGTACATGTCCTGTATATATCTTAAATTTATATTTTTCAAACATCTAAACACCTTACCACACTTGTCCTAAAAAACATCAAGGACAATTTTTGTCCTTCTGTTGATTGGTCTAGAAATCACTAGATGAGCGGCAAATAGTGTAAACCCTGTTATTCTAGAGTTTTGGTCTCCTTTTCCAAAGGAAATGACTTTTGCAGACGGGAATTGGCTTCCAAATTATTTAATTCCTTCAAAATTGTGGAATACTTTAAAAGGAAAGAATTTGCTCCTCTTCCATTTAAGAATAGCTCCCAGTGAGAAGTAAGCTAGGTATATATATCTATTTCAATTCTTTCCCTTGAAACTTTATACATTCACCTTAAATAGGAGTTGGTCAGAGATTCAGATCAAGTAACAGTGTGAAATATTAATTAATTGTCAGAAGAGGAACTCAAATACTAACATGAATTTACCCTTATTGACAGGTATTTTATATCTTGTGCTCAGTTTGCCCTGGGTTGAGTATAAAGTGGACAAACAGTGAATCATGAAACCAAAATTGCACACATACACACAAACACAAACATATAGCCACATTGGGTGCCTGGTTGCATAAAATTCTGCTTTCTGTATTTACCCTAAGTATTTGGACAGCTAGGTCTGAGCAAACAGTGCAGACCCAGATGAAACCTCTAAAGTTTGATAAGGGTCTACACTGTTTGCCATTTCCTTATTTCTTGGACACCTCGTCAGCCAAATAGACGTGTGCAAATTTTGGTGCTTAGTAGACTAAAGGAGTAAAGGTGTTCAATTATTAAGGGAAAATTCACTGGTATCAAAGTTTTAAAGAAGCTGATTGTATGTTTTAACTTGAGTCAGTTTTCGCACTTTCAAGGGAGATAACAATATTTGGTGGTCATTTAGCAGTCATTTCTTCAATTATAGCAAGTGAGATAAATACAATCAATCACTGATGTTCAGTGGGGACATCAAACTCCCAACCCTGGGGTCCAGCATTCCTGAGTGGTCGGCCCGAGGGTTGGCATTTCCTGTCATCACTGAAAATCAGTGATCGATTCTTTTTTCTCACTTGCCATCAAGAAAGCAGTGCCCTCTTCTCTCATTTCACACATGGAAATGCCGGGACAAAATGGCAAAAATTTGAAATTTGCAACAAAACCAACTAATTTTATTACCACAAAAGTTCCTTTTATTTCAACTAAGACAATGCATATTCAGGTTTGATGTGTTTGTTCACAAATAAAGATGTTACAAGCGCTTGTTAATTTGAATTGCTGTTTCACAACTTTAAGCCGCAAACATAGAAACCCAATGTCATCTGATAATAATAATTTGAAGCATCATGACGTCAAGGTGGCATATAAGCTGTCCCAAATCTTATCCCACATGGGCACCGATATGGGATCGCTTTTACCACTGACAAGAAAGAACAGGGATTTCTCGACCCCATGGGTATGTGGTACAGAATGAGTATGTGAGAAAATTTCTGTCTTTTCTTTGGTTAAGAGTTTAACTCTTGTCCTGCTGAATCTGGATATACCCTGCCTTTGCAAACAGTGTAGATCTGAAGAAGCCAACTGATCTGGATCTGCACTGTTTGTCATTCAGTATGTGAATTTAAATAAAAAATCTTGATTAATCAAATGATCAGGGGAAAATACAGAAAAAACAACCAACAACGGACTTTACTATCATATGGTGTTTAATCGTCAACCGGTTTCGGTCTACTAAGACCTTTTTCAAGACAATAAATTCATTAGAAAGTTTCCTGGAGTAATAAAAAACGGATAATTTACGTCACGTTAATCTTGATTAAGTTATCTGACTGGCTGATAATTAGAAATGGGAGGAGCATCTTAAT
The DNA here is from genome assembly GCA_964016985.1 of Anodontia alba. Taxonomy (NCBI): domain Eukaryota; kingdom Metazoa; phylum Mollusca; class Bivalvia; order Lucinida; family Lucinidae; genus Anodontia; species Anodontia alba. The sequence continues at coordinate 26,210,151 of OZ024834.1, forward strand.
TTATTCAGCAGGTCAAGGGTAAAGTATCCAAATGTTTAAGGTACCATATTAACCCTAACCTATATTGGGACACGTTAACACCTTACCATATATGTCCTAAAATTTAAACGAGCCATTTTACTACTTGTAGGTCATTCTAACAACTGATGAACTGAATAGCAAACAGTGTAGACCCTGATCAGATGCCGCAGAATGCGGCATCTGATCAGTGTCTACAATGTTTGCTCAGGCCTGTCTGTCCCAATACTTAGGGTTATTATGGTTAAGAAGTTTAATTTTATAATTTCAGGTTGATCATTTATCTGATCGTATTTACACGGGAGCTCAGATAAAGGAAGCTACTATCAAGGTTGCCAGTGCCTTAGCCAAGATGGGATTTAAGAAAGGAGATGTGCTGCTGATCTTAGCAACCAACTGTCCTGAATATTCTATGATATTCATGGCCTGTACTGCCCTGGGTGTGGTTGTTAGCACAGCTAATCCCATATACACACCAGGTACAGCTTATCGTGTGTGCAATGCAGTACATGTGCATGCCAGGTATAAGTTTTTATACACCGTACAAGGGGCTTTTGAAAGGTATTGGTAATGGTGGCAGGTTGTTTGTTACTCTCTTTATTCACAGGTTTATGAAAATAAACCCGGATTTCGTCCTTTCAGACATTTTGGGGTATGGCCATAACACAATAAATACTAATCTTCTGTAATATTTTTCTGCCTTAAACATAGTGAGAAGTGATGCTTTCTGTAGCCTCTCCATCTACTGTTATGGCAACAATAAATGGCAAATTGGGTGCCTATACATGGTATAAACCTTCATGAACTTAAGTCTTTCTTTGATTATTGAAAGAACAGCTGATGAATTTAACCCAGATTTATGAGCTCTACCTTAGGTAGAGCTTATCGCACATGGGGGACTGTCTGGATTCCTCTCAACCCCTAGATATATCTCCCCAAAAGCGATTCTGGTCTGTCGACTAAATTGGCCGCCAGAGGGCCATCTTAGAAATCATGACTTCCCCTTTACTTAACACTGTGACTTCCCCTTTGTTTGTTTGTGTTGAGGTTTTACGGCCCAGTCAACCCAATGGGGTCATGTCAAGCGCGGTCAGTTTACCTAACCACACGTTACTGGACAGACTAAGTCCTCTAAGCTGTTAACCAGTATTGTGCACATTCATTTGCCAGAAACTGACAACTGCCCTTCTTAAATCAGTGGAAGGGAGAGAATGACCATAGAAAACATTTCATGACCAATCTTGACTTCCCCTTTACTTAACACTGTAACAATCTTTTTAATCGCATCTCCTCCGAGGCCATTCTACAGATTCTTTCGAGACTTGTCTTTCCATATGTTGACAGCCTCCCTGAATGGGGCTTGAATATTCTCCCTACTGGCCCAAAATAGACTCCATCTGGTGACAATTCTTTAAGTTAGTGAACTCGCCCCATAAACTTTATCCAATAGATTGTAATTTTTTGAACGAGATCTATGAACACACCCTCAAAACTGAAAACAGCTGAAGTTTCAATTCAGTTTTTATGTCTGTGGCACTGTATCTCAATTTTCCATGAGGTTTGCAATACACCATTTGTTAGTCTTGAACATTATCACCATAATTTGTAGCCTAAATGACCAGGTAAGTTTTGAGCATCATATACAGTACATTCATCATTCAATGTAGGAAATTTTGTTTTATGATTTGATGAATAATACATACATGTGCAGGTTTTACTGTTGTGGAAAATGGACCATTGCCACTACTTATCATAGCCTCTTGTATTTATCAAAGTACATATACCAAGTACTGCTAGTCATAAAGTGTATGCCAGATTCTCTTATCATGCAGCATAACCTTAGTAAAGCTTGTTCTATGTAGATTATATTGAATACAGCTTGTACCTTTATGTATAATTTCACATACTCTATTTACCATAGCTAACTTTCCAAACATCATATGCCATATGTAACGTAACCCTTACAGTGCCTTAGGCAGCAGACGACATTTTGAAAAAAGGCTTGAGTTTTATGGTGACATACTGTGAAAACTTAGTAGAGTTGTTTTTAGATGATTTTTTTTTTTTTTCAAAACAATTCAAATAGATAAGCTGTATAAAAAGATATGGCTTAGATGTTATGTGACAGACTGCATGCTTGGTGGTTATTCAAATCAAGGATTACAGTTTTGCTGCCCTCTTAACCCTTGTCCTGCTGAATAAATTAATACACCATGCCCACTTCTAATTTTCAGCCAATCTGATACTTGATCGGGAATGTTGTTATGAATTCACAAACTTAATGGCAAACAGTGCAGATCCAGATCAGTTGGCAGGGTATATCCGGGTTCAGCAGGGCAAGGGTTAAATTGTACCTTGATGGGTCAGGCTGCAGACTATGAGGGCTCAATACCAAACCTTTCCTAGAAGGCTTACTCCTGACCTTACTTGTCTGTGGTCAGGCTCACTGTGGTTATACTACTTTTGCTTTGACTACTGTACATAGCTCTAGTTAAGGCGCATTTTTCAATTCAAAAGTATTGATATTTTTCTTATTTCTCCAAGAAAACATATGTTGTGGTACTCATTAGAAGTGCTTCACTGAGGCGCTTCTAATGAGTACCCACAACATACGTTTTCGTGGAGAAATAAGAAAAATATTAACCTGATACCCACTCTTATCTAGGCCTGTGCAGTACCAGTTTGTAATCAAGCCCTCATCTTTGTTTCATCATAGTATTGAGGTAATTTATATATGTTTATCCAGTGAGGAGTTAGGAAACCCCTGTATGAAACAATTATATGTGCCAATAAAAATGTGAGAAAATATGACTTCTGACATGTGTGCCCAACAAAGTCTCAACTCAGCCTGCACATCTACGCAGTCTGATCAGAGTCTTCCTTGTCTGCATAAAGACACTTGACCTCTTTGGCTGTCCAAATGTGCCCAGTGAAGGTTATGATTAGACTCAGCAAACATGCAGTAATATGGTAGTTCAGTAAGATGGCAGTAAAATCTGGAAAAATTACTGGTGTCTGTTCCCTTAATTATACTCGTAGCTCTTGATAAGGCATTTTTTCCAACCTAAAAGTACCAATATTTTTCTTATTTCTCAACAAAAACATATGTTGAGGGTACTCATTAGAAGCGCCTCGCAGAGGCGCTTCTAATGAGTACCCACAACATATGTTTTCGTCGAGAAATAAGAAAACTAGTTACCTGATACCCACTCTTATCTAGACCAATGAACTGTATTACTTTCCTGTTGTAACAGCGTATAGCTGCATGTATGTTATTGCTTGCATACCCTTGTTCTGCAGTACAAGCTGTATAAAATACTACTAGGTATAGCTTGACAAATATACATGCCACATATTGCATTGCTTGTTATCTAATATGCATCATGTATTGTTTGTCATACAGTATCTTAGGCGTAACCCTCATCATGCTCATTATACGCCCGTTTGAAAAACGGGATGTATTATGTTACGGGGTATGGCGTCCATCCGTCCGTCCATCCATAAAATTTTTCGTTTCCAGCTAACTCCTCCTACAGTTTACATCCGATCAAGCTGAAACTTGGTATATAGTTAGACCTTGATGTGGCGCAGTGCATATTGTTTCGAGGTTACAGTCCACCAAATGTTTGCAGAGTTGTGCCCCTTAGAAAATTTCTGTAAACTTTTCATTTCCGGTTAACTCCTACATTTTACATCCGATCAAGCTGAAACTTCATATATAGTTAGACCATGATGTGGAGCAGTGCATATTATTTCGAGGTTACAGTCCACCAAATGTTAGCAGAGTTCTGCCTCTTTGAAAATTTCAGTAGACTTTTCGTTTCCGGCTAACTCCTCCTACCAAGCTGAAACTTGATTTGTAGTTAGACCATGATGTGAAGCAGTGCATAGTGTTTCAAGGTTACAGTCCACCAAATATTCTGGTTAAATCCTCCTACAGTTTACATCCAATCAAGCTGAAACTTCATGGACAGTTAGACCATGATGTGGAGCAGCGCATATTGTTTCGCGGTTATAGTCCACCAAATATTAGCAGAGTTATGCCCCTTTGAAAATTTCAGTAAACTTTTCGTTTCCGGCTAAATCCTCCTACAGTTTACATCCTATCAAGCTGAAACTTGATTTGTAGTTAGACCATGATGTGGAGCAGCGCATATTATTTCAAGGTTACAGTCCACCAAATATTAGCAGAGTTAAACCCCTTTGAAAATTTCTATTAATTTTTTTGTTTTCGGCTAAATCCTCCTGCAGTTTACATCCGATCAAGCTGAAACTTCATAAATAGTTACATGATGATGTGGAGCAGCACATATTATTTCGAGGTTACAGTGCACCAAATATTTGCAGATTTATGCCCCTTTGAAAGTTTTTGTAAACTTTTCGCAACATATTGTTTAGAGGTAATAGTGTGCAAATTTTATTATATAATAGGTATATTTTTTGTAAATAACTAAAGTTTTGGTCATATGGGCAAGATATTCATTTTTTTTTTTTTTTTTTTTTTTTTTTAACATTTTCTTTTATTAGATTTGCAAGGAAAGGTTGTCATTATAAAATCTTTATAAATACATAATTCTTTTTGATTTTTTTTTTTTTTTTTTTTTTTAATACTCTTCTGATTTGGCTCCCTTGAAGAACAAAAATAAAATCAGTATTTAACAAGTTGAAGGTTTACAAAAAAATTTCTTGCAGCATTTTTTTTTTTTTTGTTTGTTTATTTTTGTTTTGTTATTGTTTGGTCTGATATTGAAGTATAGGAAAAACAAATCAGCTCATATGAGCTTATAATATAGCCATGCTTCTGTGTCCTCCGTCAGAAAGCACTTCTCCCTAGAAGCAGCAAACTTCTCCCTATTTTCCCAGGAGGGAGAAGTCACTTCTCCCTTAATTTCTGGGCCAGCTTGGACCCTTAGGTTACAGTTCACCAAATATCAGCAGAGATATGCCCCAATGAAATTTTTCTCAATTTTTTTTTTTTGTAATTCCACTTACAGTTTATATCCGGAGCACTGAATTATGCAGGAGCCAGTTTATGTGCTACACCTTACCGTATTCGACCTAATTACCACACTGTGCGCTTAGGTTTTTCAAAATTACAGGGAACACTCGGCTGTGGTAAAATACATATCTACCTGCTAAGACTACACTATTAAAAAAAAGTCAGAAAAGGCCTTGTTTGATGATAATTATGCGTTTTTTTTTTCTAATTTTATTTATAAAGGCATATGTTGTGGGTACTCATTTGAATTGCATCGACAAGTCGATGCAATTCAAATGAGTACCCACAACATATGCCTTTATAAAGAAGTAAAGAAAAAGTACATTGGCTGTAATCTGAAGACTACGGAATTTCTCTACCGTGCGCTTATAGGGGTATGTGCGTTAATCAGATCGAATACAGTATTACTTGCCACGTGCGTGTAATGCCCCGCTTGGCAGAGCTCTTGTTACACATGTTCGCAAGGGACGTATTTTCAATAAAGAAACTTTGTCTAGCATAAAAAGTATATTTACCTTGTTTATCGTAGGGGCTGCTCTGAAAGAAAAGAATTTGCTCCCTATGGGAGCAAATGTTTTTCCTTTAAGAGTATGCCAGCCTCGGTGGCTCAGTTGGATTCGCATCCGACTGGTGATCAGTAGGTTGCAGGTTTGACCCCAGCCAGGTCAGCAACTTTCTTTCATGGAGATTGATCATGAAATATTTTCTACAGTCATTCTCTCCCTTCCGCTGTTTCAAGAAGGGCAGTTGTCAGTTTCTGGTGATAGAATGTGCACAGTACTGGTTAACCACTTAACGAACTAAGCCTGCCCAGTAAAAGTGTGGTTAGGTAAACTGACCACACTCGACATGAACCTGTTGGGTTGACTGGGCCGTAAAACCTCAGCACAAACAAAATCCTTTAAGTGTAGCCTCCACTTTTGAAGTGATACTAGGGCAAAGTGTTCCAGATTCTTTGCCTAGATGTCACTGTGTGTATTAAAAGGATTCATTGAGTATAATGCCAGGTATTGCTTGTTATACAGTATATGTTATGTAGCTGTAGTTATAACCAGTTTTTATTTGAACTATTTTTACTGTTATATGTATTTCACATTTTTATTAAATTAATGTAATTTCAGGATTTATTTGTATATAATCACATTTTATGGTAACTGAAAATTGTGGACATTTGTATATAGCAAACATCTGCACAACAGTGTTGAACCCTTTCAACCCTACAGCCCCAACAAGTACCATGCATTGGGTTTTAATCCCGATGAGATATTGTACTGCAGTCTCAGGATCTACACTGTTTTACCATTCTGTTTTCAGTTTTGTACTGACACCTCTGTTTGCGACAAGGGAAGTGCCCAAAGACAAAGATAAATGTTCTAAAATTTCGAACACTTTAATCCATATTTTTTCCCAGAAATTTTGATTTTTATTCAAATTATTTCTTAAAATACTTGATGGAATGGCAAACAGTGCAGACCCTGATCAGAGTGCTCCTTCAGGAGCAGTCTGGTCTGGGTCTACACTGTTTGCATATGCCATTTTGTCACACACTTTGGGGCACAAAATTTTAGGATACTTACCATACTAAAAATTCATTTTATAATATTCAGGAGAACTTGCAAGGCAGTTGTTGCACTGTGAAGCTAAGGCAGTTGTTACCATGGTATCAATGGTAGACACTGTGAGGGAAGCCCTAAGACTTGACCCAGATGTTGCTGATAGAGTTAAGGTGAGTTCCCCAACTTTTTTCGTACCAGTCATTTCAATAAGGTAATACAAGGGAAGAAATCTGAACAAAATAGAGTGTATGGCATGATATGAGGCATGCTAAATGGGCATTATGTTGTTCCAATTTCTTCCTTTTTATTATATATTAAAAAAATAAGATGGTGCCGGCCTCGATGGCTCAGTCAGATGCGCATCCAACTGATGATCAGGGCCCAGTTGTTCAAAGCTAACGATGTCGTTAGTTAACGATTCGTTAAAATTTAAATAGAGTGATACACAAATATGCTGAACTTTTTTGCTGAAAAAAAGTGAGTAGCTTTTGCAGTGCAAAAGCTACTCACATTTTTTCAGCAAAAAATATCAGAATATTGTGTATTGAATCTGCTAAAACAGTTAACGAAATGACCCTTAACGAGCTCGTTAAGCTAACGACGCTTTGAACAACCGGGCCCAGGAGGTCACGGGTTTGATCCTTGCTGGGTCTTTCTTTCTTTAGTGGAAACTGATCATGAAATACTTTCTTCGGTCATTCTCTCCCTTCTGCTAATTTAAGAAGGGCAGTTGTCAGCTTCTGGCAAAAGAATGTGCACAAATACTGGTTAAGCACTTAGAGGACTAAGCCTGACTAGGAAAAAGTGTGGTTAGGTAAACTGACCATGCTAAACATGACACTTATGGGTTGACTGGGCTGTAAAACCTCAACACAAACAAGCATAACAAATTAGATGTATTATTAGAAAAGGATTTTCAGGACATAGACAAACAGCAAAGGCCCAGATTAGCCTATGTGTGCATGCAGTTTGCTCAGACCTTTGTTGTCATAGATGTGTTCAGCAGTGTCAGATAGTTTTGTAGCTGAACAGCACATCAATCATGATCAGAATGGGGTTTCTGAACTTAATTATCCTGTAGGGAGAATAATAATGTAAAATCTAAAAGGATGCCTATGGTTACAAAGAACACACAAAAGAATGAAAATCAGATATTCCGTTTTATTAAATCTCTTCATACAATGTAGTTTGCAACAATGCTTGCATTAAGGGAAGTCTGGGAGTCAGAGATTCCCAAAAATTGCCCTGGGACTTTCAAAAATCAATGCCAGGAAGTCTGTGACTCCCAACTTTTAAAGATATTTAGTCATTTATAACAAAAAATTTAGAATGAATTTATGTGTTATTTAACTTAACAATGGCAGTTTTACTCCATAAATGAGAGTTTAAGAATATTGAGGTTGAATTTCTGAAAGTGAGTAAAAAAAATTGATCACCAGGACTTCCAGATATTGGAGCTAGGAAGTCCTGGGACTTCCTGATTTTGACAGTTAGTGCAAGCACTGGTTTGCAAGGCTGAATAACCGCACCCCCCCCACCCCACCTTCCCCTTCACCCCACCCCCCCACCCCTTGTTTACTAATTTAAACCCAATTTTTGGTCCATAGGAAATTCTTCTGATAGCACAAGAAAACAAATATAGGAGATATTTTAAGGAAATTTTCTTATTTTATCATGAAACTGTATATTGTTTGTACTCATTAGAATTGCCTCATTGAGGCAATTCTAATATCATTTCGTACAAAATAAAAAAAAGATGCCTTAAATTATCCCCATTTACTTCCTGACCTGGCGCTATGGATAACCCTCACAAGCTTGGACTACTCATGTCTAGATCAAATTTCCATCGTCCCAAAGATGAGCCATTGAAGTTTGACTGTAGGTAGAAAAATATGTCTTGTCTAGAGCTATGACTATTGTTTAAAATGTTATCTGTTAACTTTTACTTGCAGCAAGATCAGTGGTGTCAATAGAGTCAGTTATGTTTTTATTATTACCTAGCCTGGGCTGTGGTTTAATTGCTGATGTCAGGACCCATGCATTCCATAGTATAAGTTTATATTGCAAAAATGCTTTTAGATTTTAGGCTCTCTTTGACTGCATTTGCATTGCTTAATTTGAAGGTAGTATTTAACAATATTTCGGCATCTGTATTCAAAAGAAGTACTGTGATAGATTTCTTGAGGCTTGCAAACAATTCTAGTTAATGTGAAACTTGGGCAGTTCTGGAATTCTTTGCTATTCTCTTTTGATTGTTCGCTATCTTTGATGGGCTATGTTCTTTGATTTTGACTCTGTCTGGATTTTGACTCTGTCTGGAACACGTCTCTTACTGTTTATCAGTACTGTGAATACCGTATTCGACCTAATTACAGCACATGCTTGTATAAGCGCTCAGTCGAGCAATTTAGAATTCTTTAGATTTCAGCCTGTGTACTTTTATCTACTACTATATGAAAACATATGTTGTGGGTACTCATTTGAATTGCCTCGACAAGTCCAGGCAATGACTTCGACAAGTCGAAGCAATTCATATGAGTACCAACAACATATGCTTTTTATAATGAAAATCAGAAAATAATATTGCATAAGCATCATTAAATACGCTCCCAATGAAGTCCACTGCTGATCTTTTTTTAAAGTGTGCCCTTATTAGATGGATATTTTACTACAAGTGTTTTCTGTACGTTTGAAAACCTAAGCGCACAGTGTGGTAATTAGGTCGAATACAGTATATTTGTCTTGATAACTTTTAGAGTTAATGATGATTCTATACTGCATCCACGTTTTTGTGGTCTCAGGGTCAAGGTCTCTTGAGTAAAATGTTTGCAGTAAAGTTACATTTAGCAAGTTGTTAATGTTCCTTTTGCTAAAATTAGCTCTGAGGGTTTCATCAGTAGCTTTTATATTTAGTTTGATGATTTGTACGCACTCATTCTGTTGAGCAGAGTGATCCGCCCACTCCTTACCATCTTTTCATCTATGCCATCTCATTGGGAATGTGTTAGACAAAAAAAATGTCCAAACACATGGGAGCAGACCTATTTTGAAAACATTGTCAGCAAACAGAAGAAATAACCATTTGAGCAAAATTTAGCTGACAATTTTCCAACAAAAGGTGAAATTGCTCATTATGAGCTATTTCACCTTTTATTTCAATATTTTCAAAACATGTCACAAGCAGCAGACTACAAATGTCCTCTCCATGGGTAATAGGTAAATCCGAACGTTCATATCTTTGGGTTGCCTTGGTTACAAACATATGTAAAGTATAAAACAAAGAAAAAAAACTGAAAAAGAATTAAAGATTTGATACAACTTATTACTAAAATATTGGAAAATGTGGGTAATTGTCTGGGTAGGTAAATGTCTGGGTGGGTAATTGTCCGGATGGGTAATGGTCAGTACCCCCTCGTACTGAAAGGATTACTTACCAAATTTGGATATTAACTTAATCTGTTGGATGGCTGTGGATTCAATGCTGTGCTGTGCTCTGCGTGGTTTCTCTTGAATCTTTCACCAGAAATTATGGCAACTTATGGAATTGAGAGCTAGCTGCTTGTTTGTTGCATCTTAGTCCCATGTTTCTTACCTTATATTTCTTTTTCAATATTTAATGTGTGCTTTTGTGAAGATGTGGTTAGCTTTTATTTACATGTCAAAGTATGTATGTTATTATTTTATAATGCTTGATATAGATACTTAAAAGCTTTTCAGAATTACTGTATTTGACCTAATTACAACACATATATCATGTCCTCTGCTGAATATTGTTGAATTTCTGGTTGAATATTTTACTTCAGATTTTTCTAGTAATTTTGAAAAACCTAAACACACTGTGTAGTAAGTAGGTTGAATACAGTATATTATTTGTTGTTTATGTTCTGCCATCATTTTTTTCTCTTATCTTAATGCGTCATAATTGATATATTTATTACCATAATAACCCTAAGTATAGGACTAGCAGACCTGAGCATGCAGTGTAGACTCAGATCAGATGCCACAGAATGCAGCATCTGATCAGGATCTGCATTGTTTAAAACATCTAGTGGAGTTTAGACAAATCAACAGTTTATTTAAATGTGGAATGATCTGCTGATGTGACAGTTGGTTGTGCCTGTTATGGTTTCATACCCTGGGACTCCCTGCACTGAAGTATAAAACTGAACCAACAACAACTGACATGACAGTTACTGTAGCTTTGATATGAGATATGTCGCTCATGGTGGCTCAGTGCATACGTAAATGTGATGGTTTTACCCTGGGTATTTGGACATCTTATCCCTTATTATACCATATTTACCCTAAGTATTGGGACACCTTGTCTACTTACCTTACATGTCCTAAAATTTGAAATAGTCCATTCAACTAATTCTTGGTGTGTCTAAAATATTGCTGTATGTATGGCAAACAGTGTAGACCCTGATCAGATGCCGCAGTCTGCGGCATCTGAATTGGGTCTACACTGTTTGCAAAGGCCTATTTGTCCCAATACATAGGGTTATTACAGTACATACTTTAAAATTGGCATGTCCATTTTGCTACCAGTTCTTATGTCTAAACATTAATGGATAAGTGACAAAGAGCATAGATCCTTATCAGAGTCGTGTTTTGCAGTATCTTATCTAGGTCTAAACTGATTGCTCATGCCTATCTCATCACGAAAACATGCCTATATAATTTTGACCCATTTAAACCCCACTTTTATATAGTAAAACTGGGGTTTACAGGGGTATATATTATTTTTCATATATCTGCTCAAAAAACATAGATTGTGGGTACTTGTTAGAACTAAAATTTCAATGAGGCAGTTCTAACAAGTACCCTAAATCTATGTTTTTGAGCAGATATATTAAAAATATCAGAATTTTTTATCTGAAAATTTTCATTTTTTGATGATAAAATTTTCAGTATATTTGAATAGGCACGTTTTCATAATGTGTCAGTTTAATTAAGGTAAATATGGTACTGTTTGTTTGACATCAGCTTCTGAGTCAGACAGGGCTTTTACTTTAATAGCTTTTTTTACTTTAATAGCATTTTATTCTGAATGAAATATTTCATTTATCATTGATGAAATCTAGTCAGAAATCATTTGTCTTTTCTGTTTCTGTGTTTTGTTTTAACCTTGAAAGCGCTGAGCAAAATTGTAGCAGATGACATTCTAATTTTTAAAAGAACTTTCAGAGGAAATAAGAGGTGGCATTTTATGTGAATTGTCTGCTAGACAGATGATTCATATGAACTGTCAAACCTTATGAGTCCTGAAAAATACAAATAAAAAATAACATCTAAATGTCATCTAATGCACTTTAAGGGATTAATTATGACTGTGAGATGAAAATTATGAACAAAGGTTGTGCTGAACTATGCAGTTTCACCAGTATTTTTCTTTTGTCAAATTCTTTAAAGTAACATACTGTATTTGTTCCTATAAGCGCACACTCAAGCAGTTCTTAGTCCTCAGATTGCAGCCAATGTAGTTTTTGTCTACTTCTTTATAAAGGCATATGTTGTGGGTACCCATTTGAATTGCCTCTACTTGTCGATGCAATTCAAATGAGTACCCATAACATATGCTTTTATAAAGAAAATAAGAAAACACAATAACATCGCATAAGTATCATTTGATAAGTCCTTCACTGATTTTAGTTTAAGTGTACCCTTAGTATAGGTGGATACATATTTTACCAAAGTTTCCCAGTAAATTTGAACAACCTAAGCCCACGTTGCGGTAATTAGGTCGAATACGATATTTTTTAATATCATAGTTGATTTTCAGTTATTGATATCTCATATAATATTTTCACAAAATTTGCACAAACAGAACAGTTGAAATCTTGGCTCCAAACTGCTGACATTAATGTCAACTTGAATGTGGTTTTATTGTTTCATTATCAAGTCATTCTTTTCAGTGATACTTATGATGTAATCTTTTCATAGTTTTTCTTTTCATTTAAAGAAGTGGTTTATATGTTTGGGGAGAGGTGAACAAATTAGCAGTAGTGGATAATACCATAATTTTTGGCATGTTAAACATTTTCTATTTGCCATATTTTCTATTGCAGAATGTGATTACAATAGATGGAGAAGCAGACAAGTGTCGGCCATTTAAGTCTCTGCTCGAGGATGATGGGAAGGATTTTCCAGAGAATGTTGATTTTAACCTGGAAAATGACATAGCTACTCTGCCATATTCTAGTGGAACTACTGGGTTTCCTAAAGGAGTCATGTTGACACACTATAACCTTGTTGCCAATCTACAACAGTCTATTGAGTAAGTTATGCAAGCATTCATATTTACTGTAAATATTTGGATATATAAAGTGCAAGGTGGTCTCCATAGCTCAGTCAGTAGCGTCTGCAGATTGAGGAGTCACATGTTCGAACCCCAGCTCATAACTTTCTTGGAGATTGATCATTCTCTCCCTACCTCTCTTTCAAGAAGGGCAGTTATCAGTTACTAAAGATAGTATATGCAGAAGTACTGGTCAACTTCTTAGAGTACTAAGCCTTCCCAGGAATGGTGTGGGTAGGTTAACTGACTGCCAGGGCTCGAGACACTGGCAATCCCTAATTGGTCTGGTGTTTTTTCCATTTCTGGATGCATTTACCAATTTTGGATTTCGGTAATTCCTCTGACTGATGGTAGTTTCTGAAGAGCGTGTCCAGTGGTAGTTTCAGAAGAGTGTTTTATTTTTTGGAAACTACCATAGGTCGTGTAAATTACTAAAACATTAAAAAAAGATCTTTTTATTATTATTATTTCTCCCTCATTTCTGCACATAGCATACTCCATGCAGACACACTCGACAAGCAAACAAGGTTACCTTGTCGCAAATGCAAACATCACAAACCCTGATAAAGCCGTACCCCACATGAGTGATATGCTGAACAGCAAGTGTATATTCGCAGCTGATCTGGGCGTTCATACTTCGAATGTACAATGAGGTTGTCAAATGGTATTCCTTGATCCCTAAGTTATTTCTGTCACTGAGATCATGAATGCCCACACCTTTATTTATTTTATTTTTTTAACAAGTAGTGGTGACAAGCAACAAGTCCATCAGATAAAATTCGTAATTGCCAAAGAATCTATCCAGCAAAGCATGTGTAGCTTCTCATCAGAATGCACAGATCATCATCATCATCAATGGATGTAGCTGGCTTGCTGCATGTTTGGCAGATCTCACAACAGATCTCCAGGTATGTCTATCATGAGGGTCGATAGCCGGGAGCTTCAACTCTCTGCAATCCCTCTCTATCAGCTGCTTCCATGTCATCTTTGGACTCCCAGGCCTACGCTTTCCATCAACCTGTAGGTCAAAGGCTGTCTTGACTGCACCATTGGAGCATTCCACATGTCCATACCAGCGGAGCCTTCTCTCCTTCAGAATGAGGTCCAGATCCTCAATTCCAAGCCGCGCAAGTAGCTCGTTGGATCTGGTGGTGACAATGTCTTGTGGCTTGACATTGCAGATCTGTCTGATCATTGCTCTGTCATTTCCCTGCAGATGTTGGAGGTTTGGTTTTGTCAATGGCCAAGTCTTACTGGCCTGGAGCATTGCGCTTTACACACAAGAGCTGTACACGTGGCCTAGTGTCTTGAAAGAGAGGTAGCAGGAAGAGAGAACTGGTAGCAGCTCCTTGAATTCTTCCAGGTGGTTTTCACACGTGTTGTGGTTGAAAGTTCACAGCCAACAGCTGCTGAGAGCATGTCTCCTAGGTAGCAAAAGGAAGCTACCACCTCAAGCTTGTCAGGTCCGACTTGGACTTCCCTCTGTGGTCTGCCATCTAAGGGGTGTGCAGTTCCCAGGCATTGTGTACATCTGTATTCAGGGTCCTTTGTCAAGTGCTTGAGCCCACTGCATTTCATATGCACCTAGTACTTGCAGCCGTTGCTGAAGATGCTGTTGCTGCCCACTCCAGTGCAACAAACGGCACATAGAAACTCGCCTGAACTCTGCGAGAGGTCCAGGCCCGAACCACAGATCACAATTTTTAAATGTACTTTTGAAGTCCAGGTTGGTCCAGGTCACAAAAGATTGATTTCAGACTGAAAAACTGGCTATTTCTCGAGCATGCTCGACATGACCTTAGTGGGTTGAGAAGGCCATAAAAACTCAACACAAACAAACAAAATATATAGTGCAAATAGTGTAGCATAGCTTGTTTTCCTTGATAGAAGGCAAAGGCTACAATTAGAATATAATTACTGTATTCGACTTAACCTTCGTCCTGCTGAACCCGGATATACCCTGCCTTTGCAAACAGTGTAGATCCAGATCAGTTAGCCAACATCTGGATCTACACTGTTTGCCAATCAGTATTTGAATTTATATCAACAATCTGGATCAAGTAATCTGATTGGCTGAAAATTTGAAAAGGGCGTGGCATATTTATTTATTCAGCAGGACAAGGGTTAATTACTGCATATACCCCATATAAGCGCACAGTAAAGCAATTACTGAGCCAACAGGTTACTGCCTCTGTACATTTATCCAATTCTCTGTTACAGCATATGTTGTTTGTGCTCGTTCCGGGTCGCTTCGGCCCTGAGTTGTTTCGGCCCTGTGTTGTTTCGGCCTGGGTCGTTTCGGCCTGGGTCATTTCGGCCAATTTTGGTGGGTCGTTTCGGCCTGATTTTTTAAGTCCCCCTAGGTTACGGATAATAGGTAGAACAATCATTTGGTTGTTTGATGAAGAGTCTAGTGATATCAAAGGCCTTCGTTTTAAGTCCCTTCAAGTTTGGGTTGATAGATAGAACAATCATTTGGTTGTTTGATGAAGAGTCTGTGGGTATCATAATAGTTGATAGGGTATATCCTATTAATATGAAGCCTGTTTTGTCTCAGATATCCTATGTTATTTATCAAGCATTAAAATTATCTTTCAAGAAAAAATAAGGCTTAACATTTCATGTGAATTGGATGTCTAGCAAATGATTCACGTGAAATGTCAAAATTTTATATGTGTTTTACACCAGTAAATGCGCAACACAGTCTGATTGTAGTTTGATTACAGTATTTTACAATTCTGTATGCTGGCTACAGACATCGCAGGTCACTGCATATTTACGATCTTCCACAGGAGAATTACAAGCAATGCATAACTCGACATTATTTTAGAAGAACTTTTTGCAATCACAGAAAATTATAAAGATGAATGATTCGAAGTTGTGTGAGCTTCACTTTAAATACGCTGCTGTCGGCATATAAAAGAGTTTCTTTAAACAAAAGTAAAATTGACCATAACATTCTTGTGTGCCATTAAAACTGTCCGTCCACCTTTCGCCAACAAAGTCACACGTCAAACAAACCATATTTAATTAACATGCACGAGTTTTCACACATCAATTAATCAATTAATACCTGGATTATCGCAAAGGATTAAAGACTAACTATAACTGGCCCGAAATTTCCCACCTTGATAAATCGATTACCAAATATCAAAACAAACATGACAATTAATCAATTCGTAATAAATGATTGCCACTTTTAATTAATACTTCAATCAATTAAATCAAGGATGAAATGTCTGTCTACCTGCCTATATATCTATCTGTCTGTCTGTCTGTCTGTCTATCTATCTATCTATCTATCTATCTATCTATCTATCTATCTATCTATCTATCTATCTATCTATCTGTCGGTCGGTCGGTCGGTCGGTCGGTCGGTCGGTCGGCCTATCTATCTATCTGTCTGTCTATCTGTTATGCTGTGTCCAACTATCTATCCATCTATCTTTCTGTCCATCTCAACATTTATTTTAAACCCCCCAAAAATATTAACCCATGCTTATATACCCTACCATATTGAAATTGGGCCGAAATGACTCGGGGGCCGAAACGACCCAGGGCCGAAATGACCCACCTACCAAGGCCGAAACGACCCACCCCAAAAATTGGCCGAAACGACCCAGCCAAAACGACCCAGGGCCAAAATGACCCGGAACCGTTTGTGCTCATTAGAATTGCCTCCACAAGTTAATTTAGTTTTAATTTAAGTACAATATAATTCTGTTTTTGTAAAGAAAATAAGAAATAATACCGCACAGGCGTCATTAAGTTTTCCCCTCATGAAGTCCTCTGCTGGTTATCTTTTAAGTATGCCCTTATAAGGGTTTTATGTTTTGTTACAGGGTTTAAAAACTAATTATGAAAAAAACATAGGCACACAAGGTTAAATATGGTAGGAAAATTGCTGGGATTGCAGTTGCAAAAACAAAAAAAATAATAATTATAATAATAATAATGTTTTGAAATAAAAGTATATAGATAAATAAAGAGACAGTTCTAGCTCTGTTATCTTTATGCTAAACACCAAGCAAAAGTATAGCTGGTGTCAGTTTCAGTCTTTGGCATGATGACTTCATTAGGGATTATAACACGTGACTTTATTAGGGATTAAAATATGTGTACCATGGTGGTTTATTATGCTTGTACTACACATAAAAGTGTAAGTGGATATTTTTAAACCTGTAGTTACATGTCTGTCTACAAAAAAAAAATCTTGATTCATATTTCTGCAAATTGCATGTAAAATTCAGTTTGGATCAAATACATTTTAATAAACTGCAAACCAGTTTTTTTTTATGTGCAAGATATTTTGTCACTTTTACAGAGAAAAGCCCACCTTTAAAGTTTCTGGCTGTAATTATGAAAAGTAAAACATCTAGGTGGCTTTCATAGTGACATTCTGAAAGTCTCAAAAATTAATTGTTGCAGTCTGTCTGGCTGTGAATGTTTCTGTTCACAAAAGAAAGTTGATTTATAGTAGTTTGTTGAAAATAAAAACTTCAGATCATAGTTTACTTCAATATTTAGGGGACCAATGAAACTACGAGCTGATGAAGATATCCTTCTTGGACTGCTCCCTTTCTACCATATATATGGTCTGGTAGTGGTTCAGTTTGGAGCTCTCAGCCAGGGGACAAAGCTGATAACTCTTCCTAAGTTTGAACCAATGACATTCTTAGAGAGCATTCAGAAACAAAAGGTAAGTCATCATAGATCTTGCATATCTGTCAACATAGTTCAAGTTAAAGTTACAAATAACTTTTAATCATTAAAGTCACAACAGCAGCACATGACATTCTTCAATACATGTGTTTTTATTTATTTTTCAGAGAAAACGAGGCTTGACATTTCATGTGAATCATCTGCCTAGCAGATGATTCACATGAAATATCAAGCCTTATTTCCTCTGAAAAATAAAAAAAAAAAAAATAAAAAAATAGAATATCTGCTGCAAGTTGTATGGCACTTAAAAGATTTGGCCGTAAAGTAGGTTATTTTTGTTAGTTTCACAACAAAATGTGTGTTACGGGTACTCACTAGGGTAACGTCCTCAATGCAATTCTGATGAGAAGCCGCAACACATGAGCTGCTCCATGAAAAAATGTACCTTTGGATGTATACCCACCATAGACTTGGATCAGGTTGCCCATTCACACAATCTGATCAGGCCCCAAGGTTATAAAACTTTTTTCATGCTCAACTCAGCTGAGCGTGAAATTTTCTCTGCTAATAAATATGAAAATGCCAACTATAGTTGGCATTTTCATATTTATTAGCAGAGAAACTTTCATGCTCAGCTATGTTTAGCAAGAAAGAATTTGCAATTGCAAGTGATTTGAGATTTATTAGCAGGACAACTTTCATGCTCAGCTGTGTTGAGCATGAAAAAAGTTTTATAACCTCAAGGCCAGAGTCTTCAGTGTAGACTCGTTAAAACCTTGCATCCTTGGCTCACAGAGCTTCCAACAAAAACTCATATCAGAATGCATTATGCACAGGCTGATGTGAATCTTATCTGGGTGCATGTTTGAATTGCTATCTCCTGTTCATATTGAATCTTGTACCTGTATTATATGCATCCATTGAGAACTATAAAGTTCCCCAAACCCCATCTGGTGGTTTATCATGCTTGACCTGCACCAATAAACTCATAGTGTAACCTATGATATGTGTAAACAAAATATGCTGGTTACATAAACATTTTGCATTTTGTTGCATATGCAGTAATGTAAACATTTTCATGATTTGTCTCAGCGGAGGCTATTTACAGTGTGGCTGGGCCAATAAAAGAGAGGGTAGTCAGACACAGCTGCTGGGAATTTCAAATGCCTGTTATTTCACAAATCATTTGACCTTTATTGTCATTCTGACAGAAAGCTGTGGAGCATGCTTTTGGAGACTGGAGAATGGACATTGAAATATCATGATTTTGATGAGGTTAGAGTAGATGTTGAAATAATTGACCCCAGGTCTGCATTGAGATAGTGCCACATAGTTTTGGGGTTACTGGTGTATTGTTTGTTTGTGTTGAAGTTTGACGGCCCAGTCAACCCAATGGGGTCATGTCGAGCGTGGTGGTTACTGGTGTAACTGACCAATACTTATGTTAGCACTTGCAGTTGTCTTGTCACAAGAAAGTGCCCATTTGTGCACGGCACAAATTCTCTGCTATAGCCACTCTTGGGAGGACATTAACTAGCTGTCTGAAGGAGGTGGTTATTGTAGAGAGGCTTGTATAATAAACAAAATAGTTCAGGGAATCAGAAGATTGACAGTTGGTTCTATCAGAATCTGACTGTTAGTTGAGGTTCAACTATATGGTCAGATAACATGGCATTGCAGTTTTGAGAGAATTTGGTCCCCTTGAGAGGAAGGCAAATAGGACTTTACACAACTTATCTCCCTTGTAAAATAATTGAAAATTTACCAGGTGTTTCCAGTTCCCATAAATGTTAGAACAAATGCTAGGGAAAAAACAATGATTCAGTTTTCATATTTTGAGCTAATTTCTTTAACCCATTGAAGACTGGAAACTCCTAAACAGGTAACTGGCAAACAGTGCAGACCCAGATCAGATGCTGCAAAATGTGGTGTCTGATCAGGGTCTTCACTGTTTGCAAATAGTTCAACCATTTTTCTTTAGGAATATCTACATCATATAGCCTGACATACCTAAAATCAAAAATGGACTCTTCCAATATATAGTGTGGGAGAGTTTATTCAGTTTTTAATGGGTTAATTAAAGCAACAAAATGATTATTTTTCAGATGACATACATGCACATTGTGCCACCACTTGCCTTGTTCTTAGCTAAACAGCCTCTGGTAGACAAGTTCGATCTCTCATCACTGGAAATGCTAGTAACGGCAGCAGCACCACTTGGTGGTCATGTTCAGACTGAAGTGGAACAAAGACTTAATTGTAACTTTGTCCAAGGTAATACCATATAGCTTGTCATTTAGTATAAAGGGTAATTATCCACATTGGATTTGTCCAAAACTGATTTTTATCTGGAATGCTATATCGCCTTTTTTTTATACGGTGAATGTTTTCAGTATTATTACTGAATTTGGTATGGGAAGTTTCTTCAGCCTGTATAAGTGATTAGGAAACTTGAGATTTTCAGCATTGAAAAGATAGTTTTTCAGTATTGAGAAATCCTTAGCTTTCACCCATGTCTTTATTTTCTGTTATAGCTCTTGTACGGTAAATGTCATAAAATTACGAACACTTTATTCTGTACCTTTTTTGCCTAAATTTTGCTTTTTATGCAGTTCTTTCTTAAACTACATAATGGAAAAGCAAACATTGTAGACCCTGATCAGACTGCTCCTAAAGGAGCTGTCTGATCTGGGTCTGCACTGTTTGCATATGCCATTTTATTGGCAACTTTGGTGTACAACATTTTAGGACATTTACCTTAATCACTACTTTCAGAGGGTTGGTCACAGCTCCAGATAAGAGGTGGTATCTGGAAAATATTGTTCCTATTTCTTCACAAAAATGAGTTGTGGTACTCCTTAGAAGTGCCTTACTGAGTAACTTTTAATGTTCACCCTCAGCATATGTTTTCATTGAGAAATATGAAAAAAGTAAAAAATGTTTGGTTTGCTTGAAAGAAAAAAACATCATATCTGGAGCTATGGTTGGTCCTGCCATTACTGGCATTTGATAGGGCGGTTCTTGCCACACATGAAGCACCTTTCTCTTTTTATCCCAATCCCTCTCCCTCTTAGAAATGGCTCATTGTAACAGAAATATTGTTGATAGGGCCTTTAACGCTTAGCACTCTGCGTAAAATTTTCAACAGATGACATAATGAAATATTTTTTCTTATTTTTTCCAGAAAACAGGATTTGACATTTCATGCAAATTGTCTCCAATAGAGACAATTTGCATGAAATGTCAAATCCTGTTTTCTGGATAAAATAAGAAAAATATCACCAAATTGTCATCTGAATTAGCTCAGAGTTTGGTGAA
The DNA here is from genome assembly GCA_964016985.1 of Anodontia alba. Classification (NCBI taxonomy): domain Eukaryota; kingdom Metazoa; phylum Mollusca; class Bivalvia; order Lucinida; family Lucinidae; genus Anodontia; species Anodontia alba. The sequence goes on from OZ024834.1 coordinate 26,231,002, forward strand.
GGTTACAGGGCAAAACAATGTTTGACAGTCACTATGAGCTGCAAGAACAAAACAAGTCCGATCAGGGTTTGCACAGTTCTGACACAGTGTTATAAAGAAAACAACACAGACCCTCATCAGACAGCATTGATATGTGTGTTAGTTTGAGTCTACAATATGGTATCTATTTGTTCATACAGTCAAACCTGTGTTAGTGGTCACCTCTATTAAGCAGCCAACCTGTATTAAGCAGCCAGGGGAAAGTTGCCCCAAAATTCATAGACTTATATATTTGAACTGTATTAAGCAGCCACCTGTCTTCAGCAGCCACATTTTATGCTTCCCATGGGTGGATGCTTAAGACAGGTTTGACTGTATATGAGCCAGCACACGTCATAACCTTCAATAAGACCTGTGTAACTAGCAAACACTCAGATTAAACTCTACATCCACCCAGTATGCCAAGGGCTCTTGTTTATCCCACTTTGGATAGCCTGGAGGCTGAAGAAGGCACATATGATCAACAAAGACTCTGGTCAGACTATGAGGATGCACAGGCTGATCTGAGTCTTCACTGGTCGCACAAGTCTTATTGTAGGTTTTGTCAGGCACTGGCTCATATGTTAAAGTACTCTAATTATTTTTAGACACCATGACTCCTGTCTTTAGGTTTCCAAAAGCTTGGTCAAATCCATTTGACTACCAGGTGAAATGCCTAAATGTAGCCAACTGAATGGTAAACAATTTGTAAGTCCTGATCAAAAGACAAAAGGGTATTGGAAATATTGTCTCCCTTCTCCCTGGGGAATACTCTTGACAGAAAGCATTTACACCATATGGGAGTAAATTTCCTTGTGAAGCCCCTACTTTTAACCCTGGTCTTGCTTAGCCAGAATATGCCCTGCCTTTGCAAACAGTGTAGATCCAGAACAGTTGGAAGCCAACTAATCTGGATCTGCACTGTTTATCATTAAGTATGTGAATTTGTATCAACACCCTGGATCAAGTAATCTGATTGGCTGAAAATTAGAAGTGGGTGTGGTGTCTTAATTTATTCAACATAGCAAAGATTAAATGATTTCAGATACTAGGAAGGCAACTTTGATTTGGTAAAGTTGCTGAAAAATCTTTCAAGTGTATCTGTTTACCTAAGGAGCAATTTAATCTGGGGGTATCTTATAAGCTCAGATATATCTGTACTTAAGGAAAATATGTTAATATTCCACAGGCATCCTTATAACAGGCTTCTGTTTTGCAAAAATATTTTATACTTGTTTATTTTAAGTCAACTCATTTGGGTTCAGTTACTTCTCTTGTTTAAAACTGTAATTATTGTATTTTCAGCCTATGGACTGACAGAAACTAGTCCAATATCACATTATGATAGACCACCTTCAACAAAAGGAACTATTGGCCACCTTGTACCAAACACTTTGGCAAAGGTAATATTCAGAAACATAGACAAAGATTGTGAGACACAGTCTGTAATAACAGTTTTAAACTTTAAATTTACTTTAAAAGTCTGCTTTGGTTTCACCTGAAATCTAGCTATACTTATGATATTCATGCATTAAAATTATTTGTATTGTGTATGTTTACTTTAATACATATTATGTCCATAATGTAAGTACATGTAGGTGTACAGCTATGTACAACTAACCAGTCAAACTACCGGTAGTCCAATTTTGGTATTTTCAAACCATGTAAATGGTCAAATGGTACACCAGTGGTGTTCTGCTGCAAAACAATTTCATGAAGTTCTGTTGTACAATTTGCCCTTTCTAATCTTGATGACAGCTTGGAGCAAGTTTATTTTCCTATTTTATATTTCTTAAAATATCAAAGAGTGTTATATGCTGACTACAGAAAGTGTCTGGAGAAAACTTGACCTAATGTTGCTTTACTGTTGCACCTGCTTTAACGGGGTGACTTAGGGGTGCAAGTTTCCATCTGTTTGTCTGTCCATCTTTCCATCCATCATTCATCCATCTGTCAATATTTACCCTGGGTGTCTTGTGAGCACAACTCCTCTTACAGTTTTGTTTTGAAACTTTGCATATGTTTTCTTCTTGGTATGAGGATGTACATGTGGTTTGGATATAATTGTTAAAACATTGTCACTTTCCACATTGTGAACTTAGTCATTTTTCACCCTCAGTATATAGACAGTGGATACCTCTTGTGAGTGAAACTCCTTATTACAGTTTTGTACCAATCCTTATGAAACTTTGCATATGTTTTTTTCATGGTATGAGGATGTGCATGTGGTTTGGATATAATTGTTAGGTCATTTTTGTCACTTTTCCACTTTGTGAACTTAGCCTTTTTTCACCCTCAATATATAGTGGGTACCTCATGAGCACAACTCCTCCTACAATTTTATTCCAATCTTTTTGATACTTTGCACATGATTTTTCTATAGTTTGAAGTTGTGCATGTGCTTTTGATAATCCTTGAAATAATTTTTGTCACTTTTTTTTACTTTATGAACTTTGTCATTTTGTGACCTCAGATGTATAGACAGTGGGTACCTTGTGATTGCAACTTCTCATACAATTTTATACCAATTATTTTGAAACTTTGCCCATGTTTTCTTCAGGGTCTGCAGAAGTGCATGTGCCTTGGATATAATTTTTAAATTTATTTTTGTCACTTTTTCCACTTTAACTTTGACATTTTCTAACCTCAGATTTTATGAAAGTGTATAAACTGTAGGTACCTTTTGAGTGCAACTTCTCATGCATCATATGAGAATATGCATGTTCTTTCGATGTAATTCCTATATTAATTTCTTTTACCTTAAACAAACATTACTTTTTTGGGGAAGGTGAGGTGGGGGGAGGGGAGGGGGGTGGGGTTGGGCAGGTGTGACATCAACTTTGACGAAGTTTAGCTAGGACTGATCACATGAGTGTCATTCTAATGTGACAGGTGGTAGTATCCTGTCAGTGTGTCTGGGGTATGATACTGCATTTAGATAGCACTTTCAAAAACTGTTACATGAATCAAACAAGCTGAGGGGTCCAATGATGTAACATGACCCTAGTACCCTCTCTAGAACCTCTGTATAAGATGGTTCATTAGAAGATGGTTTCAGATATAAGAAGGTGTAAATGTGGACCCCAAAAGTATTGTATCCAAACAAAAATGTATAGATAATATAGAAAACTGACCATTAACGGTCATTTTTCTGTCTAATCTATACATTGTTTGTTTTTATACAATGGTTGATAAGTTACTGTTCTTTCAACAAAGACATTTTTATTGCTTGGCATTTTATTTTAAATGAAAATATTTTGTTCTGATTTATCTTATTTTGATCTTATCACAAACCATTTGTCTTCTCTGTTTTTGTGTTTTGTTCTCAAATATGAACCCTAAAATTAAATTTATGGCAAAAAATTGGTCTGACCTATGCAATTTCTATAGTAAAGTAATTTTTTGGAATTTTATCTAAGAAAATATTTTCTTACTTTTCTTTGCTAAATTTGAATTATTGATGTTTCACAACATTATTGTGAAAATTTCAGAAAAATTGAACAAAAGAACTTGTTGAAAATCTGCCTCCTACCAAACATATTTCTTCATAATTTGCATTCATTTTTACTATGGAAAAAAAGTGAAAATATTTGATATTTCAAAACCAAATGACTAGAATAAAACTTTTTGTGCATAGGTAGTCATGACAAATGGTTTTGCATTAAATCATGACAAACATGTGCAAATTTACTTCTTCTTTGTAAAGCGCCAAGCAAAAATGACTTTCTAAAGAATGCAAAAGCATACATCCTGAAAACATGCCTATATAATGCTGACCCCCTTAAACCCCACTTTTATATAGTAAAACTTGGGTTTACTGGGGTATACTTTATTTTTCTTACTTCTGCTCAGAAAATAGATTGTGGGTACTCGTTAGAACCACCTCAGCGAGGCGGTTCTAATGAGTACCCACAATCTATGTTTTGAGCAGAAATATGAAAAATGTCAGAGTTTTTTATCTAAAAATTTTCAGTTTTTGGAGGTGAAATTTTCTATATATTTGAATAGGCGTGTTTTCGTAATGGTAATCAAGCAACACTGTTATAAAGAGGTTGTTTTGTATATATTTTATTACAACTTCAGATAGTGGATCCACTGAGTGGAAAGGTATGTGCCCCAGGTGAGGAAGGTGAGGTGGTGATGAAAGGACCTCAAGTGATGAAGGGCTACCTCAAAAACCAGAAGGCTACTGATGGTTGTATAACAGATGGATGGTTTTTCTCAGGTTGGATATCTATTGATAACTATCAGCTAAGATTAATTGTTTTGAGAAAAAGGATTGCTATGTTTTCTTGTTACATGTACTCAACAAACACATCACAGGAGATCATTAACATGGTTCTGATGAAATCCCTCAGCAGAAGCTTAAATGTTGATACTCTAGCTAGATTAGATGTAACAAAATCACAGGAGTTTCACTTTCGTTTTTAACTGATTTCCCAATCAATCAATCAAGCAGATTTTTAACGCTACCAGGCACCAGAGGCACATAGAGGCAGCGCCTGATTTCCCAGACTGTTGTTTTGATAATTATATTGTCCATAAAATAATTTAGAATAAGTGTTCTAATACTCTTAAAGGGCAAATATAAAGAAATTTTAAATATTCCTGGTTTTCAGGGTGTTGATAGAATGCTTTAAGAGAATTATTTTGTTGAAAACCCCATCAAAAAATTCCAATCCAATCAAAAGTTATGGTAATTAATTTACGATACCTACCTTTTTTCCTGTTAGAGTAACCTCCCTTGGATTGTGTATTGATTAAGGCCCACAATGCAATATTCTGTGATGTCATAGTGGAACTTAAATTTTAAATTGAATTTTTAAACAGGAATATTCTGCATTTCCTGATATGCTACACAGTTTTTCTCCTTAACCATTATTGAAATTGGTCTCTGTCCACAAATAAGCCCATGAATAGAGAATTTAACTCAAAATTTAATCTGTTATTTAAATTTAAAGCTAAATTTTAAAATGTTTAAAACTTGACTAATATTAAATTTTTCGTAAGTTTTTCTTAATAATAGTGAATTTTGGGTGTATATCATATAAATGAATACCAAAAAAGTCAATTTTGGCTAATTATTAAGCATTGTAATTGGATTTTAAATTATTTAAATGAAATTTTTAAATTTGAAATGTAACACTTTAAACGGAAAATAAGAACTGAATTCCTATGTATATTAGTTTAAAGGAGCTGAATAAATTAAACAATATGAAAACTGAATTGATGCAGATTAAAGAGCAAAAAATATTGGCAATTTAAAAAAGTTTAAAATTTTACTATTCCCTTATGATGTCATAAAAAGGCTCATGAATATTAATGAGGCAGCCTGAATTCAATCCTCTTGGATGTTAAATATCAAATTTCAAATCGCAATATCTCAGAATCCGTTTAAGGTAATTTGATGCGGTTTTCGGCAGTCACCTCCTTACTGAAGTGCCTTTAAATATTTAGTAGAATTAAAACCTTTATATTTGCCCTTTAAATTTCACAAAAATAATTTATGCCCATACTGAGGTTCTGAAAAATCTGCACACTCATTGTGAAAGAAATATACATGCTTTTAAAGTAAATTATAATCACTATTTAATTGATGACATTTTTACCTCCCTTGACCTAAAACTACTTACTTAGACTATATTTTCTCCTATAATTCTTTATTGCACGGTCCCCAGAAGCATTTTATAGCAAATTAGGGGTAGCTTAATTTCATTTTGAAATAGTATTTTCAGATAACAAACAATAAGGTTATATAAAAGGAAAGAATTGCTCCCCGTAGAAGCAAAGAGAAGGTCCCTTGGGAGCAGATTCTTTCCTTTTAGAGTAGATCCCTTTTTGGAAGGGAAAATAAGTTGTCAAAAATGTATACAAAATCTACCAAATGTATACATTCCCCATAAATAGAGAAATGAAACAAAATGTTAGTCTGAATATTTTGCATACCATATTTGCCCTAAGTATTTGCCTAAGTATATGTATATGAACTAATTTTTTTGTATCCTAATAAATGCATATGCTGTGGTTACCCATTACAATTGCTACAGGGACTTTTAATGCATAACCACATCATATGCTTTTATGGAGAACGTAAAGTACAACCCTGCAGGCACATGACGAAAATACAACGTCGCCTCAACGTCGATGCAACGTCATGACGTTGCATCGACGTTGAGCCGACGTTATATTTACGTCATGTGCCCGCTGGGAAGTTTCTTTTTTTAATTTGACATTTATATTTCAATTGAGATATGAGATACGGACCTGGTATAAAAAAAAATTCCTTGTCATAATGTTCTTTCATCAGATTTGTATAAATTTGTGAGGTGGCTTATTGCCGTGTAGCCATAAAGCTGATTTCAAAAATATTTATGTATGAATTCTGAAATGTGTTATGGCCCCCAATAAACATTAAAAGTTGGTTTCCTTTCGGTTTATTGATTTTTTTTATACCAAATCAAAAGAAATTTACACTAACTTTCATGTAATGCTTTATGTGCACAGAATATCCTGTAAACATTTCTTACTAACAATTGTAGTACAACACATATTAGATGGGGAGTATTACACAATATTTTCTTGTTTTATTTGTCAGATGCAACTCAGTTGTAGTGTTCCAAGGTTATCTCATATTTTCCTTGATTTAATTCCTTTGACAGGAGATATTGGCCGTGTGAACAAGGAAGGATATTTTACCATCACAGATAGGCTGAAGGAATTAATCAAATACAAGGGCTTTCAGGTACTCAACTTTCTTTAATTCTGCAACATTACTTTTGTCAGTTTTGATGTGGTACAATGTATTATGATTATGATGCTCTCAATATAATGTAAAGATAAGTTATGAATTAAAAAAAAAAATTCTTGGTCTTTTAATTTTTGAGTTATCAACCCTAGGCAAAATTTTGTGACCATGCTATTACTCCTTATTCTTTTGGAATATTTTCATGAAATTGCACTGCTGCCCTTATTTTTTGGAGACACTCTGTCTTAAATAAGAACTATTAATCTCTGTGTGATCTTATGGTCAGTCAATAAGCATAGCTCCAGATAATACACTTTTCTTCAGCTGAAAGTGTTTGATATATTATTATTCCTCCATTAAAACATATATTGTGGATACTCATTAGAAATGGCCCAGTGAGGTGCTTCTGATGAGTACCCACAACATGTTTACATGGAGAAATGAAAATGAATGGAATATGTTTACATGGAGAAATGAAAATTAATGGAATATGCTTCTATTACACGAGTATAATTCAGCTTTCAGCAGCAAGGCACCTAGGCCACTTCATGGCAATGGCAATTTCTATTCTAGTGTTCCTTAATTCTTTAAAGGTAGCCCCAGCTGAGCTAGAAGCACTCTTGTGTACCCATCCCTCGATACAAGATGCTGCTGTGATAGGATTAAAGATGGATGAGAGTGTTGGTGAAGTACCAAAAGCCTTTGTTGTGTTGAAGCCAGATACAGCTGTGAAACCAAATGAAATAGAGGAATTTGTTGAACGTGAGTTTTTTTATGGCTTTGTATACTCCAGCCCTTTTGTCTATTGTCTAGCTCTATTCAGTCCATATAACATGCATTGCCAAAAAAAATGTCACATAGTGGAGTTGGAGTTTACCTGTGATTTCATAGTTTTATAGTAAAAGTTTAAAGTTAATACTTTGCATTATTTGAATACATTACGAAAACATGCCTATTCAAATATATTGAAAATTTCACACCAAAAACTGAAAGTTTTCAGATAAAAATTCTGATATTTTTCATATTTCTGCTCAAAACACAGATTTGGGTACTCGTTGTACTGCTTTGCCAAGGCGTTTCCAACGAGTACCCACAATCTATGTCTTTGAGCAGAAATAAGAAAAATAATGTATACCCCTGTAAACCCCAGTTTTACTATATAAAAATGGGGTTTATGTGGGTCAAAATTATATAGGTATTTTTCGTGATGATTTTTGAAGAATAAATCTTCTTCAAAATTAACAATCAAAGCTTAATACAGCTTATTAACAAACATTCTGTCATCTGTGCAGCTTTCACTTTACATCCCATCAATATCGTTTCAGTCGTCTAAGCTACCTGTGTAGTATGTTTCACAAGGACATTATGGCATATGCAAATGACATAGTCATAGATGAGCCTGTGCATTCTGTATATTCTGATCAGGGCCTTTCTCTGTTTGTTGAAATATTCTGTATTGAGTTATTTTAGTTAAGAAACTTACAAACATTTTTAGACATAAACAGTCCATAAGAATAGAATCTTGCAATTTTCTTGCCACAAAAATAAACATATTTACATTATCAGAAAACATCTAAAATGATAGGCTAATATAGGATGATTGTATTGTATATTTTATTGTCTTATTTGCAGAAAACGTTGCTCCTTACAAAAGGTTAAGAGGTGGGGTGGAGGTAGTGTCAAGCATTCCGAAAACAGCAAGTGGGAAGATACTGAGAAGAGTACTTCGAGACCAAGCCAACTAAATGTCTTACATGATACTATATTTGCCTTAATGCTTAGCACTCTGGTAACAATTTCAGTAGATGACATTTTAAAATATTTTTCCCAGAAAACAGGTTTTGACATTTCATACAAATTGTCTGGAGACAATTTGCATAAAATGTCAAAACCTGTTTTCTGGAAAAAATAAGAAAAATGTCATCAGTTTGTAGTCTGCTGAATTGGCCCACAGTGGTAAAGGTTAATTATACAGCCCAGCTGTTTATTGTCTGAGGTATCCTATGCACCCAGAATATTGGGGCACTTTAACTCCTATACCGAATTTTTCCTGAAAGTTGAACAAACAGTGTAGACTAGTGTTGTGTCGATGATTGATTATAATCGATGATCAGTGGAAAAAAAGGTTTGATTCTACTAATTGATTATGTTAAGAAATAATGGATTAATTAAAAACATTCATGCCTCGGCCTTTGTGAAGTTACAGTAATCTATTTTCAGCAGGGAATAAGCTAAAGGGCAACTGGGGAGAAATAATCTCCCTCAGTGTCAAACTTCTCCCTATTTTTAGCTGAGGGAGAAGTCAAAATATATAGACTGTACTGGAAAATATAAAATTCAGCCAAAATCTCCTCCCTATTGTTTCTAGAAAGAGAGAAAACTTGTCCCTAAATTTCAAGTCTAGCTTGAACCTGACTTTTGGTAACTATGGTGAAAGACATATGCTAGATGTTATAAACTAACAATTCAATCTGTTAGAAATGACAAGAAATAGTGCTCTGCAGCAAAACATACTGTCAGCTGTCAATGAAGCTTACTTACTGTAAAGATGGATGTTATGTTTTTTTGTATTCTTTGTTGTGATAGGAATATTTGAATTCAAATTATGCATGCAAATGATGTGGTATGCAATATTTGATCAGATCAGGACCCAGTTGTTCAAAGCTAACGATGTCGTTAGTTAACGATTCGTTAAAATTTACATCGAATGATACGCAAATATGCTGAAATTTTTTGCTGAAAAAATGTGAGTAGCAATGCAAAAGCTACTCACTTTCTTTCAGCAAAAAATATCAGAATATTGTATATTGAATCCGCTAAAACAGTTAACGAAATGACCCTTAACGAGCTCGTTAAGCTAATGATGCTTTGAACAACTGGGCCCAGATTGCTAAAAATACAATTATAACACTTTACAAGTCCAAGTAAGTTCTTGGTCTGACTGTCTTTCAATAACTTTCAATTATAATCGATAATCAATCGAAAAGAGTTCCCCGATTATTTTCGATGATCAGTCATGAAAATCCTATAATTGAACAACACTAGTGTAAACCCTGATCAGATGCTGCATTCTGCAGCAAAAGACTGCAGCATCTGTTCTGTATCTACACTGCAGAGTTACGTCCTCCCCATTAATTTGGGTGACTAGAGTGACACAGCTTATATTTTAGGGCATAAAAGTAGTGTTTTCAAGGAAATGAAAAACAAATCAGAGTGCAAAATGTGACTTGGAAAAAGATTGTCAGATGATTCTTATACATTTTGTAGGAATAATACTTGCTAGAAATTGAGCAGACCCAGCAGGCACACAACATCAAAATGACGTTGTATCAACGTCGATGTGACGTAATCACGTCGCATAGACGTTGATACGATGTAATTTTAATGTTGTGTGCCTACTGGGGACTTTATTCAGAATCAGAAGTGCCATTAACTCTTTACCTGCTACCCAGTGGGCACATGACGTTTATACAACGTCGGCTCAACGTTGAGGCAACATTGTATTAACGTCATGTGCCCAGTGGGTAGTGACGACTTTTGTTGTCTGCTAATAAGCTTTTCAAACAGTTTGGACCCAGGTCTGGATCCAAACTGTTTGACACTCTGACGGTATTCCTGAAATTTTTTTGAAAAAGTTAATTTAAAAAAAAATCCACAGAAGACAAAAAAGTACCGTATTCGACCTAATTACCTCACTGTGTGCTTAGGTTTTTTTAAAATTATTGTGAACACTCAGTTGTGGTGAAATATGTATCTACCTACTAAGGATACACTATAAAAAGATCAGAAAAGGACTAGTTTGATGATGATTATGCGATTTTTTTTCTGTTTTTCTTTATAAAGGCATATGTTTTGGGTACTCATTTGAATTGCATCGACAAGTCCATGCAATTCAAATGAGTACCCACAACATATGCCTATATAAAGAAGTAAAGAAAAAGTACACTGGCTGAAATCTGAGGACTACGGAATTTCTTGAATGTGCGCTTATAGGGTTATGTGCGGTAATTAGATCAAATACGGTATGCTAAATTACCCAGCATGCAAAGAGTTAAAAATATTAACAAGTGCCATGATGTAAACTGATCACTCAGGAAACAAATTAAATGCAAAACAAAGTAAACTAAACCAGGTTTAGATGGTTGTACCATACATACCTTAAGTATTTGGACAATGTAACAACTTACAATACTTGTACTAAAATTAATACAAGTCCATTTTACTCATTGTTGATTGTGTCTGAAAACTGCTGGTTGGTTAGCAAACAATGTAGACCCTGATCAGATTTTATGGTTCAGAAGCTGATCTGGGTCTACACTTTGCTAAGGTCCATTTGTCCAAATACTTAGGGTAAATTAGTTAATGTAGTTATGTGAACATGATTAACTAGCATTTTTTTTCACTCAGGTAATATTGATTGTGATTGATATAGAATGGCAGCATATTTGTATAGCCAAGTTTTGTGATAAAAATGACAAATTGGCTAAAAGTACTATAGTTATATCTCTGCTTAGTAGATTAGTTGGGCTGTGTCTCCAAAAAGGGACCTAAATGCCTATATGAATTTTTCTAAGGATCATATGACTGAAGAGCCTTAGATAAATAGAATATTCTGCCTGATAATTTTCCACAAAAGCATATATTGTGGGTACTCATTAGAAGTAACTCACTTAGGGGTATCTAATCAGTACCCACATTATACAGTTCCATGGAGAAATAAAAAAAAGTTTACATCACGAAAACATGCCTATATAATTTGTACCCCCTTAAAACAGGAGTATACATTATTTGTCTTATTTCTGCTCAAAAGCATAGATTGTGGGTACTTGTTAGAACTGCCTTGTTGAGGCAGTTCTAATGAGTACCCACAGTCTATGTTTTGAACAGAAATAAGAAAGGTATCAGAATTTTTATCTGAAAATTTTCATTTTTTTGGTGGAAAAATTTTCAGTATATTTGAATAGGCATGTTTTTGTAATGAGTACTTCTTGATTGAAAGTGTGCCTTACGTACCTACTCTGCTTTTGACATCTTTCAGAAAGTCTGTTTTTTTTTGGTTTTTTTTTTGTTTGTTTGTTTGTTTGTTTTTGCCTGGCACTTTATGCAGAAGTAAAATTGAAAACTTTTGTCATGATTTAATGTGAAACCTTGTTTTGTAACTATCTATGCACAATTTTTTTTATACTTTTCATTAGTTTTAAAAAATAGAATATTTTCATTTTTTCCCCTTAGCAAAACATATGGCTGCAAATTATGCAAAAATCATTAGGGTAGATAAATTCAAAGCAGATTTTCAACGTTCCACTTGTTCAAATAGTTTCGAAATTACAGAATTTCTTCATGAAGCAGCGACATTCAAAAATTAGCCAAGAATTTTAAAAAAAATGTCTTAGATAAAAATTGCAAAAATTCATTTTGCAATAGAAATTGCATAGGTCAGACCAATTTTCGGCCAGAAATTTAAATTTAGGGTAAGTATTTGAGAACAAAACACAGAAACAGAAAAGACAAATGATTTCTGATAAGATATAGTCAGTCACAAAAAAATGTTTTCATTTAAAATAAATGCCATGCAGAATGACTTTCCAAGTGATTTCGAAAGGACGGTAGTGGTCTAAAATGGTTTGTGCATTTGCAGAGTCTATTTAAGAACTTTGCTGTTAACTTGAAGGAATATGACTGAATCTGCTGGTAGAAAGTGAAGGTCTGGGCCCAGTTGTTCAAAGCTAAGGACATCGTTAGTTAACAATTCGTTAAAATTTACATCGAGTGATACGCAAATATGCTGAAATTTTTTGCTGAAAAAATGTGAGTAGCTTTTGCAGTGCAAAAGCTACTCACATTTTTTCAGCAAAAAATATCAGAATATTGTATATTGAATCTGCTAAAACAGTTAACGTAATGACCCTTAACAAGCTTGTTAAGCTAACGACGCTTTGAACAACTGGGCCCTAGATAAGGCTGTGGATGTGCAGTGTATGAATCTCTTCTCAAAGGTGGCTACTCATAAAGGAAAGAATTTGCTTCCTAAGGGACCAAATTCTTTTCTTTAACCCTTGTCCTGCTGAACCTGGATATACCCTGCCTTTGCAAACAGTGTAGGTCCAGATCAGTTGGCTTCTAAGAAGCCAACTGATCTGGATCTGCACTGTTTGCCATTCAGAATGTGAATTTGTATCAACAATCTGGATCAAGGAATCTGATTGGCTGAAAATTTGAAAAGTGTGTGGCATCTTAATTTATTCAGCAGGACAAGGGTTAAGAGTACCTACCCTAAGTTTGAGAAGAAAGGTAAATATTTCTGGACAGTGATCTCCCTTGGATGTGAACCAATTCACATTAAAGCTATAGAAGAATGAACGCAACAAAATATTTGTCTCATAGAGGTTTTCTGCTTTTTATATCCCTTCACACGATAGTGGCGGGGTATTATAGTTTCTAACATCCCTGCACGCGTTGTTCCTTATTTGTCTTTCCATTTCTAGCCGTGCTTTATCTGAGGTATTTGAGCACAGGAATTTCGTCGCACGCTATCGACGGGAAGCCAATCATGTTTGCGAAAGTTTTGCCCCCCTGGTAACTATGGACACTAGATCAGCTTACAATATTGGCCAAAACATTCATATACATAATAAATTATTTTATTTATTAAGACAGAAAATGATCTATGAGCATATTGCAGTTCTTTGACTTTCTTTTTACCTGATGAGTTTCTCTACAGGTTACACCATTCAAACACATTCATTTTACTTCTTGTTTCCATCGTGTATTTGTTGAAGTTCGAAAATGAAAGTAAGCCGGTTAACATTCTTATTTGCTGTTTTATATCTGTCCTTATTCAAGTCAATTTCCGCACTCTAATTTCATACGTTTTGCAATTCTTTCATGAACACAGGATTTAAGTTTTTATATTAATACATCGTTTATTTATATTTTACACCGTCAGCAGATTCGCATAAGTTATCCGCCATTTTGAATATTCGTCATCGAACCTTGTAACTACATAACCACGTGACTGCTTAAGAGGTATTGTCAACTACCAAAGGGAAAGTCAGGTAATAAAAATAATGAAAATCAATAAATCAATAAAAAAATTCATTTATGCAAAACTCGCTCAATGAGGGGTGTTAGAAAAGAAATAAATTATTCCAAATCGTGCTCAAATGCCCCAGATAAAGCACAGTTGAGTTTGGGTTGTATCCATTTGAGCACTTGCTCGCTGCGCTCGCTCGTGCTCAAATGGGTACAACCCAAACTCAACTGTGCTTTATCTTAGGCATTTGAGCACAGTTTGAAATACAGTCAAACCTGTGTTAGTGGTCACCTCTATTAAGCAGCCAATCTGTATTAAGCAGCCAGAGGAAAGTTGCCCGAAAATTCATATACTTATATATTTGAACTGTATTAAGCAGCCACATGCCTTCAGCAGCCACATTTTAAGCTTCCCATGGGTGGCTGCTTAAGACAGGTTTGACTGTAATTTATTTCTTAATTCACGTTGGACGTCCATGTGGCCGGCTGTCCGTCAGTCCTTCTGTCTGTATTTCGTTTCTGGATGATTACTTGAGTAAACTTTAATGGATTTTCACCAAACTTGGTATGTGGATTGACATTGTGGAAATCTGGTTTGGGATTGCTAATGGGCGAATTTTCATCAATTTTGACGGAGTTATCTGCCCAAGACATGCCTGTGTTTTCCTTTCTGTTTGATAACTTGAGTAAATGCCAAGGAATTTTAACCAAACTTGGTACATGCATTGATATTAAGGAGATCTGGTGTAGGATTGCTAATGGGCAAATTTTGTCAGTGTTTGACAGAGTTATCTGCCCACAACATGATAATGGTGGGGTATTAGAGTTTAACATTTTTATTTTTAAAAGGTTTTGTGGTTTTAAGGGACAAAGTTGTTTTTTTTTTCTTTCAGGTTGTTTGGCTTGAAATATTTATAATCATTTTCAAGCATTGGCATTATGCAGATTTAGTAGATGACAAATGAGTTACATTTTGTTACTATTTTCCAGAAAAAAAAAGGGTTGGCTTTTCTTCTTTTTTCTTTAAGGTTTTCTCAAAGAAGTATTCCATCTATAGATCAAACCCTCTACTTTAGGAAAAAAATGAGAACAGTATTTTCAAGTATCTGTAAATATTTTTAAATAAAATAGATAAACTAACACAGCTCTAAATAACTATTCAGGGCCCAATTGTTCAAAGCTAACGACGTCGTTAGTTAACGATTCGTTAAAATTTAGATCGAGTGATACGCAAATATGTCGAAATATTTTGCTGAAAAAATGTGAGTAGCTTTTGCACTGCAAAAGCTACTCACATTTTTTCAGCAAAAAATATCAGAATATTGTATATTGAATCTGTTAAAACAGTTAACGAAATGACCCTTAACGACCTCGTTAAGCTAACGACGCTTTGAACAACTAGGCCCAGATAAATATGTTCCAAATTTCCCCATGAAAATATGTTCATTTACTTATTAGAATAACCTCACCTAGGCAGTTCTAATGGGTACGCACAAAATATATTTTTGTGAAGAAATAAGATTCATACATATTCTTTTTGGTTGGAAAACAGGTGCCTTATCTAGGGCTATGAATTATTCTATGCAGTATTATATTTGTTTTCATATGTTAAACATATTAAGCAGTCAGATATTGTGGGTATATATATTTTTTGTGTATTCATTTTTTGTAATTGTTGCTTAGATTAAGGTAAATGTGCTAAAATTTTAACTTTATTCCATACTTATTTTTTACCTAAATGTTGCTTTTTCTGTAGTTGTATCCTAAAATTACTTTGTAGAATGGCAAACAGTGTACATCCTGATCAGATAGCTACTTCAGGAGAAGTCTGATATGGGTCTACATTGTTTGCATATGCCATTTAGTCAAACACTTTGATGTACAAAATTTTCAGACATCGAGAGTATTTCCCAGAGATACCACACCTAGTCATAGCATGCATGCAAACAGGGTGTTTGAGGGGTGTTCAGAAATAAAGCAGTAAGCTAGCTTAGCTACTGAGTTATGAAAAAGTGTCCACATCACGAAAACATACCTATATAATTTTGACCCCCTTAAACCCCATTTTTATATAGTAAAACTGGGGTTTACAGGGGTATATATTATTTTCTTATTTCTGCTCAAAAACATAGATTGTGGGTACTCGTTAGAACTGCCTCTCCAAGGCAGTTCTAACGAGTACCCACAATCTATGTTTGAGCAAAACATATGAAAAATATCAAGAGTTTTTTTTATCTGAAAATGTTCAGTTTTTGAGGTGAAATTTTCTATGTATTTTAATAGGCGTGTTTTCGTAATGATCTAAAACATATGTTGCTAAGACCCATCACAGTGTTTGTCTTTGGGCAGCATGGTCTTTTTGTTACATGGATCAGGCAAGAACCAAAAGTATGAAGTCAGGACACAATCAACAAGAACAATGCACCACAATATGTTCCAGCCTGATATTGCTCTAATAAACTGAACAAAAAATGTATCCTGT
Source organism: Anodontia alba (assembly GCA_964016985.1). Classification (NCBI taxonomy): domain Eukaryota; kingdom Metazoa; phylum Mollusca; class Bivalvia; order Lucinida; family Lucinidae; genus Anodontia; species Anodontia alba. The sequence continues at coordinate 26,247,279 of OZ024834.1, forward strand.
ACCATATATAATGCCATTAAACTAACAGGACCTTTAAATAGAGAAAATTACATTATTGTATTGATCATTGATTATAACCCATCATTGATTATAACCCATTGTAGACAGGAGACCCCTAAAAGAGTAATTGGCAAAGAGTGCAGACCCTGATCAGATGCTGCAGAATGCAGATCCAGATCAGATGCCACAGAATGCAGAGTCTTATCAGGGTCTCCATTGTTTGCAAATAGTTCAGCCATTTTTGTCTAGGAATATGTAAATCTCATAGCCAGACATACCTAAACTTGAAATTGGACTCTTTCAATATATAGTGTGGGGGAGTTCATTCAGTCTATAGAGGGTTAAATCATAAAAAAGCAATTCAGTTGATATATGTTAACGCAACCCTTACTTGACCCTTACTTACAAAACCCTTACTTAACCACATTGCTGCCATGTTTGTTCTTGGTACCCCTGGCTGAAATAGAAGATGTAAAATTTTCAAAATCTGTTCAGAGAACGACCAGAGTTCAGTGTTCTAGGGTCATGTTCTTGCTGTTTGTGCAATGATCTTAGACGAGTTACCAAGAACAAGAGTTACCAAGAACATAGTGTCCAAGGACACACATTATTTCTGTATTACCTGTTCATAACATAGTTATACAGTTGTGTTTTTATGCCCCTCCATTCAAAGAATGGTGGAAAGAGCATATAGTGTTACCCCTGTCTGTCTGTCTGCATCAGGCATTAGCAATTTGCATTTAAAATTTTCAGACAGGAGCATCTGTGTCCTTTGGACACATTTCTAGTTTTCTAATATTTCTCAGTAGTTCATGGTCTCATTGCTTCAGTGTTAAATGCGTTTAGAGTTGTGATAGTTATTTGTGAATTAATTTGTCACCACTCAGAAAGAAGCAGATTATGTGGTAATTATGTTTTACAAATATAGCAACTTGTGTAATTGGAACCCTTTTTGTTCCAAAATCTTTTGTAGTAATCCAGTAGATGGGGATTCACTTGTTAAGTTCTGTAGACTAACTTAGACAAAATGTAGACAAACTGATTTTGTTTCTTTTTTCATTTTAATTCCAATTTTTGTTAATGTAATAGTCTCTTACTGATTCATTGGTTCTGTCAAATATGAATATAGATATCACAGTGTGAGATCAGAGCAAATCATAATACTCTTATTAAATAGTACAATTTGTTTCAGTCTGCTTTTCTCAAAGAATCTCATTTTCTCAAAAAGATTGTATTGAAAGTAAACTCATATTACAGAATCTCACATTTTCTTGAAAAGGGGAAACAGAAAGAATACATTGTGTGGCCCTTAGTAACCTGATGATAAAATAAGCAAACAAATATTTGATATTTGTCTGGTCACAATATCCCCAGAAAATAGAATTTGCCATTATCATTTCATGGAAACTAGTTACTACTCCTAAGGAAATAATTTCCATGAAATGTGAAACCTTTACTGCATGGTAAAGCTTATAATTGCAGATTTAAAGTTAAAAGAACCACACACTTCCGAAAAAAAAAAGATCAAAAAGTGCAGAAAGTAAAGCTTATGAAAAAGAATCTCATATTTTCTTAGTAAACCCCTATGGAGAGAAACACTAATTCACAAAACTCCCGTTTAAAAGAATCTCCTACAACACATATGAAGAACGTGATTGATACAGATAGAACTTTGCTTAAGCCGGTGCTAGGGGCATACACAATATTCCAAACTGCACTGCTCATAGCTACAGATAAGAGGGGGTATCCACATAATATTTTTCTTATTTCTTGACGAAACCATATGTTGTGGGTACTCATTAGAAGCGCCTCGGCGAGGCGCTTCTAATGAGTACCCACAACATATGTTTTTCATCAAGATATAAGAAAGATATCAGCATTTTTCGGATGAAAAAAGCACCTTATCTGTTGCTATGAGTCTGCTGTATATGAAGAGACTTAATAAAGCGGAGTCTCTGATTTTTATTCTTTTTTTGTGTCCTTTTTTAGCTCACGTGAGCTATGCTCAGGATGAGCTTTTGTGATCACTTTTCGTCCGTCGTCCATCCATCCGTCCATCAATCCATTAACATTTTCAAACGACTTCTCCTCTGAAGCCCCTGAGCCAGTTTTGCTCAAATTTCATATGGAGCCTCCTTAGGTTGGGGAACGAAAAATTGCTAAAATGGTCGTGGTCCACTGACCAAGATGGCCGCCATGCCCATATATGGTAAAAACCTTTAAAAATCTTCTTCTCCAGAACCGAGGATGCCTATATATGGTAAAAACCTTTAAAAATCTTCTTCTCCAGAACCGAGGATGCCTTGGGGCTGACTTTGCATAAGTCATCGGGGATGGGACGTCTACCCAAATTGCTAAAATAAAGGTTGTATATTGACATTTGACCTTTTTACGGCAAGGTCGAGTTTGCTTCCTTATGCATTTGTATAGGAAAAACCTTTAAAAATCTTGTTCTCCAAAACAAAGGATGCCTTATGGCTGAACCTTTACATATATCATCGGAAACAGGAGGTCTACCAAAGTTGCTAAAATAATGGTCCTACATTGACATTTGATCTTTTTACGGTAAGGTCAGTTTTGCTTCCTTATGCATTTGTATGGGAAAAATGTTCAGAATTTCAAACCACTTCTCCTCTGGAGCCTCTGCTCAAATTTCATATGGAGCCTCCTAAGGTTGGGGGAATGAAAGATTGCTAAAATGGTCGCAGTTTGTTGACCAAGATGGCCACCATGCCCATATATGATAAAAACCTTTAAAAATCTTCTTCTCAGGAACCGAGGATGCCTTGGGGCTGAATCTTTGCATAAGTCATCGGGGACGGGAGGTCTACTAAAATGTTGTATATTGACATTTGACCTTTTTACGGCAAGGTCAAGTTTGCTTCCCTATGCATTTGTATGGGAAAAACCTTTAAAGAGCTTATTCTCCAAAACCGAGGATGTCTTGTGGCTGAATCTTTACATATATCATCGGAAACAGGAGGTCTACCAAAGTTGCTAAAATAATGGTCGTACATTGACATTTGACCTTTTTACAGTGAGGTCAATTTTGCTTCCTTATGCATTTGTATGGGAAAAATATTCAGAATTTCAAACGACTTCTCCTCTGGAGCCTCTGGGCCAATTTTGCTCAAATTTCATATGGAGCCTGCTTAAGTTGGGGGAATGAAAGATTGCTAAAATGGTCGAGGTTCATTGATCAAGATGGCCGCCATGCCCATATATGGTAAAAACCTTTAAAAATCTTCTCCTCCAGTACCGAGGATGCCTTGGGGCTGAATCTTTGCTTAAATTATCGGGGACAGGGGGTCTACCAAAGTTGATAAAATAATGGTTGTTCATTGACATTTGACCTTTTTATGGCAAGGTCAAGTTTGCTTCCCTATGCATTTGTATGGGAATAAACATTTAAAAATCTTATTCTCCAAAACCGAGGATGCCTTATGGCTGAATCTTTGCATATATCGTTGGGAATGGGTGGTCTACCAAAGTTGCTAAAATAATTGTCATACATTGACATTTGACTTTTTTACGGCAAGGTCAAGTTTGCTTCTGTATGTATTTGTATGGGCCCCATACAGTTGTATGGAAAAAATGTTGATAATTTTAAATGATTTTTCCTTTGAAGCCTCTTGGCCAGTGTTGCTCAAATTTCATGCGGAGCCTTCCTAGGCAGGAGAATGAAAGATTGCTAAAATGGGCATGGTCCATTGATCAAAGTAGCTGCCATGCCCATGTATGGTAAAAACCTTTAAAAATCTTCTTCTCCAGAACCAAATAAGCCCTGGGCCCTAATCTTTGCACAAATTATGGGGGACAGGAGATCTACCAAAATTGCTAAAATGATGGTTCTGTGTTGAAATTTGCTTCCCCATGCATTTGTATGGGCCATATACATTTATATTGAAAGTATCGAAGTGACTTGTAGATCAACAGTATAGTTAAAATTGTTCTGATTGGAAATCTAAGATGGCCATCATCTTGTTTATATTTATTATATTTCCCAGCCACTGTGCTGGTTACATGTATAAAATCATAATTCTTCAGAAACCACTTAGCCAATTTCCACCAAATTTCGCATTGATCCTACTGTTGAAATGTGATTGATAGTTTATTCAAATGATTATGCTCCATTGACTGTCAGGCCCATATATTCTTCTTCAAAACTAAGAACTGCTCAAATGATGATCTTTTCATTAGTTGCGATGATAGGATTGGAAAAATGTTGCATAACATCTACATGTCTGCAGTGGTTATGTCACTCAGGTGAGCGAGCCATGGCCCATGGGCCTCTTGTTTTCATATGCAACTCTTCAGATTTTCATTTGCTATTTTAATTTTTCTTTCTGCCTGCAAATAAGGCTAGGTGCATGCAGTCTGCATTTATTTCTATTTATAGTACAACCATTAAAGTTTATTTTGAGACTATCTTTTCAGAATCTCCCACTTTCTTCGTGTAAAACTGATTTTTAACCTTGCCATGCCAAAATGTACCTTCAGGGCCTGTAGACTGTTAAGTCCTTGATCAGACTGTACATCTGCACAGTCTACATCTATGTCTGCATCATATTCAGTCACACTTGACTTTTACATAACTATTACCGGTACTAATCAGGGACTTTGCTGTTCACTTACAAAATACAGTAAAAATCCTCTATTACGACCACTTGAAATCAAGACCACCACTATTAAAACCAGTTTTTGTCTGTCCCATATATTTTCCAAGATTTCTGACAAAATTTGCAAACAGTGTAGACCCAGATCAGACTGTTCCATTAGGAACAGTCTGATCAGGGTCTATACTGTTTGCCATTCCACTAAGTATTTTAAGAAACAACTGCATAAAAGAAAACAAAATTGGCCAAAAAAGTATGAAATAAAGCATTCGAAATGTTAGAACATTTACTTTATTCTATATTCAATATTAAGACCACCCAACAAATAAATCCTCTTTTAAATAGTCCCACAAGTGGTCTTAATTGTAGAAGTTTACTGTAATTGGAGGCTGTAGTCATTTTAAATGCAGAGGAAAGGCCCTTATTAAGTTATTAGGCTTCCCAGTTGTTCTGGGTCTTCACTGGTTACATTTAGCCAGTAAAAGTATAATGAAGTATTGATTGATTGTTTCCTGTTCGTTTTGTTGGTCCATAGCTATATTCATATAAGAGGGTTCTCTGCATAAAATTGATTTCTTATTCCTCTGGGAAAATGTGCGTACTCATTATTAGCACCTTAGCCATTCAGTTCTAATGAGTATTCACAACATATGCTTTCCTGGAGAAATATGAAAAAAATTCAATATTTTTGTTTTGGTCAAAATTGACTTATCTGGAAATATGTTCAGTTACAATAGTATGGCAAATAATGTTTCTGTTTTGAAAACAAATATGTATACTGAAACAGTGACAGATGTGCCATAGAGCTGAAATATTGTTTAAAAATTGTTTAGTGTGGACTCTTCTACCTCAACTCTTTGGACGGGTCTTTTTCCAATAGCAGGGTGTCTGCTTAGTTTTTATTACTACTTTGTTGTATAGAAGTTCCTGTATTGAATGCAAACAGTGTAGACCCTGATCAGAAGCAGCATTCTATGGCATCTGATATGGGTTTGCACTGTTTGCCAATTACCATTTTGGGGGTCATTTTGAGGGCCAGTCTGTTCAGTGATTTCTCTTTGTTTATGCATTTTACTGTGAAATTGATTTTTGTATAATGGGAATAAGATTTAGCAAATGGGCAGGCTGATCTTAGACTGTTGCTTACACTCATAAACCTCCTTTTGCAATATTGTGCATAATATATATTGTGTGATTCCACAGCCAAGATTGAAGCCAGATTGCACAGCCTGACTTGGATCATTAATTGGTAGTAAACAGAAAATCTCTGTTTTCCCATAGCTGGCCTCAGTTTGATATTTACAAATGAGAGTGACAAAGTGTACTTTTTGACATGTATGCCCAATGCCAACTCAGATCAGCCAGCACAACTACATGGATTGATCTGAGTCTTCACAAGGTGCATCTGTCCAAAAGTACAACATCGCGGAAACATACCTATATAATTTTGACCCCCTTAAACCCCACTTTATATAATAAAACTGGGGTTTACAGGAGTATACATTACTTTTATTATTTATGCTCAAAAACATAGATTGTGGGTACTCATTAAAACTGCCTCACTGAGGCAGTTCTAACAAGTACCAACAATATATGTTTTGAGCAGGAATAAGAAAAATATCAGAGTTTTTATCTGAAAATTTCAGTTTTTTGGTGGTGAAATTTTCAATATATTTGGATAGGTGTGTTTTGGTAATGTTTTCATATTTTGCTGCTCAAATAAAGATTGCAATTTTTTTTATTCATTTATCAGCTCTTTTATATATATGCATATACTTGTAACTAATTTTACATGCTGTTGATCAGAATATAAATGGATCTGCTAATACAGAGTTCTTGTTAAAATTGTTTGTTCTAGTATCATAAAAAATAACTATCATGCAAAAAAGAGCACTGGCATGTATACAGAGAGTAACATGTGCAACTTCAAAGCCTCACCAGGACCTTCTATATGGTACACTTTACTAGTGAAAAGGTGGGATTTTGCTCCAATGACCATGGTGCCCAGGCTGGTCTGGGCCCAGTTGTTCAAAACTAAGGAGGTCTTTAGTTAATGTATTGTTAAAACTTTACCGGCATAATGGCTCAGTTGGTAGAGTCCGCTTTGTGACCGGGAGGTTGCGGGTTCAATCCCCAGCTGAGTCATACCAAAGACTTTAAAAATGGTACTAGCTGCTCTTTCACTTGGCGCTTAGCGTTAAGAAAGTGGAGTTAGAACTGGTCAGCTCAGTGTCAGTATAATGTGACTGAGTGGGATATCATGTCAAGTGTCCGGGGCCATGATATTTCAGTGAGGCAGCACTTTAAAAGTGAGCATTGAGCTCCCTGCCACATCCAGACACCGTCACTTTGCAAAAGCTACTCACATTTTTTCAGCAGAAATACATGTGAATTAGATATTGTACTTACTAGAACAGTTAACATTTTGACCACTAATGAGCTCGTTAAACTAACGATGCCTTGAACAACTGGGCCCTGGGCTTTACTGTTTGCACATGCATTTAAGGTGACTGGAGGTGACTGGATTCACTTGGTGGATTTTAACAAGGAAGGCAGCTTTTGTTACATTCTGTATGCTTTCTTATACTAATCCACTCATGAAGAGGGGCTACTCTAAAGAAATGAATTTTCTTCTGCAGAGAGCAAATTCTTTCTTTTTAAAGTATGATTCTTTTAATCCTGGTCCTGCTGGTCCCGAATATGCCCTCATTTACAAACAGTGTAGATCCAGATCAATTGGCTTCTTTAGAATCCAACTGATCTGGATCTGCACTGTATGTCATTCAGTATGTTAATTTGTTTCAACAACCTGGATCAAGCTATCTGATTGGCTGACAATTAGAAGTGGGCATGGCATCTTAATCTATTCAGCATGACAAGGGTTCAGAGGGGATGCAACACAATTTTGGCTATGTTGCCTTGCTGAAAATATGTTAGTTCCCATCAAGCCCCTTTCTGTATGTTACAACACTTTTAATTATTTTTTGGTTGTTTTGTTTTTAACCCTTGTCCTGCCAAACCCAGATAGACCCTGCTTTTGCAAACAGTGTAGATCCAGATCAATTGGCTTCTGAAGAAGCCAACTGATCTGGATCTGCACTGTTTGTCATTAAGTATATGAATTTATGTCAACAATCTGGATCAAATAATCTGATTGGCTGACAATTAGAAGTGGGCGTCGCATTTTAATTTATTCAGAATGACAAGGGTTAAAGATATTTGATAGCATTTTATCACAGTTTTTAGGATTGTAATGTAAACAGCTATTCATACAAGTGTGATGTTGTTTTGATTGCATAATATCTTCACTCAGTTGTTTTTTGTTTTGTTTTGTTTTGTTTTTTTTTTACAATTTTCTATTTGCAATCTGGTCTACCTTGGATCAGTCATCTATGCAGCTAGTCTGAATGCTACTAACATGAATTCTTGTACCCAATGTATTTAATTTGTACTATTCAGAAGGAGCAGGGAAATACAAAATGTTTGTTTAATATGAGTTATTGCCATTTTTTCTTCTCCCATTTTATCTACTCCCATTTTGCCTACATTCATTTTGACTACTCCCATTGTACCTGTATCCATTATTCCCATTTTGCCTACCCTCAAGTTTTAAATAGATATGAATATGAACATTAAATATTATCTGTATTGGTCTGTTACTCTCAGCTGTCAATCAGGCTGGAATAATAATTTCTTTGTGACTTGTCATTATTATAGCCGTTTCATTACATAAATGGTCCTCATGGTTGACGCGTCCTTAAACCTAACCTCATCACCATCATCAATAATATTATCATCATCATTATCATCATCATCATTTCTTTTTTTGTTTAAATCCTCCGTACAGGATAGCTGTATATCAGCTATTGTCTACAATTATGACAAACTGTACTGAAACTGGTTTTTATTCTTAAAAGAAGAAATAGTTTATGAATCGTGTAGCTTTTTAAAATAAAAATTAGATTTATAAATAATAATTTTAAATTGATTTTCATTGTATTACTTAGGTTAAAAAATAAAGTAGGCAAAATTAGAAAAATGAACATTTTTAACTCTTTGACTGCCACAGGCAGACAGCGAAGATCCAGATGAGATGGCTCCTAATGAGCAGTCTCATCAGGATCTACGCTGTTTGACATTCAGTCTTTCAACTTTACATATGAGTATAGTTTATTGCATAGTTTTAAGTTTCGAGCCATCAGGTGAGAAATTTAAAACATGCAATAACCGATTTGTCGCAATAACCGTTTAGGACCATATCTCACAGATGCCATAATGAGACTGACCACAGTCTACACCGAACAAGTATTTAATCAAAGATATCACGTTTCACTTAATGGCTTATTAAAGCAGACCATGAATGTTGTCTGAAATTTGGCGCCGAAAGAGTTAAAATAGGAAAATAAAAGTAAGCGAAAAAAATGTGTCCTGAAGAGACAGATAGAACTGGTACAGTGGCTAAACTGGTAGAGCGTCCACTCTGTGATGGGGGTGTGTGGGGGGTGGTGGGTGGGGAGGGGTGAGGTTATAGGTTCGAGTCCAACAGAGTCATACCAAAGACTTTAAGAATGTTACTTGCTGCTCTTTCGCTTGGCGCTCCGCATTAAGAAATTAGAGCTAGAACTGGTCATCTGGATGTTAGTATAATGTGACAGGGTGGAATATCATATCATGTGTCAGGGGTATGCTATTTCTGTGCGGCAATGCTCTTAAAGTGAGGATTGAGCTCCCTGCCAAATCCAGACGCCATTGTGATACTACTGAAAAATGTTGAAAACGACGTAGAACCCGAATAAAACAAATAAGCAAAGACAATTTGCATGAAACGTCAAAGTCTGGTTTCTTGGATAAATAAGAAAAGAAAAATATTTCAAATGGTCCTTTGCTGAAATTTTAACCTAGCATGCTAAGCAGTAATCCTGTTACAGATGTAGTAGCCATGTGGTGTGGTGTAGAAGATGTCGTGTTGAAGGCTTTTTAAGGAAGAAGTCTGAGATTGGTTTTATGTATAAAGTACAGTGAACCCACGTTACGACAGTAATTGTTTCCAAAGATGTTGTCATAAAAATGACATAGTACTGTAAATAATCTTTATTAAGCAGTACGATATGTACCAAAGGCCTTGATTTATTCTTATTTTCTGAGAACGTATGTTTTGGATATTTGTTAGAATCGCCTCACTAAGTGTTAAGTACAGTATTCATGCATAATTTCTGATTAAATTTCACCTCTTGAGCAATGAAATTGTCATTATAACGTTCGAATTTTGTCGTATAAAGAGGGTTGACTGCAATAGAGTAACTAGAATATTCAAAGAATCTGACTGTATCCCTGCTACATTGCTGTTCAGGCCGTCTCTACACCAAGTTATCTCAATCTGTATACAGTTTGAAAAGTCTAAATTAATTGTAAGAAAATGTAAATGAAGTTACATGGAGACGAGGAAAAATGAACCGTCGCACGACAAAACCTATAATAAGATGTGCGACCAGCGAAGACACAGATCAGCCTGCGCATCGACATTAATGCGACGTTGTATAGAAGTCATGACGTTATATCGACGTTGACGCGACGTGTATAACGTCATATGCCCGCTGGGATCCCGTTATTATTCTTTCCTCATCATGCCAATGACCAACGAGCAGCACATCTGCCTCAACAGCTTAATACATGTACAAAATAACACTGTATTTTGCGATGTTCTCACGTGTATGGTCTCCCAGGAGTGCCTATTCAGTTCCTTGCCAGTTTTTGACAATGTTCCAAGGTTTTCTGCTCGCCATGAAACGGTCAAATTATCGGTAAATAATGTGGCACTTTCCAGTTTCCATAAATACTTTACAACTAACCAGTGAACCATAGGTCACTCACCTGAAATATTTACAAACACTGGGTTGAAAAAGCGTAGCAGCGATAAAAGCCTCATTGAATGAATCACTCACAGCATAGCCTAATATCACAGAAACTTGAGGTCAGCAGAGCGTATATGGACAAAAACTAAAAATTTAGCCTCTGAATTTTGCATTTTACTCTTTTTGAACAACATTAGCAGTCAGACTGAATTTCTCCCCGTAAAACGCGTTTAAAATATATTTGCCGGAAAGGTATCTATAGAGTTACAGAGAGTAGTCCTACATCACGCAAATGAGACGGGAGAGACCAAATTTACCCTAAATATTCGGACCCTTAAAAACCTTATCATATTTGTCCTAAAATTTTAACAAATCTATTTCACTAACTGCTGATGTGTATATAAACTGCTGAATGAGTGGCAAACACTGTTTGCTCAGGTTTGTCTATCCGAACATTTAGGGCCAAGGTAGTATGCAAGCTATTATCTACATTCCGAAAAGGCCAAAAATATTTTCGAACTATTCAGGGATACTGCGTATTTAGGAATACTAGGATACGGAACATCTCATCTTTGGAAAGCCTCATTTAGTGATACGTTTTACATTAATAGGATATCCATCGAAACAGTATTCCATCGAAAACAGACCATTTATCAAAACGGATCGCACTTTAACTTGAGGCAAACGCAATGTTGATCTTCGAACGTTGTAAAAATATACGCGCATCCTCAAAAATGCAAATTAAGTGAAATATGACGGTATGTTTTTAATCAGATTGTATGTATCATGCAAAACTGCTGTGCCAAGGAATAACTGGATGGTTTTGAAGTGTCGTGAATAATAATTTCCGTGACTTTCCGTGATTTATACGAGTTCAGGTTTGTGCATAAAGATCATAAAAAAATGTCTATTTATTACGCAAAGGTCTTTGTTGACATTTGTGTATACGCTTCAGTTAAGTAACACTTTCATTAACGCTAAGCAGTCAGCACACATTTTGAATATTTTTTTCTTATTTTTTCACAGAAACATTGGGATTTGACATTTTCAAATCAATGTCAAATCCTCTTTTTTCTGGAGAAAATAAGAAAAAAGTATCATTTTGTTGTCGTTTGAATTTGCTTAAGTGTTAAATGGGGTACAGTGTATTAACGTATGAAAATTTTGGGCAATAATTGCCCAAAATTTTCATACTTTAATACACTCATTGTAAAAAGGATTATTAATTTGCTGGACACTGATTGCTTTTTTAAACATTGCAATGCCTTGAATTGAAATCTTCTGTACTTTGCAAAATATACTGATACGAAACAGAAAAGCACAGGTTGAACAAATGAAATGCAATATTTTTCAAAACTACACACGAGACAAAACATCATTCATGTTCGATAACTGCTGCGTGATATTCGTTGCGCCAGCTTGAGAATGCAGGTGCGATATAAGCGTCCGTTTTCTTTCTTCCGTTCGTCATTCGCCGTTCAACATGTGTGACTACCCTAGCGTTCACGCCAGTTACCCCTACTCTCATACTTTATAACTTAACAAGGTTTTACGGACCAGTGGGGTCATGTCTAGCGCGGTCAGTTTACTTAACCACACTTCTACTGGGCAGGCTTAGTCCCCTATGCGGTTAATCAGTTTTGTACATATTCTTTCGCCAGAAACTGACAACTGCCCTTGAATCAGCGGAAAGGAGCGAATGACCGTAGAAAATGTTTCCTGATCAATCTCCACGAGAGAATGTTGCCGACTTGGCGGGCTCGAACCCGCAACGTCCTGATCAACAGTCGAACGCACATCCAACTGAGCCACCGAGATGGCACCATTTTATGACCATGACGTAAGGGGAGGAAAGTCTCTCCGTTTAGAATATGTCCCTTTTGAGAAGGGAGCGGAACTGTTTTGGAAGAATTTTCTCCTTTGAAAATGTACCAATTCTCCTTAAAGTCAAAACTTTCAACCTTCTATATTACCTCAGTCGAAAATTGGAGCTGGAACATGAGAAATGCATTACGAAAACATGCCTAATTCAAATATACTGAACATTTTACCACAAAAAATGAAAATTTGCAGATAAAAAATTCTGATATTTTTCATATTTCTGCTCAAAACATAGATTGTGGGTACCCGTTAGAACCGCCTCGATGAGGCGTTTCTAACGAGTACCCACAATGTATGTTTTAGAGCAGAAATAAGAAAAAATATGTATACCCCTGTAAACCCCAGTTTTATTATATAAAAGTGAGGTCCAAATTATATAGCCATGTTTTCTTGATGGGAATACGTGGGGCACGTGGACAGTATGAACGCAGCCTGATATGGGTCTACTGAGGACTTGTTAACGTGCAATTTTGGTGATAATGTTTCTTATTTCTCCACGAAAACATATGTTGTGGGTACTCTTTAGAAGCACATCGGTTTTTATGGAGAAATAAGAAAAATATCCCAGAATTATCATCAAATACTTGTCCTTAAAACCTGATAACGAGTCCCCTGGGTCTAAACTGTCCGACGACTGCTTTCAGGTTAAACGCGTGCATATGCTATTCCACCGAATCTATGAACAGACCTGAGGAACAGACTTTTATAATTTGACAGTTTAGTATACGCCCAAAAATAGACATTTTTTTTTTATCCATGAAAGGTTTAATAAATTAATATATGGTATTAATACCATAATAAAATGTGGCACTTACAGCCTGTAAAATTTCAGTTAGTCTCTCGTTTTTGAACTGGATCAAAATGAAATGATTTTTTTTTTTTTATTTTATCTCTGAATTAATGGGGTTTAAACCCATGACCTTCCACTTGCAAGACCAGCGCACTAACCACAAGCCACCATGCTGAACCCTGGTCCTGCTGAACACGAATATGCCCTGCCTTTGCAAACAGTGTTAGATCCAGATCAGTTGGCTTCTGAAGAAGCATTGATCTGGATCTGCACTGTCTGTCATTCAGTATTTGAATTTATATCAACAACCTGTATTAGGTAATCAGACTGGCTGAAAATTAGAAGTGGGTGTGGCATCTTAATTTATTCAGCATAGCAAGGGTTAAAGTTACCAGGCTATAAATGTGTTATGTGTCTACTTTTAGATGTCTGCGTTTAGTTAACTCCGACAACAGACATGGCTTCAACACTGCAAAGAACAGTGATAGGTATCCAGCATACGTGTAAGTTCGACTCTGTGACGGAAGTAAGATTTTATAAACGATTAAAAACCTTAAGACAAAGTTCAAATATTTCAAGACAGCTTACAAACTCGGCATTCTGTGGAAACCGATGCAGACAATATATACCTCGTGTGAACAAGTTCCGAGGGAATACATTCCTGTATAAAAGGTGCTACTCCTCAGAAAGCCTACTGTGGAAGGAGGACGGACAGACTCTTGTGAGAAGTCCATACAGTGATGTCGATGTTCCTGAAGTGTCCTTTGCAGAATATATATTCTCCAAGCTTGACAAACACAAGAACTTGGACCATGTGGTAAGTCACGCAATGTGACCCAGCTAGCATTCTTTATAAATCTATAGCGGGCCATTATCGGCCCGACAGCTACCCTGACGGGCCGATAACGGCCCGCTATAGATTTATAAAGAATGCTTACTGGGGAAACAGCGTGTTCAGAACATAGGCGAACGGTAAAAAGTCACATCAGCCAGGGAAGCAGCACAATCTAACAAGGAGCTTTGCTAACATGTACATATTCTAAAGCACCCAAAGATTTTGTGAGCGGAAAATGAATGCTCTGACGAGACTGGGTGGTGGATGTACAGGTTGATCTGGACCAGCATTCTCCACGTATCCCTTGGAGGCAAGCTCTATTTTGGGGTCATGATAAGTCCAAATAAATGCATAGCCCCAGGTAAGAGCGGATATCTTCAAAATATTTTTTCTTAGTTCTCCACGAAAAGATACATTGGTATGTGTGTGTTGGGGGGCGGGTACCCATTAGAAGCCCCTCGGTGAGCATACAAGATGTGATTAATTAAAATATATGTTGGATGTTATGCAAACATAGGGAGAACACAACACATGATAGTTGGTTAGAAAACTTCTGGAGACCCTACATGTAGCCTAGCACCACCATTTCCATGTGTCTACTTAGTTTGCGAAAGCTCCTGAGACAAATGTAAGACCACCATTTCCATACGTTTACTTTGCATGCGAAAACATTGTTATTGTTTGCGTGTTTCAAACGTGGGGTTGGGAGGCCTGGGACGCACTAATGCGCATGCACACGTCTATTTGATAAACTGGTCACAAACTAAGGAAATGTCGAGATCTAAATTTAAATTCTATAAACGTCAATGGTTTTATTGTCCTGGGCCCATTTGTTCAAAACTTAACAAGTTCTTAGCTTACGTGATGTAATTTCTATCTTGAAATATGAAAACTACATTGATATTTTTGCTGAACAAATGTGAGTAGCTTTTGCAGCAAAACCATCAATGTATTTGAAAATACAACAGCTAACGAGTTTGTCATTAACGAGCTCGTTAAACTAATGATGCTCCAGATTTTACTATCTTACTCTACCTATGGATATTTTCAGTGAACTCTTCCATCATGGAGGAAGGGTCCATTGCGTATCCAAAGGGGTGTTATTCGAAAGGTCCAGACCAGCATGCGCATCCGTGCGTTCTAATCTGGATATTTGTTTGTCGACATGTACTACAGTAGCCATTGATTCTGTAAGCGGACAACGAAGGTCCTGATCAGCCTGCGCTTATGCGCAGGCTGATGTGGACCTGCGTTGTCCGCAAATTGCATAAGGGCCCTTTTCGTGCGTTGCATATAATATGGAATTGCTGCCATTGCTTCTGTTATTGAAACTTTGGTACGTTATGACAAACAGTGTAGACCATGATAATTCTGCAGCGTCAGCTCTGGGTTTACATTCTTCAGTATTTGCAAATGTCCTTTTTGGGGGACGCTATTCACAGTTGAGCCGGGGCTAACCATTTCCTACAAGTAACTGCGCGGATAGCCTGCGCATCCGAGATCTGATCAGTCATCTCAGGGCATTCTTTGGGTAGCTAAGGATCCAAAGTGTCATCAAGCTCCCAGTGAAGACTCAGATCGATCTCCACGGATGCGCAGGCTGATCTGAATCTTCGCTGGGTGCACATATGATTTTGTAGGAAATGCTGTGCCCCGGCTCAGATGAGTTAATTTCAGGTTGATCATTTAACGAATCGTACTTACACTGGTGCCCAGCTAAAGGAAGCTTCTATTAAGATTGCCAGTGCCTTAGTCAAGATGGGGTACAAGAAAGGGGATGTGATACTGATCTTAGCAACCAACAGTCCTGAATATTCTGCGGTGCTCATGGCCTGTACTGCCACTGGTGTGGTTTTCAGTACAGCTAACCCTGCATACACACCGGGTATGTATGTATATATGTATGTATGTATGTAACAGTTCCGCTATTAACTCTAGTCCTGCTGAACCCGAAAATACCCTGCCTTTGCAAACAGTGTAGATCCAGATCAGTTGGCTTCTGAGGAAGCCAACTGATCTGGATCTGCACTGTTTGCCATTAAGTATGTGAATTTATATCAACAATCAGGATCAAGTAGTCTGATTTGCTGAAAAGTAGAAGTAGGCGTGGCATCTTAATTTATTCAGCATGACAAGGGTTAACTTTGGATATGGACACACACCATGCAAATGCCAGCGGATCCTTTTTTTTTTTTTTTTTTTTTTTTTTTTTTTCTTCTTCTTCTTCTTCTTTTTACATTAAACATTACGTCCCCACCCCGCCACCAATTTTAGCGCGTTTACCTTACATTCAGTATTATTGGTATTTCTTACAAAGCGCATTTAGCATCTAGATTCGCGAAAGAGATTTAATGTGACATTGTGAATATATGATGGTTTCAAATGGCTTCGTTTTCTTTAGCAAGGGACAACTGAAGACAAATAATAATGGAGATAATTTTTCTCTTATTTTTGACCGGGTTAATAACTCCTGGTTAATTATTTTCCTGTGTGGAAAACCCAACACATTTCCATAATTATACAACCCAGCCCAGACTATTATTAGAGTAGACCCCTTTTCGGAATAGAAATATAACTCTTCTGAAAGTGCATTAGTTCTTCTTAAGTCTACCCCAGTGGCGTAGCCAGAAGGGAATTATTTTTACGCACACTCAGGAAAAATCTTGAAAACTATGCATAGATTTTTTTTCCAAAATAGGGGTTACTTATAAGGATTCTTTCCTTAAAGAGCAGCCCTTACGATAAAGACGCAAAGTATTTTTTGTTTATGTCACTTTTATTTATTTATTTATTTTATTTTATTTTATTTATTTATTTATTTTTTTTTTTTTTGTAAATATTTTCTTATGCATAATGAGTGCTACGTCTGTGTTCTCTCCCTATGTCCTCAGACATCTCTGTTCGAAAATTTCGGGTTTGTGTTTAAAATGTTTGACAGATCGGCCAACAGGGTAAATCCGTATAAAACTGCACTATTTTGGCTTTTTGTCCGAATACTTAGGGTAAGTAGGGAAGATGTTTCCTCATTTTCTGTTTTAACCTTCAGGAGAACTTGCTAGACAGCTGTCCCATTGTGAAGCTAAAGCTATTGTTACCATGGTACCCTTCATAAATACAGTTAATGAAGCCATACGACTTAGTCCTGATGTTGCTGAAAGAGTGAAGGTTAGTATTAATTGCTTTATTTTACACATAGAAGCTCAGATTTGCTTGAAAATGATCATGCTATATAATTATGCCCCACTCCACCACAGGTGGATGAACATGTTGCTTTTGGTCCGGATCCTGTTAGTGTTAGAACTGGCGTAAACATCGGCATAGGACTTGGCATCGGCGCCAGGCTTTCTTCACCGAAAATTTCATCAAACTTTCAGGGATATATAACAGGGGTATACTTAAGTGCTGCTTAGAATTTGATGATGCTGGCCTCATTTTCAAGGTCACAATACTCCAATGTTTGTCAAAAAATAATAAAAACAAAAAGGCTTGTGCGCACTCTATCATGGATTAAGATCGAACTTGCACGGATACATCAGTTGGACAGTGCGAAGACTAAGATTTTGGTGACCTATGTACAAATGTAGTTATAAGAATTTTTGTTTAACAAACATTTAGTAAAATTTCGGTTCATTTTACCGTCAAGTATTGTGAATTTTATTGACTCTTTTTAATTATTTTTTAAACACACAAAGACCTAACTATCTAAACCAGAATAACAGATTTACTTTTTTTTTTAACTTTTTAATACCCCAGTTGTGGCCGAAGGCACAGGAGGTCTCTAGAAACAATAAAGGCTATAGGTGGTAAGTGTATTAGGACTGTTGGTGCGTCGTGTAATATCTAAGAATTAGATGCAATTATAGTTTGCTCCCCGGAAAATTGGAGCAAAACCTGTTGGACGGAATATGGACACTCGTCTCGTTGTTGTGGAAGGTAACCAGTAAGCATTCTTTATAAGTCTATAATGGACCGTTAGCGGCCCATAAGGGTAGCTGACGGGCCGCTAACGGCCTGCTATAGATTTATAAAGAATGCTAGCTGGGTACATCTGTGTACTGGATGTATTGTGTGGGAATACTGCGCAGTTTTTTTTTTCAAGAGTTAAGTTGCAGAGCTCATCCATTTAAAACTACATGTAAATATACATCTAAGAAAAACATAAAACAACAACAACAACAACTGATTCTAGACCGTCCACTTCGTTGGCTGTCAGCTGTTACGGTTAATCGAAGGTGGGGAAAAATGTACCAGAATTAACATTATATAGTCATACATCTTAGCTATTTACCGTACATTATCCTAACATTCGAATAAGTCCATCTGGACGCCTAGTGATGTATCATCAAGTGCCGGTTGAATAACGAACAGTGTGGACTCTGATCAGACGTGGCCTTGTGTGACGTCCGACCTGGGTCTACACTGTTAGCTCAGACACACCTGTCAAAATATTTAAGGTAAATGCGGTATGCATTCATTCTTCTATTGCAGGATATAATAACTATAGATGGAGAAGCAGACAAATGTCGACCAATCAAATCTCTCCTTGAGGATGATGGGAGGAGTTTTCCTGAAAACGTTGATACTGATCCGTATAACGACGTAGCAGCACTGCCATATTCAAGTGGTACCACGGGGCTTCCTAAAGGAGTCATGCTAACACATAGAAATCTCGTTGCTAATGTCCAGCAAATAATTGAGTAAGCTAACAAAACTACTGCTAACCATAATGTTTGGACGGACGGTCTAAGCCTCGAGGTCTAAGCAAACAGAGTAGATCGGCGTCAGACCTCGGTTTACACTGTTAGCATAAGTCCATTTTCAGGACAATTAAGCAAGATTTGAAATAATTGGGCTACAAGGATCATGGAAAGTAATAAGATACATTATCCTCTGCCTTTCTGTCCTGTCCTCTTGAGTCAGAATTGTCGTTATAAGAATCACGGGATTTTAGCTCTCATCACATTATCCTCTGCCTTGCTGTCCTGTCCTCTTGAGTCAGAATTGTCGTTATAAGAATCACGGGATTTTAGCTCTCATCAAATGAGTCATAATTTGATATGTACTGTTAGATATGTGCGCCCAGTGACTTGACTCAGATCAGCATGGACATCAGCGTAGTCTGATGTGTCATCTCTACATGTCTATCTGAAGAAACATGATCCTTAGCTATCCAAAGAGCGTAGATTATTGCACAAGCTGATATGAGTTTTCATTGGGCGCACATGTTTGAAGGTACATTTTCTCATGTTGTGATTCAAATGGTCAAACACTTCACAAACCATTGTCTTACACCTTTTCTGCGTTGTAGCATTACTTTGGTTGCCACTCTTCAATCAGAACTATTGGCATGTCGGTTATAGACCTTAATTTTTGGCAATATCATGTGGCTTAAGGTCCCGTTTTAATTAATGCCGCTCTCTTATTGTATATACTTAACGACTAAATGGTTCAGACTTTTGTGCATTTTTGCATCAAAGTCGAGTCTTCGAACCTATTTTCAGCCTGCAAAATATACCTCCAGCATCCGTAACCCAATTAGTTTTGTAAAGTCAATATTTATCACTACAGGCAGTATACAATGCGTGTGTACTTTTTGTCACGCTTGTCTGGAAATGTGATTTCAAATACAGTCGAACCTCGTTATCTCGAACTCGCTTATTTCGAATTACCGCTTATCTCGAAGCGAAAATCTGGTCCCTGTTTTAATATGAAACTATGACAACAGGTAACAAAATAATGTGGAAAAGAGGAGAAATTGCTCCTAAGGAGCAATTTCTCCTCTTTTCCACATTATTTTATATATATATATTTCTAACTTCAGGAGTCAAATTACTTATTCATTTGTTAAATGTTGTTGTTCAATTTATTGTTTTCCTCACTCTCTCAACTCTGATATGTCGAGATATGGATATCTCGAAGTATTTCAGTGAGTCCCTTGGAATTCGAGATAACTAGACTCGACTGTATCTGTTAGACAGAATTGCACGTAAAAGTATGCGGTCCGAGTGGCTCAGTTGATAGAGCGTCCATCTTCGGATCAAATGGTTGTGTGTCCGATCCCTAGCTTGGCTATACCTAATACTTTCCGACATTTGTACTACCTATACTACTGACTTAGGTATTTTAGCATAGGAAAATCTTGTAAGCTAACTATCTCATAAACCCTAGAGTTAGGTCCATGGAATTTTGCAGGCAATCAGGTATCATTATGTAGACGACCTGATTAACTTTTGGTGAAATTGTATAGATATTTGTCCAAATTATGCCCCTTTCCAGACTTAAGCTTTTTAGGCGATTTTGCGACATTTTTTCAGAGTTATGCCCCTTTCCAACTTTAGCAGTTTGTGTGGACAAGCATTTAGTCGGGGGCATAGTGTTTTACAAGCATATTTCTAGTTCATTATATTTGATGGTTCTGACAGCACACTAATTCATATTTAGATGAAAATGATTGCTATTTGTGGTTTATACCTCCGGTATACTTGTATGCCAAAAGATATGTAGTTTTCGCTTTTCCGTCCGTCTAGTTGTACGTATGTGCGTGTGTCCATTGACCTTCCGAAGCGTTAGTGGACATCTGCGTCAACAGTTTTAAGAAGTTATATTACCAAGATCTGTTGATTGACTGCCGGGGATACGTGATCCACTTGTAACTGTCTCGTTGTCCTGATTCTGACGTAATCATATGTTAACCCTAGTCCTGTTGAACCCGGATATGCCTTGCCTTTGCAAACTTAGAAAAGGGCGTGGCATCTTAATTTATTCAGCAGGACAAGGGTTAAGCTATGTCGCTTATCCCTACGATCAATAAATAGAGTTGTCTTTTTAATAAAGTTGAAAATGCATTCATTTCTTGTGAATTTGTCTAGAACACATACAGTAAACACACAATGCTTCAAAGTATCGGCAAAGTCAAGACGTTGTATCAGTATTGTGTGATAAGCAGTGAATATCAACTTTCACTGAGATAATCTGGGTATTTCAGGGGACCAATGAAACTTCGAGCTGGTGAAGACATACTTTTGGGGCTGCTGCCTTTCTTCCATATATATGGTCTTGTGTTGATGCAATTTGGAGCACTTTCTCAGGGAACAAAGCTGGTGACGCTGCCACAATTCGAGCCAAAGAGTTTTCTAGAATGCGTCCAGAAACATAAGGTAGTGTATTGATCAGGGTCTACAGTATGTCTCACTTATCCAGCAGTTTTACACATACCAACATGTAGAATAAAAGGATCTATCATTGTTGTGTGGGGTAGATAGAAAAGTCCGTCCCGAGGATCACTATCTGACATCACGAGGCTTGCCGAGTGATGCAAGACAGTGATCGCGAGGGACGGTTTTTCTATCTATCCCACACAACCATGATAGATTCTTTTTCTTGAACACCTTTCATGTATGAACATAGATTGTTTAATTATGCCGTCACTTCGATTGCTGATGTCCGCCATATTGTGATGATTTTACTATGGCGTTTAATGAGGCGTTTAATGACGTCATTACGTTGAGTGACGTGAACTTTAACGATGGCATATATGACGTCTATTACAACCAGTGCATATCAAACATGTGAGAGTTCTCGATTTTTATCTTACCCTGGGTAGGATAACCTGGGTAGGATTTCTATCCCAGGGTTAAATTCAGGATTTCCTTATTTGGTGTGCAAGAAAAATGGATATGATCATTTTAGGACAGGTATGGTAAAGGGTTAAAGAAAAGCGAACATTTGTGGTAAATAGTACATCGTCATAGGAGGGGCTGTACAATAAGTGCATGTATGACTCAGCTCCACAAGAAAATCAACTGACTTATTTGAATATGTATCCCAAGGGTCCTATGCAGTATCAAGGTATTAATAAATTACTATTAGTGGAGTAATAACGTACCATATGTGATAACATGTCAGTCTCGTTAATGAACTCTTCCAGCATGCGAGTAGAAAGGTCACATTATTTATAAAAAAGGGCGTTGACTGGAAAATTAATGTGAAATTAGAAAATAATGTAGAACAAATAGTA
Organism: Anodontia alba; assembly: GCA_964016985.1. Classification (NCBI taxonomy): domain Eukaryota; kingdom Metazoa; phylum Mollusca; class Bivalvia; order Lucinida; family Lucinidae; genus Anodontia; species Anodontia alba. The sequence continues at coordinate 26,269,270 of OZ024834.1, forward strand.
TAGAACATCTTCGGACGACGCTTAGTGCGGTATCTGATCTGAGTCTAAGCTGCTTGTAAAGGATGCAAAGCCTTATTGGATCAACAGTGATAACTATAATTCACTGGAGAGTACCAAGCGTCTGTAAAATACCAGGGCCCAGTTGTTCAAAGCGTCGTTAGCTTAACGAGCTCGTTAAGGGTCATTTCGTTAACTGTTTTAGTGGATTCAATATACAATATTCTGATATTTTTTGCTGAAAAAATGTGAGTAGCTTTTGCAAGCTACTCACATTTTTTTCAGCAAAAAATTTCAGCATATTTGCATATCACTCAATGTAAATTTTAACGAATCGTTAACTAACGACGTCGTTAGCTTTGAACAACTGGGCCCAGGACATCAGCGAAATTCGTTGTTGTTTTGTCTGGCAATGGGATATATCCCCTCAAGCAAAAACCAGTTTCAAGGAAGATAACCTTTAGTTGTCCTTTGTTAGTTACATTATATTCTGCCTACATGTTAAAAATTAAGTGATTTTAAAATTTGTTTTAAAGATTTTTACCGCATGTATGGAGAAACACCTGTAGAGAATCGTCGTTTGGTACAGACACATGATCAGATAAATCTTATATTTTGTATATTGAGCTATCTTTAGTTATTTTAGACATAAAACTCGTAATTTCCTGGAGGAAATATTTCGTCCTTGAGTAAGAAAATATTCCCTTTAGAATGCTATCACGGCCTGTGACTAGTGAATATGAAGTGACAGTGAAAATGTCGAAAGAACATAAAACAGAAACTAAAGAATAAAAAAAACACATTTTATGATATGTATTGTTTAAGTTGATGTACACCTTGATTTTAAAATACAGGAAATTATTTCCATTAAGACTGGTAAATCTTATAAACAATCTCATGCTATCGTATCCATTTATTTATTATTTGCAGCGGTCTAAAAAATTCAACATGTCTGAAATATTGTTGACAGGGTCAACAAAATGACAAAACAACAACGTGATAAATTTGACAGTTCTACAATGCGAAATACTCAAAATCAAACACTGTGGATCAACACGCACAGTACCGTTAAATACCGGCAATAAACATTCATGAAACTAATAGCCATAAGACATGTCATTTGTTGTTTTCTCACACATGTAATTATGCGCGAGACAAATTAAAATGCCTTTATACTAATCATCATATTTTTTTTCTAGCTTCTTCAAAATCACAGTAACATTAACAACGAATGCAAGTTGCAAGTTTACACATGCTTTTTTGAAAACTTGCGTAGGTGTTCCGCAGGTTACTGTTCACAAAGCTAGTAAACCATATTCATGTAGTTCTTTTTTTTTTAATGCATTTTTTTTTTCAGATAACCTACATGCACATTGCTCCACCGCTAGCCTTATTTTTGGCTAAACAACCGGAAGTAGACAATTATAACTTGACGTCACTACAGACTCTATTGTGTGGCGCAGCACCTCTTGGAGGTCAAATATCAGAAGAAGTAGAACAAAGACTTGGTGTCCATCTACTACAAGGTATTCCAGAGCTGTAGATCAACTAAACGTCATAATGTGTTCCTTCATTTCGCTCCAAAATTGAAATGAAGATACCCAGGATATGCCACAATCACGAAGCACGGCTTCCCTAGGTTCTGGAATAAGAAGAGACATCACAAAAACATGCCAATGTAATTTTGACCCCCCCTTAAACACCACTTTTATCTAGTGAAACTGGGATTTACAGGGGTATACATTATTTTTCATATTTCTGCTCAAAAACATAGATTGTGGATACTCGTTAGAACCGCCTCGCCGAGGCGGTTCTTACGAGTACCCACAATCTATGTTTTGAGCAGAAATATGAAAAATATCAGAGTTTTTTTTATCTGACAATTTTCAGTTTTTGGAGGTGATTTTTTTATATATTTGAATAGGCTTGTTTTCGTAATGTGAGGAACGTTCAATGTAACATATGAAACCACCGACGCACGAACATAGCAGTGCAACAGAGGAACCACCTTGGAACGGTCAGTAGAAAAATACTGGGGCAAAGCATATGTTGTTTATATTCATTAGGAAAGCAGAATGGCCGTTTTTCGACAGGCCATTTTATAACCCGTTGATGCGTCTAAAACTGTTTTATAGGTAGTAAATAGTAAAATACCGATTAGAAGTTGCGGTCTGTGGCGTCTGAAGTGGGTCTGCACTGTTTGCTTATCGGTATAGTAAGGTTAAGTTCAGTATCAAAGTCTATATGCTGGAAAAGCGTTTCTGGTTTTAATTATATCTGCTTTTGCAGATTCAAGAAGGGCAGTTGTCAGTGTCTGGCAAAAGAATGTGCACAATACTGGTCAACCGCTTAGAGGAATAAGTCTGCCCAGTAAAAGTGTGGTTAGGTAAACTGCCCCCGCTCGACATGACCCCACTGGGTTGACTGGGCCGTAAAACCTCAACACAAACAAATTATATCTGCAACATTAAACCCCTAGCGTTTGGGGAAGAGAGAGAGAATGTTTTTTTTGTTTGTTTGTTTGCTTGTTTTTTTTTATTTTTGCGTACTATCCCACGTCATAGCTTTATGACTCTTCTTCTGGGTGTCACTGGTAGGATATATTCCATGATTATGGCATAGCTATTTAAAGTGAAATTGCAAAAGACGACATACACCAAAAGGGGTGAATAGAAGCGAAAAAACTGCTACAAAAAACATCTCGAATGAGAAACGCGTCTTAGGATTTAAAATTTTGTTTCAGAATTTCATAAAAGACAGTGACATTAGGCTTTTTTCGTACCAGTACCAAAGTAACGATACATACGAGCGTCAATGTACTGATACCAATGCCTACCCTAATTACCCTAACTACTGGAACACCTCCATTCCTTACCATATTTGTCCTAAAATTTGAACAGTGCCATTTTACTCTGTTAATGTGTCGAAATAACTGCTGGATTATTGGCAAACAGTGCAGAGCCTGATCAGACGCCACGTTCTACGGCGTCTGACCTTAGTATATTGTGCATATTCAGGCATGTATGTCGCTATACTTATGATTATTACGTAGTATCTCATAGCAACAGATAAGGCACTTTTTTCATCCGAAAAATGCTGATATCTTTCTTATTTTTCCATGAAAAATATTATGTGGATACCATCTTATCTTTAGCTATGGACTACCTGAGTGACTGAGCTGGTATAAATAATAGCCTTGCATGATTCCAGTGCTCTCTTGTGAAGGATAATTTTGTGTCATATATTTATATATAACACAATTTTATTTTTGCAGGTTATGGTTTCACAGAAGTAAGTCCGGTTACACATTATGACAAAGTACCGCCCCGGATAGGAACGATTGGTCAACTTGTACCCAATACATTGGCAAAGGCAAGGCATCTTAAAGTGCATGAATACACGTAGGCCCAGTTCTTCAAAGCATGGTTACCTTAACGAGCTCGTTAACGATAAACTTGTTAATTGTTGTAGCTAAGGTATTTTCAAATACATGGATATTTTTGCTGCAAAAATGTGAGTAGCTTAAAAGCTACTCACATTTTTACAGCAAAACTTATCAATGTAATTGCCATATTTCAAGATACAAATTTTAAGGACACGCTAGCTAACAACTTCGTTAAGTTTTGAAGAACTGTGCCCTGGAAATTTTGCCACAATTTTCAAACGGACACAACGAATCAACTTTCCCAGTATACGAGTATGTTAAAAAAAATTGGGCTATTCTTAAAAGAAAGACATTGGAAGAGAATTCTTTCTTTTAAGGAAAACCGTTGAGAAGGGAGGTAAATGATTTCATGCCAAAGTTAGTTCCCTTGAGAACGTATCCATTCCCTAAAAACATTTATCTTTCTGTCGATTTCTCAACAAATCTTGTTATCGCTACTCTTCTGAAAATTGCGGTCTAGATTTCAACATACCATTGTCTGGCTATTCATTCTGACGTCTAAAATTCATATCACACAGCGGGTATAGCCGCCAGTGGCGAACACAGACTTACACGTTCGGTATCATTTTATCGATGATGTCCAAAATTCACTGGACGGCTTTTGCTGAAATCTTGCATGGCTCTTCGCCTCTAGACCTTGCGCTTTAAACCTTAATGCGCTAAGCAACTTATAGTAGAAGACATTCTACAATTGATTTTGTCATTTTTTTTCAGAGAAAATAAGACTTGGTATTTTATGTGATATTTCACGTGAATCGTCTGCTAGGCAGGCAGACGATTCAAACGAAATATCAAGCCTTGTTTTCTCTAAAAAAAGAAAACAAAAGGAAACAACGTTAGAGTGTCTGTCATCTGCTATAGTTGTGATTAGCACTTTGATGGGTAATCGGCCATATCATGGGAGCAGGGTGACTAGGCATTTACGCGTAACAAAGGCAATGATCAGCCTAAAGATCTATGTATTCCTACCATGGCCTTTTCTGTCTGATGGCAGAATCTTTATATGTTGTAAAATATATAACAAACTGCAGCTGCAGAGTCTGACATATGCTTGAAGATACCTCTTTGTTGACGCAGCTTAAATGTAAATCAAACAATCGCAATGGCCACACGGCATGCATCCAGCAACCTTCGTACCAATAGTTTAATTTAATGTTGTACTTAATCCCTCTTTCTTCCACCTTTGCCTATATGAGATAGGCTTTTGCCCATGTGAGAAACTTCTATCTCACATGACCATATAGGCAAAGGTGGAGAATATACGAATCATTGTAACAATCCACTTAAAGGTGGGAAAAAAAGAATCCATCATGAGCCAGTCCATGCAGGATAGGGAAATCTCACCCTCGGGGTAGGAATCTCATCCAGGGACGCCAAGCCTCGTTCCTGATTGAAATTCCTACCCCTCGGGTGATATTTCCCTATTCTGCATGGACACTCATGATGGATTCTTATTTTCTTCTACTATAGAGCCGTATCAATGCATTTGACAAGCCCTTTCTTGGGCAAACATGGCCGCTATGCAACAGTCTTGAAAATGTGAACGTGGCATCTAATCAGAGAGTGCATAGTTTGCCACTTATCCAATGTGAAAATGGGCCATACAGAGTCAAAACCTAGGACACTAGAACCGAACTTAGAAAACCGTGGAGTACACCTTAGATGTCGCACGTTTGAAGTGATCTACATAAAATATGCTCAAAATGTTTCTGTAAGAAAATCTAAGTCAAGTGGATAAAATATGGTCAAAACAGGGTTACTAGGTCTTAGAAAAGCGTTATGTACACTTAAAAGTGATAATATTTTGTAATTATGTTAAAATATTAATAAATAAAGCTGTTTGTCTGAAGTCGTAGTAAAATGTCCAGAGAGTTAATAAGTATACACAAGTTAAGCTTCAATTAAGTTTAAACTGAATGGATAGTAAATAAATATTTTATGTCAGTTTGAAAATGGTCCCGTGATACATGAAAATATAAACCAAGTTACCCTGGAAAGCCCACAATCACTGACAACAGCCTTCCTGAGGTACCGTAAGAAGACGAGATGAGGAAAAACCAATAACAAAGCAAAACAATACAGTCGACTCTCATTATCTCGACTTCGCTTATCTTGAATAACTGCTTATCACGAAGTGAAAATATGGTCCCTGTTTTAACATGGAAACAATAGGTAACAAAATATTGTGGAAAAGAAGAGAAATTGCTCCTAAGGAGCAATTTCTCCTCTTTTCCACAATAATTTCAATACATCTCCTCTTTTCCACAATAATTTCAATACATCTCTAACTTAGGAGTCAAATTACATATTCATTTGTTAAATGTGGTTGTTCGCTTTATTGTTTTCCTCTATTCCACTAATCTGATATGTCGAGGAATGGATATCTCGGTGTTTCAGAGTCCCTTGGAAATCGAGATAACGAGAGTCGACTGTATATGTTCAACAACTGGCATACGAATAAACAAGAAATGCAACAGAGGAAGTGTCATCTCCTAATGTAGTAATTTATTTCAATTACAGATAGTTGATCCAGTCAGTAAGAATGTTTGTCGCCCTGGGGAAGAAGGGGAACTAGTGATGAAAGGACCCCAAGTAATGAAGGGCTACCTTAAAAACCAGGAAGCCACCGACGCATGCATTAATGATGGGTGGATTTGTTCAGGTTTGTGGATACATCCATATAATTTCAGGCTAAATTAATTTTCTGTTCGACAAAATAAACATTGTAATCTTTTGAAGATAAATTCGAAATGAGCAAATTCATATTATGAGTGTTTCTACCAAACTGTTTTGAAGAGATTTAGCTGTCAGGTGACACACTACCATTTGTATTTTAATATTGGGACTGACAGGCCACTCTATAGACCCAAACCAGACACCGTATTGTTAGGCTTATCTGTCCGAATATTTAGGATAAATATGGCAGCATTGTATTTTTAAAAGGTCTGTTTGTGATTTATGGCATTAGTGTACAAGAACATCGGATTTATGATGCATACTTAGTTTAAATTTTCAACAATAATTTCTATATTGGCAGGAGATATTGGCCGTGTGGATCAGGATGGCTATTTTACTATCACAGATAGACTAAAGGAACTGATCAAATATAAAGGATACCAGGTAAGATTCACTGTAAAAGCAATAGAATGGACTGGTATAAATGGATTGGCACACGGAGAGAGTAGATTTGATCTTGTTTAAGTTTACAATTAATGTAACATGGATAATCATCGGTGTCAGTCAATTCAGGTCGCAATCAAATTCAGAAGTACAAATTGTTTCTATTCCGATATTTGTGCAACGGTTTGATACTCTCTACCATTGTGCAAAACATCAAAAGCATGCGCAGATGTGGTGCGGTGTTAGAATATCGAATATTCGTCAAACAATTAGTAAATAGTTTGTGTTTATTTTCTTGTTCTGTATCTACAAATACGTACGCGCCAAATAGGTACACAACAGCTAAACTATTAGTCTTGAAAGGCAAAATAACTGTTAGAAAAGACTAAACACATTCGGCTTACTAAAATGCACAGTTGCAATATATAACTGATTGCCAGCACATCATAATTTGTATTCCAGGTAATGACCATAATCAATCACTGGCCAACCTGAAATGTATCTTGTAAAACATAATTCTTATTGTGACAGAAACTGATCTTTTCTGGCACACCGCAAATTTTGCAAGATAATTTGACATCGGTTGCTGATACTGAGAGCATCAGCTCAGATATTTCTAAAGATACTACGGTTCAGAGTTTTTATTAACGCGTTCAATTTGTGTTTTCTTATTTTCCTGTATCAGCGTTAGCGCCTGTACATAAGTGGATCAAACTAATAAGGTAAGCAAACGAAAAGTGCAGGAAAAATTGATACAAATCTAAAACAACCGTTTTATGATTATCTCCTGAATCCATTGTCATTGTCCGTCCTCATATCCGACCGTGGTCAATAATATCCGGATAAATTCTGCATTTTAGCTATACGTTCAAATTAAAGAATGCGGGCGTTGTTGTTGTTTTCTTCAACTTGCAGACATATACTGGTGTACGCACGTAATATTGTCACACCAACAATTCTTTATAAATACAGAGTGCGTTTTTTTAGTATTGAATATTTTTTCTCAACTTGATTGAGACAAGTTTTTTAAAGTGCCATGAACTTGGACAAAACTGTATAGCTAGACATTTTCCTGGATATTCGAAAATATACAGCTCCAAGTTTATCCAAAATCTCACCAGAGGTTTTAATTGACCAAATTAGATGTTTACCCGAACTTTCATGAATTTTTTCGCAGTATTTAATTGCATGCATTTAGATGGCAGCGAAGCAAGACCACAACAATCAAAAAAGCTCGGCGGTAGTGCATGGACTAGAATATTCACTGTACAATGTGCTTTATATGGTCTTCATGACACTTTCATAACTAATACAACAAATTTGTTGAGTTGAAATTATCTGGGCCCTGTTGTTCAAAACTTAACGAAGTTGTTTGCTAATGTTACAATTTCTAACTTGAAATCTGGCAAATACATTGATATGTTTTGCTGAAAAATATCTTACATTTCTGCAGCAAAAATATCAATGTATTTGAAAATACATTAGCTACAACAGTTTACGAGTTTATCATTAACGAGCTCGCTAAGGTAACGATGCTTTGAACAACTGTGCCCAGGAAGTATAATCTCACTGGTTTCACAGGTAGCTCCAGCTGAATTGGAGGCATTGTTGTGTACACACCCGTCAATACAAGATGCGGCAGTGGTGGGATTAAAGGTAGATGAGAGTGTTGGTGAGATACCGAAAGCGTTTGTTGTGTTGAAACAAGGTACTGATGCTAAACCAAGGGAAATAGAGAAATTCGTTGAACGTAAGTTAACTTGCTCTAAGTGTCAACTTAACATACAGTTACATAGGTGATTTCATTCATCCGACCATATTCAGAGTATTCGAATTCATCTGCCATTGTGCACATGAAAATAATGGGACTTGATACATCTGGTAATTTTTCACCTATATGTAAAAGTGAGATAACGTATGTTAAATTATAAACATATTTAAAGGGAGGTAACGTCCTGTTTGTGCTCCTACAAACCAAGATCCTAAAGGGGTCGACTGTAAGACGAAAGATTTTGCTGCCATTGGTTGCAAATCTCTTCCTTTTAGAGTAGACCCCTTTTCGGAAGCGAGACAAAAACAGTGTGTCAGAGTTACCGCCCTAAAAGCCAAAATTCGTGTTGCTATAAAGATCATACTGTAGTCGGCTTGTCTTCCGCTGCACATTTCGCTAGCGATATTTTGGTATTATATAACGAGAAGCTTTGACTTCCTTACCGACGGTTTTACAAGCAGGACATTTAAAGCATACATATCCCGAGACCCATTAACTCACCTTTAGCTGTTGGAGGTTCGTGATTCCCGTAATTTGCTCATATATTTGAATTTGCAGATGTTATTTTCCCTCGTATGTATAAACATAATACCATGCATGCACCTATTCTGAGAACATCTTTGTGTTGTATGTTTGCATGAGTATGCCTGCATATATCCCTAGTTATCTGACCCAGCTGGCACACAACGTTGAAACAACGACGGATCAGCGTTGATGCAGCTCATTGCGTTGCATCCATGTTGATACGACGTTGCAGAAACGTCATTTGCCCACTGGGGAGTTAAAAAAAAATGTTTTCACAAGAACAAAACCGATTAACGACTTACGTACTGCCTACCTTGACTATCCGCACATGCTCCAATGATGTTCGTGTATTTGATCACACCGGCTCATACCACTGGCGTTAGCTTGTATCTATGAATAGTAACGATTGACTGGTCACCGGAGCACTTGATTAGAGACATTTTAGCGCGAACCTCGAAGATCTAACCAGCCTTTGTATATGAGGAGAGTGGTCAAAAGCTTTCATGTTTGCAGTTATGCATTAGCATTATTTAAACATCAAAGGTGCAAAGAATGAGGGCCCGACTGTATGTATACTGATATGTGGGCCTTAGCCTTCCGCTTGTAGCAAACGCAGAATATCATTACGAAAACACGCCTATTCAAATATACAGAAAATTTACCTTCCAAAAACTGAAAATTTTCAGATAAAAAACTCTGATATTTTTCATATTTCTACTCAAAACATAGATTGTGGGTACTCGTTAGAACCGCCTCGACGACGAGGCGGTTCTAACGAGTACCCACAATCTATGTTTTTGAGCAAAAATAAGAAAAATAATGTATACCCCTGTAAACCCCAGTTTTACTATATAAAAGTGGGGTTTATGGGGGTCAAAATTTTATAGGCGTGTTTTCGAGATGCCTAAGCTTTTGACATCATTTTAACATCTACACTGTAAACACTAAATCCATACTTGGACATATTGTTGGAAAGTGGGCCTGATGCAGTAATTCAGGTATATCAGCAGACGTTTAATCACGAACATTTATATTTGACCCTGTACCAATCTCCTCTTCATAGTTGTGTTTTGTTATCCTAGTTTCCTGTACAGTGAAATAAGGAGTGGATCCTTTCACCCATTGACGCCTGAATATCTAAACATAGCAACAGATAAGGCGCTTTTTTCATCCGAAAAATGCTGATATTTTTTCTTATTTCTCCACGAAAACATATGTTGTGGGTACTCATTAGAAGCGCCTCGCCGAGGCGCTTCTAATGAGTACCACAACATATGTTTTCGTGGAGAAATAAGAAAAATGTCATGTGGATATCCCCTCTTACCTGTAGCTATGTCTTAAGTCTGTGTATCTAAAGTCTGTTCTCTAGCAACTTGAATGTTGGAAGGATCTAATATCTACTTAAAAGGGTGCTACTTAGAAAAGACTTAACTGATTTCGTGATTGAAATTGCAAATGTCATGACAAAAAGTGTAGACCCTGGCTCTGCAGAGGCTGATCTGAAGCTACACTGTAGACAACTATTCCAGTTTTGTTGGTACGCTTGGCATTTATGGGTTATATATATTTTCTTGCAGAGAATGTTGCCCCCTACAAGAAGGTAAGAGGAGGGGTTGAGGTGGTGTCTAGCATTCCAAAGTCACCAAGTGGGAAAATATTACGCAGAATACTTCGAGACCAAATCAACTAAGACCAGGAGTTTTCTACCGAGCCCGTGGGACTACGAGCCGTGGGACTACGGGATAGTTGCACATGAGCTACCTCATGACAAACCAACAAAATGGCACGTGTGCACAGCCAAGACTCAGATCAGCCTGGGCATCCACCCAGTCTGACCAGTCTTCGATGTCCGCATGAAGAAAGCTTGGGTCCTTTGCTATCCGTTAAACGCACAGCGAAGACTCTGATCAGACTGGGCGGATTCCCAGGCTGATCTGAGTCTTCGCTGAGCCCACATATCATTTTGTTGGTTTTGTCATGAGGTGATACATATATGGATGTGTATTTGTGAGCAACATCTGATATATGTATCTCTGTTTTAGGGGAATGGATATATGTATCTCTGTTTTAGGGGAATGGATATATGCATCTTGGCTTTAGGGGAATGGATATAAGTATCTCTGTTTTAGGGGAATGGATACACTGTCAGGGGAAGCAAATCTGTCAGAAATTGTTCATGACTCCCTTCTTAAAAGGGGTTTGCTCCAAAAGGAAGAATGGATCAATGTCTTTCCTTTTATAATAGAACCCCTTTCAGAACAGCCTTGATGTGGAGGAACGCTAACAATAACTCGCAAGAGTTGTTCCCTGTTAATAAATGTAGACATTCCGCCAAGGTTATTCTGTCCCTTAAGATGAAGGAGGTCCACCTTGTAACGAGAACTAGGAAGACAACAGATAGACGTGTATTGTATACTATGCATATTCTAATGATCGATGTATTGCAAAATGACGACACCAGTCACAAATATATTCAAGTATATTAACAGTTTGGGTTGAAATTCACCGGTGTGAACGGCGCCTATTTGATACCGCAAGGGAGACATTAAATCATAATGGATATTGTATTGTAAACTGTTAATACCGTATTCGACCTAATTACCGCACATACCCCTATAAGCGCACAGTCAAGAAATTCCGTAGTCTTCAGATTACAACCAGTGTACTTTTTTCTTTACTTCTTTACAAAGGCAAGTCAGAAAAAATCGCATAGTCATCATTAAATAAGTCCTTTTCTGATCTTTTTTATAGTGTAGCCTTAGTAGATAGGTACATATTTGACCACAAATGAGTGTGTCCTGTAAGTTTGAAAAACCTAAGCGCACAGTGCGGTAATTAGGTCGAATACGGTATTATTTCTACAATTTATCAATGCACTGCAGGTGTGTTAACTGAACAAAATGTGTCTATGTATGAAAATCTGAAAGGACAATGATAAAACATCATGTGAACCATAACTTGAGAAAACGTACCTTCTGACATGTGCACCCAACGAGGACTCAGTTCAGCCTGCGCATCCGCACAGTCTGTTCAGAGTCTTTGTCACCCGCATGAAGAAACTTTGTATCCTTGGTAATCCAAAATATGCCAAGTGAAGATTTTGATCAGACTGTGTGAATGCGCAGGCTGATCTGAATCTTCGTTGGGCGCACATGTCCGAAGATACATTATCTGACGTTGCGGTACGTATAATGTACAACGCAAGAATACGATTCTAATGTATGTGAACAGAGAAGGCCTAGATCAGACTGCACGTCTGCGCAGTCTGATCTAGGCCTTCTCTGTTCGCTAATATAATCTACAGTATCCAATGATTCTATAAGCAGAAAAGGGTAAGAGAAAAGTCCAGGGAAGACCACAATCACAGGTCATTAAAACACATCAGGATGCACGTATATACAGGCTGATCTGTGTCCTTTTTGCATGCCTATGTTTAAAGGCCATCGACTTACTTTGTTCATCATTTGTGTTACATTATTCACAAAATTACTATTACCAATTAACGATTGGAAATATTGTATATGAAGTAGCCCCCGATATTGTATATGATACAAATGCATTAAATGACTTCTTCCCCAACCATCGACAGCAAATATCTCGTATATATTCCAAATAAAACTAAACATATATTGCTTTTTCTGTATATGTGTATTAAATATTGTCTGCTTGAATATTTGATGTTATTGTCTTTTTAAGGCCTGCTATTTAGATAAATTGTGGGTATTCCGATGGGTACGAATTGTGCACCACTTGTGGCTGATTTGTTCTTGTTTTGTTATGAAACTTCATGATGTCCCTTTCCGTTGAAAACCAATTTGAAATCATTAAAGCTTTTAACTCGACTTCAAGATATTTGGATGATTTATTGAATATTGACAATACCTACTTCGATGGTTTAATCAGTCAAATTTACCCCCCAGAACTTCAGTTAAATAAAGCTAATTTTTCTGATACCGAAGCCGCGTTTTTGGATTTACATTTATCTATTGTAGATGGGTTTGTTTCCTGCAAAATTTATGATAAACGCGATGGTTTTGATTTTGAGATTGTAAATTTTCCTTTCTTGGACGGTGATGGTCCTCGTGCGGCATCCTACGGTGTTTATATACTGAAAGGAATAAGAAACGCAGGGTAAATTTTATTCCTAAATTTCATTCAAGTTTGAAAAAGTTTGTTAAATATTTTACTATGTTTACAAAACGGTACATGTATGGAACAAAAGTTCCAAATTTCATTGGTTTGTGATCAACAAGTCCCGAGTTATTGAAGTTCATTGGTAGCTACCCCGCAAATCTTGAAATCAAAATCAAACTGAAAATCAATATCGGGTGTGCCCCCTCTTCCTGCCGTTGCTGCCCTAATTCTCCTTTGGATAGAGTTAACCAAAGCATTGACAGTTCGCATCGGGATGTTATTCCATTCATCGATCAACGCATTCCTTAGTTGTGCGAGAGTTGCGGGGGGGATTTCGGCGCTTCCTAACCCTTCTGTCCAGCTCATCCCACATGTGCTCTATCGGGGTCAAATCTGGACTGTACGGTGGCCATGCTAGTGGTGCGATGTTATTGTTTGCCAGGAAATCCTGACAAACTCGGGCAACATGTGGTCGGGCATTGTCCTGCTGCAGAATCAGGTTACTTTGTTGCACAAGCGGGACTGCAAAAGGACGCAAGATCTCATCCCTATACCTTACTGCGGTCATATTGCCCGCAACAATAATCAACTGTGATTTTATCCCGTGAGCAATGCCTCCCCAGACCATAACGGAGCCACCCCCAAACCGATCCCGTTCGACAACACAGGCGTCGGCAAAGCGTTCTCCGCGACGTCGGTACACACGACGTCGGCCATCTGCGCGATAGAGAGTGAACCTAGACTCGTCCATAAAAAGAACTCGTCTCCACTGCCTCATCGGAAATAGCCTGGGCGCATGCGCCGTCAACCACGCCATACGACGCAACCTTCGTGCCTGGGTCAGAGGCAGACCAACGTATGGACGACGAGCTCGAAGACCAATCTCACGCAATCGATTTCCAACAGTCTTCGGAGAAATTTGTCGATTATGCGTACCTACTGTATTAAGGGCAGTTTCGGTAGCAGTGAGATGACGATTTCGCAAATGTGCCAGACGGATTGTCCTGTCTTGACGTCGCGACGTCACGCGTGGACGCCCAGACCGCGGTCGGTCTGCTAAATGCCCTGTCTCCCTTAAACGTCTAACAAGACGTTCAATTGTTGAGACGTTAACCCCAAAATGATTGGCAACTTGCTGTTGCCTCTGACCCTGCATCAGCAACGTAATTGCCCTACCCCTCTGAACATCAGTCAATCGTACCATGATTGAAAAAAAAGTTCAAAGTAGCGTAAAAATGAAAAGAAAAATCGGTAAAAGAATCGAAGAGCGTTGTGTATCGTTGAAGTGTACCAAATGGTGTGAGGAAATCTTGTGCTGAAGGTTTAAACATGCTTGTTTTGCATGAAATTTTGGCTTTCCGTATTGTCCGTGCAATGCACTATGTAGTACACGGTTGAATAATTTCACACACTGGGTAGATAGCACATCGACCAAAGACTCGTATACTCGCGGTTCACATTCACAGGACAATCTGTAAAAATGTATGGCTATAGTAAACACCGTAAAAAATGGTTAAAATAAGAAGGAAAAAACTCTACCCTGCGTTTCTTTTTTCTTTCAGTATATTTCACAATTAATTCGATTTGCCAGAGTGTCTAGTCATGTAAGTGACTTCAACACTCGTAATAAATTGCTAACTGCTAAACTTCTTAATCAGGGTTATCGGTATTATAAACTACGTAAAGCCTTTTCTAAGTTTTATAGACGTCATTCCGATTTAGTTTCAAAATTCAATGTTGGACTAAAATCTCTTCTGCAACAAGGCCTATCGGAACCCGAATTTTATTGTGATATAGTGTATAAATTCAGAAAAATATATGCTTGCAATGACTTCAGTATCCAATTTCGTAAAATCATTCTTTGATATAAAAAGTTTGGGTACAACATAAATGTTATACGACAGACTGCATGCGTGGTTTTAACCCAATCACGGTTAATAACTTTGCTTCCCTCTTTAATTGCCCGCTGGCGGGTTAGGCCTCAGATTCTATGATTGTTCCAGCATAAAGGCTTACTTGAAATTTAATTTTAGGTGATGTTGGTTGGTACTTGATGTTCTATCTTTGGTCGGGCCCACCGGAGTCTAACTGTTGGTTTTCTATTGCTCCAGCATTTCAGTTGTTTCGTGCTATCGAGTCCTCATCGTTGTTTCATCTCTGTAATTAGTTGAATTTTTTTGTGTTCTAGGTGATGTAGCACTGATGAGTTAGGAAGCCTTCATGCGGACTGAACAAATTATGTGCCTAAATCGCGGCAGAAGTAAGGGCGAGGATTGTGGCCACGTAAAATCGATTTAAGCCCCCCAGTGAAATACTTTTCACTGACCGTTCCAAGGCGGTTCTTCTGTCATGGTTTATTTTTGTTATAGTTCGTCTTTGAATGTGTGTGTCGGTTACATCTTTTTGTTTTGGATAGCCATTTAGCCACTTTGTGGGAAAATAAATGTCCGTTTGGCTTTCTGCTAGTGATGTTTCCATTAGGGTCTAGTTATTTCGTGTTTGTGTTTCTTTGATGTCTCTGATGGGAGGTGTGGGATAATTGTACCGATTCCTGATAATTGCCTTCCCTTCTATTCTACAACAGTTTTATGCTTCTAAACTGAATATTTATGATAATCCATACAGGCATTACGCACCGAACAATTTAACTATATCATGACTACCACGCTCGACATGACCCCATCGGGTTGACTGGGCCGTAAAACTTCAACGCAAACAAACAAATGTTCTGGACTCCCAGAACTAAGGGATAAGAGTCCTGATTGATGCATTTATCATCAGTGTAAACTTGATTTTATTTATTTTTGGCTTTGAATTTTGATTTGTTTTGTACATAAAGGACAAGACATATAACTATTTTGGGAAACAGTTGATTTCTTTAAGACAATAAGCACCTAACTCTTATTTATGGACCCTTTTAACTCAAGATCGATGAGTCACTGGGACCCTCGGGTTCAAACCCTGAGGGAAAACCCTGAGTACAACATATTCCCTCACTATTCAGGCAGAAATGAGCCACAACGTGAAAAAAAAACGTACCTTCTGACGGGTACTCCAGTAAAAACGCAGTTCAGCCTGCGAATCCGCACAGTCTGATCAGAGTCTTCGTTGTCTGCATGAAGACTTTGCATCCTCATTACGAAAACCAGCCTATTCAAATATACTGAAAATTTTACCGCCAAAAATGAAAATTTTCAGATAAAAATTCTGATATGTTTCAAATTTCTGCTCAAAACATAGATTGTGGGTACTCGTTAGAACCGCCTCGCCGAGGCAGGTCTAACGAGTACCCACATTCTGTTTTTCACCAGATATAAGAAAAATAATGTATGCCCAGTAAACCCCAGTGTGGGGTTTAAGGGGGTCAACATTATATAGGCATGTTTGCGTGATGTTTTGGCTTTCCAAAAAGCGCCCAATGAAGATTCTGATCAGACTGCGCGAATGTGCACATACCCTAAGTATTAGGACACTTCAACTCTTCACCATACTTGTTCAAAGATTTGAACAAGTACAATCTACTACCTGATGTTGTGTCTTAAAATTGCTTGATAAGTGGCAAACTGTGTAGATCCTGAAGACACGACGCTTTCTTATCTGGGTCTACACTGTTTGCTCAGGCCTGTCTGTCCGAATCTATATGGTAAATACGGTGATAGATAGCAATGGGAGAAAAACAGTAAAAAACAACAATATAATTATATACGATTTTAAAGTAATCTATTTTATCCCATTCAATTTAACTAAATAAAAAAATCATATAAAAATCAGGGCCCAGTTGTTCAAAGCGTCGTTAGCTTAACGAGCTCGTTAAGGGTCATTTCGTTAACTGTTTTAGCGGATTCCATCACGAAAACATGCCCATATAATATTGACCCCCCTTAAACCCCACTTTTATATAGTAAAACTGGGGTTTACAGGGGTATACATTATTTTTCTTATTTCTGCTCAAAACATAGATTATGGGTACTCGTTAGAACCGCCTTGGTGAGGCGGTTCTAACGAGTACCCACAATCTATGTTTTGAGCAGAAATACGAAAAATATCAGAGTTTTTTTATCTGAAAATTTTCAGTTTTTAGAGGTGAAATTTTCTATATATTTGAATAGGCGTGTTTACGTAATGAATACACTGCAAAAGCTACTCACATTTTTTCAGCAAAAAATGTCAGCATATTTGCGTATCACTCGATGTAAATTTTAACGAATCGTTAACTAACGACATCGTTAGTTTTGAACAACTGGGACCAGACCTCAAAACTGAAAACAATGATAAAGCAATACGGTCTTGGCCCTAAGGACTGTGGGCATACCTACCTTAGCAAATAGTGGAGATACAGATCAGGTGCCACAAAATGGTGCATCTGATCAGGGTCTAAACTGCTAGGGCACATTTAGAATCTGTCCGTCACTTAATCTTGCCCTAACCATTTGTAAATATTCCAGATATATGTATGCTAATGTATGATCCCTCAACTATCCAAACCTTACCTAGCCCAGAAGCCTAGTTCTCACAATCACGGTTTCAAGAAGGGCAGTTGCCAGTTTCTGGCGAAAGAATGTGCACAAGAACTGATTAACCGTTTAGAGGACTAAGCCTGCCCAAAAATGCAATTAGTTTCGCATTGTTATACAGCGGTTTTGTATGAGCCACTATCCAAGCTTTATATGTACATAAATTCAGCCGTATATTTTTCCGATGCTAGGGTTGCATTTTTTGCAAGGTGCAGGAATTGAGAAACCCGGCTAATACACCAACCGATGTTCGGTAGCCGCACATCGTGCCTATCCCGGTCAGACGCCGCAACACGTTGCGCCTAATCAGGGTCTACACCATCGCCAGAAAACCAACAATTCTCAGTAAAATAACCATGTAAATTAATCTCCATGTTAGGATGCACCAAATAGTGCATACCAAGGTAAGACGCCGCAACTTGCTGCGCCCAATCAGGGCCTACACCATCCGCGGGAAAACATCAATTCTCAGCAAAATAACCATACAAATTTATCTTCATGTTGGGACGCAGCGAATACTGTCTACCCAGATCAGACGCCGAAACTTGCTGCGCCTAATCTGGGTCTACATCCATCGCGGGAAACCTACAATTCTCAGCAAAACAGCTATTCAATTTTACCTTCAGGTTTGGACGCAGCGAATAATGTCTACCCTGATCAGAGGCCGCAACTTGCTGTGCCTGATCGGGGCCTATTCCATCCGCCAGGAAACAACAATTTTCAGAAATAGCCATCCAAATTTATCTCCATGTTGGGACCCAGCAAATAAAGCATACCCAGATCAGACGCCGCAACTTGCTGCGCCTAATCGGGGCCTACACCATCCGCCAGGAAACCAAGAATTTTCAGAAAATAACCATCCAAATTTATCTCCATGTTTAGAACCAGCAAATAGTGACCCAGATCAGCAACTTGCTGCGCCTAATCGGACCATCCGCCAGGAAACAAAAAAAATCTCAGCAAAATAACCATCCCAATTTTTCTCCATGTTGGGAGGCAGCGAATAATGTCTAACCAGATCAGACACCGCGACTTGTTGCGCCTAATCGGGGTCTACAGCCCTCGCGGGGAACCAACAGTTCTCAGCAAAACAGCTATCTAAATGTATCTCCATGTTGGGACGCAGCGAATAATGTCTATCAAGATCAGACTCTGCAACTTGTTGCGCCTTATCGGGGACTATACCCCTCGCGGAAAAAAAATCTCAGCAAAACAGCTATCCAAATTTATCTCCATGTTGTGAAGTAGCGAATAATGTCAACCCAGATCAGACGCCTAATCGGGGTCTACACCTTTCGCGGGAAACCAACAAGTCTCAGCAAAACAGCTATGCAAATTTATCTCCATGTTGGGAGGCAGCGAATAATGTCTACCCAGATCAGACACCGCAAATTGTTGCGCATAATCGGGGCCTATACCATCCGCCAGGAAACCAACAATTTTCAGCAAAATAACCATTCAAATTTACCTCCATGTTGGGACCCAGCAAATAGTGCATACCCAGATCAGACGCCGCAACATGCTGCGCCTAATCGGGGCCTACACCATCCGCCAAAAAAAACAAGAATTTTCAGAAAATAATGATCCAAATTTAACTACACGTTGGGACCTAGCAAATAGTGCATACCCAGATTAGACACCGCAACTTGCTGCGCCTAGGGGCCATCCGCCAAGAAACAAAAAATTCTCAGCAAAATAACCATCCAAATTTATCTCCATGTTGGGACGCAGCGAATAATGTCTACCACGATCAGACACCGCAACTTGTTGCGCCTATTCGGGGTCTACAAACCTCGCGGGAAACCAACAATTCTCAACAAAACAGCTTTCCAACTCTATCTACCATGTTGGGACGCAGCGAATAATGTCTACCCAGATCAGACGATGCAACTTGTTGCGCCTAATCGGGGTATACACCCCTCGCGGGAAAAAACAATTCTCATCAAAACAGCTGTCCAAATTTATCTCTATGTTGGTGAATAATGTCTACCCAGATCAGACGCCGAAAATTGTTGCGCCTAATCGGAGTCTACCCCCTCGCGGGAAACCAACAGTTCTCAGCAAAACAATTATCCAAATTTATCTCCATGTTGGGAGGCAGCGAATAATGTGTACCCAGATCAGACGCCGCAACTTGCTGCGCCTAATCCGGGTCTACACTCCTCGTGGGAAACCAACAATTCTCAGCAAAACAGCTATCCAATTTTATCTCTGTCTTGGGAGGCTACCCAGATCAGGCGCCGCAATTTGTTGCGCCTAATCGGGGCCTACACCATCCGCCAAGAAATCAACAATTTTCAACAAAATAACCATCCGTATTTATCCCTGTGTTGGGACCCAGCAAATAGTGCATACCCAGATCAGACGCTGCAACTTGCTGCTACACCATCCGACAAACAAAAAAAAACAATAAAAAAAAAACAGAACCCCCCCCACCCCCACCCCTCTTTTCAGCAAAATAACCATCCAAATTTATCTCCATGTTAGGATGCAGCAGACAGTGCATACCCCGATCAGACGCCGCAACCTGTTGCGCCTAATCGGGACCTACACCATTCGCAGGACGGTTCGGAACATCCGAATAAGTGAATTCTCCCGGACGAATGATCCGGTACTGGCTGAGCTGCAACAGTGCTTGATTAGAATTGACCGAGGAATTGACACGTCAGCTCACATGGAAAAGGCGCAGTCTCTGACTAGCAAGCGAATCAGCAATAACTGATGAGGGTGTTTGGTTTTCACTGACCAAATAGCGACGATCTAGGCAGCATGACGCATGTGTGCAAGGCGCCAGGACACTCACTGATCACACTCAATATGAGAATTGATTTGACTCTCAAGTCTGAGCAAAGAAATACACTCGAACTTAAATGGCTCGAACATCTTTGGGATCATGGACATTTGTTTTAGACATGGGTAGCTCGAGCCACTAGGGGTTAATCACAGTGCCAGTTCAGAAGGCAAATGGGGATAATTTAGGGATGTCTTTTCGATCTTCAATATTATGATGGTATGTTGAGTATACTCATTTGAATTGCCCCGATGAGGTGATTCTAATGAGTACATACAACATACACTTTCATGATAAGAATATGTTTTTTCTCTATTATCCATAAATATTTGTTTTCTTGAGATACCAAGAGAATTTCCTAAGGACTCAAAAGCCACGGTAAACGGATCGTCGTTGAGAGAGAGAGAGAGAGAGAGAGGGAGAGAGAGAGAGAGTCTCTTTATTGCATACTTACCCTAAATTTGAGTAAGCACGTTTGAGCCGGTCTACAGTTTTTGCTGATATGTCCAGCCCGACATTGGTGTTAATATATAGTACTTTTTGGACAGCCTGCAGTGCAGTAAACTTTTTGATCAGCCCATTGATTTCTTGTTGATTTGCGCTTTACTCTAGATAGGATGCGTTTTTAACACACACACACACACACACACACACACAAACACACACACACTTTTTTTTTCTTATAATTAAAAACAAAATCGCAGTGGTGCTTCTATTCAGTTTACACATTGTCAAAGGTATGCTTTTGGTGGAGTAATATTGTAAATATTTATCATATACTCACTCCTCTTATCTATGCTCGTAGTGGCTTCCAAAGCGTGCATTTCGTGAGTTGTTTTTAAACGCGTATAAATCCCATTGTTTGTTTAGCTCAACGACGACATTTTGAATTTTTGTTATTTTGGACTCATGTAAGTTTTTATTTATTTAAATATTAGTATTACAAGTACATAATTACAGTTTTCAGGTACCTGGAGAATACGTTTGTTTGTTTTACTCGGCTTTGTAAAACCTATACATTTTTAATATATTATTTTGGTACGGGTGTGCGAGCCAGTATTTCAAAACCTACCCCATTCATATACATGCGATCAGAGATATCACCAGAGTGTCGTCTGAATTATGCTATAGGTAGCATCTACAGCGTGTTCACAAACTGAAGCAGAGTAACAGTGAGTAAGATATAGTTGACGTGTACAGCGCCTTCAGTGTATATATTTCTGGGGATAAGCTACAACGTGTTCCCGTGTTCCTGTATATATGCCCTGTGATCTACACAACACCAGCCCTCTCCTGTATAGACTTTATAAGTATAATAACGAACACTAAGAAGATTTACCAGAAGCTATCCTGGGTGTCCCAACCTTGGGAGTTAATACAGAGATAAGAAGAAGACCTGGCCTTTGAAAAAACGGACCCATTCATATACTTGATCATCCAAAATGTTGACCTATTCATATACTGCCCTTTGATTTTTTGTACCTATTTTTTGCTGGTTATTACACAAATATCATAGTCAATTCATGTAATACCAAGAGGATAAGCAGCCTCGAAAAATCTCTGAGCAAAAAATATGTGCATATACCAGGATGTCAGAAAAATGGGGCCTTTCACATAGGAATCCAGAAAAATCGGGCCATTCATATACTTTTTGTTGAAAAAAGGGGGCCAATCATATACCTGGCAGCGCTGAAAAAGGGGGGCTATTTGGCACGCACATCCGTACTATGGCATATATAGGAGATGCTCAGAATTAAGTCCCATATAACCCAGCACCAAATTTACGTTAAAACATAATAGGGTCAGTTCCTGGAATTTGTTTCATTCTGGAGGGGGTGGTTGGGTGGTGCAAAGGTGTCATGTATCTTGCGTCTCTGGTACGTCCAGCTGATATTGGCTTACAGCTGGGCAAAGCCTACTATCCTAGTAGCAGGTAAGGGTAGAGGGGTAATGTTTTTATTTCTTCTATTTCTTCACTTTCAATCATGTTCTTCTTTCTTCCCTGTCCCTTAAGGATAGAGGGTGAATGTTTTTATTTCTTCATCTCTTCTACTATCTCTACTATCTCTTTTCTCCCTTTCTCTGGGAGATGGCACAAAATGACCCACAAGGGTTGACGTGTTGTTAAACCCCAACACAATCAAACCCTTTCTTTCATCTCCTCCACTATCTCTTCCATCTCTTTTGTCCTTTTCTCTGGGAGAAGACACAAAATGACCCACAAGAGATGACGTATCGTTAAACCCTAACACAATCAATGTTTCATTTTGGTGACAATCACTCCAGTGCCATTTTGGAGGATTTGCCCATTAAAATTAATGATTTCAGCCATATCTGCATCTTGCATAACTACTTGATTGGACAGACGCCATCAGATGGCAAACATACATGTATTAAATCATAACAATGCAAACCATCAATACAACCAATAAAAATGGAAAAAAATGCTAGATTATAGGACAGAATGAGTAGTGCCGGTGGATATGAGTGACCAGATGTTTTATGAGTGTCGAGAGCAGCAAAATTGGTAATAGATGTATGTTGGACAGCTCGTAAAACAAATGCTTGTTTCAAAAAATATTATAAAAAGTTAGTTCTTATCTTGGCATTTATTGGTCCTACAGATGCAGATCCAGGAGAATTTCCGAGGGGTTTGATTTAATCATATTACTGTACATACTCTATGTATTCTGAAGACAGGCCTGAGCAAACAGCGTAGACCCAGATAAGACACGGTAGAACACTGTTTGCCACTCACACAGCAATATTACAAACATTTACAGTTAGTAAAATTTGTTGACTTTTTTGAAGAGAAGTAGAATGAAAAGTGTCTGAAATCTATCAGATTTATCCAAAATTTCCAATGTAAATGAGGGGGAGGTCGGGTGGTGCGAAGGTGTCAGGTATCTTACATCACTGTGGCATCCAACTGATATTGACTTAAGTTAGGCAAGGCCTGCTACCCTTGTAGCAGATGAGGGTAGAGGGAATGTTTTTATTTCTTCTGTTTAATTATTCACTTTCATTCCTGCTCCACTTTCTTCCCTGTCCTTCTCTTTCATCTCATCTACTATCTCTTCTGTCGCTTTTCCCCCATTTTCTGGGAGAGGACACAAAATGACCCACAAAGGTGATGTGTCATTAAACCACAACACAATAAAAAAAAACAAACAATGTAAATGAAATTTTGAGTCAAAGGGAGATTTGATTGAACCCTACGTCCCCCACCCCCCTTTGAATCATGCCACTGCACTCTATCCACAGGCAATGTCCTCAGCTATAGTTAGGCTCTTCTGTTTAACATAACCCCTACAAATGGTTTAAAATCAAATTAGTATGCAACTGGGTAGGGGAAATACCCTTAGAAATCAAGCAAAAAGGACATGCTAGCTTAATATTTTTTATTCATCCCAAATGAAAGTTAAGTTGATGTGTCTGTTCTGAGGCGTTGCTTATTTTAAAATTGCCTCCCTTTCACAAACGTCGTGTAACCATACCCCATTTATAAGGAAACAAGAAGATGGGTAGTGCTCCAATCAATTTATAGACAATTCATACACGCTAAAGGGACTGTGCACTTCGGCCCATTCAATGTTACGTCACATCTGATGTCACAAAAGTATGCAAACAAATCGTTGAGCATGTAAGCCCCTTTCTCTCTCTCAAAACTCTCTCAAGACAAGAAGTTTTACATAGACACTGGGAAATTTGGGAGACTTGTTCCATAATCAGGGAGATGTGACAATCCCAGTCTACTGAACTTGTGTGATGAATGTCTGTCACACTTGTGTCCACTCTGTAACTTGAAAACTGTTCAAGATATCTTCACAAAACTTCATATAAATAAAAATCAACAAAAGACAATGTGCAGAGTGCAAGAACCATAACTCTTGCTTTTATACTTTTTGAGTTATTTCCCTTGGATTCTGTCACAAAAACGCGTCCGCTCAATAACTTGAAAACTGCTCAAGCTGTCATCATGAAACTTCATATAAGTATCGATTAACATTAGCTGACATGCAGAGCGCATGAACCATAACTCTTGCATTTATACTTTAGAGTTATTTCCCTTGGACTCTGTCACAAAATCATGTCCGCTTTATAACTTGAAAACCAATCAAGCTATCTTCACAAAACTTCATATAAATATCAATCAACATTAAACGTCTTGCAGAGCACAAGAACCTTAACTCTTGCATTTATACCTTTTGAGTTATTTCCCTTGGAACTTTGTCCATCACAAAATTGTGTCCTCTCTGTAACTTGAAACTCTATCAAGATATCTTCAAGAAACATCATGTAAATATCAATCAACATTAGACAACATGCAGAGCCCAAGAATCATAACTCTTGCATTTATACTTTTCGAATTATTTCCCTTGGAACTTTGTCTTTCATAAAAAACATGTCCACTCTATAACTTGAAAATCGTTCAAGAGTACGAAACTTTATATGAATATCAATCAACATTAGATGACGTGCAGTATAGCATTCTCTGATTTTTAGCTCGCCTGAACAACATTCACGGAGAGTTATTGTACTACCCTCGGCGTTGGCTTTGATGTTTACAAATGTTAAAGTTTTCGTTAGTTTTTAAGACCTTATTATTTCCCAACCTGATCACCAATTTGATTCATCTTTGGTATTGGTCCAAAATTTTGTGCAGTACCATCCCCACCACCCTAGGCCATGTCAAGGTCAAGGTCACAGACTTAGAATTTTCATGTTAAAATTTTACGTCAAAGTTGTTAGGATCTCATTACTTCTAAACTACATGATCGATTTAGTTCCTATTTGGTATCATGATAAATACTGGTCAAAAGTTTTTTATCAGCACTATCAGCACTCATGACCATATCCTTGAGGTCACGGTCACAGACTTAGAATTTAAATGTTAATGTTTCCGTTAAAGTTTTTAAGACCTCTTTATTTCCTAACCTTATCACCGATTTGATTTATCTTTGGTTTGATGATACATATTGGTCCAAAAGTTTGCGCAGTACCATCCCAACCATCCTACGGTAGATCATGTCAAGGTCAAGGTCACAGACTTACATGTAGAATTTTCATGTTAAATTTTTACTTCAAAGTTTTTAGGATCTCATTACTTCTAAACTACATGATGGATTTTTTTCCTATTTGGTATCATGATAAATACAGTTCAAAAGTTTTTATCAGTACCATCAGCACTCATGACAGTGACCTTGAGGTCGAGGTCACAGACTTAGAATTTAAATGTTAAAGTTTCCTTTAAAGTTTTTAAGACCTCATTATTTCCTAACCGTATCACCGATTTGATTCATCTTTGTTATGATGATACATATTGGTCCAAAATTTTGTGCACTACCATCCCCACTCCCTTAGGTCATGTCAAGGTCAAGGTCACAGATTTAGAATTTTCATGTTAAAGTTTTATGTCAAAGTTTTTAGGATCTCATTACTTCTAAACTACATGATGGATTTAGTTCATATTTGCTATAATGATAGATACTGGTCAAACAATTTTATGAGCACCATCAGCATTCATGACTGTGACCTTGAGGTCATATACTTACAATTTAAATGTTAAAGTTTTCGTTAAAATTTTTAAGACCTGATTAAATCCTAACCTTATCACAGATTTGATTCATCTTTGGTATGATGATACATATTGGTCCAAAATTTAGCACAGTACTATCCCCTCCACTCTAGGTCATGTCAAGGTCACAGACTTAGAATTTTTGTGTTAAAATTTTATGCTAAAGTTTTTTAGGATCTCGTTACTTCTAAACTACACAATGGATTTAGTTCCTATTTGCTATCATGATAGATACTGGTAAAAAAATTTTATCAGCACCATCAGCATCCATGACCGTGACCTTGAGGTCGAGGTCACAGCCTTAGAATTTAAAAAAATGTTAAAGTTTTCGTTTAAGTTTTTAAGAACTCATTATTTCCTAACCTTATCACTGATTTGATTTATCTTTGGATTGATGAAAATTTTGTGCAGTGCAATCCCCACCCCCATCCCAAAACACACACACTCACACACACACACACACACACACACACACACACAGGTCATGTCAAAATCAAGGTCACAGACAGAATTTCCCAGAAACAAAACGAGCTATCCTGTCTGGCGACAGGTCTTGTTAAAATAATGCCCTTCTTGATGACAAAAGCCCCAGATTGTCCACAACCCAAATGAAAGAGCCACCTTGTTAGCTTGCGCTACTCATGTCCAGATATTCATGTCACTTATTTCTTTGCATAACAATTGACTCCTCCGTCAGAAGGCTATAACCACGCCCATGCATAAATCCTTAGACAAACAATATCATGATACCTGTATTTGTCAATGAAAACTGCATTCGTAGCTGTATTTATCAATGAAAAAGTACATAGGTACATGTAATAGTGTTTGTCTAAGCAATAACATTAACCATTAACTGGTAAGCTAGTTTGGTTGGTCAGATTTTGGTGTCATTTACTGGTCAGGTGATCTCACAGAGGACTCAATTGGCCATGAGTGACAAGATTACAGCCAGTTGTTATCATATATAACAAATTTGATTAGACCAGACAAGAAGTGCGTGTGTTTAGGGTAACCCTAAACTACCAAATTTACCTAGTATTTTCCGCATATTTTCTAAAAAAAAAAAAAAAAAATGGTGTTATTAGGATAAAATATTTATGCTACCATTTTCTGCTTAATGTTTAAACATATAGGTCTGAGTGAACAGTTTGATCAGGAGAAGTTTGGAGAAGTTTGTTCAGGGTCTACACTGTTTGCCATTCTGTCAGTAGACAATGGTTACAAATGACCTGTGCATTAGCCATTACCTATTGTTAACTCACCTAGGCAAAGCAAGAACTATTGCACTATCCCAGGCGTTGGCGTTGGCATTCGTGTCGGCGTCCACATTTACGTTAAAGTTTTTTATTAAAAGAGCTTATATTTTCCAGATCATTTGATAGATTTGGTTCATATTTGTTATGATAATAGATATAGTTCCAAAGTTTTATTCAGCAATACCCCAGCCCATTACCTCAAGCCAAGGTCAGGTCAAGGTTACGGACTTAGAACTTTATAATGTTAAAGATTTTTAAGAGCTCATTTTTTCCAAACTAAACAATGGATTTTGTTCATATTTGGTATGATGATAGATACAGTTCCAAAGTTTTATTTAGCAGTACCCTGCCCATGCCTATGACCTCAAGGTCAAGGTCAGAGACTTAAAAGTTTTATATTAAAGTTTTTTAAGAACTCATTTTTTCCAAACCATATGATGGATTTTGTTCATTTTTGACATGATCATAGATACAGGTCCAAAGTTTTATTCAGCAATACTCACTGCCTTTGCCCATGGCCTTAAGGTCAAAGTTAAGAACATAGAAATTTTATATTAAAGTGTTTTAAGGGTTCATATTTTCCAAACTATATGATAGATTTGGTTCATATTTGGAATGATAATAGATACAGGTCCAAAGTTTTATTCACCCCCACCCATGTCTATGACCTCAAGGTAAAGGTCCCAGATTTAGAAATTTTATAATTGATCCCTGATAATGTCAAATTCATGACAACAAATGACCAAACCGTAGCACAAGAAATCCTATCAAGAGCTAAAATTCCATAATGTTTCCTCTTACCATAATGATTTTAAGTATTTGGACAGATAGGCTTAAGCAAAGAGTGCAGACCTAGATCAAACTGGTCCTAAAGAGCACCCTGACACTCCAGTATCACCCCGATTCCAGGTGAGCTATGCTGTCTGCTGACAGCTCTTGTTTCACATCCACATCCTCACAAACAACAATTATCATCCCGGTTACCAGTTTTGAAATGTTTTTGTTTTCATTTCAGATGTCTTTTCTTGAAGATGGGAAGCCACAGCAGACGTTCCTGTTATGTATGCAAAATTTATCTGACCTATTTGGTAAGTTTATTTTTGTATTTATACTTTAGATATGATCCATATTATAATTAAGTGTCCTAAAATTTTGTACATCAGCTCCTTTGAAACATAGCTCTTGCTAAGATGTTGTTCTTTTACAAACCAAAAGTATTGTCATTTTTCTTATATATTTCTCGTCAAAAAAGGTGTCCAACTGATATTGGCTTACAGTTGGGCAAAACCTGTTTGCTGTCCTTGCACCAGGTAAGGGTAGAGGGGGAATGTTTTTTTTTCTTCTGTTTCTTCACTTCCATTCATTTTCTTTGCTCCTCTGTCCCTCTCTCCTCGGTAAGGTGCTTCTATTCAGTACCCATAACAAATGTTTTCATGGAGAAATAAGTAAAATATTTACCCAATACCCACTCTTATCCAAACCTGTGACTGATAAAATGAATATTCTGAAGGAAATGCTTTTATTTTACACCAAAATTTTCATGTGTACTTGCTGAAATTGCTTCAATGAGTTGCTATTGAGTTCCCATCCTCTACACACACACACACACACACACACACACACACACACACACACAATGTTTTGGTGCAAAATGAAATAAATAATCCCTTTATTATCCTTATTTGAGCAGAGTTTTTGTAGGTGTTTTGCTAAATGTCATAGCTCCAGATAAGACCTTTAACCAAAAATGTTGATATTTTATTTCTCCACAAAACATATGTTGTGGGAACTAATTAGAAGTGCCTCAGTAAGGTGTTTCTGAGTATGCACAATACATGTTTTTATGGAGAAATCAGAAAAGTACTTCCTGATACCTCTCTTCTCTGGAGCTATTACTTCTGTTACTTATTTTAGGTTGGGTAAGTTGGTACCCCTGCCATACTTTTTAATAATAAGGGCAGCAGGGTTGGTGTTCAGCACTAAAATAGTTAAAATGGCTATAACAATCAGTAACTACAACAGAGATTTTGGTGCAAAAATAAGGTAATTTACTGTATTGGACCTAATTACAGCACATACTCCAATTAGAATAGTCAGGCATTACTTCTGTATTGTCAGATTACTGTCATGGTAATTTTATGTGGTTCTCCATAAAAGCATACATTGCTCATTGGGACAGTTCTAAAGAGTGTCCTTAATGTGTGATTTTTATTTAACAAATCAGAATAAATATCTCATAAGTATCATTAAATATTTACCACAAGAATGCTTGTGCTGCTGTTGGACAGACATTTGTCCAAAGTTTTTTTTTTTTTTTGTTGTTTTTTTCAGTAATTTTAAAAGCTTCAATCACGCCAAAGCACTAAGCAAAATTGTAGCAGAAAAAAATTCTATTATTTTTATTATTTTTCTGGAAAATAAGATGTAGCATTTCATGTGTGGCATCTGCCAGGAGATGAGTTGCATGAAATATCAAGCTTTTGTTTCTCTAAAAAATACAATGTACAAAGAAAAAATTCAAAATTATTTCCGCCTGCTGCAGTTGCATCCTGGGTAACCCAGGGTTACGTTACACTTCATTCATCACCCCTAGGACAACTCGCTTATGTTTCTTCGTCCTCATGGATTAATAATAAGGCAATCTGATTGGTGATCTCAGTATTTCCATGAGAAATTTTAGTCTATTTTTACCACGCGTACTTTACAAATAACATCATCATTCTATTTTTGTTTTGTGGATATCTGAATCCAGGCTTGGTATTAATTGTTAACAAAAATGTTTATCGGGCTTTCCTGAGTTATTTTTGGTAATGGAAGAAGAAAAATGACGTATAAGAGAGTAGAGCTATGTTATTGACAATTTGATTGGCTATTGAGGTATTCCCCATTGTTATGAATAATCATAGAAAATGACGTTTCGTTAGTCAGTTGTCCCAGGGATGATGAATGAAGTGTAACATAATGGGTCACACCATGGTTACCGAGGATGCTGCAGATGTGACAGGACTTCAAGAGTAAAGAGTCTAATACTGTACCCCAAATTATTGCCATAATGATTGCATGCTATGGCTTTATTAGTTGTCAAAGATATCTTTAACACTTAGTACACTAAGGGCAAATTCAGCAGGCAACAAATTGATGAACATGTTTCTTTATTTTTTCCAGAAAATAGGATTTGATATTTCATTCAAATTGTTACCTTGAGAGACAATTTGCTTGAAACATCAAATCCAGTTTTCTTGGAAAATTTTTTTCCCTACATTTGAAAAATTCTCCAAAGGTATCTGCTATGTACATGTATTCAGTTTGATAGTATTGAAGCTCAAAAAATTACCATCAGAAGGGCAGACAAATCCCCGGACCAAACCACCATTTCTAAATTTGGTGTATATTTCATTCAGATATCATGGAACTATTGAAATAAAGCAAAGTAAAACGATGCAAAGATAGTATGAAGTGTGACCAAAATAAAAAGTGAAAACAATAATAGATGTAGTGTAAATGATTTTATTTTTGCATGTTTTTTTATTATTATTTTTGGTCAAAAATCGCATCTATTAGTGGTTTCTGATGTGATTTATTTGCACAAGATACACAATATTTGCCAATACTTTGAATTTATGAGTGTACATATTCAGAAAATTAGCAAAAATAAATGCCTTGTAAAAATAAATGTACTTGCTGTATGCTTATTGGGGTAAAAAATCAACACAGCAAAAGTTGGCCTTCTCACATGTGACATTATAAAACCTATACTTGCCCTGGCCTTCTCACATGTGACATAAAACCTATACTTGCCCTGGCCTTCTCACATGTGACATAGTAAACCTATACTTGCCCTAACCTTCTCACATGTGACATTATAAAACCTATACTTGCCCTGGCCTTCTCACATGTGACATTATAAAACCTATACTTGCCCTGGCCTTCTCACATGTGACATTATAAACCTATACTTGCCCTGGCCTTCTCACATGTGACATTATAAAACCTATACTTGCCCTGGCCTTCTCACATGTGACATTATAAAACCTATACTTGCCCTGGCCTTCTCACATGTGACATTATAAAACCTATACTAGCCCTGGCCTTCTCACATGTGACATTATAAAACCTATACTTGCCCTGGTCTTCTCACATGTGACATTATAAAACCTATACTTGCCCAGGCCTTCTCACATGTGACATTATAAAACCTATACTTGCCCTGGCCTTCTCACATGCGACATTATAAAACCTATACTTGCCCTGATATATATACCTTCCAAAAATTATCAAGCTATCTCAAACAGTATGGAAGGTCTGGCCTTCACAAGATTTTGGCATCAGGGGAGATAAGTACATAATGGCGAAAGTAAGACCTTTGATCTTTTAACTCTTGAACAAGCATGCCTACTGGTTCTTATCTATGCCTCTACCAAATTTTATCAAAATATTTCAAACCACATGCACAAGAATTTGGCTTTGAAATTTATTCTGGGGAGGTAGCCAGAAAACAACCACAGCAGTTTGTCTTTCTTCCACATAACACACCTACTGGTCCTTATCTATGCCTCTACAAAATATTATCAAAATATTTCAAACCATTAAGAATTGAGTGCACAAGAATTTGGCTGAGAAATTTATTCAGTGGAGTGAAAAAGAAGAAAAAAGAACAAAGCAAGAGTTGTCCTTTTTGCATGTGACACTCTTTGACCTTATATATATACCACCAAATATCAAATTATCTCAGGACAGTTTGTGAGTTATCCCCTGCACAATATTTCAGCTCCAGGGGAGATAAGTGCATAACAAAATGTGAGAGTTGTCTCTGTTGCACTTGACATGTCTACAAGTCCTTATCTATGCTTCTACCAGATAACATGAAAATATTATCAAAATATTTCAAACCCTGAAGAAGTTATTGAGTGCACAAGTAATTAGTTTTGAAATTTATTCTGGAGAGATAACTAGAAAAAAACAACAAAGCAAGCGTTGTCCTTCTTGCATGTGACACTTCTACTTGACCTGATATATTGTCTCCACCAAATTATCACACACAGTATGGGAGTTATGGGCTGCACAATATTTCAGTTTCAGGGGATATAAGTACATGATGAACAAAGTGGGAGTTGTCTTTCTTGCACACCATATGCCTACTGGTACTTACCTATGCATGTACCAAATATTATCAACCATTAAGAAGTTAAGGAGTGCACAAGTGGCTTAGAAATTCATTCAGGGGAAATTACTAGAAAAAAGAACAAAGCAAGAGTTGTCCTTCTTGCAAGCAGTACTCCTACTTGATCTGATATATGTCCCTATCAAATATCAAATTGTCTCAAACTGTATGGGAGTTATGGCCTGCTAAAGATTTCGGTCTCAGGGGAGATAACTACATAACACAGAAAATGATAGTTGTTTCACTTGCATGCGACTCCCCTTCTGGTTCTTATAATGCCTCTACCTAATATTATCAAAATATTTCAAACCATTAAGTTAAGTTAGGGAGTGCACAAGAATTTGGCTTAGAAATTTGTTCAAGGGACATAACTATAAACAGAGCAAGAGTTGTCCTTCACACAAATGAAACTGCTACCTGACCTGATACATGTCTCTATCTTATATTACCAAATTATCTCAAGCAGTATGGGAGTTAAAACCTGCACTAGATTTCTGCTTAAGGGAAGATAACTACATAATGTAGAAAGGGAGAGTTGTCTCTCATTGGCACGACATGCCTATGGTCCTCATCTTCATCTCTACCAGTAGGGGTGGTTGGGTGAGGAAAAGGTGCAGTGTATCTTGTGTCACCAGGGCGTCCAACTCATATTGGCTGAGTTGGGCAACGCCTGTTGTCCTTGCAGCAGGTAAGGGTAGAGGGGGAATGTTTTTATTTCTTCTGTTTCTTCACTTTCATACATTTTCCCCTATCTGTCTCTTTCATCTCCTCTTCAAGCTCTTCAGGGGAGGTAACTACATAACGTAGAAAGGGAAAGTTGTCATTGGCATTGGCACTGGCATGACATGCCTACTGGTCCTCTTCTTCATCCCTACCAGTAGGGGTGGTTGGGTGAGGCAAAGGTGTCATGTATCTTGCGTCACCGGGTGTACAACTGAAATTGGCTTTCAGTTGTGCAAGACCTGCTGTCCTTGCAGCAGGTAAGGGTAGATGGAGGAATCTTTTCTTTCTTCTGTTTTTTCACTTTAATTCATTTTCCTGTTTGTTCCCTGTCCCTTGCTTTCATCTCCTTTGCTAGCTCTTCTCTTTTCTCCCTTTCTTAGGAAGATGACACAAAATGACTCACATATGTTGACATGTTGTTAAACCCCAACACAATCAATCAATCATCCCTACCAAATATTATCAAATTATCTCAAACAGTATGGGAGTTATGGCCTGCACAAGATTTCGACTTAAGGGGAGATAACTACAAACCAAAGAAAGAGAGAGTTGTCTCTTGCATGAGGCACAACTTCTGGTCCTCCTCTTTATTTCTACCAAACATTGTCAAAAATATTTTAGGGCATCAAAGTTACGGAGTGCACAAGGATGCGTCTATAAATTTCTGGTTCAGGGGAGATAACTACACAATAAAGAAATTGAGAGTTGTCTCTTATGCACACAACAGGCCAACTTGTTCTCTTTATTTCTACTAAATATTGTCAAATTATCTCAAGACAGTATGGGAGTTATGGCCTGCACAGTAGACTTCAGGGGAGATAACAAAGATCATGAGAGTTGTCTCTCTTGCATGCGACACGCTTACTGGTCCTCCTCTTCATTCCTGTCAAATATTATTAAAATATGTCTAAGGGTATCAAAGTTAAGGAGTGCACAAGGATGTGTTTAAGAATTTCTGCTTCAGGAAAGATCACTACATAATGAAGAAAGTGAGTTGTCTCTCTTGGAAGCGACATGCCTACTGGTCCTCCTCTTCTTCCCTATCAAATATTATTAAATTATCTCAAACAGTATGGGAGTTATGGTCCAAGATTTCTGCTTCAAGGGAGATAACTACATAACAATAAAAGTCTCTCTTGCAGGCAACCAGCCTACTGGTCCTCCTGTTCATTCCTACCAAATATTATCAAAATTTGTCTAAGGATAACAAAGTCATGGGGCACACAAGGATACATCTAGAGACAGATGGATGGATGCCATACTGATCACTATATCCCACAAACCTCTCCGTCAGGGGATAAAAATGGCTATATGCAGAAAAGAGAGAAAAAAGTGATTAGGTTTAAAATGTGGAAAAAGTGATAAAAAAACTAATCTGAGGATTATATCCAAACCACACGCATGTCTTCAGACCATGACAAAAACACCTGTAAAATTAAAAAAAAAAAAAAAAAACTCATTGTAAAACTAAAGGAGTTGCAGACACTAGGTATCTGCTGCCTACATACTTTGATAGCTGGTATCTGAGCCTGAAAAATGATTTAGTTCAAAATGCAGAGAAAGTGAGACGATTAATATCTAAATCACATGCATATTTTCAGATCATGACAAAAACACATGTACAGTTTAAAAAAGATTAGCACAAAACTGTAGGAGAAATTATGGACACTATGTACATGTTTCTGTCAGGGGGTGTGGAACTACTTACCATGCACCATGAACCATGGAAAGCAGAAAACCATGTCCCCTTTTCTTTAAAATGGAGCGGGGACAAAAAAAATTACTTTAAATAGAGATAAAGACAGTTAGGTTACCCAAAATATTTGTTTTAACTATATCTAGACTTTTAACTTCTTTTAGAATTTTAACCACTTTTAGAAATTTTAACCACTTAGAGAATTTTAGCCACAAATTTTAGTACAGTTTTAAATAATAGGTAGATAAAATTTTAACCCATTAATTTTAGTACATTGTTAAATGGTAGTTAGATTACCCAGTAAGAACATTTATTTTAACTGCTGAACTTCGTACAGAATTTAGCAATTGACGTTTAATAGAGATCAAGACAGTTAGGTCACCCAGAAAGGACATTTGTTTGAACTACTTCTAGAATTTTAATCAGTAATTTTAGTACAGCTTTAAACAGTAGGTAGGTAGAATTTTAATCCAGTAAATTAAAGTATGTTTTTAAATAGTAGGTAGGTTACCGAGTGAGAACATTGCTGTTCTTCCCCGCCCCCTCGAAGAAAATAGGGGACATGGTATTCAGCTTTCAGTGGTTCATGGAGTGTGGTGTTGGTGCATAGTTCTGCTGAAAACATTGATCTGGTGCAGAAGTAGTCTGGGGATAAAGTGTAAACCCAATGTATTGAAAACAGTTGGGGGGAAAGCGTCAACCCCATGCACTGAGATTGATCAGGGGAAATTTGTCTACCCCAAGTTAGCTTTTTATTGAGAAAATGTCAGATAGCTGACTTTGGGCCAATTAGAAAGGGCCAAACAAATTTGAAGGATGATCAGAGAATGCTGGAATTACCTTAGTCAAATGAGAGACCCCAAAGAGGTTATTATCACAGAACAATATCTAGCTAGGAGTAGAGGTAAATTACTTATTGCACTCAACTATGTGAAGGGCCCATGAAGGTGGCTAGCCATTGTGGTAAAATGCCCAGCAAAAATGGACCTTCTAGTCTAGCCATAGGCTGGAAGAAAGAATAATGTAAGAAATACACATTACATGGAGATGGCTAAATGTTTAGATGCAATAAAAGACCTCATATAAAAAAACAGATTCCATCAAAGTTAAAATTGATCCCATGAAAAAATGGTCTGGGGCTAAGGTGTCAACTCCATATCATGGAGATAGTCTGGGGAATAATGTGTCAACCCCATATACTGAAGATAGCCTGTGTTATTAAAGAAGGTTCAGTAATGAGAATGATATAGATAGTTTTCGCTGTGTTTGCTTCTTAAGGTTCAGTCTGATGCTTC
Source organism: Anodontia alba (assembly GCA_964016985.1). NCBI lineage: Eukaryota > Metazoa > Mollusca > Bivalvia > Lucinida > Lucinidae > Anodontia > Anodontia alba. The sequence goes on from OZ024834.1 coordinate 26,305,276, forward strand.
ATAAGGTTCAGTCTTATCTGTGTGTTGTCAAATAAAGTTCAGTGTGATTCACTTTGTCTTCACTGCATGTATAATAAGGGTCAGTCCAATCGAGATGGTCTTTGCTGTGCTAGTCTTAGCTGGCTGTTATCTGTACCAAAATAATGGTTGTAATAATTACATGGTAAAGCGGTTGAGGTCAGTATAACAGAAATGAATTCTTTCAAATGTAAAAATAGAATTCATAAAATTAACTACTTTATCTAAGGTAATATTGATCCTAAGCCAACATTGGGGTATAAAGCATTGACCCCTATATGCTGAAAATAGTTGGCTGAAAGCATTAACCGCATATAAGAAAATATACTATTTGTAAGGCTAAACAAATGACACACATTGATAACAGCATACTGATGATGTAGACATTATTGTGGACTCGGAACAGAGCAGGATCATGGTCAGAACAGAACAGACCAATACACATGTATATTCAAGTCTTACATCTTTATGAAGGAATATACTAGTTACTTATGAAACACTATTAATCTTACAACTTACCTACAAAGGAATAGAAGATATTACAGACTGTTAGCTCAGTGTTATGGTTTCGAGAATCTGCAAGTAAATTGCTGATGCATAGCCTGAGAAAAATACTGTGACTAACTAAATAAAGCATGACAGTAAGTGCAAATTCTTATACTATTTGTATAACTGTACAGCCTGGATAGCCCCTATATCACATTTCTGCTGACGCAAGAATTTAAGGGCAATTGTCAGTTTCTGGAAGGATGTGCACTGCACTAGAGAACTGCTTAAGGACAATCCTGCCCAAAAATGGTGTGGTAAGGTAAACTGACCAGTTAAACTGGACCCAAATAGTGTAAACTGGGCCACAAATTGCAAACTAAATAACAAGAAATTTTGCCAAATGGCTATGTTGCAACTGCTGCTGGTGTTCCAAGAAGCAGAGCTAAATGCACATACTAAACATTATTCAGTCAAGCGTGCAAAGTAGGTGGAGGTCAGTAATAGCTGATGGCAATGGGCAAGGTACATCATGGCTGATATTTGTATGAAGTTTCATTACCTGCCCAGAAGCAGAAGGGTGTTTGAGAAATGCACAAACTTAACATTTTTGAAGCCAATGCTGACAATAACAATGCCAGTGCCGCCAATGCTGCGGGAAACTTTTATCTTGATCCCTATGTCAATTCTGCTTGCTCAGGCAGTTGTGACAAAACTAACTTCACCAAAACATGTTAGAGAGAGCTACTTTACTAAAACATGTCAGCCAGAGCTGCTACAAATGTAGCTACTTTAGTTGTTTTTATGACCACAGTTTATGACATTGTTCTGAAGTGACATTGGCTCAGAAACCAGGAGATATTGATATGGCATCTAACAATTGAAAGTAATTGAGTTTGGCTCTATATTAATGGATAGCACATATAATCTATGGCTCTATACTTCCTGGTCTGTGTCTCTGTGGTCATTGGATTTTATAGAATTAGATCTTGAAGTGCTTTGAATCACTATCCTTCCTCCTCCCAGAATACAAATTGAAAAATGCGTATGGTAACAGCTTATTGCCAACTGCTTTATTTGCTTTAAAACACTGACAAACTCATCTAGTTTAGGAGAAACAGATGACTGGTGAACTTTAGCTAATACAAGTTCACTGAACCACCATATAAATGAAGAAGATTCTCCTAGACTACAGAATGCTTCCAACAGAGGCTGAAACTGCTTAAGCACTGAGATTACAATTTCTGATATTTATACTTGACTTTTATTATGATTGATATCATTAATTAAACACTTTTTATATGCTGCCTATATTCTGAATCTACCACAAATATTGGGACTGACATTCAAAGCAAACAATGTAGACCCAGATCGGAGCTTGCAGGATCCACACTGCCTGTCACTCACAACATTCCAAGACCCATCAGTAGTAAAATAGTCTTGTTACAATTTTTATTAGAATGAGTATGGTAAAGAGTTATGGTATCCCAATTGAGGAATTGCTGTTTACTTCTCTGATATTGCCACTTCATAACTTTACTCTGCTTTACCTAAATTGACACTTTATAACTTGATCAAACACTGATAGCCCGTAAACACAAATAAACCACTAGAATTGCCTCCTTTTAAATTTTTCCTCCAAATGAAAATAAAGCCCCTGTGAAAAAGTTTGCTTCATAAATTACTGCTGACTTCTTTGTTTCACAGTTTGCTATGTCTTGATTACAAACTTCCCAAACTGGGTTTTGCTGCACAAGCCAGTCTGGACCATGCCACCACAGTTTGATGTCCAGAAGCTTGTTGATGCATTTACCATTTCTAGCAATATCAGCTGGATTCTCTGCAGAAGGGATATAATGAAAGGAGACATCTTGATGTTTCCTTACTTCTGCTATCCTATTTGTCAACAAATCTAGAAGAAATCTACCCCTAACTTACCCAGTCTAGGACACATGGAGATCTGTCCAAAGATGTTTTTGTGTTAGATCTAATATTAATTGCATTGCAATGAATTGAATAGACCTTGTTCCTGTGAGCGCTACAAGTAATTTAAGCTGGAAAATGTTGATATTCTTGGTAGGAGCTAGTTATACCTTTGAAAATACCAGATATGATCTGCATCCCTTACTTGTTTTTTGATGCAGTGCATTTAAATGCAGCATAAGTACATCTAGAAGTATCGCAAAATCCTACAGTATGCCACACCTTAGTGAGTTTTGCCACTCAGTCCAGTGTATCTTGGAAATCTGCAATAAGAAAGTTTCTTCAAGTCTTCCCCTATGTTGTGACCTCTGCAGTAGATAGAGCTTATCCCACAGGGGTAGGGTCTGGTGTTCAGCAATCCATACTTCCCATCCTTACATCCATCCATATTTACTGGGGTGGTTGGGTGGTGCGAAGGTGCTGTGTATCTTACATCACCGGGGCGTCCAACTGATATTGGCTTACAGTTGGGCAAGACCTGCTATCCTTGTAGTGGGTAAGGGTAGAGGGGGAATGTTTTTATTTCTTCTGTTTCTTCACTTTCATTCCTGTTCCTCTTTCTTCCCTGTCCCTCTCTTTCATCTCCTCTACTCTCTCTTCTATCTCTTTTCTCCCTTTCTCTGGGAGACGACACAAAATGACCCTCAAGGGTTGACGTGTCGTTAAACCCCAACACAATCAAAAAATCAAAAACCATATTTCCATCCATAAACAATTTTTTATCCCATCTCCTCTGAGATCACAAGTCAAGTTTTTTCAAAACTAGTCTGGGATGTTTCCCTGGAATTCTAGTTGCGCACACCCCAAGTCAGTTGTGGTCCATTGACAGATGTGACCACCCATTTAGAAATTGGGATTTCCCCTTTACTTAACACTGTTACAATCTTGTTATCCCATCTCCTCCTAGACCACTGGTCAGAATTTTTTTAAAACTTTTCTGGGATGTTTCTTTGGTTGTCTAGTTGTGTATGCCCAAATTTGGTCCACCAACAAATATGGCTGCCATTGGCCATCTTTGATTTTTCTCCTTATAACATCTCTACCATAACCAGTGGACGAATTTCATCAAAATTTTGCATTTGGATTTCTCTGAACCTCTAGATGTGTCTCAGCAATAATGTTTCCAGTCAGTCAATTAACATGGCTGCAAGATGGCAATCTTAGAAATCGTGACTTCCCCTTTACCTAACACTGTTACAGTCTCATTATTATATCTCCTCTGAGACCACTCGTCAGATTTTTTTTGAAACTTGTCTGGGATGTTCCCCTGGAGGTCTAGTTCTGCACACCCAAATTTGGTTCAGGTCCCTCAACAAATATAGCTGATGCAGCCAGCTTGGTTTTTTCTTATTGCATCTCTGCCTTAATCAGTGGAGGAATCTCATCAAAACTTTGCATATGGATTCCTCTGAACACCTTGATGTGCCTCCACGAAAATGATTCCAGTCTTTTGACTAATATGGGCCTCAGACTGCTTTCTTAAAAATTGTGAAATTAAGACTTCCGCTTTACTAAACACTGTTACGATGTCGTTCTTACGTCTCCTCCAAAACCACTGGTCAAATTTTTTCAGAAACTTGCCTGGAATATTCCCCTGGTGGTCTAGTTGTGCATGCCCAAACTTGGTTCTGGTTGGTCAACAAATCAAGGCCTCATTGGCCATCTTGAATTTTTTCATTATTGCATCTCCTGTGTAACCAGTGGGAATATGGATAAAAAAAATTGTATATATGGATTTCTCTCCACCTCTAGATTTGCCTGCAAGAAAATGATTCCAGCCCATCAGCTGATACCCTAGCCAGCCTTGTTGGCTCAGTTGGGTGCACATCCAGCTAGTGATCTGGAGCCTGGAGGTTAGATCTCCTCAGGGTAAGCAGCACTCATTCATGGAGTTGGGTGCACATCTAGCTGGTGATCAGGAGACTGGAGGTTAGATCCGCACAGGGTAAGCAGCACTCATTCATGGAGATTGATCATAACTATTTTCTATGGTCATTCTCTCCCTTCCGCTGATTCAAGAAGGGCAGTTGTCAGTTTCTGGTGAAGGAATGTGTACAATACTGGTTAACCACTTGGATGGCTAAGCCTGCCCAGTAAAAGTGTGGTTAGGTAAACTGACTCAACATGACCCTATTGCATTGACTGGTTCATAAAACCGCAACACAAACAAAGATGGCAAACAAGACTTCCCCTTTACTTAAAACTGTTACAATCTTGTTATAGCATCTCCTCTGAGACTACTTAACAGATTTTTTTAAAACCTGTCTGGGATGTTCCCCTTGTGAACTAGCCTAAATTTGGTTCCAGTCTGCCAAAATATATGGCCACCATCAGCCATCATAGATTTTTCCTTTGATTGCATCTCCTCTGTAACCAGTGAAGGCATTTTGTCAAAACTTTGCATATGGATTCCTCCAAACCCCAAGATGTGTCAAATGTTTTGGGTCCATTTACTAATATGGCTGCCAAGTGGCCGTCTTAGAAATTGCTTTATTTAACAATGCAACAACCTTATTATCGCATGTCCTCCAATACCACTCTTAAGACTTTTTTAAAACTTGTCAGGGATGTTCTCCAAGTGGTCTCATTGTGCCCATCCAATTTTGGTTCAGGTCCATCTACAAATATGGCCACCATTGGCCGTGCCTCAAACAAAAAAGAATGATCAATACACATTTTTGTGAGTAGTAAAATCGGTATATAAAAGTGATACACTTAACAAACCATCTTCAAAACGCAAGCTTTAGAAGCATATAGCATATGCATATCATTTCACTTAGACTATAGCAGTATACGTCATTTGTATATGGTTTACCTTTTTTGCAGGAAAAATCATATGCATTGCATATCGGTTAAGATGATTTCATGACATTGTATATTATTCATGCTTTATTAGTCTTACAAAATTTTGAAATTAAATTCATTGCATACCATTGATTGTCTACACCCATTGGCATAGACAACATGATTTGGTATAATTGCACCATTGATCTTTTGCATGTTGTCTGCAATTAAAACCTGGAACTAGATATAGCACTGAATAGAATAAAATAATATTGATTGGAAAACCTAAATATACCGAAGGTGTTTTCCATTTGCCTGCACTTTTTGGAGCTTTCTTTTGAATAGAGTAAAAAGAGACAGTGTGCTGCCTGTGTAATTATTGCAGTACAATATGAAGCAATACAAAATGTGGCTACCATTGCAGCACTTTATCAAAGGCTTTGAGATATACCTTAAAACATGACAATTTTTACTACTTAAGTAGTTGGATGCATTGGTATTGCTTTGCACAATTTATTGCATTCTGAGACAGCGTGACAAAAATTTTGATATTCTACAAAGAATTAGCTTTCATAAAAGCTGATATGCATTATTGTGAGTTAATGGGACTAGGTCTAATTTTGACCTCTTGAGTACACTTTTTGATTATGGTATTAAGCAGATTTAGCCAAGATATGGATGTAAAGAACCCAAGACTATATGCTGTATTAACCCTGGTCATGCTGAATAAGTTGAGATGCCACACCCATTTCTAATGGTAATCAAGCCAGTCAGATTACTTGATCCCGGTTGTTGATTATACATATTCAGTACTGGATGACAGTGCAGATCAAGATCAGTTGGCTTTTGAAGAAGTCAGCTGATCTGGATCTATGCTGTTTGTAAAGGCAGGATATATTAAGGTTCAGCAGGACAAGGATTAAAATCAGCTGTAACATTGAGTGTGTGTGAAGTGTAGACCAAGCTTTTGTGAAAACTAATACTTGCACATTATAAGACTTGTTCTTAATGTTGTATTACTGCAAAAAGACAGCTGGATGAGTTAATGTAACAGTATTTCCTGTGTTAACACTATTTTCAAGTGACAGCTAGTGTTATTCCAAGTTTACTCACATATGGTCTACTTTACCCTTTGATCTTCTGTCCAGTTTACTCTATTGTCATGAATAAACTAAGGGTTGCATAGGATCCACTTGACAGGGTATTATAATGCTGATGCCACAACACAATGAATTGCAGCTATACACTGTATTTACTATAAGAATTTGGATGCCAGATGTAAAAAATTTAATAAAGTAATAAGCCTTCGCAAAAAGTGTATACCCAGATCAGACTCGTATTTGATCTGTATGATCATATCTTCACTGTTTGTCATTTAGAAAAAAGTATGTCTTTCCTGTCAAAATGCCTCATTATCCTTCTGTGTATGGTCAGGTAAAGTGACCATGCTTGACATGACCCCATTAGATTGACTGGGCTGTAAAACCTCAACACAAACAAAAAAATATGTGACATACTGTTATAGTGTTAGCAAATTTCATTTGAATATCTGTGTTGATTCAGAGAATGGAAAAGTTAACATGTGCATTAAACATTTTGGGCTGGGTTTCTAAGTAGTGGCTAGTAATCTCAACCTGTAAGACAGGTGTCATGGGTTTGAACTTTGTTTGTGTTTGGAAAGTACAGTCGACTCTCGTTATCTCGAACTCCAAGGGACTCTCTAAAATACTTCGAGATATCCGTACTTCGACATATCAGATTTGCAGACTTGAGGAAAAAATAAATCAAACAACCGCATTTAACAAATGTATATGTAATTGGACTCTTGAAGTTAGACATATGTTGAAAATATTGTGGAAAAGAGGAGAAATTGCTCCTTAGGAGCAATTTCTCCTCTTTTCCACAATATTTTGTTACTTGTTATTAGATTTTCATTTTTAAGCAGGGACCAGATTTTCACTTCTAGATAAGCGGTTATTCGAGATAAGCGAGGTCGAGATAACGAGAGTCAACTGTATAAGTACACCCAGCTCATACTCACCATGCCCTGAATTGAAAATAAATTGGACATGGAAATGCTAGGTCAAAGATAGCAGAAAAAGCTTGCATGGATGAGACTGTACAAATGCAAGCATTAACACACTTGTGGCCCAATATAACTGTTTTATGACACAAAGGATTATAAAGCACCAGAACACCACCACAAACATTTGATTTGTTGTGTTCTGGTCATATATGTATAAGACAACTAGATGCAATTCACACATAGGCTGTGTTTCACAAAACAGCCTATTACAGGGCAGATAACTCTTTTCTTGGTTCTTTTTGTATTATCTGCTATCTTGATTTTAAAATTACAAATTCATATCTGCAATAATGCCATGTCCTTAACTTGCTTCTTGTAAATTAAATTGCTTGCACATTCGTCTGTTGCTACAAAGTGCTTATATAACTTGTATCCAGATATATATTGTTCTCTTGGACAGATAGATGGTAGTCTTCAGAGCCACCCACATGACATGGGGTGCAGTGGGTGGGGCAGGGAGTTGGGGGGACCTCAAATAAGAAACACAGTTCTCCCTCAGATACTTTCTTAAATACTACTACTATGTTATAGGTATAAGTAAGTCCACAATACATTTCTACAGTTTATTTACACAAGTTAATTTACTAATTGTTATTAACTCAGGTATACATATATATATTTTCCTTCTGTTTCTCTCACATCCATTCTAGGTATTAACTTTTATTCTCAGATCTAAATAACAACACAGCTCTAATCCAACTTCCTCGTATGGCATGCCCAGAGAGTGTTAATACCCCATCACTTCAGCACCCTATCTTATCATGATGCCTGATTTTTTATCATGCTGTGCTCACACTCTTCCTTCATGACTTTCACGTTTGTGGTCATATAAGGATATGTAGGTTAGCCTAGAACTGTGATTTGTTTGGATTTGTAATTACTCACTGATTTTATGTACTGTTTGAAATGCCTTGGCTTAAATGAATTCTGTATACTGAACTACCTCTAATGTCTGCACCCTCCCTAAATACTGTTGTACCTATTAGTAGACAGAACACAAACAGAATAAATAATCAACAGCTAGAGTGGTTAATCTGATTGAGAATCCATGTTTCTATCCCCTCGACCTTCTTAAGAAGTCTTTATTACCAATTTCAGAGCATCCTATCTCTGTTTGAAAATGTGAGTGCAGAATAGCAATTCTAGAATATTTATGTAAATGTATACATGCTAGAATTTCTTGTACATATAACCACCAAGATATAATAGGAAAATCTGATAAGGTGTTGCTAATCCTAAATACATTTTTGGTTGCAATAAAATGCCTTGAAAAGTCTTCATTTTAGTTGTCTCTTTGTGGTTAGTAAAAATGCTTTTAATCTCCGCCCAGTCATCTGGCCAGAAATATGCATCTGAAGACATCTTGTTTCCAGTAGACCAAGTTAAAGTTTGTTGCTGTTTTTTTATAAAAAAAAAGCTTTTAAATGAGACAGCTTTATTCCATAAATGAAGCATTTAATTGTAAAAACGGAGAAAAATAGAAAGGCATCAAATAAGTGGGAGATAACTGCCGTTTTAATATGTGACATACTGTTAGAGTGTTAGCAATGTTTCATTTAAATACCTATGTTGATTCAGAGAATGGCAAGGTTAACATATGCATTAAAAATTTTGGGCTGGGTGTCCTAGTGGTAAGTGATCTCAGCCTGTAAGACAGGTGTCATAGGTTTGAACCTTGATCTGAAGACATCTTGTTTCCAGTAAACCAAGTTAAAATTTGTTGTTGTTGTTTTAAATAGTTTGATAAAAAAAAAGCTTTTAAATGAGACAGCATTATTCCATAGATGAAGCATTTAATTGTGAAAACTGAGAAAAATAGAAAGGCACCAAATAAGAGGGAGTTAACTGCCATTTTGATATGTGACATGTTATTACAGTGTTAGCAAAGTTTCATTTAAATTCCTGTGTTGATTCAGAGAATGGCAAGGTTAACATATGCATGAAACATTTTGGGCTGGGTGTCCTAATGGTAAGTGATCTCAGCCTGTAAGACAGGTGTCATGGGTTTGAACCTTGTTTGGGTTGGGATGTTTCCCATCATTAGTACACCTAGCTCATACTCAATATGCCCTGGATTGAGTATAAATTGGACAGGGAAATGCTTGGTCATAGACAGCAGAAAAAGCATGCATGGACGAGACTGTTCAAATGCAAGCATTAGTACACATGATGGCCCAATATAACTGAAATACTACACAAAGGACAACAAAGCTCCAGAACACCACCACTAACATTTAAATTGTTGTGTTCTGGTCATACATGTATAGGACAACTAGATGCAATTCACACATAGGTTGTGTTTCACAAATCAACCTATTTCAGGGCAGGTAACTCTTTTCTTGGTTCTTTTTGTATTATCTGCTATCTTGGTTTTAAAATTAAAAATTTGTATCTGCAATAATGCCATCTCCTTTACTTGCTTCTTGTAAATTAAATTGCTTGCACATTCGTCTGTTACAACAGTGCTTATATAATTACTATCCAGATACATATTGTTCTCTTGGACAGATAGATGGTAAACTTCAGGTCCACTTACATGACACTGGGGGAATAGGGTCGGGTTGGGACCTCAAATAAGAATCACAGTTCTCCCTCAGCTACTTCCTTAAATAATACTACTATGCTATAGGTATAAGTAAGTCCACAATGCATTTCTACATTTTATTTACACAATTTACTAATTGTTATGAACCCAGGTTGGAATATATGTATATGTTTTTCCTTCTGTCTCTTTCACATCCATTCTAAATATTCTTTTATTCTCAGATCTAAATAACAACCTAGCTCTAATCCAACTTCCTTATATTGCATGCCAAGAGAGTGTTTATAACCCATTACCTCAGCACCCTATCTTATGTTATGACTGACATTTTATCATGCTGCACTCACACTCTTCCTTCATGAATTTCAAGTTTGTGGCCATATAAGAATATGTAGGTTAGCCTAGAATTGTGATTTGTTTGGTTTTATTATTATTCACTGATTTTGTGACCTCCTTGAAATGCTTACCTTAAATGAATTCTGTATACTATATTACCTCTAGTATCTGTACCCTCCCTAAATACTGTTATACTTACTAGTAAAAAGAACACAAACAGAATAAATAATCAACAGCTAGAGTGGTTAATCTGATTGAGAATCCATGTTTCTGTCTCCTCGACCTTCTTAAGAAGTCTTTATTACCAATTTCAGAGCATCCTATCTGTTTGAAAATGTGAGTGCAGAATAGCAATTCTAGAATATTTATGTAAACATATAGATGCTAGAATTTCTTGTACATAAACACCAAAATATAAAAGGAAAATCTAATGAGCTTTTTTCAATCCTAACAATATTTTTGGTTGCAATAAAATGCCTTGGAAAGTCTTCATTCTAACTAATGTCATAAAGGAAATAGTAAAACAGTTGAGTGAGTTAGTTGTCTCTTTGTTGTCAGTAGACATGCTTTTAATCTTCATCCAATTGTCTGGCCAGAAATATGCATCTGAAGACATCTTGTTTCCAGTAAACCAAGTTAAAGTTTGTTGTTGTTTTTTTTAAATAGATCGGTAAAAAAACGCTTTTAAATGAGACAGCATTATTCCATAGATGAAGCATTTAATAGTGAAAACTGAGAAAAATAGAAAGGCACCAAATAAGAGGGAGTTAACTGCCATTTTGATATGTGACATGCTGTTACAGTGTTAGCAATGTTTCATTTAAATTCCTGTGTTGAATAAGAGAATAGCAAAGTTAACATATGCATTAAACATTTTGGGCTGGGTGTCCTAGTGGTAAGTGATCTCAGCCTGTAAGACAGGTGTCATGGGTTTGAACCTCGTTTAGGTTGGGATGTTTCCCATCATTAGTACACTTAGCTCATACTCAGTATGCCCTGGACTGAGTATAAATTGGACAGGGAAATGCTTGGTCACAGACAGCAGAAAAAGCATGCATGGACGAGACTGTACAAATGCAAGCATTAGTACACATGATGGCCCAATATAACAGAAATACTACACAAAGGACCACAAAGCTCCAGAACACCACCACAAACATTTAAATTGTTGTGTTCTGGTCATATATGTATAGGACAACAAGATGCAATTCACACATAGGTTGTGTTTCACAAATCAGCCTATTTCAGGGCAGGTAATTCTTTTCTTGGCTGTTTTTGTATATTACCGGTATCTGCAATCTTGGTTTTAAAATTAAAAATTTGATCTGCAATAATGCCATCTCCTTTACTTGCTTCTTGTAAATTAAATTGCTTGCACATTCGTCTGTTACAGCAGGGCTTATCAGGGCCTGACAAATCCAAGTTTCAGCCACTTGCCCGGCATTCTACAGCATCTTGAAAATGGCTCAGAATTACAATATTCCCTATATATTCTATACATTTTTCTGGGCAAGTGAAATAAAAATTCACTTGCCCAGCCAAAATTTGGGCTTGCCCCAGGCAGCTGGGCAATGGATTTGTCAGGCCCTGGCTTATATAATTAGTATCCAGATACATATTGTTCTCTTGGACAGATAGATGGTAATCTTCAGATCCACTTACATGACAGTTGGGGAAGGGGGTCGGGGTGGGACCTCAAATAGTTCTCCCTCAGCTACTTTCTTAAATAATACTACTATGCTATAGGTGTAAGTAAGTCCACAATGCATTTCTACATTTTATTTACATAAATTAATTTACTAATTGTTACGAACCCAGGTTGGAATATATGTACATGTTTTTCCTTCTGTCTCTCTCACATCCATTCTAAATATTCTTTTATTCTCTGATCTAAATAACAACCCAGCTCTAATCCAACTTCCTTAAATGGCATGCCAAGAGAGTGTTTATAACCTATTACCTCAGCACCCTATCTTATCATTATGACTGACTTTATCATGCATCGCTCACAACCTTCCTTCATGAATTTCAAATTTGTGGCCATGTAAGAATACATATGTAGGTTAGCCTAGAATTGTGATTTGTTGGGATTTATTATTACTCACTGATTTTGTGAACTTCTTGAAATGCTTACCTTAAATGAATTCTGTATACTGAATTACCTCAAATATCTGCACCCTCCCTAAATACTGTTATACTTACTAATAGAAAGAACACAAACAATAAATAATCAACAGCTAGAGTGGGTAATCTGATTGAGAATCCATGTTTCTGTCTCCTCGACCTTCTTAAGAAGTCTTTATTACCAATATCAGAGCATCCTATCTGTTTGAAAATGTGAGTGCAGAATAGCAATTCTAGAATATTTATGTAAACATCTAGATGCTAGAATTTTTTGTACATAAACACCAAAATATAAAAGGAAAATCTGATGAGGTTTTTCCAATCCTTACATTAGTTTTGGTTGCAATAAAATGCCTTGAAAAGTCTTCATTCTAACTGATGTCATAAAGGAAATAGTAAAACAGTTGAGTGAGTTAGTTGTCTCTTTGTGGTCAGTAGACATGCTTTTAATCTTCATCCAATTGTCTGGCCAGAAATATGCATCTGAAGACATCTTGTTTCCAGTAAACCAAGTTAAAGTTTGTTGTTGTTTTTTTTTTTTTTATAGTTTGATAAAAAAAGCTTTTAAATGAGACAGCATTATTCCATAGATGAAGCATTTGATAGTGAAAACTGAGAAAAATAGAAAGGCACCAAATAAGAGGGAGTTAACTGTCATTTTGATATGTGACATGCTGTTGCAGTTTTAGCAAAGTTTCATTCAAATACCTGTGTTAATTCAGAGAATAGCAAGGTTAACATATGCATTAAACATTTTGGGCTGGGTGTCCTAGTGGTAAGTGATCTCAGCCTGTAAGACAGGTGTCATGGGTTTGAACCTCGTTTAGGTTGGGATGTTTCCCATCATTAGTACACCTAGCTCATACTCAATATGCCCTGGATTGAGTATAAATTGGACAGGGAAATGCTTGGTCATGGACAGCAGAAAAAGCATGCATGGAGGAGACTGTACAAATGCAAGCATTCAGTACACATGATGGCCCAATATAACTGAAATACTACACAAAGGACCACAAAGCTCCAGAACACCACCACAAACATTTAAATTGTTGTGTTCTGGTCATATATGTATAGGACAACTAGTTGCAATTCACACATAGGTTGTGTTTCACAAATCAGCCTATTTCAGGGCAGGTAACTCTGTGCTTGGCTCTTTTTCTATTATCTGCAATCTTGGTTTTAAAGTTAAAAATTTGATCTGCAATAATGCCATCTCCTTTACTTGCTTCTTGTAAATTACATTGCTTGCACATTCGTCTGTTACAACAGTGCTTATATAATTACTATCCAGATACATATTGTTCTCTTGGACTGAGATGGTAATCTTCAGCTCCACTTACATGACACTGGGGGGTCGGGGTGGGACCTCAAATAAGAATCACAGTTCTCCCTCAGCTACTTTCTTAAATAATACTACTATGCTATAGGTATAAGTAAGTCCACAATGCATTTCTACATTTTATTTACACAAGTTAATTTACTAATTGTTATGAACCCAGGTTGGAATATATGTATATGTAATAATTTCTGTCTCTCTCACATACATTCTAAATATTCTTTTATTCTCTGATCTAAATAACAACCCAGCTCTAATCCAACTTCCTTGTATGGCATGCCAAGAGAGTGTTTATAACCCATTACCTCAGCACCCTATCTTATCATTATGACTGACTTTTTATCATGCTGCACTCACACTCTTCCTTCATGAATTTCAAGTTTGTGACCATATAAGAATATGTAGGTTATCCTAGAATTGTGATTTGTTGGCATTTATTATTACTCACTGATTTTGTGAACTTCTTGAAATGCTTACATTAAATGAATTCTGTATACCGAATTACCTCTAGTATCTGCACCCTCCCTAAATACTGTTATACTTACTAGTAGAAAGAACACAAACAGAATAAATAGTCAACAGCTAGAGTGGTTAATCTGATTGAGAATCCATGTTTCTGTCTCCTTGACCTTCTTAAGAAGTCTTTATTACCAATATCAGAGCATCCTATCTGTTTGAAAATGTGTGTGCAGAATAGCAATTCTAGAATATTTATGTAAACATTTAGATGCTAGAATTTCTTGTACATAAACACCAAAATATAAAAGGAAAATCTGATAAGGTTTTTCCAATCCTAACATTAGTTTTGGTTGCAATAAAATGCCTTGAAAAGTCTTCATTCTAACTGATGTCATAAAGGAAATAGTAAACAGTTGAGTGAGTTAGTTGTCTCTTTGTGGTCAGTAAACATGCTTTTAATCTTCATCCAATTGTCTGGCCAGAAATAAGTATCTGAAGATATCTTGTTTCCACTAAACCAAGTTAAAGTTTGTTGGTTTTTTTTTTAAATAGTTTGGTAAAAAAAACTTTTAAATGAGACAGCATTATTCCATAGATGAAGCATTTAATTGTGAAAACTGAGAAAAATAGAAAGGCACCAAGTAAGAGGGAGTTAACTGCCATTTTGATATGTGACATGTTGTTACAGTGTTAGCAATGTTTCATTTAAATTCCTGTGTTGATTCAGAGAATAGCAAGGTTAACATATGCATTAAACATTTTGGGCTGGGTGTCCTAGTGGTAAGTGATCTCAGCCTGTAAGACAGGTGTCATGGGTTTGAACCTCGTTTAGGTTGGGATGTTTCCCATCATTAGTACACCTAGCTCATACTCAATATGCCCTGGATTGAGTATAAATTGGACAGGGAAATGATTGGTCATAGACAGCAGAAAAAGCATGCATGGAGGAGACTGTACAAATGCAAGCATTCAGTACACATGATGGCCCAATATAACAGAAATACTACACAAAGGACCACAAAGCTCCAGAACACCACCACAAACATTTAAATTATTGTGTTCTGGTCATATATGTATAGTACAACTAGATGCAATTCACACATAGGTTGTGTTTCACAAATCAACCTATTTCAGGGCAGGTAACTCTTTTCTTGGTTCTTTTTGTATTATCTGCAATCTTGGTTTTAAAATAAGAAATTTGTATCTGCAATAATGCCATCTCCAATATTTGCTTCTTGTAAATTGAATTGCTTGCACATTCGTCTGTTACAACAGTGCTTATATAATTAGTATCCAGATACATATTGTTCTCTTGGACAGATAGATGGTAATCTTCAGATCCACTTACATGACACTGGGGGAAGGGGGTCGGGAAGGGACCTCAAATAAGAATCACAGCTCTCCCTCAGCTACTTTCTTAAATAATAATACTATGCTATAGGTATAAGTAAGTCCACAATGCATTTCTACATTTTATTTACACAA
The DNA here is from genome assembly GCA_964016985.1 of Anodontia alba. Lineage (NCBI taxonomy): Eukaryota > Metazoa > Mollusca > Bivalvia > Lucinida > Lucinidae > Anodontia > Anodontia alba. Next base: position 26,320,915 of record OZ024834.1, read on the forward strand.
GTTAATTTACTAATTGCTATCAACCCATGTTGGAATATATGTATATGTTTTTTCTTCTGTCTCTCTCACATCCATTCTAAATATTCTTTTATTCTCAGATCTAAATAACAACCCAGCTCTAATCCAACTTGCTTGTATGGCATGCCAAGAGAGTGTTTATAACCCATTACCTCAGCACCCTATCTTATCATTATGACTTGACTTTTTATCATGCTGCGCTCACACTCTTCCTTCATGAATTTCAAGTTTGTGGCCATATAAGGATATGTAGGTTAGCCTAGAATTGTGATTTGTTGGGATTTATTATTACTCACTGATTTTGTGAACTTCTTGAAATGCTTACCTTAAATGAATTCTGTATACTGAATTACCTCTAATATCTGCACCCTCCCTAAATACTGTTATACTTACTAGTAGAAAGAACACACACATAATAAATAATCAACAGCTAGAGTACGTGGTTAATCTGATTGAGAATCCATGTTTCTGTCTCCTCGACCTTCTTAAGAAGTCTTTATTACCAGTTTCAGAGCATCCTATCTGTTTGAAAATGTGTGTGCAGAATAGCAATTCTAGATATTTATGTAAACATTTAGATGCTAGAATTTCTTGTACATAAACACCAAAATATAAAAGGAAAATCTGATGAGCTTTTTTCAATCCTAACAATATTTTTGGTTGCAATAAAATGCCTTGGAAAGTCTTCATTCTAACTGATGTCATAAAGGAAATAGTAAAACAGTTGAGTGTGTTAGTTGTCTCTTTGTGGTCAGTAAACATGCTTTTAATCTTCATCCAATTGTCTGGCCAGAAATATGCATCTGAAGGCATCTTGTTTCCAGTAAACCAAGTTAAAGTTTGTTGTTGTTTTTTTTAAATAGTTTGGTAAAAAAACGCTTTTAAATGAGACGGCATTATTCCATAGATGAAGCATTTAATAGTGAAAACTGAGAAAAATAGAAAGGCACCAAAAAAGAGGGAGTTAACTGCCATTTTGATATGTGACATGCTGTTGCAGTGTTAGCAAAGTTTCATTAAAATTCCTGTGTTGATTCAGAGATAGCAAAGTTAACATATGCATTAAACATTTTGGGCTGGGTGTCCTAGTGGTAAGTGATCTCAGCCTGTAAGACAGGTGTCATAGGTTTGAACCTCGTTTAGGATGGGATGTTTCCCATCATTAGTACACCTAGCTCATACTCAGTATGCCCTGGATTGAGTATAAATTGGACAGGGAAATGCTTGGTCACAGACAGCAGAAAAAGCATGCATGGACGAGACTGTACAAATGCAAGCATTAGTACACATGATGGCCCAATGTATCTGAAATACTGCACAAAGGACTATAAAGCTCCAGAACACCACCACAAACATTTAAATTGTTGTGTTCTGGTCATATATGTATAGGACAACTAGATGCAATTCACACATAGGTTGTGTTTCACAAATCAGCCTATTTCAGGGCAGGTAACTCTTTTCTTGGCTCTTTTTGTATTATCTGCAATCTTGGTTTTAAAATTAAAAATTTGATCTGCAATAATGCCATCTCCTTTACTTGCTTCTTGTAAATTACATTGCTTGCACATTCGTCTGTTACAACAGTGCTTATATAATTAGTATCCAGATACATATTGTTCTCTTGGACAGATAGATGGTAATCTTCAGATCCACTTACATGACACTGGGGGAAGGGGGTCGGGATGGGTCCTCAAATAAGAATCACAGTTCTCCCTCAGCTACTTTCTTAAATAATACTACTATGCTATAGGTATAAGTAAGTCCACAATGCATTTCTACATATTATTTAGAGAAGTTAATTTACTAATTGTTATGAACCCAGGGTGGAATATATGTATATGTTTTTCCTTCTGTCTCTCTCACATCCATTCTAAATATTCTTTTATTCTCTGATCTAAATAATGACCCAGCTCTAATCCAACTTCCTTGTATGGCATGCCAAGAGAGTGCTTATAACCCATTACCTCAGCACCCTATCTTATCATTATCATTGTCTGGCCAGAAATATGCATCAGTGTAGATTTAAATGTAAACATAAACATTTGTTGGACTCTGGTTACAAATGTGACATAACACATGTATGCATATAACATCAAGGTGAAATGCTTTTTTCCTTACTGCCATCTTGGTCTGGCTAGGGCATGAAAACATATACTGTAATTGTACGAATCTTCAGGGTTACCATCAGGTTTGTGAGATTTGGGGTCATAAATGCACAAATTATTGTATGACCAGAAATAATGCTTTGACAGTAGAAATTCATGAAAAATTGAAAAAAAAAAATATACAAGTTCCCGTCAGTTTGCCCAGAATGGCAACTCCTGTATTGCAATCTTTTGCAGGGTTTATACACATCAGGGAAATGTAATGGAAATTCATTTTTTTTAAAGGTCAGGGAATTGTCAGGAAATTGTGATATATGTCAGGGAAAATGAAATTTTGCAACAGTTTCAGGGAATTTCACATTTCAGCTGTATAAAGCTAGGATGTTTGGTGCTTGGTGATGTAGCTTTCTTGCTAAATTCATACACTTCCAGCTCTGATATTGTCGGGGAACTTTGAATTTATGTCGTGGCAATTTTGGTCAGTCCACTAACATATGGATAATTACAGTATTTGTCACTAATTCATTGAACAAAGCTACCAATTATTTACTTTTAGAACTTTTAAATGAGCCTTATCTTTACACTGAATGAGGCATTTCAACAGGAAAGACATACTTTTTCTAAATGGCAGACTGTGAAGATGTCATCATACAGATCCATCAGGAGTCTGATCTGGGTCTACACTGTTTGCTCAGGCTTATTTTATTATTTATTATTTTGTTGACATTTAGTTTGCAAATTCTTATGGTAAATACAGTGTATGGCTGCACTTAATTATGTTGTGGCATCAGCATTATAATCCCCTGTCAAGTGGATCCTACTCAACCCTCAGTTTATACATGACAGTAGACAAAACTGGACAGTAGATGAAAGGGAACAGCAGACAATATGGGAGTAAAGTGGGAATAACACTACCTGTCATTTAAAAATGATAGAAATACTGTTTAATATTAACTCATTCATCTGATCTATTTGCAGCAATGCAACCATCAAGTCTAATAAGATATCAGTGGTATGCAATGAATTTGATTCCAAAGTTTGTAAGTCAAATAAACCATGAATATTACACAGTGTCATGAGACTGTCTTTAACTGCAATACATATGTTTTTTCCTGTAACAAAGGTAAACCATACATAAGTGATGTTTACTGCTATAAAAGTGAAATGATGTGCAAATGCTATATGCTTTTACAGCTTGAGTGGTTGAAGATGGTTTCTTAATTTAATCACTTTCATATACTAAAACAACACAAAAATGCATGTTCAATTTTGTGTACAGTTTTTTTCATTTACACCTCTTCAGTTTATCCCAAAACTTGGTTCTGTGGCAGTTTAGCTTTGATACTGAATCAGGAATAATATTTACAGGGCTGTTATTTTGCTTACTCCATTTTACTTACTAGATTCAGATTAAAAAAAAGCGTTTAAAAGTATAAAATCTGTATGATTACAGATAGTGGTCAAATTTTTTATTCAGTACTATCCTCACTCTATGACATAGAGTGACAAGGTCATGGACAGAAACCAGAAATTTTATGTTAAACTTTTACCTCAAAGTTGTTCAAATCTTGTTGTTACATTAAGTGTTCATATTTCCTAAATCCTTTGATGGAAGAATGACATTAAATATTAATCCTATATTTTAGTCAGTATCATCCCCACCCTTGCCCATGATCTACAGGTCAAGATCACAGACTAAGATTTTTTTTTTTGACTCCTACTATTCATTCATTTAGTTTATATTTGGTATACAGATAGATATGGAAGATGTTCTTCATCCAAATTATATCCAGTATTCCCCCACCCCACGCCCCCTCCTCGTCCCAAGATGAGCTATCCTGTCTAGTGATGGGTGTCTGTCTGTCCGTCCACTCGTTGTTTCCAGATAACTCCCTCAACAGTTTTCATATTGTTTTGAAACTTGATGGACAGTTAGACCATGAGACAGTACAGTGTATATTGTTTCGAGTTTACCATACACCAAATTTTGATTATTACACTTTTTAATTTTTTTTTTCCTCACTTCATTTCTGAATAACTCCTCCTACAGTTTTCACCAGATCACATTGAAACATGATTGATAGTCATACTACACATCGGTATAGCGCATATTGTTTTGAGGCAACAGTACACCAAATTTTAGAATTGTAGGTCTTTCAACATTATTCAGCATGATGTGGCTTCAAGTTCTCATGGTGGCTTAAAATTCATTAAGTACCACATCAAACATAGCCATCTTCTCTACATTTTGTAACCATGCAGTATAGTGGGGTATCATGTAGTGTCTGCTATGCTGTTATTCAAAGAAAATAAGGCTTAATAATTGATGTTAATTGTCTGATTTACATGGAAGGCCATGACTTATTGTCTCAGAAAAGTATGAAAATATTAGAATGGTGTTGACCACAATTTTGCTTAACACTTCAAGGTTAGAAAAGTAAAAAAAAAAATAAAAAAAAATATGAGAATAGAATAGAAAGAATAGACTACAGTTTTAGTTATCACTATAAGGTTAAGGTAAATAGATTAGTTTGGGGTTGTCTGGTGGTGCAAAGGTGTGGTGTATCTTACATCACCAGGGTGGTTGACTGATATTGGCTTATAGTAAGGCAAGGCCTGCTATCCTTGTAGCAGGTAAGGGTAGAAGGGGAATTTTTTATTTCTTCTTTCTTCACTTTCATTTCCTGCTCCTCATTCTTCCCTGTCCTTTTCCTTCTTCTCTTCTACTATCTCTCCTCTTTTCTCCCTTTCTCTTTGAGACGACACAAAATGATCCACAAGGGTTGATGGGTCGTTAAACCCCGACACATTCAATCAATTAAATACATCAGTATGAGATTGACAACTTCTGGTGTTCTATTATCATGGCCCAAGGTAAAGCAATAATTTTTGGGAAAATATTTATTTTTGCACCAAAACATAGCTTGTGGGTACTAATTGGAATCAACTCACTGCCCTTTGCAGTTTTAAGAATATTGTTAATGGATGCTGTATCAGTGAAATACATTTCTTATTTGTCCACAAAAACATGATATATGTTGTAGGAACTTATTAGAAGCACCTCTCTGAGGCACAGCTCATGAGTACCCACACCATATGTTATTGTTGAGAAGAAACATATAAATATTTTGATTGAAAAAAAGCATCTAATCAAGAGCTATGATACAGTTTGGATGTTGATGGCACTTTTTTCAGCCAAAAGATATTTTTTTTTTTTATCTCCGTGAAAAACATATGCAATGGGAACTCATTCAAGAAGCACCTGACTGAGCAATCGCAACACGTTTTTCATGGAGAAATAAGAAAAACTATTCGCCTGATACCTCTCAATTAGAGCTATGGAATCTATTAGTTTTGAAAAGTGTGGGAAGATTGTGAAAATTGTAGAAAGTCGGAGCATTGTCAGGAAAATGTCAAAACTTGTCATCAAGTTTGCAGGCATGTTTAGAAGGCTAAGGCAGTTTCTTCATTTTTGGCAAAACTAAAGGTTCATATTTCACTAATTTTTTTCAGTTATAAATTGAAATTTCTAAAGTTATGTTTAGAAGAAGCTGAAAGGGATTTGCACCCCTTGCCTCCTGAGCAGAAACGTTTGTTCTGATGGTATTTGTGTCTAATGATTAATATCTTTCTTAACTGTATACTTATTGATCATAGCACATAGCCATTACTTGGTAATGAGACCCCACCACCACAAAAAACAAAGGCAAACTTTAAAAACTTACCATACAATAGGCAAATTCCACAGAAGACAAACTGAGATTTTTCTTATTTTTCCTAGAAACGGAATCTGACACTTCATGCAAATTGTCTCCTAAGGAGACACTTTTCATGAAATGTTGAATCCTATTTACTAAGAAAAATCAGAAAAATTACAAATTGTCTTCTGCTGTAATTTTTACCCAGCATGAAAAGTTAATTTTTGTAAAGGTTTATAGTTATAGCGAGAAGTTTCAGTTGGATTTTGAGACATTTTGTGATAATGGGGCCTGATGTATTGTCCTTTCATAGGCTCTGTTGATGATTGAACATGAACAATGTTGCATATATATAAATATATATATATATATATATATTGCATATATATATATATATATATGCACCTAGTGTAAAAGGTGGTTAAGGTTGTCAATAATGAACATGTAGTTAGGTGATCCAGTTCAAATTTTAAGGACAAGTTTTCGGGCACAATTTTGCACCTTTACTCAAAGCTCAAAGTATGGTCAACAGAAATTTATTGATTTTTTGTTAACCCTTGTCCTGCTGAGCCCGGATGTACCCTGCCTTTGCAAAGAAGCCAACTGATCTGGATCTGCACTGTTTGCCATTAAGTATGCAAATTTATTACAACAATCTGGATCAAGTAATCTGATTGGCTGAAAATTAGAAGTAGGCTTGGCATCTTAATTTATTCAGCAGGACAAGGGTTAACAATGTGCAAAATGTGTTTCATGGGTTAAATCACAAAAAGCACAGATGTCATGATGGTCTTTTGTAATAAGTAATGCATGTAAAAGCTTTGCATGCAAACCAAAGCTGTGGCATAGCTTAGCAAAATGCCATACATAAAAGAAACAACAGCAAAAATGGCTGAACTCCTGTAAGATGAATGTAAGCAAGTTGTAGGCATGATAGAGGAAGGCTTGTATAGACCCAGATAAAGAAGGGGAATCCACATTTTTTTTCTTATTTCTTTATAAAAATGTATGTTGTGGGTACTCATTAGAAGCATCTCCTTGAGGCCATTTTAATGAGTACAACAACTTATGTTTTCATGGAGAATTTAGAAAAAAACATCAGTTCTTTTCAGTTGAAAAAAAAAGACAAACAAAAAAAAAAACAACAAAGCATCTTATCTGGAGCTGTGACTGACTTGTGTAGTGCGAGATAGCATGGCACTTCATATGATAGTGCCAAACTGCTACAGGCTGCATAGATGATTGTTGTTCATCAGGGAATAACATATTTCAGCATGCCTACATTACAGCATGAGACATCAGGTAAACATGCTCCAAGAATAAGCAGTCAGGCAGATGACACCTATGTGAATTGGGGCTGACAGCAAGATGCCCATGCCAGGGCAATATGTCATTGTAATGGTGTTAGATGGTGCCAACATTTCCAGTGGATGCAAAATCAGTGGAGGGCAGTCATGTTCACCATTGAATCTTGATTTTACTTAAACTGGGTGGCTGGGCCACATAGCTTATTCAGTAGCATATCTGGCCTCGAGGTTATAAAACTTTTTTCATGCTCAACTCAGCTGAGCATGAAATTTTATCTGCTAATAAATATGAAAATGCCAACAATAGTTGGCATTTTCATATTTATTAGCAGAGAAATTTTCATGCTTAGCTACGTATAGCAAGGTAGAATTTGCCATTGTTAATAATTTGAGGTTTATTAGCAGAACAAATTTCATGCTCAGCTGAGATGAGCATGAAAAAAGTTTTGTAACCTTGGCCTGACTGCAGATCCAGGGATCACGAGTTCAAATCCCAGCTCAGCCACATAAGTTTTGTAGAGATTGATCATGAAATCATTTCTACAGTCCTTCTCCACCTTTCATTGATTCAAGAAGCTTAGTTGTCAGTTGCTGGTGAATTTGTGTGCATAAAGTACATAAAGCATTTGTGTGCATAAAGCATTTAACCACTTGGAGGAGGACAAAGCTTGCCCAGGAAAAGTGTGAGTAGGTTAATCAATTAAAAATTTGAAAAGAAAAAAAAGGGGAGGATGGATAGGAGCAAGCTAGCATCAAATGGGGAAATCCTATACAGAGGTGGTGACATGGTGTTGGAGGATATCACATGACACTACAGAACTACTCTAGTAGTGATTGATGGCAGTCTGATGACAAAGACTTACATTGACAAGGTGCTCAAACCTCTAATTCCTCTTTTTCTGGGCCAGCACTCAAACTTCAACCTGCACTAGCATATCAGCAGGATAATGCATGTCCACTCTCTGGAAGGCTAATCTAGTAAAGAAAGTGTGTGACAAGTTTAGGTCACTGCAGCCTTTATACTGATCTCTGACCCTCATTACAGAAAACAAAACAAAATATCCAAGGTATATTTCTTGTAGTATATGGCCTGGACTGACCAAATTTGGTTAAGAAGCACAGATAATAGATCAAGAGTGTACTGTGTTCACTACCAGTAGTTGATCACAGCAATTTATGTGTTAACATGATCCTGTGTCCATCTGAGACCTTGTCTGGGGCATTGCTCCTGTACTCTATGGTCCATGTTGCCCAAATTTGGTGGTGTATGGATACAACCGGTAAAGACAGTTTGTCAAATACAGAGCAGATCAGTATGACATACTACAGACTTATATTAAGACATATTTTAGAAAATACTAGGGCCCAGTTGTTTGAAACTAACAGTGTCATTAGTTAACGTATCGTTAAAATTTTGCTCATTAAATATGGCATATGTGCTAATATGTACGCTGAAAAAATGTGAGTAGCTTTTGCATTTGCCAAAGCTGCTTACATTTGTTTAGCAAAAATACCTGCAAATTAGCTGTCATACTTACTAGAACAGTTGACATTTTGACATCTAATGAGCTTGTTAAGCTAACAATGCTTTAAACCACTAGGTCCAGTACTTTTTCTGAGCAGGTCTGATAGGGCTTAACTGAAAATGGTGCAAATGGTCCCTACTCACTGGACTTGCAAAATAGATGGAATGCTTAGTGACACTGTAGCAGAGTTGCTGGTAACCTTTTGCAGGAATTGAGTTTGTTAGGTGGGATAAAAATTCCACAGATTCAAGGCAGTGTCTTTGGGAGATGGCTTTACATGATGGTTGACAAGACTGTTTAACATTGACTCAAATCAAACAAGTTTCAAGGTTTAAGTGCTGGATTCTACAGGGCCATAGCGAGAGGTGTTCAAATCCCAGCTCGGCCACATAGCTTTCATGACTATTGATCATGAAATAATTCCTTTGTTCATTTTCCCCTTCTTCTGATTCAGCTGGGCTCCATAGTGCAGTCAGAAATACATCTAATCAGCAGATCCAGGGATCACAAGATGGAATTCCAGCTCAGCCACATAACTTCTGTAGAGATTGATCATGAAATCACTTCTACAGTCCTTCTACCCCTTTCACTGATTTAAGAAGAACAGTAATCTGTCAGTTACTGGCGAAAGTATGTGCACAAGTGGCAATAACCACTTGAAGGACTAAGCCTGCCCAGGAAAAGTGTGAGTAGGTTAACCTACCAGCTTTATTTGACATGAACTGAGTTGACTGGACTGTAAAACTCCCAATTCCAACTGAAACTCTGCTGATTTAAGAAGATCATTTGTCAATTACTGGCAAAAGTTTGTGCCCAAAGTACTGGTTAACTGCTTAGAGGACTAGTCATGCCCAGTAAAAGTGAGTAGGTGGACTGACTGGCTGGATATGACTTTAAGATTGTTGACTGGACTGTAAAATTTCAAAGTCAAAGTCAAAGTTTAGATGTCAACAATTCTTCAGATGTAGTCTTTCAGTTTTTTTGGAAAAAATTTCTTGGATCTTTGTTTCACTTTGTCAGATGTCAAAATGTTGCAGGGTTTCTGCTGGTCCCACCTTGGTAAAAGGGTTTCAAGGTTTAAGTGTCAGAATGTTGTCTTACTATGTTTAGGTGCTGTCATTCTGTTTTTATCAAAGGAGTTTCATGGATTTATTTCACATTTCCAGGAGTTCAGAAGGTATTTTCAGGTCCTGTCTTTCTGTTTGTTAGGGTTTTAAGGTGCCAAAGGTTTGTTTTATTATGTTAAGGTGTAGTCTCTCAGTTTTTATTCAAGGAATTTGATGGATATTTTGGTTCACATTTTGGTTCAGGTATCAGAGTTTGTTTGTCAAGGTTTTGTTGTCAGAGGTTTTCAAACTGTTTTTATTCTGTTTGTCAAAGATTTATTAAGATTCTGAGTATTTTGTTTGTCAGAAGGTTTATGGTTTAGTTATTGGAGGGTTTTGTCATGTACAATCTGTCAGAGGTTTTTGTATCAAAAAGTTTCTTCAGGTCCTGTTTTTTTTTTGTCTTTTTTTTGTGGGTTTACATGTTGTCAGGTTTTTTTTCAGGTACTCTATGTTTGTCAGAGTTTTGGGTGTCAGAATGTTGCTTCAGGTCCTTTGGTCAGATGTTTCAAGGTTTAAATGTCAGTGGATTTCTTTGGGTTTGATCTTTCAGTTTGAGGTTTGGGTATCAAATGATTCCAAGATTTAGCTGACAGAGGTTTTTTCAGAGCAAGTATTTCAAGTTTTTAGAGGTTTAGATGTCAGAGAGGTAAAGTAGATTCTTTATGGCTTAGTTCAGTTTTATTACATAGGTTGGTAGGTAAGTTTGTTGGGTATATAATGATACATAAGTAGGTTAAGGCATCAGAAGTTTTCTTCAGGTCGAGTTTTTCAGGGGTTTCATGGATATTGTATTTCAGTTTGTCAAGTGTTAAGGTGTTGGAGTGTTCCTTCAGGTCCTATTCCTTTGGTTTATCAGTTGTTTAGGTATCAAAGATTTTGATGGTTTGAGTATGGAAATATTTCTTCAGGTACAGTTTTTAGTTCTTTCAGCTTGTGACTTCAAACCTTTGTCATGTGACTTACTATATCATGAGGCTGTATTATTATTAAACCCCCCCCCCCCCACCACCACGCACACAAACACACACGCACATCCCCCTATATTTTGAAAAGAACATTGGGGATATTATGATCACCTCTCTATCCATTCAGTCTGTCCATGATGCCTTCTCTTCCTACACTGTTGCATCAATTTTGACCAAATTTGCTGCATACCTTTCCCATTTGCTAGGCTCTTGCAGCATCCTGTTGATTTCTGGTCCTGAGCAAAAGGTCAAAAGTTTAAATGTGTTGATTTTTGTCCTTTACTTTGTGTTCTTCTACACCACTCTGTGCAGGATTTGAAGGTAATTTGTCGTTTGTCTTCTTTTATGTTAAAGTTGTATAATATTTAATCAGCTTTTTACTCTGACTGCTAGGGGTTGCTGTCCTATCTATTTATCAATCTGTCCATCCTCATTGAATGTTTAGAACACAGGAAATAGAAATGTAAGTTCAGATCCTAGCTGGTCACCTTCGGTGGCAGAGTTAGGTTGTGATCAAGAGATCCCGTGTTTGATCTTTGCTGGGCCCAGCAACATTCCTCTGTGAAATTTGATCATGAAATATTTTCTATGGTCATTTTCTTCCTTCTGCTGATTCAAAAAGGGCAGTTGTTAGTTTGTGGCAACAGAATGTACACAAGTACTGGTTATCCGCTTGAAGGGCTATGCCTGCCCAATAAAAGTGTGGCTAGGTAAACTCACCAGCCTGCCATGACCATAATGGGTTGACTGGGCTGTAAAACCTCAATTAAAAAAACTTCAGATCCTAGCTGTATAATGTAGGCACTTCTGATGAGTACCCACAACACATGTTTTGTGGGGAAATAAGAAAACACTCAATAGTTAGAAGATTCAATGCAAGTTAGAGGACAGGTTTTGTTATGGTTGAAAAATATGCCTTATCTAGAGCTCTGGCATACAGTACTCCATGATTTATTAGTGCTGTGATGGGATCTGATACCTTATTCATGAAAAAGGGGAAAGAAGATGGATTGCCACTGACAAATATACTGATATCTCCCACAGGATGGAAGTGGTCTTGCTGTATTGTTACAGGCTCACATCCTGCCTGACATAGTGATATAAGCTACCTGTAGCATTAGGGTGGTGATCTAGCCTCATTACTGTTGTATGAGCACAGTTGAAAGATGCTGTCTCCTGGTAGGACAGTCCTACCTTTATCAAACCTACATTACAGCCTTTTCTTTACTGTATAGCGTTTCGCTAAGCAATGTCATAGTTTCATTTTGCAAGTGGTTTCATTGTGCAAGATATGCATTACTGATTACATAAGACACAATATCCGTGATTTTCATGATTTATAGCCCATGGAATGTATTTTTTCGTGTTGCAAACTAAAAAAAACATAGGAATAAAATTGTTGGCATTTCTTTAAATAAGGGTAATATGCAAAATTTTGAACAAAAAATAATAATAATAATATAAATGCTTGAAACTTTGCGGTATGCATTTTAACCCTTGTTCTGCTGAATAAATTAAGATGCCATGCCCACTTTTAATTTTCAGCCAATCAGATTACTTGACCTAGATTGTTGCTATAAATTCTCATACTTAATGGCAAACAGTGCAGATCCAGATCAGAAGCCAACTGATCTGGATCTACACTGTTTGCAAAGGCAGGGTATATCCGGGTTCAGCAGGACAAGGGTTAATATGAGTTTATTCTGTGGTGCATTTTCATTGATGGTCAGTACATATTTCAGCAGATGACTTTATCTTGCCTAAATAAAGTTGACCTTGAAAGTGCTAGCAATAAATTGTTTTGTTTTGTTTTTCAGAGGAAAGAAGGCTTGGCATTTCATATGATTTGTCTGCTAGGCACCACATTTCTCATGAAATGTCAAGCCCTATTTCCTCTGAAAAATGCAAAAACAAAAGTCAAAATGTTGTCTGCTCTGTTGTTATCAGCACGTAAAGGCCGTACTGTTAGAGATGTATTTGTCACCTAGTGTCAGTATTAGAATGCCTGTCGTGTTTGTTGAACTCTTCTGCCGTAACTCTTTGTGGACTGGTCTATTTCCAATAGCAGGTATCTGGTTAGTTTTTATTATTGCCATCACGAAAACATGCCTATATAATGTTGACCCCCTTAAACCCCACTTTTATATAGCAAAACTGGGGTTTACAGGGGTATACATTATTTTTCTTATTTCTGCTCAAAAACATAGATTGTGGGTACTTGTTAAAACTGCCTTGCTGAGATGGTTCTAACGAGTACCCACAATCTATGTTTTGAGCAGAAATATGAAAAATATCAGAGTTTTTTAATCTGAAAATTTTCAGTTTTTGGATGTGAAATTTTCTATATATTTTAATAGGCGTGTTTTCGTAATGTTTGTTTTATAAAAGTTCCTGTGATTAATGCAAACAGTGCAGACCCTGATCAGATGCTGCATGTGGCTGCATCTGATCTGGGTCAGCTTTGTTTACCAGTTACCCATTTTGGGGTTTCCCAACCAAACTGGTTAGTTATGCACCTTCACCCCTCTATGGGTAAATTGATAAGATGACAAATTGATATTTTTCTTATTTTTCCCAGAGAATGGGATTTGACATTTCATACAAACTGTCTCCTAAATCCTGTTTTCTTGGGGGAATAAGGAAAATAGTTCAAAATGTCATCTGCTGAACTATTTACCAAGCATGCTATATAAGCATTAAAATATACAAGAAAAAGACCCACACAAAGAACAGGTATGACAGGAAATGTTTATCTGACTAAATGAACTTTTTAAATAGACATTTCTGCTGCAAATTAAACCTTTTACTAAATGACAAACAATGAAGAACCTAATCAGAAAGCCCCTTTGGGAGCATTCTGATCTGGATCTACATTCATTTGTATAGGCTGTTTGTCTGACTTTTTGGGAAGTTTCCGTTTGGCAGAGTGGTTAGAGGTCAGGACTTCAGATCACAAGGGTCTGGGTTTAAATCCTGCTGGAGGCAGAATTCCGCTCATAACAGAGCATATCATCATCACCTTTCCACCATCTCTATATGACTTAAATAATAAAGAAAAGGAAGTAAAACATCAAACCATCATCGTCATCTGACTTTTTTTTTGTCTGCATTTTTAGTGTAAATACAGAATGCTCTATTCCGCTACCTCTAATAATTCAGAAATTTTCTGTGTCATCTTTAAATTGATCTTTGACTTATTGTTGGTTGCCCTGGTGAGCAGCATATGTAGGAGTTGTGCTAAACACCCATCAAATACAGGAGTTATATTGAACCCAGCTTAAGCAGAAATAACTACTAAGACTGTTCACATAGCCTTGCATCTGATAACAAATAGAAAAGATTAGAAAGTTTTATTATTCAAATATGACCTCTTTCGATATTTGCCTACCATACTGATTTTGCTCTCAAATGAAATTATGCTTCAGCACGTATAAGAATTCATCAAGACATTAAAGGAGCAGCTCATAAAGGATTGGTGGCACACCCAGTCCTAGAGTTAGGGCAGTTAGGTTTGGGACCCCAAGGTATAGTCAGGAAGAACTGAAAAGCATACAAAAGTGTGCAGCAAGATTTTTAACACTATTTAGTGATCTGCTATAGTTCAAATGTTCAAACATTCACAGGATAATAGTAACACAGTGCATGGCACCTGCTTTTTGTGTACATGTCAGAGGTAAAATTGACAGTTTTGAGTGAAACCAAACTAGCAAAGAAATGAAGTCCTTTAGGTTAGTTCAATGAATCTTGATACTTATGCCATCATGTGGGGCATAAGCGTACATGCAATTTGTTAAGCCAAACAACCTGCCAATGTTTTGAAAAACTAATATTTGTATTTCTGTGTTCATTTGTAGCAGAAAACAAACTGAGGATGTTTTTTTTTTTTTTTTTTTTTTTTCTAATTTTTCTCATATAATAGGATTTTACATTTCATGAGACATATTGAGGTTACAGTACACCAAATTTTGATAACAGTTATAGCTCTTAAAAGATTGTTCAAGCATAATTTCATTTCCAGTTTATTCCTTTTAGTTGTCATCTGATCAAAATGTTAATTGTATGTCGTTAGAAATAATTTGAAGACTTGCAGCCAGGTTACAATGCACAAAATTTTTGTATTCTTTCAAGGTTACAGTACATCAAATTACTTGCTGTCAGGCTAACTCCTCATACTGCGAGTTCCCTTAGCCTAGTGGATAGGAGCGTTGACTAGGTTTTTCACTGCTGTGGTTTGAGCCTACCTCGGGTCACGTGTGGGAAAGCCAAGTTCTGCTTATGGATGGTCAGGTGGTTTTTCCCCGGGTTCTCTGATTATCACCCACCTTCGATGAATGATCGGCTCAATATAAGTGAACTATTCTTGAAAGGGCCGTAAAACTAAAAAAAAAAAAATAAAAATAAAAAATGAATAAGTCCTAGTTTTTACCAGTACCAGTTGAGACCATGAAGTGACACAGCACATTATTGTTTTGAGGTACAGTGCACCAATTTTTTGCTAGAACTATTGCACATCAAAAACAGCCATCTTCTCTACATGTTTTGTTAGCCTGCTGTAACGTGGTATCTTGCAGTGTCTGCAATGCTTTTATTATGGTATTTTCTGACTAAATGGATGTGGTTTATACTTGGATTACAGTTAGAAAACGGTCCAATTATTTCTTCAGTGCAAAGCCCAGCCCAAGCAGTGGCCATGAGGTCATGTCATTGGCTTTCTTTTTTATTCATTTGATGGACACGGTGTATTCAGGTGAGCTTTACTGTCTGGCGACAAGTCAGTTAGGCATAAAAACAAAATACAATGTAGCTGTGTTTCTGCTAACATGCTAAAAAAAAATTTGGTCGGTAGGTAGGAGAAACTTTTTTTTATTTTTCTATTCTTTCTCCAGAAAACAGGGTCAGGCCTGTAATTTTATGAAAATACAGGTATTTAGTTGAGGGTCGGTGCTTTACTTTTTTATTTTGCATTTTTACTGATGAAAGATAGCAGAGTCGGGTGTTTGAAACAGGGTCAGTCGGTTGGGTTAGTGGAAACACAGCTATTATTTTTTTTTACGCCTTTGCAGCATATTGATATTCTCTCAGACAATGAACAATCAGTAGTTTACTCTTGTTTAGTGGAAGTCTTCATTAAATAAGATGTTATGGTGCTTGTTGTTGTCCATTAACATGTGCAGCTAACATAATGATGGCAGTGGGTTTAACAAGATCTAATCATAGTTGCATCTTCACAGCTTACATTAACATCATTCCCTCTGTCTGATAAGTACTATCAGTAGTTATTCTTGTGTGGTGGAAGACCTGAGTAACTAAGATCAGATGATGCTTATCAGTGGCCATTAACATGTGCATCTAACAAAATGGTGGTGGATTAATAAGATCTTAATAGTTGCATCTTCACAACTTACATTAACATCATTCCCTCTGATAAGTACTATCAGTAGTTATTCTTCTGTGGTGGAAGACCTGAGTAACTAAGATCAGATGATGCTTGTCAGTAGCCATTAACATGTGCAGCTAACAAAATGGTGGTGGATTAACAAGATCTTAATCATAGTTGCATCTTCACAACTTACATTATCTTCTCTCTGACAAAGAATTATCAGTATTTTACTCTTGTATGGTGGAAGACCTGAGTAAATAAGATCTGATGGTGCTTGTCAGTGTTCATTAATATGTGCATGCATATAACATAATGGTGGTGGGTTTAACAAGATCTATAGTTGCATCTTCACAATTAACTTCCATTAACATCATTCCCTCTGACAAGAATTATCAGTAGTTTACTCTTGTGTGGTGGAAGACTTGAGTAACTAAGACCTGATGGTGCTTGTCAGGGTTCATTAGCATGTGTATCTAACAAAATGATGGTGGGTTTAACAAGATCTGTAGTTGCATCTTCACAATTAACTTCCATTAACATCATTCCCTCTGACAAGAATTGTCAGTAGTTGGCTCTTGTGTGGTGGAAGACTTGAGTAACTAAGACCTGATGGTGCTTGTCAGGGTTCATTAACATGTGTATCTAACAAAATGATGGTGGGTTTAACAAGATCTGTAGTTGCATCTTCACAATTAACTTCCATTAACATCATTCCCTCTGACAAGAATTATCAGTAGTTTACTCTTGTGTGGTGGAAGACTTGAGTAACTAAGACCTGATGGTGCTTGTCAGGGTTCATTAACATGTGCATCTAATAAAATGATGGTGGGTTTAACAAGATCTGTAGTTGCATCTTCACAATTAACTTCCATTAAAATCATTCCCTCTGACAAGAATTATCAGTAGTTTACTCTTGTGTGGTGGAAGATTTGAGTAACTAAGACCTGATGGTGCTTGTCAGGGTTCATTAACATGTGCATCTAACAAAATGGTGGTGAATTAACAAGTTCTAATCATAGTTGCATCTTCACAACTTAAATAAACAACTTTCCTTCTGACAAAGAATTATGAGTAGTTTACTCTTGTGTGGTGGAAGACTAGAGTAAACCAGACCTGATGGTGCTTGTCAGGGTTCATTAATATGTGCAACTAACATGCTGGTGGTGGATTAACAAGATCTAATCATAGTTGCATCATCACAACTTACATTAAACTCTTTCTCTCTGTCAAAGAATTATCAGTAGTTTACTCTTGTGTGGTGGAAGACTTCAGTAAAGAAGACTGATGGTGCTTGTTCGTTCATTTACTTGTGCAACTAACATGGTCAGGAGCATAATTGCTACGAGTAGAAAAATTTTAACTCAAAATTTTGTGTTAACAATTTTGCTACAGTTTGTGGACTTAACTTGTTTCATTTATTTTTTTTTTAATTTGTGCCACTTTTAATCTTCTGATTGTAGACTTGCAGCAATTTTCATGGGCAGTTTAAGTGGTTAATTTTGTATGAAAGATCTGTCACATAATTTTATGATCAACCACAATAAAATTTTGTTCACATTGTCTAGAAATGTGTATAGAGGCCCTTTGAAGTTAATGAAAAAAAAAATGCTTTTTTTTTTTTAAAGTAGTAATGAGAAATAACCTAAATAAGTTAAAACTTTTCAGTCAAAGGAAAGTTAACTCTTACACTTTGGAAGGGAGGTAAGTTAGTAGATGAATTTTAACTTAACCAAGTTATAAATCTTATAAATCTTCTCAAAATTTTAACTATTAGAAGTTATGGTCCTGACTGTTCAACAAGATCTTCACAACTTATATTAACATCATTCCCTCTGACGAATTAGCAGCAGTTTACTCTTGTTTGGTGGAAGACTTGAGTAACAAAGATCTGAAGGCGCTTGTCAGTGACTAGTTGCATCTGTAAGAAATATAGTGGTAGTATGATTGTATCAAGACCTGTCACTTGACAGGGAAGCTCACATGTTCATCATATGAAAAAAATAAATTTGTGATATGATCTCAAGGTCACTGCTGGGGTAGGGAGTCTTGTTCTAAACAAATCTTTGGATGAATATCTAGCACCAGTCCTAATATCATTGACATTCCTTCAGACACTCAGGAGATATACATTTCTTAACCAGACACTAAGGTACATTTCTTAACCCTGAAAGCACCAATCACAACAATTGTCGTCTGCTTTGTCTTCTGCCGGTTACTTTAAAAGTCATTGTTGCAAACAGTGTGGACCCAGATCAGACTGCTGTCTGATCTGGGTCCACACTGTTTGCCTATATGCAAAATGTAAGTTTGAAAAGTTTGTAAGAAGATGCAGCAGATGACATAAGCAGACAACATTTTCAGATGCAGATTTTCTTGGTGCTTTAAGGGTTAAAATACCTAGAAGCAAAACTTAAGTATGAAAACACAGAACTTAACTTTGAACCAGTGTCTAACACTATTTTAATTCATCTGTTCATTCAGGGGATCTTGATCTTGAAAGTCCTTTGATATATAGAAATTAACATGAATATTTTAAGTTGATGACCATGAGCTTAAGTCTTTAAATTTTGTATACAAGTAAAGCACCTTGGCAGTAATTGTTTGACAGAAAATCCAGCTTCTGTCTGTCACATCCATCCCTTTTTCTTTTTAGCTTATCTGGTAATCAGGTGAGTGATACAGGGCCTCCTTGGTCTGCTTGTTTTTGGTTTGGTTTGGTTTGCTAATTTTTTAGTGAATAATTGATAGAGAAAAAAGAAGATGGCTGTACATTAGAAGAAAAAAAAAGATGGCTGAACATTTGATTCAGCTGGGTTCCATAGTGCAGTTGGTGACACATCAGAGTGCAGATCCAGGGTCACAAGTTTAAATCCCAGTTTGGCCACATAACTTTCTTGGAGATTGATCATGAAATCATTTCTGTGGTCATTCTACCCCTTCTGCTGATTCAAAAAACACAGTTTTCTAGTTACTGGCAAGTACATGTACTTGTTTAGTGCCCAGGAAAAGTTTAAGTGCATTAACCAATTGGCTTGACATGACATTTATTTTGACTGGGCCATAAAACTCCTGATTCAAACAAATTTTAGGGTAATTAATTTTGTCAACCAGGTATGAAAATGTTTGGGATGTTGATATCCCTGGTGGAGGGAATACCTCCACTGTTTTAACCCTTATCTGGCTGAACCTGGATATATACTGCCTTTGCAAACAGTGTAGATCCAGATTAGTTGGCTTCCGAAAAAGCTTCCGAAGAAGCCAACTGATCTGGATCTGCACTGTTTGCCATTATGTATGTGAATTCATATCAGCAATCTGGATCAATTAATCTGATTGGCTGAAAATTTGGAAAGGGCGTGGCATCAATTTATTCAGCAGGAATAAATAGGTTAGAACAGACGGTCATTACCATATTTACCCTAAATATATGGACAACTCAACTCATTACCATACTTGTCCTAACATTTGAACAAGTCCATTTTACTCCTTATTGATGTGTCTAAAAATCAATCGATGAGTAGCAGTGTAAACCCTGATCAGAAGCTACATTCTGATCTGGGTTGACACTGTTTGCTTTGGCTTGTATTTCCCAATGTTTTGGTTTCTGGCAAAAGCATGTGCACAAGTATTGGTTAAGCACTTAGAGGACCTAAAGCTTGCCTAGAAAAGGTGTGTGGTTAGGTAAACTGACTGGCTCGACATGACCGTAATACATGTAGTGTTGGCCAATCAACCAGCCGAAGACTTAGGGTTATTATGGTAACCTCTCTTTCTTTATTTATATTTACAGGTTCTGAACACTCCAGATGTAATTCAAGAAAATATAGGTAAGATCCGTAACACAAGGTAGGAGGAATATCTAGGTAATTATTTTTCTTAGTTCTCCATTAACCTTTACCACTTGCCGGCCTCGGTGGCTCAGTTGGATGCACCGTCCAACTGGAGACCAGGAGGTTGCGGGTTCAACCCCCGCTGAGGTCGGCAACATTCTTTCGTGGAGATTGATCATGAAATATGTTCTATGGTCATTCTCTCCCTTCCACTGATTCAAAAAGGGCAGTTGTCAGTTTCTGGCGAAAGAATGTGCACAATACTGGTTAACCGCTTAGAGGTATAAGCCTGCCCAGTAAACTTGTGGTTAGGTAAACAGACCGCGCTCGACATGACCCCATTGAGTTGACTGGACCATAAAATCTCAACACAAACAAACCTTTACCACTTAATTTTTCTATTTTCTTTTTTTTCTCTCTCTCAGAAAATAGTCTTTGACATTCCAAGCAAAGTTTTACCTGAGGAGACAATTTGCATGAAATGACAAAAGTCTTCTTTCTTGGAAAAATAAAAAAAAATATTTCACAATGTTGTCTGCTGAAATTCTTACCCAGCAAATAAAACATGGACAGATTCTCTGGCTGATTCAGCAGACAACAAATTGATATATACTCTGATTTTTCTAAGAAGATAGGCTTTGACATTTTATGCAAATTGTCTCCTTAGAGAAGTAAATTTGGAAAAAATGTGAGTCTGTTTTCTGGAACAAATGAGAAGAATATTTGAAAATGTTTCTACTGAAATACTTACCCACAAATTAAAATATAATGCTGTCACTGCTCATTGATCTTGCTTCACTAAGGTGTATCTAGTATTTAGTAAAACATATTTTCATAAATCATATCATCATAATCGGATTTTTGATTAACATGCAGGTACAGGGGCAACATCCACATCAGTGGCCCCCCTTCCAGATAGCTGGCTTGCTGCATGCATGGCAGATCTCACACCAGATCTCCAGGTACATCTATCATGAGGGTTGATAGCCGAGAGCTTCCACTCTTTGCAATCCCTCTCTGTCAGCTGCTTCCATGTCATTTTGGGCCTCCCAGGCCCACGTTTTTCACTAAAATAAATCTGTCGGAGACTCTCTGAACCTCAAAAACTTTCTCTATCCACTCTTCTGCCACAAACACTCCTACACCAGCAGTGCCTTTGTCATTTCCTGACCAGTAGAGCTTGTACCTGGTGTCCTTGCCCTTGATTGTGCGGCAGCTGCCACCACGGTATCTGGTCTCCTGAATGCAGCAGACATCCACTTTCCTGCGGGATAGTGTTTCAAGAAACAAGAAAACAAATAGCCATACATTATGAAAAGCATCTTATCTTCATAGTCTCATATAAGAGAATATCCTGTAGATATTTTGCTTATTTCTCCACAAAATAGCTGTTGATACTCATTGTAAGCTTGGTGAGGCACTTCTAACGAGTACCACAACATACGTTTTCATGGAGAAATAAGAAAAAATATCAATATACTTTTCAGTTGAAACAGGGCCTTATCTGGAGCTAATGACTCTGGATGGGTAAGGCAATTTTTTAAATCAAAAAGTAGATAAAAGTAGATGATTTTCTTACTTCTCCATGACAACCTATGGTACTTGTAAACAGTGCCTCTGAGGCACCTCTAATGAGTATCCACATCATATGTTTTCTTATAAAATAAAAAAGATCACTCTGGACATCAGTCATCTCAAAATTTGAGTGGCTGATTAAATGTAAGGGAAGCAGGCTCCATAATGCGGATAGTAGGTTGTCTGACTGCAGATCAAGGGATCAAGAGTTCAAAATCCCAGCTTCGCCACAATACTTTTGTTGAGATTATCATTAATAATTTCTAAGGCCATTCTCCCCATTCCTCAGATTCAAGAAGAGTACTTGTCAGCTATTGAGAACATATGTGCACAAGTTCTGGTTTACTGCCTAGAGGACTATTAAGCCTGTCCAGGAACAGTGTGAGTAAGTTAAACTGACCATACTTGACATGACCCATATGTGTTGACTGGGTCGTAAAACCTCGACCTTAAAAGAAAGAAAAAAAGCTTAACCCTTGTCCTGCTGAACACGGATACGCCTGGTCTTTTCAAACAGTGTAGATCCAGATCAGTTGGCTTCTGAAGAAGCCAACTGATCTGGATCTGCATTGTTTATCATTATGTGAATTTTAGTAATCTCATTGGCTGCAAATTAGAAGATGGCATGGCATCTTAATTTATTCAGCATGACAAGAGTTAAGGAAATTGGATAAGTGATACTTGGTAAATTTTCTGCCATTTGTGTAAGGGAGACAACTTTTGTTGATACTTGTCTGCTTTCCTGTGCAAATCTTTGGTTGTGGAGTAGAACCATTTTATGAAGTCCCTTCTGAAAATGGTTCTGCTCTGAAAGGAAAGAATTTGCTTGAGAGTAAAGTCTTTCCTTTGTGAATAAAATCCTTTTCAGAATGGGACAGAATTAAGTTTGACAAAGTTGCCTCCCCTGAAAGTGTATCATTATTTTCCCCTTAGACTACATATAGAGCATCCAGGTGGGGGTGGGGTTGGGACAAGAATATGAAAAATGTTACAAAATTATTGGGAATTTCTTCCAAGATGGGTGCAGTGACTTAAGTATTTACCTTGTGTACAGTAAAACCTGTGTAACACAGCCACCTTTGAAATTGACCTTCGTGGTTGATGTGGAAAGGTGGTTGTCTTATAACAGTACATGTCATGTAATTTTGCTAGCAAAATTATATGACATGTACCTTTATAAGACAGACAATTTTTTCAACATCAACCACTATTTCAAGTCATCTCAGTGGCTCTCTTACACAGGTTTTACTGTATTTGGGCAGACAGTGAACACCAGGATCAGATGCCACAAGAAGAGGTGTGTGATCACGGTCTACACTACTTGACACTCATCCAGCAGCTTTAGACACATCAACATGCAGTAAAATGGACTTGTTCTAATATCAGGACAAGTATGGTAAGAAATTTAGAAGATATCCAAATCCTTTACCACTCTCTGGCCAAATTCAGCAGATGGCAAATCAATGATACTTTTCTTATTTTTCCCAGAAAATAGGTTCTGACATTTCAAGCAAATTTTCTCCATAGAAGACAATTTGCAAGACATAACAAAGCCTGTTTCTGGTAAAACTAAAATATTTCAGCATGTTATCTGCTTAAAATTGACACAGCAAGCCATGTTTGAACCAGACAAGGAAGTTATTGACTGTACTATTCTCCCTAAAGAAACAGGCACTCCTTATAATTACTATACTGGTCTGAAAACTTGCACAAGGGTGAGTAGCAAACAGTGTAGATCTGGTCAAATGCTGCATTCTGTGGCATCTTATCTGGGTCTAAAGCTATTTTCCCTTAGTATTTCTGCCTGAATATTAAGGGTGAATACAGTAATGACATGTCAATGAATCTACTATGTTTTATGCCCCCCGCCATTCAAAGAATGATGGAAAGGGCAAATAGTGATACCCATGTCTGTCCATCCATCTCCATCTGCATCTAATATTAGCAATTTTCATTTTATGTTTTTTAGGCAGGGGCATCCATGTCCTTTGGACAGATTTCTAGTTTTTTATGCCTTCAAATGGTGGAAAGGGCATTATAGTGTGTCTCCATCTGTCTCCATCCGAGGTGGCATTAGCAATTTGCCTTCAAGTTTTTCAGGCGGGGGCATACATGTCCTTTGGATACATTTCTACTTTGTTTCAAATTAGTGAGTAAATCATGAACATTAGACCACTTATTATAAGCTCACCTGTAGAAAAGTACAGGTATTGCTGTAGCAATCATCATGGTGTCATGTAGCATTGGCATATGTTTTTGGTTAAAGTTTTTAGAAGGCCATGTCTCCTGCACCTCGGTATGCAAGTAGTTATCCCTGCGCTTTTCAAAGAAAAAGCAGGGATATTGTTATACCCCCTGTCCATCCGGCTGGCCATTCACCCGTCCATCCGTACATCCATCTGAAATGTCACACTATTGCTCCTAGACCATCTAAGCTAGAATCTTAAAACTTTCATGGGATAGCCCTATGGATGAGGACTGGAGGAACGCATTTGGAATTTTGATGTGCACAGAGATATGCTATGGCGCTGGCGCGGGGATATGCAGTAGCTCGCCATCAACTTGCTCTAGTTAACACTTTATGCTGGTCAGAAGTTTATGTTGTTCCAACCTGACCTGAATGGATGGACCTTGAGGTCAAGGTCATGGACTTAGAAAAAATTTCTTAAAGCTTTTAGTTACACTTTTTAGAAGTTTATCTCTTTTAAAGTGTGAGCCTAATCTTATTGATACTTTGCCTGATATTAAATACTACTCTAAAATTTTTATACTGTACCATCCCTATCCCCCTTACTAACCTTTAGGTCAAGGTCATAGACTTTGAAATTTTACATTAGAGGCTTTGGTTAAAGTTTTCAAAAAGCTATTTCAGAGGCAAAGCATGATTCAGGGAGGCTATGTAATTCAGGGAGGCTATGCTGCCCTGCAATAGCTCTTACTATTATTATTATTATCATCATCATTATTATTACACAATATTTAGTTTACAAATTTATTTGGCGCAACACAACTTATTGCTTCCAACATTTAGGCCACCGGGCCTTTTTCATTATGGCAGTTCCTTGAAAAAGGCCTAGTGGCTGAAATTTTGGCAGTAATGTTATGTGATGTAAATTATTATTATTATTATTATTGGTGAGGAGGGACATTGATCAATGACCAAATATCTATTGATGTCTGGATACGTTCGACATCTCCAGATTACTGTGAAATCATGATTTTTAGGCAGTTTCATCTTCACTATTTTTATCATTTAACCTTTACCACCCTCTAGGCAAATTCAGGCAGTATTTTTTAAATTATTTTTCGAAAAAAAATAAGGTTTGACTCTGCATGCAAACTCCAGAGACAGTTTTGCATGAAATGTCAAGTTTTATCTTCTCTGAACAGTTCTTACATACATGTAGTTGCCTCCCCTGAAAGTATATTTCTTCCCCAGAATATTGAATTATGATCCCAGGAAGCTGATGTTTGTTAAATTTTGATAGCATCACCTTTTTGAAGCACAACTCTAAAAGGCAGTACTGTATTTACCCCAGTATCTGGGCACCTTAACTCCATGCTCTATACCCATGGAACAATTTCGTTTTCTACTTCCAGCAAACAAACAATGTGTAAGTATTCTGCTTCCACCATACAAAATAGTGAGATCATTCTGCTTCCACCATACCAAAAATGTGGGATTAATTTGTTCTGCTTCCACCAAACAAAAAAATGTGGAATTAGTTTACTTACGCTGAAAAAAACAAAATGAGTTTTTTCTGCTTCCACCAAACAAAAAATGTGGAATTAGTCTACTTCCACCAAACAAAAAATATGAGTTTTTTCTGCTTCTACCAAACAAAAAATGTGGAATTAGTCTGCTTCCACCAAACAAAAAATATGAGTTTTTTCTGCTTCCACCAAACAAAAAATGTGGAATTAGTCTGCATCCACCAAACAAAAAATATGAGTTTTTTCTGCTTCTACCAAACAAAAAATGTGGAATTAGTCTACTTCCACCAAAAAAATTAGTTTTTTTCTGCTTCCACCAAACAAAAAATGTGGAATTAGTCTACTTCCACCAAAAAAAAAAAAAAAATTAGTTTTTTCTGCTTCCACCAAACAAAAAATGTGAAATTAGTCTACTTCCACAAAAAAACAAAAAAAAAAAACAAAAAAAAACACGGGTTTTTTCTGCTTCCACCAAACAAAAAATGTGGAATTTGTCTATTCCACCAAACAAAAAATATGAGTTTTTTCTGTTTCCACCAAACAGAAAATGTGGAATTTGTGTACTTCCACCAAACAAAAAATATGAGTTTTTTCTGCTTCCACCAAACAAAAAATGTGGAATTAGTCTACTTCCACCAAACAAAAAATATGACTTTTTTTCTGCTTCCACTAAACAAAAATGTGGAATAAGTGTACTTCCACCAAACAAAAAAAAAAATGATTTTTTCTGCTTCTACCAACCAAAAAAATGCAAAATTATTCTGCTTCCACCAAAGAAATAAAATATGAAATTACTCTGCTTCCACCAAACAAAAATATGACATCCAGTTGCTTCCAACACATTCTGATATAAATTACTGCCATAAAAGGCAAATGTATTTTTAAAAAATAAATTGCAAACAGAAATATGGATGTCAGTTGTTTTCTCACCTCTAAATATGACTTTCTGAAAAAAAAAAAATTTGCTTTCAAAAAGTCCAATTAATATTACATTTCCATTTTCGGACAAAGTCATAACATCTGAAGCACATTGAAAACAAGCACAGTAATCATATGTAAGCTTGTTTTATGGATTTGGATTTATCAATTACATTGTATTCACAACTGACAGACATGTTTTTGTTATCTTTTTTTTGGAAGAAGTTGTTATTTTTATACATGATATTTTAAAAAGAAAATATAATGTATTGCTATATCAGAAGTTCTTAGCTATAGACTGATATTGTCATTAATCATCAGCTTCCTGATAATCATAATTCAGTTTCACCCTTAAAGCACCAAGCAAATTTTGAAGCAGTCAACATTCTTTTTTTTTTTTTTTTTTCTTTATTTTTTCAGAGAAGTCTTGATGTTTCATGTGAATCATCTTCTTGGCATTCAGTTCACAAGAATGTTGAGACTTATTTGCTTTGAAACATAAAAAAAAGGATTTCAAAATGTCTGCTGCAGTTGTGATTAGTGCTTTTTCTTTTTCTTTTCTTTTTTTTTTTTTCTTTTTCAGAGAAAATAAGTCTTGATATTTGATGTGGATCCTCTAGCAGTCTTATTTTCTCTGAACAATTAATATATAAATACTTCAGAATGGTGACTGCTGCTGTTATCAGGCACTCATGCTTTAAGGAGCAGTTGTGGACTCTTTATTGGAAGTAACATTTCCATGTAGCTTACTGAAGCGGGAAAATTTAACTTAACCTTTACCGCTCTCTGGGCAGATCAGCAGATTAAATTGATAATGGTTTTTTTATTTTTTCCAAGAAAATAAACTTTTACATTTATGTAAATTAAAATTGATAATGTTTTTTATATTATTTTTTCCAGAAAACAGACTTGACTTTTCATGCCATTTGTCTCTGAAGGTGACAATTTGTTTGAAATGTTGAAGTTTACTTTCTGGGGAAAATAAGAAAAATATTTTAAAATGTTGTCTGTTGAAATTTTCACCCAGCAGGCTGTAAACATTAAAATAAGAAATGATCACTTCTGTACCTGTCTTCACCTGAAAATGTCCTGACCTTAGATCTACACTTGAAGTTGCATTAGTTGAACAGTGTTTTGTTACTTTTTGCAGCGGACTTGTTAAAGAGGGATATTTGGTGATAAATCTTTGATAATGCTCTTCATTTATCGATAAAAGCATATGTTGTAGGTACTTATTAGAAGCACATCTAATAAGTACCTACATGTTTTCTTCCACAACATGATTTCTTCTCCTCATTGAGACACTTCTAATGAGTACCCACAATGTATGTTTTATAGAGAAATAAGAAAAATGTCCCAAGAATTATCATCAAGTGCTTAACAAGTCTGTGCTGTCTGAATTATAGGCAGTTCCAATAGTTCTTAAGTTTACAGCAGAAGGATTAAACTTAACATGTTAGGACTTTTCATACTTCTTGCTTTAACCTACAACAGATGACAAATTATGGATAATAAAATTCCTGATGCTTTTTTTCATAGAAAATATCCAGAAGAGACGGTTTGAATGAAATGTCAAACCTTATTTTGTATGGAAAGTGTGAGAGTATCTGTAATTTATTGTCTGCTGATTTACCCAATAAAGTAAAAATTAATTTTGAATGAAAAAATGTACATTGAGATAATCTGATTTTAAGAACATGAAAAATTATCAACTTGAGCCGACAAGAAAATCATTAATTCATTTTTTGAAAACACATGATTTCACAGTATATCCTTGTAGAGGTGGAAAGCGAATGGTCGGAGATCAGTGTCCAAGTGAAGTCTGAGCGCCTTCTACCACTCCAGCTCATCATTTGTTTGTAGAAGTTCAGTAGAGTGTTAGTAGTTTATTATGTTCTTTTCTTTGTGTGTGAACCACGAAGTCTGCATGTCACCAACCAGTGAATTACAACACATACCACATTTACCCTTAATACAGACAGCTTAACACTTTGCATGCTGGGTAAGTATTTCAGCAGCAAACATTTCCAAATATTTTTCTTATTTTTCCAAGAAAGTAGGATTTGACACTTCATGCAAATTGTCTCCTATGGGGTCAATTTGCTTGAAGTGTCAGATCCTATTTTATAGGAAAAATAAGACAAAAAATGTCATCAGTTTATCATTTGCTGAATTTTTCCCACAGCATGGTAAGTGTTCTTAGCATAAGTATCCCAAAATTTGATGATCGCTCTTTGAATTTTGTGATGGAATGGCAAATAGTGTAGATCCTGAGCAAACTGCTCCTGTAGAAACAGGTTTGATTGGTCCACATTGCTTGCTGGTGCTTGTCTGTCTAAATATTTAGAGTTAATAGGGTACTCATTCAAAATACACATTTCTACTGGCCTTCCTTACAAAATGTCAAGCCTTATTGTCTTGAAAAATATGTACAAATAAAATGTTGTCTGCTGTAATGATTAGCACTTCAAGGGTTAATTTAATTTTTTTCTCACAGATCTTCATTAACTTAAAAAGCTGGACACCTAGCATCCAGTCTGGGCGAGATGTCTTGGTCATGAATTATGACTAAGCATAGTTTCAAGCCATGGAATCCAGCAAAGCTTGCTTAAGTTATGAGGTTGTTTTCTGTTTGGAGTTGTTAGACTATCATACTAGGTATTATGCCCCCGCCCGTCGGGGCCCACGAAGTAGATGGGCTGCCTTATGCCTCTGTGGCAGAGCTGCTAGTAAGTTAATGCAGGACTTGAGTTTGTCATTGGCCCAAGTCGGGTAAAAATCCCACAGATTCAGAGGCGATATCTTGACATGAAGACATGACTGAAATGCATATGCTGTTCACTGGTACTTTATAACTTGACTAAGTATCATGCCCCCGCCCATCGGGGCCCACGAAATAGATGGGCTGCCCTGTGCCTCTGTGGCAATGCTGCCAGTAACTCAATGCAGGACTTGAATTTGTCATTTGACCAGGTCGGGTAAAAGTCCCACAAATTCAGAGGCAATATCTTGACATGACGACATGACTGAAATACTGTTGACTGGATTAGATATGAGACTGGATAGGTTAGATTATATTAGATTGATACTGTGTTAGATTAGACAGGAATAGATACGTAGTAGTAGATCAGGATATAAAATTGGGCTGCATCAAGTGAAAAATGGTGTTTTCAAGCATGCCAAAAGTCACATATTCAGAGTCTTATTTGGGTCTTTGCTTTCCATTGATACATTCCATAGTATTCAATGATTCTGGCAGCAGACAGCAAAGGCCCAGATCAGAATGCATGAATGCAGTCTCATCTGGGCCTTTTCTGACTGCACATGCCCTGAAGGCACATTTTCTTGGCATGGCTCAGTTCAGCATGTATGCATGAAAGTTTGCTGATCAGTTGATTTGAAAGTGACTGTATATGAAGGAAAGTGACTGTATATGAAGATGTGTGTTCTTGTGTGCCGTTTGCGGTTTCAGCTCCGTACAGCTAGTGAGTTCGCGATGCTTTCTATACGTTTGCGATTTATGTTGGCGGTTCATGTTGGCGGTTCACGTTGGCGGTTCATGTTGGCGATTGCAATTCATATTTGCAATTCATTTTAGGGATTCACATTTGTGATTCAGGTTTATTATCATTTTTTGTATTATCATTATTATCACTTTGTGGGTAAATTCAGCAGATAACAAATTGATATTTTTCCTAATTTTTCCAGAAAATAGGCATCACCATTTCATTTAAATTGTCTCATGGTGAGACACTTTGCCTGAAGTGTCAAATCTATTTACTGAAAAAATAAGAAAAAAAAATTCAAAGTGTTATCTGCTGATTTTTTTTTCCCAGAGTGCTAAGCATTAATTTTTTTGTTGTTGTTGTTTAATTCATTGCTTTAAAGGCTCCATATCCCCAAATATAGACATTTTTTATCCAAGAAAAGTTTAATAAATGGACATCACGAAAAAACGCCTATATAATTTTGACCCCCTTAAACCCCACTTTTATATAGTAAAACTGGGGTTTACAGGGGTATACATTATTTTTCTTATTTCTGCTCAAAACATAGAGTGTGGGTACTCGTTAGAACCACCTCACCGAGGCAGTTCTAACGAGTACCCACAATCTATGTTTTGAGCAGAAATATGAAAAATATCAGAATTTTTATTTGAAAATTTTCACTTTTTTTGGTGGTAAAATTTTCAATATATTTGAATAGGCATGTTTTCGTAATGATATATGATATTAATACGATCATAAAATATGGCATCTGACAGCCCTTAAAAATTTAGCTAGTCTCATGTTTTTGAACTGGATCAGAAAATGAAATGATTTTTTATCGTTTCTCTGAATTAATGTTGGCAACATTAATTCAAAGATACTGATAAAACAATTGTTTCATTTTTATCCAGTATAGAAAGAGAGACTAAATGAAATTTTACAGGCTGTCAGGTGCACATTTTATGATTGTATTAATATTTTTAAACCCTTTCTTGGAAAATGAAATGTCTTTTTTTTGAGGAATATGCAGTCTTCAATCATGCTTTTCTCTGTAATTGTATGAATTGTGTTTGTAATTTGATGTCTGAATTATATTTATTCACATATATTCTTGTAATTTATTTGCCTTATTTGTGCTTCTTTTCTAGCATTTATTATTTGTATGATATAATTGCACTTCTCTTCCAGCATTTGTTCCATTTAAGGTAAAATTTTTTTTGCAAAAAGTGTATGTGTGGATGAGCCCCTAGGCGGGGGCATCTGTGTCATATTGACACATTTCCTGTTATTGGATAGTCCCTGGGCAGGGCATCTGTGTCATATTGACATATTTCCAGTTGTTGATGATGATGACTCTTTTTGATGATGATTGTGATGATGTGTAGAATTGCATTAGATGAGATTGTAATATTTTATGGTTTGACAAAAGTGTTCAAGATACATTTAATTGTCAATTATATGTTCTGAATGTATTTGAAAGTGATTTTGTATCAGTCCTTTGCAAGAATTATGATCATGATTACAGTGCTAACCTTATGTAGACAAAGGTCAATGGGATTGGTTGTGATTATGGTTTGACAGTACTGTTGATGAATCATAAACTTCTTATAATTATATAGTAAAGGTAGAAGTGGTTATAATTATTGTATGGTTACTGATGATGATGATGAGGATGATGATGATGTGGTGGTGGTGAATTATGGAATTACTACACCTGATTACAATTATAATGTTGGTGCAGATTATGATATTGAAAATGATGATGATGATGATTTATATGCTTTAATTATGCTTCTTAGCCATCTTGTTTAACTTATAATTATGTGCCTTAGTTATTTACTGTCTTTTGCAGCATTTCTTTCAGCTATCATTGGCTTCCCCAACTCTACAGTTGTGATGAGGCTTTGCCAACCTAATGGTGAGATTGCTTTTATTTGTGATTTGACAGTATAGGTATAAATATAACCTTGTTCAGTGACCTGTGACTTCTGGTTTCAGTTTCCTATTTGGCACCAGAAGCCTCAGGTCACCAGATAAGGTTATATTTTTTTCCTAAAGTGTTACATGTACTTGATTATGATAATGATAGCACTGTAAGTGATGATGATGATGATCTAGAAGTGATGATGATGGTGTTGATGTTTAAATCC
The DNA here is from genome assembly GCA_964016985.1 of Anodontia alba. Lineage (NCBI taxonomy): Eukaryota > Metazoa > Mollusca > Bivalvia > Lucinida > Lucinidae > Anodontia > Anodontia alba. The sequence continues at coordinate 26,352,698 of OZ024834.1, forward strand.
TCAGTGTTTTTGCTTTATTGTAATGTTACTGAGACTGATGATGATGCTAGATATGTTAATGATGATGATGATGGTATCTTTCTTATGCTTCTTTTCTTTTTGCATTTTATATGCCTTAATTTTGCTTCTTTTTTACAGCTTACCATTCTGCTTAGCATTTCCTTTCTCAACTCTGCCATTCATGACGAGGGTCCGGAGATCTAATGCCCGCAAGGACTGTTTGGTGTGTATCGTAGGGGTTATAGCCGGTGGCCACTATGATCAGGGAAGAGATTCTGAATGCAAAGCTTATTATTACTTTTATATTCATCAGTTTTGCCTGCATCTTGACCTGCCTGACTGCACATTAATACTGATGTTGATGACAATGACTGCCATTATGACTGAGATTTGTTGATGATGGTGATGCTACTGCTGCTGCTGCTCAGCTTGTTGGATGTCTTCAGTCCTTTGCAAGGATCATGATGATTATAGCACTGCTAACCTAATGTAGCTGACAATCAGTGAGATTGGTAATGTTTATGGTTTGACAATACTGTTTATGAATCATAATATGTTTTGATTATGTCTACTAAATATATAAGTGGTTATAATTATTGAATGGTTACTGATGATGATGATGATGATGATGATGTTGATGATATGGTGAATAATGGATACCTTATTACAATGGTAATGTGGATGCAGATGATGATGTAGATTATGATGAGGACAGGTATGATGATGATGATGATGATGATGATAATGATTCATGTCTTAATTATGCTTCTTTGCAATCTGTTTGTACTTTATCTGCCTTATTTTTTTTACCTTCTTTTATAGTGTTTGAGTCAACTAAGTCTACAGTCCTGATGAGGCTCTGCCAACTTAATGGTAAAATTGTTTCTATTTATGATTTAACAATATAGGTATAGCTACAACCTTCCTCAGTGACCTGTGACTTTTGGTTTCACTTTCTTATTAGACATAATATGGCTGGGAACCAGAAGCCTTGGGCAGGGCTCAAGAAACTGAAAATTGCCAATCAGTCTAGTAATTTTTGGCCGCATTTACGGTGTTTGCCGGTTCATTTTCGGCCCCATTTACAGAGTTTAACCAGTGGTGATGACATTGTTTGCCATAACCATTGTTTAAGAATTTCCGTACTGCAGTTTCCAAATGCAGATGCTGCTTTATCATTAACATAATGAATAACATACGAACATTGCTTACACTTGGTCAACTTATATGTGCATATAAGTATTGCAATTGATTATATACAGCAATGTAGTTCAATATTATCAGACAAGTGCGATTTAATGTACTTTCACTTTCACAACAACCGAGCAATCAGTCGGTGAAGAGCACAAAAAGGTAACAACCAGAATCTCTTCACGTCGTGGCAAGTCAGGTTGTGCTGGAGCATACCACTTTATTTTTTCTCTTTGGTCCAGCAGAAAAACAGCACAGTAAACAGATCTTTTAAAATTAAACAAATTAACAACAGCTAGAAAACATCTTCTATTGTTGTAATATGTGACCAAGCATGTAGTTATGAAGCACTGTCCCTTATATACTTACTGTATTTGTGTTGGGACAGACATGCCTGAGCAAACAGTGTAGACCCAGATCAGATGTCACAAAATGCATGGCTTCTGATCCAGAAATATATTGTCTACCACTCATCCAGCAATATTAATGATGCATCAAGAGGTAGTCAGATAGACTTGTTCCAATTTTAGGACCAGTATGGTAAGGCTTTAAGGTGTCCCAGTACTTAGGGTAAGTACACTAACAGCCGGTATTTAGTTTTTACACGTCAAACGGGTAGTTTCTTTTTTTTTGACATGCGGATCAAGCGGCATTGTGATAATGAGCAGATCGCTCAAGGTGATTTTCTGGTACATGGTTAGTGTTATGTGTTGATAAAAGATTTGTTTGGTTTTCCAGCACAGGATAAGGTGTAAATTCTAAAGTCAAATTTTGGAAAGCATGAATATTTATGGACCATTTTTTTAATGTCCTTCTGAAGTAAAAATATTGTGGATTTAATACCTCAATTAGTCGGTGAGACATATTGATACGATTTACGAAATAGAAGTGATATCACTGTACTTCCTAGGAGAACTACAATTTTTCAAAACTCTTGTATTCCATCGTCTGTTAGAGCATGGAATAGCCTTGACAATCAGTGTCGTAATAATTATTGTCAAACATATGGATCTTTTTGCTACAGAATTAAAAATGTTTTAATTAAGATCTTCTGTTAAAATTCCAAATTATTATCATAAAGGAAACTGTAAACTTGCCATACTACACTGTAGACTAAGTAACAGATGCAGTGATTTGCAAGCTGACTTGTTTTATAATCATCTTAGTGACAATGCATTATCTGATTGTCAACAAGAGATTGAAGATGCAGAACATTTTATCTTTTAGATGTAATAGATATGAGCGTGAAAGAGTTAATATGTTTCATAAAACACGACCGTTTCTTCTTCTTAGTGGTTCTGATGCTCTAAATGGCAAAAGAAACTTGTGTGTAGACAACAATTCAGTTCTGTTTGAAGTCATACAAACATATTTGAAAGACACTAGATGCTTTGATGATAAAAAATGATTATGGTAAATGTCCTAAAATTTCGAACAAAATTAAATAATTTCAATTCTTGCTGTTCGAAATTTTAGAAATTATGATTTGCTAAAAAATTTACTGTTTGAAATTTTAGGACAGACTCACAGTCAAAATTAACCTGGCTATCGGACGCTTTTGGACACCCTAAACGACAAAAAAGGACCTACACAATTAAAGGGTTTTCTTATTTGCTATGTGTGATTGGTAAACTGAATGTGAAATTGTATAAACTAATAAATAATTACCACACTGATGTTTGTTTTCAATTCCATCTTATTAATTCTATGTCGAATAATGTTTCTCGTAACAAATCAATTAATTATTCGGTACACTAATTAATCACTTGATACGTTTGTTCTGCACTCCGGGAATGTGCCACTTTCTTAAAATAGGCTGGCTTAGTCCACCCTCTTCACTTTACCGCACTGAGATACACAAGCTGACCAAAAATACTTCAAAAGGTTACCGCACGTTTGTTCTTGTTTGAGCCATTATAGAAACACAAAAGTCCCTTTCCTCAAAGGTGAAGCGTACGGAATTTAAATGTGAAAAGTGCAGACTGATTAGAACTTCCGCCATTTTGAAGTGCAGTATTCTCACTGCTTGCTGACATAATGCATTCTGTTGGCGATATGCGTAGACGCAGATCAGACAGCCCCGATACATAGACTGCTCGGATGCACATGTTGAACTTGTCTATGCTGGTCTCAGATGTCATAAGGTCGTTTCTGTTGGAAATGACTCATACATAAATGAACAGTGTGGACAACGAGATCTGAATGCAGCCTGATCAAGATCAAAGATTTCAGCTCTACACCAAACTTAACTACGTATGCCAAACCTGTGAACTGTCATTAGCGTTTTTAGCAATATTTTTTTCTGTAAAGAAAATGTATTGTCGTTTAGAATTCGGTAACGAAACTCATTGCAAGAATCATCTGTCATCAATAGTAATCCTTTCATTAGATCCCTGTTCAGGCAAAAATGTCCCTGTGTGTATATGTGTAACAGATCAGAATGCGAGACGCAGTCTAGTGCAGGATGGTGTCCACTCAATTCTCTGATTTAGGTCATTGGTATAAAACACTGTAATACATGAATCACAGTCTCCAGCAAGTGCACAGACTGATCATATTTGTAACAAATGATTAGGTTCATTTTGGCTTGTTGGGACCTATCATCTCTGTTGGGACCATTGTCTGTTCAAATAGGATGCACTGAGCATATCATGACAATCACAAATATTTTGCAGGAGGTGTTACTCCCCATGACAAAAACGTTTTCGGCGTGCTTAAAAGAAACTTTTGGCACACTAAACTTAAATATTAACGGCATGCAGGTATTATCTAAATACACAGTGTACTGACGAGCAGGAACGACCCAGATCAGAATGCACGGATGCACATGCTAATTTACAATTTCACGTGTAGCGCTTTCTTACTATCGCATGTGCATCACGCTTTGCAGAAATGATCAAATCAACTTTGGAATTCTGTTATAGTGGTCACATGACTAACCGAAATACCGGAATACCCGTGAAAAATACAGGAATACCTGTGAAGACACCAATACTGGCTTTAATTAAGAAACGAATATACTCGGAGGACGACCCTGAAAGGCCAATTCCTCTATTCCCCCAAATTAGTTTCATTCCCTTGTTCTCTGTGGCATCTGATCTGGGTCTACGCTGTTTGCATAGGCCTATCTGTTCCAATATTTAGGTTCTTTAAATTTTTAATACGTGCCAGTTTCGTAAGCATTTCTGACAAGAAAAGGCTCTAAGTTTGTTTTTCTCCTGAAGAGGTTTCCCGCCACGATTTCAAGTGACGTACCACTATGAGCACGTGGTTTCTTAATGCAGGGCAAGGAAAATGTTGCTTTGTGACTGTTCATTTTCTGAATATTTTAATAATTATAATGTTCTCAATATATACATACGTAATGTAAAAGAATAACAGTACTTATATTTATTTATACCCTGGTAAAAGCGGAGTAAGGTCCTCACTATTTAGGCTTTTACTGTTTAAAGGGAGCTAATTGCATATGCCTCGATGATGAATTTTACGGGTCGGACCAAGCATTTTTTTAATTTTTTTTTTTATGAATCGGGTGGATCCAGGATGATTTCTGAAGGGATTCGATTTGATGGAATTTCTGTACTTACTCCACGTATTCGCACAGACAGGCCTGAGCAAACAGTGTAGATCCAGATCAGACGCCGCAGAATGCATGAAAAACCTTCACATAAAACCTTGATATATTTAACCAAAGATTTGTAATCACTCCAAGAACTGGAGTTTACATGCCAAACTACTTTAGTTTCCGGTTCCGTAACGGAAAAAAAAAACGTTAGCGAAATTAGAATGTGCCTATAAAAAATTACTTGAAGAAAGCTGTGTTCGAAATTTTAGAAATCCCCATTTTGCAAAACCACCACTGTTCGAGATTTTAGGACATTTCCGGAAATTATTTTGGGCAAAAATATTAGGTGTTCGAAATTTTAGAGTGTTCGAAATTTTAGGACATTTACCGTACTTCATACTGTTTTCTATCATCTGTTTCAGGTCAGACCAACCACCATATGGCTGTTCGCAGTTGGAACACTCATTTGGATGGGGACATGGGAGAAGGCAGAGGTTGAACAGATCATTTATTTATTTTATTTATTTATAATTTTATTTTATTTTATTTTTTTTTTATTTATTTATATATATATATTTTTTTAACATACTTAAAATGAAATGAAATGTTGTAATATTTCTGCCATGATGGTTGTAATATAATCTTTTTCTAGGTGAAGGGCTGTAACTAATGTTGGAAGAACTTGTAGCCCAACCCCATTGTTTATACTTGTATTTGTACAAAACCAATAAAATATGTTTATACTATACTTACTAAGTAAAAATCGGTCCAGCTCTTCAAAAACTGGTCCCCGACCAAAAAACTGGCATTTTCTAAGGCCCTGGCCTTAAGTCACTGGGTGAGGTTATATTTTTCCATGAAGTATTATTTGTATTTGTTACTAATGCTCATTTGATATCATAAAAGTCTTCACCCAACATTCAGGTGAAAGAATGTACACAAATACTTGTTAATGGCTTAGAGGACTAAGCTTGCCTAGGAAAAGTGTGGTTAGGTAAACTGACCAGCTCGACTAGAACCTAATGGATTGACTGGGCCGTAAAACCTCAACGCAGTCAAAGACCTTCAGCGGACAAGATTGCTGGCCTCGGTGGCTCAGTTGGATGCGCCGTCCGACTGGAGACCAGGAGGTCGCGGGTTCAACCACCACCGAGGTCGGCAACATTCTTTCGTGGAGATTGATCATGAAATATTTTCTACGGTCATTCTTCCCCTTCCGCTGATTCAAGAAGGGCAGTTGTCAGTTTCTGGCGAAAGAATGTGCACAATACTGGTTAACTGCTAATCCTGCCCAGTAAACATGTGGTTAGGTAAACTGACCGTGCTCGACATGACCCCATTAGGTTGACTGGGCCGTAAAACCTCAACACAAACAAACAGGTGGACAAGATTATATTTTTTTCTAAAGTTTTACATGAACTTGTTATGCTCAGTATATATGATATCATATTCTAACATGACATTAACGTTAACCCACTAAGCCAAATAGAAAACCTCACCATGATCAGACTACAATAATTCATCTCATCAACATAGTGCTTGCAAAAGGGTGCATTTGATGAAGTCATGCCAGCCTTGGTGGCTCAATTGGATGCGCATCCAACTAGTAATCAGGAGGTTGCTGGTTCAACCCCTGCTCAGTTGGCAACATTCTTTTGTGGATATTGATCATAAAATATTTTCTTTGGTCATTTTCTCCCTTCTGCTGTATAAGAAGGGCAGTTGTCAGTTTCTGGGGAAAGACTGTGCACAGTACTGGTTAACCACCTGGAGGACTAAGCCTGCCCGGTAAAAGTGTGGTTAGGTAAACTGACTATGCTCGACATGACCTCTTTGGGTTGACTGGGCCATAAACCTCAACACATACAAATTGATGTTGTCGCATGTAAACATTTACTTTTCATGATGTCTGTGGCAAAAGAGTTCTTTGGAAAACTGCAACAATGTTGGTATTCCTTAATAATAATAATAATAATAATAATAATCGACTTTATTTATAGAGGGTAACACATTTAATAATCTAGTACTAATTTTCCATGTGGCCCTCTTTTTTCCTGGGTAGAAACCAGTACTAAGCAATGTGGATAAAGTCTCTTGCTCAAGGAAACAACACCTGCAGTTAGTGGGGATCGAACCCGGTACCTCTCGATCTCGAGTCCGACGCTTTACCACTGCACCACAGCACTCCTCCGTATCCTGTTAGAATAAAAAAAATTCTCTAATTATCAAGACTAACACATGTTGTTATTTGGCAGATAAAAATATTAATTTACTCTGGCTTCACTATATCATGAATTAATACTTCATAATTTTCCCTCCAACACGATGCATTATTCTCGATAATTCACACTAGAGAAAAATTATTTTTTAAATAACACTGTAAGTGATGATGATGGTAATGATGATGATGATAATGACCTCAGTTTTGATGATGATGATGATGATGATGATGTCAGTATTGATGATGATGATTATTATTATCATCACCATCATCTTAATATCTATGATGATGATGAGGGCATTGCTGATCAAGTATTGAACATAATAGAAAGTTTGGCAATGTTAATAATTTAACAATAGTGATAATGCAACCATTTTTTACTTACAATCTATTGATCATGTTGAAACAGCATTATTATTAATGATGGTGTTGCAGTCAGTGATGACAGTTATGATTATCACACCTGTACCGATGATGATGATGATGATGATGATGATGAAATACTGACTGTGGAGAGTGATCATTCTGTAAAAAATAATTCCAAGGGACAAATGATTAAACAATAGTATTTTGATATTGTGATATTTGTTGAGTAGTGATTGGTATTTTTGTACAATTTTGCATTTAATTACAGATGTCAGTACCTTAGATAATGATGATGATGATGATGATGATGACTGTCATGAAGACCTCAATACTGACCATGTTGGCAGCACTCTTGACATATGAAAATTTTCATATTAGTGGTAAGATGAATTTAATTTTTTTTTTTATTATTTTAACAATATATTGATGGCACTTGTTGATTGTACTATACTGATTGGTAAAGATAATGATGAAAATATCTTTTTTGAACTTCATGATTATCTGTAATGATAGTAGCACTGTTAAAATCTGTGGTAACTCTTTTTCTACTTCTAATGCATACAGTAGATAATTATATCACTCTAAATTGCCCAATTCAAGTGGTTCACTTGGCAGAGTCTCTTAAAGATTAAGAGGTTGTGTGTTTGATCCCCAGTTGTATCCTACCATGACTTTCTAAAATGCATAATACCTTGGCACTCAGCATCAGGAAGAAGAGCTAGGAGTAATTTCACCACTTTCAGTATACGACTGGTGGTAGTATCATTTCAGTATGTCTAGGTTAGGATATGGCAGTGAGCAGCACTGTAAAAAGAGCATCAGTTCCCCAGTAAGCATTCTACATAAATATATAGCGGGCCGTTATCAGTCTGTCAGGGTAGCTGAAGGGCTTATCCTAGACTTATAAAGAATGCTAGCTGGGTCCCCCCTTTGTCCAGACACAGTTACAACATGACTGAGAAATTGTTGATAGTGATGTTAAAACACAAACAAAAAAACTTGATGAGTAGTCTGTGAAGTATGTTTTTGCCTCCCATTGTTGTGGGGACACCACACATGCAGAAAAGAGTTTGCTTTTCTGAAAGTGAATTACTTCTTAAATTGGGTAGATGCTTCTGTAAAATGAAAGAATTTGGTTTGTGAGAGAGCAAATGTTTTCATTAAGGTGTAACACCCTTAAAAAAAGGAGAAAATATTTTTTGATGAGAATGATCTCCCTTGGAGGTGTATCAATTCTTCTTATTGAAAGCATCGTTAGCTTCTTATTGAACTTCTTATTGAAAACATTGTTAGCTTCTTATTGAAAGCATTGTTAACTTCTTATTGAAAGCATTGTTAACTTCTTATTGAATGCATCGTTAGCTTCTTTTGAAAGCATCTTTAGCTTCTTATTGAAAGCATCGTTAGCTTCTTATTGAAAGCATCGTTAGCTTCTTTTGAAAGCATCGTTAGCTTCTTATTGAAAGCATTGTTAGCTTCTTTTGAAAGCATCGTTAGCTTCTTATTGAAAGCATCCTTAGCTTCTTATTGAAAGCATCGTTAGCTTCTTTTGAAAGCATCGTTAGCTTCTTATTGAAAGCATCGTTAACTTCTTATTGAAAGCATCGTTAGTTTCTTATTGAAAGCTTCTTATTGAAAGCATCGTTAGCTTCTTATTGAAAGCATAGCTAACTTCTTATTGAAAGCATTGTTAGCTTCTTATTGAAAGCATCGTTAACTTCTTATTGAAAGCATCATTAACTTCTTATTGCAAGCATCGTTAGCTTCTTATTGAAAGCATCGTTAGCTTCTTATCCAAAGCATCGTTAACTTCTTATTGAAAGCATCATTAACTTCTTATTGAAAGCATGGTTAACTTCCTATTGAAAGCATGGTTAGCTTCTTATTGAAAGCATTGTTAGTTTCTTGTTGAAAGCATTGTTAGCTTCTTATTGAAAGCATCGTTAACTTCTTATTAAAAGCATCATTAACTTCTTATTGCAAGCATCGTTAGCTTCTTATTGAAAGCATCGTTTAGCTTCTTATTGAAAGCATCGTTAGTTTCTTATCCAAAGCATCGTTAACTTCTTATTGAAAGCATCATTAACTTCCTATTGAAAGCATGGTTAACTTCCTATTGAAAGCATGGTTAGCTTCTTATTGAAAGCATTGTTAGTTTCTTGTTGAAAGCATTGTTAGCTTCTTATTGAAAGCATCGTTAACTTCTTATTAAAAGCATCATTAACTTCTTATTGAAAGCATGGTTAACTTCCTATTGAAAGCATGGTTAGCTTCTTATTGAAAGCATCGTTAGCTTCTTATTGAAAGCATCGTTAGCTTCTTATTGAAAGCATCATTAGCGTAAAGCATCATTAGTTTAACAAACCTGTTAATGACAAACTTGTTAACTGTTGTAGCTAAGATATTTTTAAATACATTTATATTTTTTTCCTGCAAAATTGTCAATGCAAAAGCTACTCACATTTTTTCAGCCAAAAATATCAACGTATTTGCCATATTTCAAGATAGAAACTTTAACCTCATGTTAGCTAACAACTTCATTAAATTGTGAACAAGTGTGCCCTGGTAAGAAATACAGCAAACAACAACATGAATTTTTTTTTTTCCCCAGAAAATAGGCTTTGACATTTCTGTAACAGGGAAAATTTTGTGTTTCATTTTACTGTAGTGATTTTTTCATAAAGACAAAAATGCCTCATTCCTAAACAGCAGATTAAGATATCACAGAGTATCTTACATTCAGTAAACATATATACAGTTATTTAAGTTTTACTATGCAAATAAACACAACTACTGTTTTGCCTTCTTCGGAGGAAAAGATCAAATGTTCATATCATTCTATTATTTGTAATAAGTCACTATTTCAAATGTTTGCATTATTGGGTCCTTTCCTTACAAAAGGACAAACTGAATAAAATAATTCATTCATTTGTATAAGTGGAAATTGCAAGTATTAATCTTTATGAGGATAGTATGGTCAAATAACTGTTAACTGAGTCTTGAGTGATAGGACACAAAATAAAATACAAAATTTGGATGGTGTTTAGATTTGATTACTAAGAAACAACCAGTTTGACTGGCCCAAAAGAAACTAAGGTAAGCCATGTCATCAGTCTAAATCTTGCTCGGATTGATAAGTTGAAATCTTACACTCAGGCTGACAAGACCAAAGTTTGGCTTCTTGAGTTGGTTTTGTAATACAACAATTTTAGGCTGTGTGTGGACACTTAAAATAATGTGACGTAAGGTCCATAAATAGGCTTTGCCCTGTTGGCCATTGCTAGGAACAATTTTCTCATGTGAGAAATAACTAAAAATTGCAAACTGTAGATCCATATATTGCTGTCCTAGGGGTCCTAGTTCCGATATCGCAATATAATTGAATCATGATATAAGTATAATTCCTTGTCTTGGGCTTCTCAGAGGCACTTTCTCTTGTGCTCTGGACAGTCTATTTCTGATAGATATCATCATGTCTATCTTCATCTTTCAACCATCCCTGTTGCATGGCCTCCGGAATGCCAAAGTCTTTTGTCACCGCAGATCTTGATTTTCTACAGTAGACTTTGTTGATGATGTAGGGGTAGTTGGGTGAGGCAAAGGTGTTGTGTGTCTTACGTCATCGGGGCATCCAACTGGCTTACAGTCAGGCAAGGCCTGTTATCCTTGCAACAGGTAAGGGTAGAGGGGGAATGGTTTCTTCACTTTCATTCATTTTTGTCTTTCTCCCCTGTCCCTCACTTTCATCTCCTCTGCTATCATTTCTGTCTCTTCTCCCTTTTTTCATGGGAGACCACACAAAATGACCCACAAGAGTTGACGTGTTATTAAACACCAACACAATCAATTGTTGATGATGTTGGTCTTGTACTTGATGCTGAACTGCTTCCTCATTTGAATTTTTGTGGTTCGATCTTCATAGCAGACATTTTCACATGGAGGCATGATAGATCACATTGGGGCTGCTTTATCTGTCTATCTATTCAGATTTTTAATGCTACCAGGCAACTAAGTCACATAGAGGTAGCGCCAGAGAAATCTGGATTAGTTTACCCTTGACCTTGGCTTGAAACGGTGTCCACGCATAATTCATGCGCAAACTACCTTGCCTGATCGAACCATATACATAAAGGTCAAGATCTGTAAGTTTCAAAATTTAGAATCGTTCAAAAGAAAAGAGCTTCAATATATATGTATTACCAATGCACAATGTAATCTCACACTTGCTCAATCGTGCCACCACACTGGGAGAGCAGTAAAAGGAAAGCAAAAAAAAACACCAACCTTTTATCTAGTATGGGCACCTCCTCCTCTTCCTTGTCACACCAGCAGCAAGTATATGGTTTTTCTTTCTTCAACCCCAACGGCTCCTTTTAGGGTCATCCAGCCATGGATCTTTCGGAGACACGGTTAGATAATGTTAGTTGATTTGTGCCTCTTACACCAACCCACTGCGAGTCTATGGCATCTTTGATGTTTTTCCCCATCAACATCTTGGCCGCCATCTTGTGGTCATTGCTGCCACCACACCACTATGAGGTGTGCCGTCCGAGAATTTGTGGTGGAATGGGGATACTCTGCATGATTACAACTTAAATAGATGGCAGTAGACATCCTTTACTGATTTAGGCATTAAGTAGATGTACTCAATAATGACACTGATTATGACAACTATGCTGATTATGATTAATTGTCTGCATTATGAAAATGCCCATTCAATATAATAGCACTTTTTATGGCAGCAAAAACAAAAAGTTTCAGATGAAAAAACCTTCATGGGAGCGATCATTTTCCAATTAAAATTGAAGAAATTGAATCGACAAATGAAGACCATCATTCCCGATGGAATTTGAATAAAGCAAACTGGGAGAATTTTATAGAGCTATGTAATGAAAAATTAAATCCTGAAATGTTTAAAACAGCAGATGATATACAAGCTTTTACTGATACATTAATTCATGTAGCCGAAAAATGTATTCCAAAGTCCTCGACACGTTCAAAAAGAAATAGACCTTGGTTTAATAAAGATGTTAAAAATTCAATAAATAAAAGAAAATCTGCCTTACGAAAGTTCAATAGGCAGCCAACGAAAGAAAATCTAATCCATGCCAAACAAATGCGAGCTAAAGCTCGCAAGACAATAAAAACGGCTAAAAGAACATCTTGGCAGCAATACGTCTCCAAACTTAATTCTAGAACTCCAGCAAAGAAAATATGGGACATGATTCGAAAAATTACTGGCAAAAATAAAAATAACAAACATGTCCATATTAAATCAAATGGAAATATATGCTCAACGACTAAAGATATTTCCAATGCACTAGGAGAGAATTTTCAGAAAAACTCTTCTAGTGCAAACTATTCCAAAACCTTTCAAAACATAAAACAGGAACGAGAGAAAGAGCATCTAAATTTTACGTCACTAAATCATGAAAAATATAATGTACCATTCACAGCTTCAGAATTATTAGATGCTCTTCATAAATCTCACGATACAGCTGCTGGTCCTGATGACATTCATTATCAAATTCTTAAACATTTACCCGATAACGCTTTAGAAACTTTATTAAATATTTTAAATGATATTTGGATCACTGGAAAATTTCCAAAAGACTGGAGTAAAGCAACGATTATACCTATACCAAAACCAAATAAAGATCATACTGAAGCTACTAACTACAGACCTATTGCTTTGACAAGTTGTTTATGTAAAACAATGGAGAGAATGATTAATGATAGGCTGGTTTGGTTCTTGGAATCAAACCAGCTAATAACAAAATATCAAGCTGGATTCAGAAAAAATAACTGTACAAACGATCATTTGATTCGTTTGGAATCCTTTATTCGTGATGCCTTTATTAAAAAAGAACATGTCGTAGCTGTATTTTTTGATCTTGAAAAAGCTTACGATACTACATGGAAACATGGCATCATGAAAGATTTACATAAATTAGGCCTTAAAGGCCGATTACCACTTTTTATTCAAAATTTTTATCAGATCGAACATTTAATGTTCGAATAGGTAATACGTTATCGGACATATTTAAACAAGAACAAGGTGTACCACAGGGAAGCATTTTATCACCTACCTTGTTTGGCATTAAAATTAACGATATTGTTAAATGTGTGAAAGACCTTGATTGTTCACTTTTTGTTGACGATTTTGGAATATTTATTAGATCGAAAAATATGGAAACCATTGAATTCAAACTACAACGATGTTTAAACAATATAGAAGATTGGGCAACAGAAAATGGTTTCAAATTTTCAAAAACAAAAACTCAGTGCGTTCATTTTTGTCAGATACGTCAGCTACATTTAGATCCTCATCTCACCATATACGGTAGTCCAATTCCAGTCGTCAGTGAAGCAAAATTCCTGGGTCTTTTGTTCGATAACAAATTATCTTTTATACCACACATCAAAGCTTTAAAAGCTAAATGTTTAAAAGCTCTTGATATTCTTAAAGTTCTCTCCAGTTCCGACTGGGGAGGAGATCGTACTGTCCTTTTAAATCTCTATAGATCTTTAATTAGATCTAAATTGGATTATGGATCCATAGTTTATGGATCCGCAAGAAAATCTTATTTGAAATCTTTGGATACTATTCATCACCAAGGTTTACGTCTGGCTCTAAGGGCTTTTCGTACTTCCCCCGTCGAAAGTTTATACGCTGAATCAAATGAACCATCATTGTATATAAGAAGAGAGAAATTGTCTCTTCAATATGTTACTAAATTAGCCGCCAATCCGCGTAATTCAGCTCATGATTGTGTTTTTAACCCTAAATATGAAAGATTTTACAATAATAAACCAACAGCTATTAAACCCCTTGGCCTGAGAATACAACCGTTACTTGAAGAGGCCAATATCAATATTAAAAATGTTCAGCATTTTTCTTTTCCATCAAAAGAGCCATGGACGTTAAACCCTCCAAAGATTATTTTAGACCTTCATAAAAATAAAAAAACAGAAGTCGAGTCGCATATTTTTAAGAATGAATTTTTAGAAATCAAATCAAATTATAAACATTACCTGTCAATTTATACAGATGGTTCGAAACAAGATGAGAAAGTTGCTTGTTCTGTTATTAGTCCAAATTTTACTGACAGTATCAGATTACCTGATAATAGCTCCATTTTTACCGCCGAAGCCAAGGTAATTGATATTGCACTTTACCATATCAGAGATCAGTCTGAAAAACAGTTTATCATTTATTCAGATTCTCTTTCTGTATTAAAATCTCTTAAAGATTTACACCATAGAAACCCATTAATTCAGCAAATTCTTAAAAAATATTATTATCTTTCCGCTTCAAAAGAAATTGTATTTTGTTGGCTTCCCAGCCACGTTAATATTCGTGGAAATGAATTAGCAGATACAGAAGCCAAATCTGCATTATCCTTAGTAATAACCAATTTCAAAATTCCTCACTCCGACTTTAAATCAAACGTCTGTCAATACATCAACAACAAATGTCAGTCTGTTTGGGAAACACAAACTTATAATAAATTAAATGAAATCAAACCAAATTTTAACAGCAAATGCACATTCTCTAATCTCAGCAGAAAAGAACAAACAAAAATCACGAGATGTAGACTTGGACACACTAGAATTACTCATTCTTATATTTTAAACAATGAACAAGCTCCATTCTGCATTCCTTGTAACGAACCTTTTACGGTCAAACATTTTCTTGTCACTTGTGCTGAATTTAATTATATTCGCACAAAGTATTTTAATGTAAAAAATATAAAGGAACTTTTTAATATGCCAACTCAAAAAATACTCGATTTTCTGAAAGAGATCGGACTTTTTAATAAAATATGATCTGTATTTTAATAACATAAAATCATTGATACTTTATCTTTTTAAAATGAACTCATTAATCCTAGATATTTTTAATTTCTCATTAAATAAAATCATCATATAATATACATCTTATTAGACGCTATATGCCCTTTTAGGGTTGAGCGTCTATAAACAAAATATCCATCCATCCATCCATCCATCAGATGAAAAAATGTGATCTTCTTGTAATTTTTGCTCGAAACAGAAATTGTGGGTACTCATTAGAACTGCCTTATCGAGGCAGTTCTAATGGGTATATACCACAATCTATGTTTTATAGCAGAAATAAGAAAAATAATGTATATCCCTGCAAACCCCATTTCTTATATAAAAGTGGGGTTTGAGGGGTCAAAATTACATGGACATGTTTTTGTGATGGCCAATTATAATCAACTCATGTACTGATTGTTTATCATAATGAGCAGCATGACTTTGGGTCAGGATAGGCACAAAAAAGCAGTACCGGAACGAATGACAATCAGTTATTCTTCTGAAATTAAGTAAAACAACAAACATATTTTAAGTTTTAATATTTTTTGCTTATTGAAAATTTGGGATCCATGGCAAATTCACAATACCTTACTGGAAAATTACAAAATAATGAACTGCAACATATTTTATCCACAGTGTATTATATATGTGGAAAACTACTAAGAAGAGAAAATAATAATAAAAATGTAAAAAGGGACTTCTGCTATTACTGATTTATAAATGATAATTAAGTATTATTGATGCCTACCATATTTCAGCTATTCCCTATGAAAACCATAGTCAGTTAGAAAGGGAAAAAGACTATATCTAAAACATTATTACATTTCATCCAAATTGTCTTCCTTTAGGAGAAAAAAACCCCCTAAAAACATCAAATTGTCATCTGCTGAATTTTCCCAGTGCTAAATGGAAAGAATCATTCTGATAAATGATCTTAGTTCTTGTTGTTTTACAGGTGGTGTTGCTGCATACAATTAAAGATGGTGCTACAACCTGTGATGAGGAGGAGGAGTAGGAGGAGGAGAAAGATGATGATTTAAGACCAGCAAAGAAGATTGGTCCTGATTGAATTGAATGATGCTGGTAATTACAATACTTATATTAATGCTTAGCATGCCAGGTAACAATTTCAGCAGATGACATTTTGAAGTGTTTTTCCCAGAAAATAGGATTTGACATTTTATGCAAAATTTCTCCTTAAGAGACAGTTTGCATGAAATGTCTGATCCTGTGTTGGGAGAAAAAATGAGATAGATATTAACAATTTGTTGTCTGTTGTATTTGCTGATAGTATGCTAAGTGTTAATGATGACATAGCAGTTTCCATATTTACCCATAGTATTAGGGCACACAGAATGTAGCATCTGATAATGGTCTACACTGCTTGCCATTCAACTAACACGCTTTTAATCTTTACCACTCTCTGGTATCTGGCAAAAGAATGTGCACAGTAAACTGTTTAACTGTTTAGAGGACTAAGCCTGCCCAGGAAAAAGTATGGTTAGGTAAAACTGACTGTGCTCATCTCTTGCCTGAGAAGTAAAGCACTGTATCACCTGTCACAAGTGTACCTGTTTGGAAGCAGAATGTAACATACTCCATATTGACACCATTATAGGAACTGTTTTGGCATACAAAGTACTTTATCGTAAATGTGAACATCACAGACCCAGATCGGTCAGCACATCAGGCAGTCAAATCTAAGTCTAATTCATATGACAGGAAAGCAAACAGGAAGTCACAAAAGTTGTCTATCTTGAAGAAAGAAAAGCTGAAATCTTTCAAGTGTATCTAGTCAGCTTAACCTTTACAACTCTATGGGTAGAGTGGCTCCAGTCTCCAGTGACTATTTTTTTTTTCTTAAAATCGCAACACAAACAAACATACAGAGCATCCAGGGAGGGAGGGGGGGGGGAGGGGGGGGGGGGGTGGTGTGTGAGGTGGGGACAAGAATATGAAAAATGTCACAAAATTATTGGGAATTTCTTCCAAGATGGATGCAGTGACTTAAGTAGTTACCTTGTGTACAGTAAAACCTGTGTAAGACAGCCACCTTTGAAATTGACCTTAGTGGTTGATGTGGAAAGGTGGTTGTCTTATAAAGGTACATGTTGTAATTTTGCTAGCAAAATTACGTGACATGTACCTTTATAAGACACAATTTTTTCCACATCAACCACTATTTCAAGTCATCTCAAAGGTGGCTCTCTTACACAGGTTTTACTGTATTTGGGCAGACAGTGAACACCAGTATCAGATGCCACAAGAAGGGGTGTGTGATCGCGGTCTACACTGCTTGACACTCATCCAGCAGCTTTAGACATATCAACTTGCAGTAAAATGGACTTGTTCAAATATCAGGACAAGTATGGTAAGAAATTTAGAAGATATCCAAATCCTTTACCACTCTCTGGCCAAATTCAGCAGATGGCAAATCGATGATACTTTTCTTATTTTCCCAGAAGATAGGTTCTGACATTTCAAGCAAATTTTCTCCATAGAAGACAATTTGCAAGACATAACAAAGCCTGTTTTCTGGTAAAACTAAAATATTTCAGCATGTTATCTGCTTAAAATTGACACAGCAAGCCACGTTTGAACCAGACAAGGAAGTTATTGACTGTACTATTCTCCCTAAAGAAACAGGCACTCCTTATAATTACTATACTGGTCTGAAAACTTGCACAAGGATGAGTGACAAACAGTGTAGATCTGGTCAAATGCTGCATTCTGTGGCATCTTATCTGGGTCTAAAGCTATTTTCCCTTAGTATTTCTGCCTGAATATTAAGGGTGAATACAGTAATGACATGTCAATGAATCTACTATGTTTTATGCCCCCCGCCATTCAAAGAATGATGGAAAGGGCAAATAGTGATACCCATGTCTGTCCATCCATCTCCGTCTGCATCTAACATTAGCAATTTTCATTTATGTTTTTTAGGCAGGGGCATCCATGTCCTTTGGACACATTTCTAGTTTTTTATGCCTTCAAATGGTGGAAAGGGCATTATAGTGTGTCTCCATCTGTCTCCATCCGAGGTGGCATTAGCAATTTGCCTTCAAGTTTTTCAGGCGGGGGCATACATGTCCTTTGGATACATTTCTACTTTGTTTTAAATTAGTGAGTAAATCATGAACCTTAGACCACTTATTATAAGCTCACCTGTAGAAAAGTACAGGTATTGCTGTAGCAATCATCATGGTGTCATGTAGCATTGGCATATGTTTTTGGTTAAAGTTTTTAAAAGGCCATGTCTCCTGCACCTTGGTATGCAAGTAGTTATCCCTGCGCTTTTCAAAGAAAAAGCAGGGATATTGTTATACCCCCAGTCCATCTGGCCGGCCGTTCATCCGTCCATCCGTACATCCATCTGTAATGTCACACCATTGCTCCTAGACCATCTAAGCTAGAATCTTAAAACTTTCATGGGATAACCCTATGGATGAGGACTGGAGGAACGCATTTGGAATTTTGATGTGCACGGAGATATGCTATGGCGCTGGTGCGGGGATATGCAATAGCTCGCCATCAACTTGCTCTAGTTAACACCTGCTTTAATGTTAGATGCTGGTTAGAAGTTTTATGTTGTTCCAACCTGACCTGAATGGATGGACCTTGAGGTCAAGGTCATGGACTTAGAAAAAATTTGTTAAAGCTTTTGGTTACACTTTTTAGAAGTTTATCTCTTCTAAAGTGTGAGCCTAATCTTATTGATACTTTGCCTGATATTAAATACTACTCTAAAATTTTTATACTGTACCATCCCCATCCCCCTTACTAACCTTTAGGTCAAGGTCACAGACTTTGAAATTTTACATTAGAGGCTTTGGTTAAAGTTTTCAAAAAGCTATTTCAGAGGCAAAGCATGATTCAGGGAGGCTATGTAATTCAGGGAGGCTATGCTGCCCTGCAATAGCTCTTACTATTATTATTATTATCATCATCATCATTATTATTACACAATATTTAGTTGACAAATTTATTTGGCGCAACACAACTTATTGCTTCCAACATTTAGGCCACCGGGCCTTTTTCATTATGGCAGTTCCTTGAAAAAGGCCTAGTGGCTGAAATTTTGGCAGTAATGTTATGTGATGTAAATTATTATTATTATTATTATTATTATTATTGGTGAGGAGGGACATTGATCAATGACCAAATATCTATTGATTTCTGGATAAGTTCGACATCTCCAGATTACTGTGAAATCATGATTTTTAGGCAGTTTCATCTTCACTATTTTTATCATTTAACCTTTACCACCCTCTAGGCAAATTCAGGCAGTATTTTTTAAATTATTTTTCGAAAAAAATAAGGTTTGACTCTTCATGCAAACTCCAGAGACAGTTTTGCATGAAATGTCAAGTTTTATCTTCTCTGAACAGTTCTTACATAGTTGCCTCCCCTGAAAGTATATTTCTTCCCCAGAATATTGAATTATGATCCCAGGAAGCTGATGTTTGTTAAATTTTGATAGCATCACCTTTTTGAAGCACAACTCTAAAAGGCAGTACTGTATTTACCCCAGTATCTGGGCACCTTAACTCCATGCTCTATACCCATGGAACAATTTCTTTTTCTACTTCCAACAAACAAACAATGTGTAAGTATTCTGCTTCCACCATACAAAATAGTGAGATCATTCTGCTTCCACCATACCAAAAATGTGGGATTAATTTGTTCTGCTTCCACCAAACCAAAAAATGTGGAATTAGTCTACTTCCACCGAAAAAAACAAAATGAGTTTTTTTTTGCTTCCACCAAACAAAAAATGTGGAATTAGTCTACTTCCACCAAACAAAAAATATGAGTTTTTTCTGCTTCTACCAAACAAAAAATGTGGAATTAGTAAATTAGTTTTTTCTGCTTCCACCAAACAAAAAATGTGAAATTAGTCTACTTCCACAAAAAAAAAAACAAAAAAAAAAAAACACAGGTTTTTTCTGCTTCCACCAAACAAAAAATGTGGAATTAGTCTATTCCACCAAACAAAACATATGAGTTTTTTCTGTTTCCACCAAACAGAAAATGTGGAATTTGTCTACTTCCACCAAACAAAAAATATGAGTTTCTTCTGCTTCCACCAAACAAAAAATGTGGAATTAGTCTACTTCCACCAAACAAAGAATATGAGTTTTTTTCTGCTTCCACTAAACAAAAATGTGGAATTAGTGTACTTCCACCAAACAAAAAAAAAAATGATTTTTTCTGCTTCTACCAACCAAAAAAATGCAAAATTATTCTGCTTCCACCAAAGAAATAAAATATGAAATTACTCTGCTTCCATCAAACAAAAATATGACATCCAGTTGCTTCCAAAACATTCTGATATAAATTACTGCCATAAAAGGCAAATGTATTTTTAAAAAATAAATTGCAAACAGAAATATGGATGTCAGTTGTTTTCTCACCTCTAAATATAACTTTCTGAAAAAAAAAAATTTTGCTTTCAAAAAGTCCAATTAATATTACATTTCCATTTTCGGACAAAGTCATAACATCTGAAGCACATTGAAAACAAGCACAGTAATAATATGTAAGCTTGTTTTGTGGATTTGGATTTATCAATTACATTATATTCACAACTGACAGACATGTTTTTGTTATCTTTTGTTTGGAAGAAGTTGTTATTTTTGTACATGATATTTTAAAAAGAAAATATAATGTATTGCTATATCAGAAGTTCTTAGCTATAGACTGATATTGTCATTAATCATCAGCTTCCTGATAATCATAATTCAGTTTCACCCTTAAAGCACCAAGCAAATTTTGAAGCAGTAAACATTTTTTTTTTTTTTTTTTTTTTTTCTTTATTTTTTCAGAGAAAATAAGTCTTGATGTTTCATGTGAATCATCTTCTTGGCATTCAGTTCACAAGAATGTCGAGACTTATTTGCTTTGAAACATAAAAAAAAGTATTTCAAAATGTCTGCTGCAGTTGTGATTAGTGCTTTTTTTTTTTTTTTTTTTTTTTTTTTTTTTCAGAGAAAATAAGTCTTGATATTTGATGTGGATCCTCTAGCAGTCTTATTTTCTCTGAACAATTAATATATAAATACTTCAGAATGGTGACTGCTGCTGTTATCATGCACTCATGCTTTAAGGGGCGATTGTGGACTCTTTATTGGAAGTAACATTTCCATGTAGCTTACTGAAGCGGGAAAATTTAACTTAACCTTTACCGCTCTCTGGGCAGATTCACCAGATTAAATTGATAATGGTTTTCTTATTTTTTCCAAGAAAATAAACTTTTACATTTATGTAAATTAAAATTGATAATGTTTTTTATATTTTTTTTTCCAGAAAACAGACTTGACTTTTCATGCCATTTGTCTCTGAAGGTGACAATTTGTTTGAAATGTTGAAGTTTACTTTCTGGGGAAAATAAGAAAAATATTTCAAAATGTTGTCTGTTGAAATTTTCACCCAGCAGGCTGTAAACATTAAAATAAGAAATGATCACTTCTGTACCTGTCTTCACCTGAAAATGTCCTGACCTTAGATCTACACTTGAAGTTGCATTAGTTGAACAGTGTTTTGTTACTTTTTGCAGCGGACTTGTTAAAGAGGGATATTTGGTGATAAATCTTTGATAATGTTCTTCATTTATCGATAAAAGCATATGTTGTAGGTACTTATTAGAAGCACATCTAATAAGTACCTACATGTTTTCTTCCACAACATGATTTCTTCTCCTCATTGAGACACTTCTATTGAGTACCCACAATGTATGTTTTATAGAGAAATAAGAAAAATGTCCCAAGAATTATCATCAAGTGCTTAACAAGTCTATGCTTTCTGAATTATAGGCAGTTCCAATAGTTCTTAAGTTTGCAGCAGAAGGATTAAACTAAACATGTTAGGACTTTTCATACTTCTTGCTTTAACCTACAACAGATGACAAATTATGGATAATAAAATTCCTGATGCCTTTTTTCATAGAAAATATCCAGAAGAGACGGTTTGAATGAAATGTCAAACCTTATTTTGTATGGAAAGTGTGAAAGTATCTGTAATTTATTGTCTGCTGATTTACCCAATAAAGTAAAAATTAATTTTGAATGAAAAAATGTACATTGAGATAATCTGATTTTAAAAACATGAAAAATTATCAACTTGAGCCGACAAGAAAATCATTAATTCATCTTTTGAAAACACATGATTTCACAGTATATCCTTGTAGAGGTGGAAAGGGAATGGTCGGAGATCAGTGTCCAAGTGAAGTCTGAGCGCCTTCTACCACTCCAGCTCATCATTTGTTTGTAGAAGTTCAGTAGAGTGTTAGTAGTTTATTATGTTCTTTTCTTTGTGTGTGAACCACACAGTCTGCATGTCACCAACCAGTGAATTACAACACCTACCACATTTACCCTTAATACAGACAGCTTAACACTTTGCATGCTGGGTAAGTATTTCAGCAGCAAACATTTCCAAATATTTTTCTTATTTTTCCAAGAAAGTAGGATTTGACACTTCATGCAAATTGTCTCCTATGGGGTCAATTTGCTTGAAGTGTCAGATCCTATTTTATAGGAAAAATAAGACAAAAAATGTCATCAGTTTGTCATTTGCTGAATTTTCCCCACAGCATGGTAAGTGTTCTTAGCATAAGTATCCCAAAATTTGATGATCGCTCTTTGAATTTTGTGATGGAATGGCAAATAGTGTAGATCCTGAGCAAACTGCTCCTGTAGAAACAGTTTGATTGGTCCACATTGCTTGCTGGTGCCTGTCTGTCTAAATATTTAGAGTTAATAGGGTACTCATTCAAAATACACATTTCTACTGGCCTTCCTTACAAAATGTCAAGCCTTATTGTCTTGAAAAATATGTACAAATAAAATGTTGTCTGCTGTAGTTATGATTAGCACTTCAAGGGTTAATTTAATTTTTTCTCAAAGATCTTCATTAACTTAAAAAGCTGGACACCTAGCATCCAGTCTGGGCGAGATGTCTTGGTCATGAATTATGACTAAGCATAGTTTCAAGCCATGGAATCCAGCAAAACTTGCTTAAGTTATGAGGTTGTTTTCTGTTTGGAGTTGTTAGACTATCATACTAGGTATTATGCCCCCGCCCATCGGGGCCCACGAAGTAGATGGGCTGCCTTATGCCTCTGTGGCAGAGTTGCTAGTAAGTTAATGCAGGACTTGAGTTTGTCATTGGCCCAAGTCGGGTAAAAATCCCACAGATTCAGAGGCGATATCTTGACATGACGACATGACTGAAATGCATATGCTGTTCACTGGTACTTTATAACTTGACATGCTGTTCACTGGTACTTTATAACTTGACTAAGTATCATGCCCCCGCCCATCGGGGCCCGCGAAATAGATGGGCTGCCCTGTGCCTCTGTGGCAGAGCTGCCAGTAACTCAATGCAGGACTTGAATTTGTCATTTGACCAGGTCGGGTAAAAGTCCCACAAATTTAGAGGCAGTATCTTGACATGACGACATGACTGAAATACTGTTGACTGGATTAGATATGAGACTGGATAGGTTAGATTATATTAGATTGATACTGTGTTAGATTAGACAGGAATAGATACGTAGTAGTAGATCAGGATATAAAATTGGGCTGCATCAAGTGAAAAATGGTGTTTTCAAGCATGCCAAAAGTCACATATTCAGAGTATTATTTGGGTCTTTGCTTTCCATTGATACATTCCATAGTATTCAATGATTCTGGCAGCAGACAGCAAAGGCCCTGATCAGAATGCATGAATGCAGTCTCATCTGGGCCTTTTCTGACTGCACATGCCCTGAAGGCACATTTTCTTGGCATGGCTCAGTTCAGCATGTATGCATGAAAGTTTGCTGATCAGTTAATTTGAAAGTGACTGTATATGAAGATGTGTGTTCTTGTGTGCCGTTTGCGGTTTCAGCTCCGTACAGCTAGTGAGTTCGCGATGCTTTCTATACGTTTGCGATTTATGTTGGCGGTTCACGTTGGCGGTTCATGTTGGCGATTGCAATTTGTATTTGCAATTCATTTTGGGGATTCACATTTGTGATTCAGGTTTATTATCATTTTTTGTATTATCATTATTATCACTTTGTGGGTAAATTCAGCAGATAACAAATTGATACTTTTCCTAATTTTCCCAGAAAATAGGCATCACCATTTCATTCAAATTGTCTCATGGTGAGACACTTTGCCTGAAGTGTCAAATCTATTTACTGAAAAAATAAGAAAAAAAAAATTCAAAGTGTTATCTGCTGATTTTTTTTTTTTTCCCAGAGTGCTAAGCATTAATTTTTTTGTTGTTGTTGTTTAATTCATTGCTTTAAAGGCTCCATATCCTTAAATATAGACATTTTTTTATCCAAGAAAAGTTTAATAAATGGACATCACGAAAAAACGCCTATATAATTTTGACCCCCTTAAACCCCACTTTTATATAGTAAAACTGGGGTTTACAGGGGTATACATTATTTTTCTTATTTCTGCTCAAAACATAGGTTGTGGGTACTCATTAGAACCGCCTCACCGAGGCGGTTCTAACGAGTACCCACAATCTATGTTTTGAGCAGAAATATGAAAAATATCAGAATTTTTATTTGAAAATTTTCATTTTTTTTGGTGGTAAAATTTTCAATATATTTGAATAGGCGTGTTTTCGTAATGATATATGATATTAATACGATCATAAAATATGGCATCTGAAAGCCCTTAAAAATTCAGCTAGTCTCATGTTTTTGAACTGGATCAGAAAATGAAATGATTTTTTATCGTTTCTCTGAATTAAGGCAACATTAATTCAAAGATACTGATAAAACAATCGTTTCATTTTTATCCAGTATAGAAAAAGAGACTAAATGAAATTTTACAGGCTGTCAGGTGCACATTTTATGATTGTATTAATATTTTTAAACCTTTCTTGGAAAATGAAATGTCTTTTTTTGAGGAATATGCAGTCTTCAATCATGCTTTTCTCTGTAATTGTATGAATTCTGTTTGTAATTTGATGTCTGAATTATATTTATTCACATATGTTCTTGTAATTTATTTGCCTTATTTGTGCTTCTTTTCAAGCATTTATTATTTATATGATATAATTGCACTTCTCTTCCAGCATTTGTTCCATTTAAGGTAAAATTTTTTTTGCAAAAAGTGTGTGTGTGGATGAGCCCCTGGGCGGGGGCATCTGTGTCATATTGACACATTTCCAGTTGTTGGATAGTCCCTGGGCAAGGCATCTGTGTCATATTGACATATTTCCAGTTGTTGATGATGATGGCTCTTTTTGATGATGATTGTGATGATGTGTAGAATTGCATTAGATGAGATTGTAATATTTTATGGTTTGACAAAAGTGTTCAAGATATATTTAATTGTCAATTATATGTCCTGAATGTATTTGAAAGTGATTTTGTATCAGTCCTTTGCAAGGATTATGATCGTGATTGCAGTGCTAACCTTATGTAGACAAAGGTCAATGGGATTGGTTGTGATTATGGTTTGACAGTACTGTTGATGAATCATAAACTTCTTATAATTATATAGTAAAGGTAGAAGTGGTTATAATTATTGTCTGGTTATTGATGATGATGATGATGATGATGATGGTGATGTGGTGGTGGTGAATTATGGAATTACTACACCTGATTACAATTATAATGTTGGTGCAGATTATGATATATTGAAAATGATGATGATGATGATTTATATGCTTTAATTATGCTTCTTAGCCATCTTGTTTAACTTATAATTATGTGCCTTAGTTATTTACTGTCTTTTGCAGCATTTCTTTCAGCTATCATTGGCTTCCCCAACTCTACAGTTGTGATGAGGCTTTGCCAACCTAATGGTGAGATTGCTTTTATTTGTGATTTGACAATATAGGTATAAATATAACCTTGTTCAGTGACCTGTGACTTCTGGTTTCAGTTTCCTATTTGATGTAATGCAGCTTGGCACCAGAAGCCTCAGGTCACCAGATAAGGTTATATTTTTTTCCTAAAGTGTTACATGTACTTGATTATGATAATGATAGCACTGTAAGTGATGATGATGATCTAGAAGTGATGATGATGGTGTTGATGTTTAAATCCTCAGTGTTTTTGATTTATTGTAATGTTACTGAGACTGATGATGATGCTAGATATGTTAATGATGATGATGATGGTATCTTTCTTATGCTTCTTTTCTTTTTGCATTTTATATGCCTTAATTTTGCTTATTTTTTACAGCTTACCATTCTGCTTAGCATTTCCTTTCTCAACTCTGCCATTCATGACGAGGGTCCGGAGATCTAATGCCCGCAAGGACTGTTTGGTGTGTATCGTAGGGGTTATAGCCGGTGGCCACTATGATCAGGGAAGAGATTCTGAATGCAAAGCTTATTATTACTTTTATATTCATCAGTTTTGCCTGCATCTTGACCTGCCTGACTGCACATTAATACTGATGTTGATGACAATGACTGCCATTATGACTGAGATTTGTTGATGATGGTGATGCTACTGCTGCTGCTGCTCAGCTTGTTGGATGTCTTCAGTCCTTTGCAAGGATCATGATGATGATAGCAGTGCTAACGTAATGTAGATGACAATCAGTGAGATTGGTAATGTTTATGGTTTGACAATACTGTTTATGAATCATAATATGTTTTGATTATGTCTACTAAATATATAAGTGGTTATAATTATTGAATGGTTACTGATGATGATGATGATGATGATGACGATGATGATGATATGGTGAATAATGGATACCTTATTACAATGGTAATGTTGATGCAGATGATGATATAGATTATGATGAGGACAGGTATGATAATGATGATGATGATGATGATGATGATGATGATTTATGTCTTAATTATGCTTCTTTGCAATCTGTTTGTACTTTATCTGCCTTATTTTTTTTACCTTCTTTTATAGTGTTTGAGTCAACTAAGTCTACAGTCCTGATGAGGCTCTGCCAACTTAATGGTAAGATTGTTTCTATTTATGATTTAACAATATAGGTATAGCTACAACCTTCCTCAGTGACCTGTGACTTTTGGTTTCACTTTCTTATTAGACATAATAAGGCAGGGAACCAGAAGCCTTGGGCAGTGCTCAAGAAACTGAAAATTGCCAATCAGTCAAGTCATTTTTGGCTGCATTTACGGTGTTTGCCGATTCATTTTCGGCCCCATTTACAGAGTTTAACCAGTGGTGATGACATTGTATGCCATAACCATTGTTTGAGAATTTCTGTATTGCAATTTCCAAATGCAGATGCTGCTTTATTATTAACATAATGAATGACATACGAACATTGCTTACACTTGCTCAACTTATATGTGCATATAAGTATTGCGATTGATTATATACAACAATGTAGCTTAATATTATCAGACAAGTGCGATTTAATGTGCTTTCACTTTCACAACAACCGAGCGATCAGTCGGTGAAGAGCACAAAAAGGTAACAACCAGAATCTCTTCACGTCGTGGCAAGTCACGTTGTGCTGGAGCATGCCACTTTATTTTTTCTCTTTGGACCAGCAGAAAAACCGCAGAGTAAACAGATCTTTTAAAATTAAATAAACAAATTAACAACAGCTAGAAAACATCTATTGTTGTAATATGTGACCAAGCATGTAGGTATGAAGCACTGTCCCTTATATACTTACTGTATTTGTGTTGGGACAGACACGCCTGAGCAAACAGTGTAGACCCAGATCAGAATCACAAAATGCATGGCTTCTGATCAGGATATATATTGTCTACTACTCATCCAGCAATATTAATGATGCATCAAGATGTAGTCAGATAGACTTGTTCCAATTTTAGGACCAGTATGGTAAGGCTTTAAGGTGTCTCAATACTTAGGGTAAGTATGCTAACCGCCAGTATTGAGTTTTTACACGTCAATCAAATGGGTAGTTTCTTTATTTTTGACATGCGGATCCAGTGGCATTGTGATAATGAGCAGATCGCTCAAGGTGATTTCTGGTACATGGTTAGTGTTATGTGTTGATAAAAGATTTGTTTGGTTTTCTAGCACAGGATAAGGTGTAAATTCTGAAGTCAAATTTTGGAAAGCATGAATATTACGGACCATTGTTTTGATGTCCTTCTGAAGTAAAAATATTGTGGATTTAATACCTCAGTTAGTCGGTGAGACATATCGATACGATTTACGAAATAGAAGTGATATCACTGTACTTCCTAGGAGAACTACAATTTTTCAAAACTTTTGTATTCCATCGTCTGTTAGAGCATGGAATAGCCTTGACAATCAGTGTTGTAATAATTATTATCAA
This sequence comes from Anodontia alba, assembly GCA_964016985.1. Classification (NCBI taxonomy): domain Eukaryota; kingdom Metazoa; phylum Mollusca; class Bivalvia; order Lucinida; family Lucinidae; genus Anodontia; species Anodontia alba. The sequence goes on from OZ024834.1 coordinate 26,381,145, forward strand.
ACATACGGATCTTTTTACTACAGAATTAAAAATGTTTTAAACTCTTCTGTTAAAATTCCAAATTATTATCATAAAGGAAACTGTAAACTTGCCATACTACACTGTAGACTAAGTAACAGATGCAATGATTTGCAAGCTGACTTGTTTTATAATCATCTTAGTGACAATGCATTATCTGATTGTCAACAAGAGATTGAAGATGCAGAACCTTTTATCTTTAGATGTAATAGATAATTATGAGCATGAAAGAGTTAATATGTTTCATAAAACATGACCGTTTCTTCTTCTTAGTGGTTCTGATGCTCTAAATGGCAAAAGAAACTTGTCTGTAGACAAAATTCAGTTCTGTTCGAAGCCATACAAACATATTTGAAAGACACTAGATGCTTTAATGGTAAATACTGCTTACTTCATACTGTTTTCTTTCATCTGTTTCAGGTCAGACCAACCACCATATGGCTGTTCGCAGTTGGAACACTCGGTTGGATGGGGACATGGGAGAAGGCAGAGGTTGAACAGATCATTTATTTATTTTATTTATTTATAATTTTATTTATTTTTGTTTTATTTTTTTTTATTTATTTATATTATTTTTTTAACATACTTAAAATGAATGAAATGTTGTAATATTTCTGCCATGACGGTTGTAATATAATCTTTTTCTAGGTGAAGGGCTGTAACTAATGTTGGAAGAACTTGTAGCCCAACCCCATTGTTTATACTAGTATTTGTACAAAAGGCAATAAAATATGTTTATACTATACTTACTAAGTAAAAATCGGTCCAGCTCTTCAAAAACTGGTCCCCGACCAAAGAAGTGGCATTTTCTAAGGCCCTGGCCTTAAGTCACTGGGTGAAGTTATATTTTTCCATGAAGTATTATTTGTATTTGCTACTAATGCTCATTTGATATCATATAAGTCTTCACCCGACATTCAGGTGAAAGAATGTACACAAATACTTGTTAATTGCTTAGAGGACTAAGCTTGCCCAGGAAAAGTATGGTAAGGTAAACTGACCAGCTCGACAAGAACCTAATGGATTGACTAGGCCGTAAAACCTCAACGCAGTCAAAGACCTAGCGGACAAGATTGCCAGCCTCGGTGGCTCAGGTGGATGCGCCGTCCAACTGGAGACCAGGAGGTCGCAGGTTCAACCACCACCGAGGTCGGCAACATTCTTTCGAGGAGATTGATAATGAAATATTTTCTATGGTCATTCTTTCCCTTCGGCTGATTCAAGAAGGGCAGTTGTCAATTTCTGGCAAAAGAATGTGCACAATACTGGTTAACCGCTTAGAGGACTAAGCCTGCCCAGTAAACATGTGGTTAGGTAAACTGACCGTGCTCGAGATGACCCCTTGGGTTGACTGGGCCGTAAAACCTCAACACAAACAAACAGGTGGACAAGATTATATTTTTTTCTAAAGTTTTACATGAACTTGTTATGCTCAGCATATATGATATCATATTCTAACATGACATTAACGTTAACCCACTTGGCCAAATAGAAAACCTCACCATGATCAGACTACAATAATTCATCTCGTCAGCATAGTGCTTGTAAAAGGGTGCATTTGATGAAGTCATGCCAGCCTTGGTGGCTCAATTGGATGCGCATCCAACTGGTAATCAGGAGGTTGCTGGTTCGACCCCCGCTCAGTTGGCAACATTCTTTTGTGGAGATTGATCATAAAATATTTTCTTCTGTCATTATCTCCCTTCTGCTGATATAAGAAGGGCAGTTTCTGGGGAAAGACTGTGCACAGTACTGGTTAACCACCTGGAGGACTAAGCCTGCCCAGTAAAAGTGTGGTTAGGTAAACTGACTACGCTCAACATGACCTCTTTGGGTTGACTTGGCCATAAACCTCAACACATACAAATTGATGTTGTCGCATGTAAACAATTACTTTTCATGATGTCTGTGGCAAAAGAGTTCTTTGGAAAACTGCAGCAATGTTGGTATTCCTTTTCTGTATCCTGTTAGAATAAAAAAAAATTCTCTAATTGTCAAGACTAACACATGTTGTTATTTGGCAGATAAAAATATTAATTTACTTTGGCTTCACTACATCATGAATTAATACTTCATAATTTTCCCTCCAACACGATGCGTTATTCGCGATAATACACACTAGAGAAAAATTATTTTTTAAATAACAGTACTATAAGTGATGATGATGGTAATGATGATGATGATAATGACCTCAGTTTTGATGATGATGATGATGATGATGATGATGATGTCAGTATTGATGATGATGATTATTATCATCACCATCATCTTAATATCTATGATGATGATGATGATGGCATTGCTGATCAAGTATTGAGCATAATAGAAAGTTTGGCAATCTTAATAATTTAACAATAGTGATAATGCAACCATTTTTTACTTAAACTCTATTGATCATGTTGAAACAGCATTATTATTAATGATGATGTTGCAAACAGTGATGACAGTTATGATTATCACACCTGTACCAATGATGATGATGATGATGATGATGAAATACTGACTGTGGAGAGTGATAATTCTGTAAAAAATAATTCCAAGGGACAAATGATTAAACAATAGTATTTTGATATTGTGATATTTGTTGAGTAGTGATTGGTATTTTTGTGCAATTTTGCGTTTAATTACAGATGTCAGTACCTTAGATGATGATGATGATGATGATGATGATGACTGTCATGAAGACCTCAATACTGACCATGTTGGCAGCACTCTTGACATATGAAAATTTTCATATCAGTGTGGTAAGATGAACTTGATTTTTTTTCTTTATTTTAACAATATATTGATGGCACTTGTTGATTGTACTATACTGATTGGTAAAGATAATGATGAAAATATCTTTTTTGAACTTCATGATTATCAGTAATAATGATAGTAGCACTGTTAAAATCTGTGGTAACTCTTCTTTTGCTTTTAATTCATACAGTAGATAATTATATCACTCTAAATTGCCCAATTCAAGTGGTTCACTTGGCAGAGTCTCTTAAAGATTAAGAGGTTGTGTGTTTGATCCCCAGTTGGATCCTACCATGACTTTCTAAAATGCATAATACCTTGGCACTCAGCATCAGGAAGAAGAGCTAGGAGTAATTTCACCACTTTCAGTATAATATGACTGGTGGTAGTATCATTTCAGTATGTCTAGGTTAGGATATGGCAGTGAGCAGCACTGTAAAAAGAGCATCAGTTCCCCAGTAAGCATTCTACATAAATATACAGCGGGCTGTTATCAGTCTGTCAGGGCCGGCCTTGGTGGCTCAGTTGGATGCACCGTCCGACTGGAGACCAGGAGGTCGCGGGTTCAACCCCCGCCGAGGTCGGCAACATTCTTTCGTGGAGATTGATCATGAAATATTTTCTACGGTCATTCTCTCCCTTCCGCTGATTCAAGAAGGGCAGTTGTCAGTTTCTGGCGAAAGAATGTGCACAATACTGGTTAACCGCTTAGAGGATTAAGCCTGCCCAGTAAACGTATGGTTAGGTAAACTGACCGCGCACAACATGACCCCATTGGGTGACTGGGCCGTAAAACCTCAACACAAACAAACAGTCTGTCAGGGTAGCTAAAGGGCCGATAACGGTCCGCTGTAGATTTATAAAGAATGGTAGCTGGGTCCCACCTTTGTCCAGACACAGTCACAACATGACTGAGAAATTGTTGATAGTGATGTTAAAACTCAAACAAAAATAATTTGATGAGTAGTCTGTGAAGTATGTTTTTGCCTCCCATTGTTGTGGGGACATCACACCTGCAGAAAAGAGTTTTCTTTTCTGAAAGTGAATTACTTCTTAAATTGGGTAGATGCTTCTGTAAAATGAAAGAACATTTATGAGAGAGCAAATGTCATTGAGGTATAGCACCCTTAAAAAAGGAGAAAATAGATTTTGGTCAGAATGATCTCCCTTGGAGGTGTATCAATTCTTCTTATTGAAAGCATTGTTAGCTTCTTATTGAAAGCATCATTAGCTTCTTATTGAAAGCATTGTTAGCTTCTTATTGAAAGCATCGTTAGCTTCTTATTGAAAGCATCATTACACCTGTGGACACAAATCCGTTCAAACTGTCACGTAGAGCGCTTCGTTGTAAAGCGAATCATCGATCAATATAAAAATAGGATGTTCATTCATTGTAGGCGCGGTTTGTATCGGAAGGCGTGGCTTTCATGTGACATCTACCTGTCATGCGTCAGTCAATATTGGCGGGGTATCAAACAAGTAGATATGGGCGCTCTTTTCAGTGGGGCAAATCATTGTCGAAAGACTTCAAAAATATTTTGGATGAACTGACAGACTGTTATGGTGGCAATAAGGATACAATCTTCATTAAATATGGGGCCTTCAGTAAAACGGCTGAAAAATTCAAAGTTAGTGTGAACACGGTTTCGAACATATGGAAGGAACATTGTTGAGGGATCTCCACACGGTCTGCCAGCGGCCATCGAGGCAGTTCCAAGAAATATCATTAATGTAAAACTGACAAACTTTTTCCCTATAGTTCACCTGTATTTGAAACATGATCGATAAAAAGTATTCCCCGTTGTAATCAACACTGATGACAATTGTGTCCCGCTTCACACAGTTAAAATATGGCTCCGCCCACTATGAAGCTGGCTAATCGGAGCAAAGTGTATACGAGCGTGTCAATTGTTTTTGACAATCGAGAAAATTGTAAACAATGTCAACCAAGTTTGAACGGATTAGTGTCCTCGGGTGTAGCTTCTTATTGAAAGCATCGTTAGCTTCTTATGCTTCTTATTGAAAGCATTGTTAGCTTCTTATTGAAAGCATCATTAACTTCTTATTAAAAGCACCGTTAGCTTCTTATTGAAAGCATCGTTAGCTTCTTATTGAAAGCATTGTTAGCTTCTTATTGAAAGCATCATTAACTTCTTATTAAAAGCACCGTTAGCTTCTTATTGAAAGCATCGTTAGCTTCTTATTGAAAGCATTGTTAGCTTCTTATTGAAAGCATCGTTAGCTTCTTATTGAAAGCATCGTTAGCTTCTTATTGAAAGCATCATTAGCTTCTTATTGAAAGCATTGTTAGCTTCTTATTGAAAGCATTGTTAGCTTCTTATTGAAAGCATCATTAGCTTCTTATTGAAAGCATTGTTAGCTTCTTATTGAAAGCATTGTTAGCTTCTTATTGAAAGCATTGTTAGCTTCTTATTGAAAGCATCATTAGCTTCTTATTGAAAGCATTGTTAGCTTCTTATTGAAAGCATCATTAGCTTCATAATGAAAGCATTGTTAGCTTCTTATTGAAAGCATCATTAGCTTCTTAATGAAAGCATTGTTAGCTTCTTATTGAAAGCATTGTTAGCTTCTTATTGAAAGCATTGTTAGCTTCTTATAATAAGAAGCTTCTTATTGAAAGCATCATTAGCTTAAAGCATCATTAGTTTAACAAACCTGTTAATGACAAACTTGAAAACTGTTGTAGGTAAGGTATTTTCAAATACATTTATATTTTTTCCTGCAAAATTGTCAATGCAAAAGCTACTCACATTTTTTCAGCCAAACATATCAACGTATTTGCCATATTTCAAGATAGAAACTTTAACCTCATGTTAGCTAACAACTTCATTAAATTGTGAACAAGTGGGCCCTGGTAAGAATTTCAGCAAACAACAACATGAAATTTTTTTTCCCAGAAAATAGGCTTTGACATTTCTGTAACAGGGAAAATTTTGTATTTCATTTTACTGTAGTGATTTTTTCATAAAGACAAAAATGCCTCATTCCTAAACAGCAGATTAAGATATCACAGAGTATCTTACATTCAGTAAACAGATATACAGTTATTTAATTTTTACTATGCAAATAAACACAACTATTGTTTTGCCTTCTTCGGAGGAAAAGATCAAATGTTCATATCATTCTATTATTTGTAATAAGTCACTATTTCAAATGTTTGCATTATTGGGTCCTTTCCTTACAAAAGGACACAAACTGAATAAAATAATTCATTTTTTTTGTATAAGTGGAAATTGCAAGTATTAATCTTTATGAGGATAGTATGGTCAAATAACTGTTAACTAAGTCTTGAGTGATAGGACTCAAAATAAAAAACAAAATTTGGATGGTGTTTAGATTTGATTACTAAGAAACAACCAGTTTGACTGGCCCAAAAGAAACTAAGGTAAGCCATGTCATCAGTCTAAATCTTGCTCGGACTGATAAGTTGAAATCTTACACTCAGGCTGACAAGTCCAAAGTTTGGCTTCTTGAGTTTGGTTTTGTAATACAACAATTTTAGGCTGTGTGTGGACACTTAAAATAATGTGACGTAAGGTCCATAAATAGGCTTTGGCCTGTTGGCCATTGCTAGGAACAATTTTCTCATGTGAGAAATAACTAAAACTTGCAAACTGTAGATCCATATATTGCTGTCCTAGGGGTCCTAGTTCCGATATCGCAATATAATTGAATCATGATATAAGTATAATTCCTTGTCTTGGGCTCCTCAGAGGCACTTTCTCTTCTGCTCTGGATAGTCTATTTCTGATAGATATCATCATAAGTCTGTCTTCATCTTTCAACCATCCCTGTTGGGTGGACTCGGGAATGCCAAAGTCTTTTGTCACCGCAGATCTTGATTTTCTACAGTTGACTTTGTTGATGATGTAGGGGTGGTTGGATGAGGCAAAGGTGTTGTATGTCTTACGTCATCGGGGCATCCAACTGAGATTGGCTTACAGTCAGGCAAGGCCTGCTATCCTTGCAACAGGTAAGGGTAGAGGGGGAATGGTTTCTTCACTTTTGTTCATTTTTATCTTTCTCCCCTGTCCCTCTCTTTCATCTCCTCTACTATCATTTCTATCTCTTCTCCCTTTTTTCATGGGAGACAACACAAAATTACCCACAAGGGTTGACGTGTCATTAAACACCAACACAATCAATTGTTGATGATGTTGGTCTTGTACTTGATGCTGAACTGCTTCCTCATTTGAATTTTTGTGGTTCTGCATAGCAGACATTTTCACATGGAGGCATGATAGATCACAATGGGGATGCTTTATCTATCTATTCAGATTTTTAACGCTACCAGGCAACTAAGTCACATAGAGGCAGCCCCAGAAAAATCTGGATTAGTTTACCCTTGACCTTGGCTTGAAACAGTGTCCACGCATAATTCATGCGCAAACTACCTCGCCTGATCGAACCATATGCATAAAGGTCAAGGTCTGTAAGTTTCAAAATTTAGAATCATTCAAAAGAAGAGCTTCAATACGTGTGTATTACCAATGCACAATGTAATCTTACACTTGCTCAATCGTGCCACCACACCAGGAGAGCAGTAAAAGGAAACCAAAAAAAACCACCAACCTTTTATTTAGTATGGGCACCTCCTCCTCTTCCTTGTCACACCAGCAGCAAGTATACGGTTTTTCTTTCTTCAACCCCAATGGCTCCTTTTAGGGTCATCCAGTCATGGATCTTTCGGAGACACGGTTAGATAACGTTAGTTGATTTGTGCCTCTTACACCAACCCACTGCGAGTCTATGGCTGATTTGATGTTTTTCCCCGTCAACATCTTGGCCGCCATCTTGTGGTCATTGCCGCTACTACACCACTATGAGGTGTGCCGTCCGAGAATTTGTGGTGGAATGGGGATGCTCTGCATGATTACAACTTAAATAGATTATTGGGTCCTTTCCTTACAAAAGCACACAAACTGAAATAGATGGCAGGCAGACATCCTTTACTGATTTAGGCATTAAGTAGATGTACTCAATAATGACACTGATTATGACAACTATGCTGATTATGATTAATTGTCTGCATTATGAAAATGCCCATTCAATATAATAGTAACTTTTTATGGCAGCAAAAACAAAAAGTTTCAGATGAAAAAATGTGATCTTTTTGTAATTTTTGCTCGAAACAGAAATTGTGGGTACTCATTAGAACCGCCTTATCGAGGCAGTTCTAATGGGTACCACAATCTATGTTTTAGAGCAGAAATAAGAAAAATAATGTATACCCCTGCAAACCCCATTTTTTTTATATAAAAGTGGGATTTGAGGGTCAAAATTACATAGACATGTTTTCGTGATGGCCAATTATAATCAACTCATGTACTGATTGTTTATCATAATGCGCGACATGACTTTGGGTCAGGATAGGCACAAAAAGCAGTACCAGAACGAATTACAATCAGTTATTCTTCTGGGCCCGGTTGTTCAAAGCGTTGTTAGCTTAACGAGCTTGTTAAGGGTCATTTCGTTAACTGTTTTAGCGGATTCAATACACAATATTCTGATATGTTTTGCTGAAAAAATGTGAGTAGCTTTTGCACTGCAAAAGCTACTCACATTTTTTCAGCAAAAAATTTCAGCATATTTGCGTATCACTCAGTGTAAATTTTAACGAATCGTTAACTAACGACATCGTTAGCTTTGAACCACTGGGCCCAGAAATTAAGTAAAACAACAAACATATTTTAAGTTTTAATATTTTTTGCTTATGGAAAATTTGGGATCCATGGCAAATTCACAATATACTGGAAAATTGCAGAGTAATGAACTGCAACATATTTTATCCACAGTGTATTATATATGTGGGAAAACTACTAAGAAGAGAAAATAATAAAAATATAAAAAGCGACTTCTGCTATTACTGATTTATAAATGATAATTAAGTATTATTGATGCCTACCATATTTCAGCTCTTCCGTATGAAAACCATAGTCAGTCAGAAATGGAAAAAGTCTATATCAAAAACATTATTACATTTCATCCAAATTGTCTTCCTTTTGGAGAAAAAAACCCCCTAAAAACATCAATTTGTCATCTGCTGAATTTTCCCAGAGAGTGCTAAATGGTAAGAATCAATCTGATAAATGCTCTTAGTTCTTGTTGTTTTACAGATGGTGTTGCTGCATACAATTAAAGATGGTGCTACAACCTGTGATGATGAGGAGGAGTAGGAGGAAGAGAAAGATGATGATTTAAGACCAGCAAAGAAGATTGGTCTTGATTGAATTGAATGATGCTGGTAATTACAATACTTATATTAATACTTAGCATGCTAGGTAACAATTTCAGCAGATGACATTTTGAAGTGTTTTTCCCAGAAAATAGGATTTGACATTTTATGCAAAGTTTCTCCTTAAGAGACAGTTTGCATGAAATGTCTGATCCTGTGTTGGGAGAGAAAATGAGATAGATATTAACAATTTGTTGTCTGTTGTATTTGCTGATAGTATGCTAAGTGTTAATGATGACATAGCAGTTTCCATATTTACCCATAGTATTAGGGCACACAGAATGTAGCATCTGATAATGGTCTACACTGCTTGCCATTCAACTAACACGCTTTTAATCTTTACCACTCTCTGGTATCTGGCAAAAGAATGTGCACAGTTAACTGTTTAACTGTTTAGAGGACTAAGCCTGCCCAGGAAAAAGTATGGTTAGGTAAACTGTGTGCTCATCTCTTGCCTGAGAAGTAAAGCACTGTATCACCTGTCACAAGTGTACCTGTTTGGAAGCAGAATGTCACATACTCCATATTGACACCATTATAGGAACTGTTTTGGCATACAAAGTACTTTTTCGTAAATGTGAACATCACAGACCCAGATCAGTCAGAACATCAGGCAGTCAAATCTAAGTCTAATTCATATAACAGGAAAGCAAACAGGAAGTCACAAAAGTTGTCTATCTTGAAGAAAGAAAAGCTGAAATCTTTCAAGTGTATCTAGTCAGCTTAACCTTTACAACTCTATGTATGGGTAGAGTGGCTCCAGTCTCCAGTGACTAATTTTTTTTTCTTATAATCCTGTTCAATAATTCACTGAAATGAAACCAAAAATATCATGACTATAGAGGCTGGTCACTAGAGACTGGTGAGTTCCACCAAGTCCTTATGTAATGCATAAAACTGGCATAAGTGCTTTAACAGTTTATCATCATGGAAATGTTGATTTAACCCCAGCAGTGAACTCTTAATTGTCTGTGAAAAGTTAGATTTGTATCTTTACAGGAATCAACCTGTGGTCAGCTGTAGTTAGGGTCAGCTGATAAGAGTATTCTTTTATTTCAGAAGGAATGTCTGAAGTTACTATAGGTCTTTATATACATGTGTAGACCTATGCCTGCCTGTGTCTTTGAACAGTCTGGCATATGAAAGCATTTTACTGGTGACTGTAGATGTTCTAAAAACTACATAATTATTTTAGCAAGTCACTGATAAGGTAATAAGGTAATTAGATGATCTGTCCAAGTTTGGATTAATATTATTATAATTATTGTCACTGTTTGTGTTGTTGTTATTATTTTTGTTTTTTATTTTATTATTTTGTTTATTTATAGTATATTTAATATTATCACTAGCTATTTAAAAAATGATATTATTTTGAATATTTTCTTAGGATTGTCCAGTACTTTGAGTATAAATGGTATTCTGAAGTATCCATTTATTAGATGTAAGGTGGCATTCTGATCTCAGTCTACACTGTTAGCTCAGGACCGGCACAGTGGCTCAGTGGTAGAGCGTCCGCTTTGTGACCGGGAGGTTGCGGGTTCGATCCCCTGCCGGGTCATACCAAAGACTTTAAAAATGGTACTAGCTGCTCTTTCGCTTGGCGCTCAGCATTAAGAAAGTAGAGCTAGAACTGGTCAGCTCAGTGTCAGTATAATGTGACTGGGTGGAATATCATGTCAAAGTGTCTGGGGCGTGATATTTCAGTGAGGCAGCACTCTAAAAGTGAGCATTGAGCTCCCTGCCACATCCAGACACCGTCGTGATATGACTGAAAAAGGTTGAAAGCGACGTTAAGCCAAAATCAAACAAACAAACTGTTAGCTCAGGACTGTCTGTCAAATACTTAGGGTTTATGCAGTTTTCTACAGTATCCAGTTATTAGATGTAAATGGGCATCTGATCTGAGTCTGCATTATTAGATCAGGACTGTCTGTCCAATACTTTAAGGATGAACGATCTGACGTCACAGTCGCCATTGTTTTCCCTCCATGGAGGTACCTTTCTCGGTTTTTATCATTGTAGATTAATCATTTATCAATTGACTAAACTTGAAAAATTGACAAGATATTTAAAAAGCAATTGCTTTTGGTAAGAGCGAATAAGCTGTTCTTATGCTCATTATTAAGATTTAATGGAGCCGGCTTCAGTGGCTCAGTTGGATGCGCCGTCCGACTGGAGACCAGGAGGTCGCGGGTTCAACCCCCGCCGAGGTCGGCAACATTCTTTCGTGGAGATTGATCATGAAATATTTTCTGCGGTCATTCTGTCCATTCCACTGATTTATGAAGGGCAGTTGTCAGTTTCTGGCGAAAGAATGTGCACAATACTGGTTAACTGCTTAGAGGACTAAGCCTGCCCAGTAAACGTGTGGTTAGGTAAACTGACCGCGCTCAACATGACCCCATTGGGTTGACTGGGCCGTAAAACACAAACACAAACAAACAAACAAGATTTAATGATTCTAAACATATTCTTTTAAATATTCCAGCTAAAATTTGGTAATAGTAGTTGAAGAAAACTAAGGTTATCACATCCATCGAATGAGGCAAAATGGCTGATTTCATAACCTTTTAGGATTTCTTTTGCCTGATGAGTTCCATGCCTATCGTCCCTATAAATGATATTCTACAGTATCCATTAATTACATGTAAGGTGGCATCTAATCTGCATCCGTCCAATAGTTTATAAACGATAATCTATAGTATCTTTATGCTCTCCGAAGGGAGAGCATATAGTTACGCTTTGTCAGTCCGTCTGAAGATCTGTCTGTCCGTCACACTTTTGTTTGGAGCATATCTCTAAAAGCATTGAAGATAATTTAATGAAACTTAATGCGCTGATAGAGGGCCATGAGGGAAATTGCAGAATGCAAGAACCATAACCCTGTCACCAGTACTTATGGAGTTATTTTCCTTCTTAATTTTTGCACTAAAAAAGCTTGTCTGGAGCATATCTCTGAAAGTATGGAAGGAAATTAAACGAAACTTGATACATTGATAGATGCCTAACAGAGGAAGTGCAGAGTGCAAGAACCATAACTCTATCACAAGTAATTACAGAGTTATTTTTCTTTCTAAGTTTTGCAATAGTAAGATTGTCTTGACTTGTCTAAAAGTATTAAAGATAAATAAGGCCAAAAAAAATAATCATTAGATTCTCAGGCCCCGCCGCATGTACCAAAAAGTCTGCGCATAAGCCTTTTTTTCCGTGTCCAATAAAAAAAAACATATCCGCGTCTGATACAGCATGCCGGTGCGTCGCGGTTTTTAAAATCCTAGTTTTAGATGCAACCGAAGCATACACGGTCACGTAAACGCTTATATTATTGATTTTTTCATTGGATTGAACATTGCGAGTAAGCGTTTTAGCACCATCATTGATCAAAATGGCTGCCGAAGCGCAAGTTGTGTAAACAAAACTTGTGTTTCCTTCGTTTTCAAAGCAGATGTCTCGAATATCCACCCAGATTTCATCCGGGGCTACGGTGCATCTGTCCTGGAACATTATAGGCGGTTACGAAAAAGACTGCACAATTGCCAAGTTGTATAACGGCATAAAATCGGAATCCGAAGTATCGACTTCTGGTCCTTCCCGGATGAATTATCAAACCACGATGTAAGTGCGTCGATCGGATGCTCCAAAATAAACACATTCGACAGAATTTCTGTCAACACATCCCTCTCTGAAGGTATATAAACCTTTGGTAGAAATTTAAACTGGAGCTGCACAAACTGATTTTATTACTTTACTTTACTAAACTTTAGCTGGTAGGGGACTATCCTTTATATTTAATAATAATAGGGACATATAAAAAAAGTTATCCTCAGTACTTCTCCTTATCTTTTGCTATGTCTAGGTGTCCAAAAATTAAGTATTTTTATGTTAATATTACTATAAAATGCATTTCATGAAACGAGTCCTTTTAAAGGGTTCGTGTAATAAAAAAAAAGTTCCCTCGCCTGTTTAATGAGTAAAAAAAAAAAAAAAAAAAAAAATTCCTGCCTGCCTCATCTGTTTTTGCCGAAAATGGATTGAGAATGTAATAATTAATTTTTTTTGGCCTAAATGATACACTGATAGACCTGTCACCAGTATTTACGGAGTTACTTCCCTTCTTAATTTTTGCAATAAAAAGCTTGTCCAGAGGATATTTGAAAGTATAGAAGGGAATTATATGAAACCTTACACATTGATAGATGGTCATCAGAGGAAGTGCAGAGTGCTGACAAAGGTGCCTGAGCATCCATCTGTCTGGCCATCAGGAGTTGTCTCCCTTACTTATACTATGTATGCACACATTATTTTTTTCATGATTTTTACATTCTTTGTTGAAAATCACTTACTAGGGAACACAAAACTGAGTTTCTTAGTCTTATGGTTTAAGAGTTACAGGCTTTGCAGGGAAAGGGCCTTAAATTTCTCCTTATTTTTGCATTCTTTATTAACAATCACTTACTAGGGAACACAAAACAGAGTTTCTTAGTCTTATGGTTTAAGAGTTACAGGCCTTGCAGGCAAAGGGCCTTTTATTATATACAAAGTAATGAAATATAGAGAATTATTAATGAAATAAAATGCATATTTTCGCTAGTGAAATATAAGTTTTATATTTTCACTAGTGAAAATATAAAACTTATATTTTCACTCCTCTGAGCAGTGAAAAATATAAGATCTGGATCTACTTTTTTCTTATTTACATTAATGTTTTCAGTACACGAGATGAAAATTTTATGGTATTCACTGAAAAAGAGTAAATTTTCTTTTTATTTTATTTTTACACACCAATGCGCGTTTCTGACGTCATATCTAACGTCACCAAACAAAACAAAACATGAACGTCATGGCGCCAAGGGACAAAACTGCGTGTCAGACTTTCCCTTGCAAATGCAAGATTTGCATCTCTTCTATCGAACGTGATGTATATAATAAAAAGAAAATTCAAATGTTTGTCGTGAATATGACTTTTATTTCATCTCGTGAAGTGAAAAAATGTATATTTCATTCGTGCCTTCGGCACTCATGAAATATACATTTTTTCACTTCACTCGATGAAATAAAAGTCATATTCACTCCAAACATTTGAATATCCTCTATATATTTCTCATTATTTTTGGATTCTTTGTTGAAAATCACTAACTAGAGAACACAAAATTGAACTTCTTAGTCTCATGGTTTAAGAGTTACTGACCTTGCAGGCAAAAAAAGGGCCTTATATTTCTCATTTTTTTTGTCCCCCGCCTTTTCGAAGAAAAGTGGAGGGACACTGTTTTTGGTTTTCCGTGGGGCGTGGTGCGTGGTGCATGGTTCCAAATTTTTAGTAGGTACTTTGTCCCCTTAACTCCTCCCACAGTTTTTGTCCAATCCTTTTGAAACTTTACAGGTGTTTTAAGGATGGTCTGAAGATGTGCATGTGGTTTTCTCAGAATCCTGAAATTATTTTTTATCACTTTTTACACATTTTGAACTTGGACATTTTTTGAGTTCTAATATTACAGAAGTCTATAGGGAGTAGGTACCTTGTCCCCTTAACTCCTCCCACAGTGTTTGGCTGATCCTTTTGAAACTTTACATGGGCTTTTAGGATGGCCTGAAGATATGCATGTGGTTTTTTTAGAATCCTGAAATACTTTTTTACCACTTTTTCCACATTTTTAACTTAGACATGTTTTGAGTTCTAATACTACAGAAGTGTATAGGGAGCAGGTACCTTGTCCCCTTAACTCCTCCCACAGTTTTTGGCCAATCCTTTTGAAACTTTACAGGTGCTTTAAGGACGGTCTGAAGATATGCATATGTTTTTTTCAGAATCCTGAAATTATTTTTTATCACCTTTTACACGTTTTGAACTTAGACATTTTTTGAGTTCTAATATTACAGAAGTCTATAGGGAGTAGGTACCTTGTCCCCTTAACTCCTCCCACAGTTTTTGGCCGAACCTTTTGAAACTTTAAGTGGGCTTTTAGGAATGCCCTAAAATATGCAAGTGGATTTTTCAGAATCGTGAAATAATTTTTTATCACTTTTTCCGCATTTTTAACTTAGACATTTTTTAGTTCTAATATTACAGAAGTGTATAGGGTGCAGGTACCTTGTCCCCTTAACTCCTCCCACAGTTTTTGTCTGATCCTTTTGAAACTTTACAAGGGCTTTTAGGATGGCCTGAAGATATGCATGTGGTTTTTTCAGAATCCTGAAATAATTTTTTATTACTTTTTCCACATTTTTAATTTAGACATTTTTTGAGTTCTAATACTACAGAAGCGTATAAGGAGTAGGTACCTTTGACACCGTAACTTCTAACACAGTTTTAAGCCGACCCTTTTGAAACTTTACAGGTGCTTTAAGGATGGTCTGAAGATATGCATGTGGTTTTTTCAGAATCTTGAAATTATTTTTTATCACTGGTTTCCTGCTTCAATACTTAGGTAATTGATACAGGACCAATGGTCCTCTGGTTAACTTTACCATTTTTAACACCTCAAATAAAAATAAGGCGGAGGACATAAATTCCCCATGGAATTTGCTTGTTGGATTCTTTGTTAACTAGAAATCTGTCCAAAGTACACAGATGCCCCTGCATTGACGTGGGCTAATTTGGCAAGGTTTGCACAGTCTTATAAAGGTACTCAAAGCAGGGGCATCCGTGTACCTTGAACATATTTCTTGTAGTTTTTTGGTTTTTTTTTGTACATTTTACAGGCTTTCAAATGGATCTCTAATGGATGTGTCATTGGGCCTTCTGATGCCCAGGCCATCAGCGCCACCTGCGCTTTAATTGACTCCTCCGTCAGAAGGCTATAACCACGCCCATGCGTAAATCCTTAGACAAACAATATCGTGATATCTGTATTTGTCAATGAAAACTGCATGTGTACCTGTATTTATCAATGAAAAAGTACATAGGTAATATTGTTTGTCTAAACAATAACATTAACCGTTAACTGGTAAGCTATTTTGGTTGGTCAGGTTTTGGTGTCATTTACTGGTCAGGTGATTTCACGGATGACTCAATTGCAATAATAAGCTTGTCCGTAGTATCTCTGTAAGTATTTTACTCTTTCACTAACATAACCCTCCCACTACTGCGCATCTTCAGGGAGCATGCTTCGGTTTCACCGATTCTCTTGTTTTATTGTCGCACCTGCGTTAGCACCCAGGTGCGATATAGGTGTGCCGTGACCCGTCCGTTCATCTGTTTGTCCGTTCGTCCGTTTGTCCGTTCATCCATTCGTCAACAATTGACTTGTGAGCGCAACTCCTCCTACAGGTTTTGGCCAATCATTTTGAAACTTCACAGATGTTTTGGCCATGGCGTGTAGATGTGCATATTGTTTGCTCATAATTCTCAGTGTTTTTTTTTTCAACTTTTTCCGCTTTGTTAACTTCGGCAGTTTTTACCTAAAACCCTTATAGTCAGTGGGTGTCTTGTGAGCACAACTCCTCCTATAGTTTTTGGCCAATCATTTTGAAACTTCACAGATGTTTTGGCCATGGTGTGTAGATATGCATATTGTTTGCTCATAGTTCTCAGATTTTTTTTTTTAACTTTTTCCGCTTTGTTAACTTAGTCAGTTTTTACCTAAAACCCTTATAGTCAGTGGGTGTCTCGTGAGCGCAACTCCTCCTACAGTTTTTGGCCAATCAATTTGAACCTTCACAGATGTTTTGGCCATGGTGTGTTAATGTGCATATTGTTTACTCATAATTCTCAGATTTTTTTTTCAACTTTTTTCGCTTTGTTAACTTAGTCAGTTTTTACCTAAAACCCTTACAGTCAGTGGGTGTCTCATGAGCGCAACTCCTCCTACAGTTTTTGGCCAATCATTTTGAAACTTCACAGATGTTTTGGCCATGGTATGTAGATGTGCATATTGTTTGCTCATAATTCTCAGATTTTTTTTTTTTAACTTTTTCCGCTTTGTTAACTTTGTCAGTTTTTACCTAAATCCCTTATAGTCAATGGGTGTCTCGTGAGCACAACTCCTCCTGCAGTTTTAGGCCAATAGTTTTGAAACTTCACAGATGATTAGGTCAGGGTCTGAAAATTTTCATATTGTTTGCACATAAATCTCAGTTGTTTTTTTTATCGCACCTGCTTGTAGCAGGGTTTGATATAGGCGTCCGATTTTCTGTCCGTCCATTCGTCCGTCCGTCCGTCCGTCTATCAACATTTATGTCGACGTTCGACATTTATGTCAAAGTTAGTATTCTAATCAACTACAAGACTAAACAACCATCAAACCTTGCATGAAACATCTCCCTGACCTCCTGACTTTGCGACATAAGCATCCGCTTTTCCGTATGTCTGTCCATTCGTCCGTCTGTCTGTCAACATTTATGTCAAGTTCGATATTTATGTCAAAGTTAGTATTTTAATCAACTACAAGACTATACAACCATCAAACCTTGCATGAAACATCTCCCTGACCTCCCGACTTTGTGACATAGGTGCCCACTTTTCCATTCGTCTGTCTGTTTGTCTGTCCGTCTGTTAACAGTTCTGTTATGTCGAAGTTCGACATTTATGTCAAAGTTAGTATTCTAATCAACTACAAAACTAAACAACCATCAAACCTTGTATGAAACACCTCCCTGACCTCCTGACTTTGCGACATAGGTGCCCGCTTTTCCATTTGTCTGTCCGTTCGTCCGTCCGTCTGTCTGTTAACAGTTCTGTTATGTCGAAGTTCGACATTTACGTCAAAGTTAGTATTCTAATCAACTACAATTCTACAACAACTATCATACCTTGCATGAGACGTCTCTCTGACCTCCTGACTTGGCAGGTATGTTGACCCAGTGACCTTGACCTATATTTTGCGCTCCATTGACTTTGACACAATTTACGTTGACGTTCCAGATCTTCTCCACTATAAGACGTACAACCACCAAACCTTGCATAGTGCTTCTCCTAGATGTACTGACTTGGCAGGTACCTTGACCCGGTGACCTTGACCTATATTTTGCGCTCCAGTGACTTTGACATATTTTGCGTCGGCGTTCGATATCTCCTCAACTATAAGGCCTACAACCATCAAACCTCGCAAAGTACTTCTTCTCGATGCACTGACTTGGTAGATACCTTGACCTGGTGACCTTGACCTATATTTTGGCTGCAGTGACTTGGACATAATTTACGTCAACGTTCCAGATCTCCTCAAGTGTAAGACCTCTAGCCACCAAACCTTGCATAGTGTTTCTCCTAGATGTATTGACTCGGCAGGTATCTTGACCCGGTGACCTTGACCTATATTTTGTACTCCAGTGCCTTTTACACATTTAACGTCAACGTTCAATATCTCCTCAACTATAAGGCCTATAACCATCAAACCTTGCGTAGTGCTTCTCCTCAATGTACGGACTCTGCAGGTACATTGACTGGGTGACCTTGACCTATATTTCGCGCTCCATTGTCTTTTACACCTTTTACATCACCCTTCCATATGTCCTCAACTGTAAGGCCTTCAACCACCAAACCTTATATAGCACTTCTTCTCGATGTACTGACTCGGCAGGTACCTTGACCTGGTGACCTTGACCTATATTGTGCACCTTAGTGACTTTGACACATTTTATGTTGATGTTCGGTATCTCCTCAAATATAAGACCTACAACCACTAAACCTTGCATAGTGCTTCACCTCATTACACTAGCTTGGCAGGTACCTTGACCCGGTGACCTTGACCTATATTTGGCACATTTTACGTTAATGTTTGATAACTCCTCAACTATAAGGCCTATAACCACCATACCTTGCATTGTGCTTCTCCTTGATGTACTGAATTAGCAGGTACCTTGACCCGTGACCTTGACCTATATTTCATGCTCCAGTGACTTTTACACATTTTACATCAACGTTGCATTATCATTGGGCTGTATGATACGAAAAGTCTGTGCTGAAGATATAACCATTAGAGGGAATGGGACTGGCCTGGAATATATGTGCCCCACTAGGCACTTTGTCTACATTTTTTTCAACCCAGTTTTCCAAGTAAGCACTGCTAAGAATGAAATAAACTTATTTAATAACCACGTTCTGATTGTGGCTCCTGTGACTTTTGCCCCAGCAGGTGCGATGACGCCTTCCGCAGAATTCTTGTTTTTTTAACTTTTTCCGCTTTGTTAACTTAGTCAGTTTTTACCTAAAACCCTTATAGTCAGTGGGTGTTTCGTGAGTGCAACTCCTCCTGCAGTTTTAGGCCAGTAGTTTTGAAACTTCACAGATGATTAGGTCATGGTCTGAAGATGTGCATATTGTTTGCACATAAATCTCAGATTCATTTCAGCAGAGTTAGGGGCCCTTGATTTATGCCCAAAATTGGTTTCCGCTCAATATCTTGTGAAAGAATTGATGGATTAGGATCATATTTTGCATACATATTGTTGTTAACAATACCTAGCTTGGGATTGTCACATGACATTTTTCGTCAATTTTCAGCTGAGTTACTGGCCTTGATTAATGGGCAAAAATGATATCCGCTAAATATCAATATCTTGTGAAATAATGGACAGGTTTAGATCAAATTTTGCAAGCCAATATTCCAAATTTTCTACTTTGTCCATTTTTCTTACAAACTAACCCATCACTTTCTTGAATACTGCAAAATAGATTTTTTTCAATACAAATAGGAACTTGTATGACTTAATACCCGCAGGTGCGACATCGCTTTCCACGGATTTCTTATTAGATGTAGGATAGGCATCAGAACTGGGTCTACATTGTTAGCTCAGGATTGTCTGTCCAGTTCTTAGGGTATCTACAGTATTCTACAGTATCCATTTATTAGATGTAAGATGGCATCTGATGTGGGTCTGTACTGTTAGCTCCATCCAATACTTAGGGTATGTAAGGTATTGTACAGTATCCATAATTAGATGTAAGTGGGTGTCTGATCTGGGTCTACAGTGTTAGATCAGGACTGTCTGTCCAATACTTAGGGTATATATGGTATTCTATGTAGTATCCATTTATTAGATGTAAGTTGGCATCTGATCTTGGTCTACACTGTTAGCTCGGGACTGTCTGACCAAGTCTTAGGGTATATACAGTACTCTACAGTATCCAATTATTAGATGTAAGTGGGCGTCTGATTTGGGTCTACTCTGTTAGCTCATGACCATCTGTCCATTATTTAGGGTATATACGGTATTGTACAGTATCCATTTATTAGATGTTAGAAGGTCACATCTGATCTGGGTTTGCATTGATTTCTCTGGACTGTCCATCCAATACTTAGGGTATATAAGGTTATGTACCGTATTTATTTCTTAGATGAAAGTGGGCATCTGATCTGGGTCTACACTCTAAGCTCAGGACTATCTGTCCAATACATAGGATATATAGGGTATTCTACAGTATCCATTTATTAGATGTAAGGTGGCATCTGATTTGGTCTACACTGTAAGCTCAGGACTGTCTGTCCATTACTTAGGGTATATACTGTATTCTGCAGTATCCATTTATTAGATGTAAGCTAGCGTCTGATTTGGGTCTACACTGTTAGCTCAGGACTGTCTGTCCAATACTTAGGGTATATACCATATTCTACCAGTATCCATTTATGAGATGTAAGTTTTATTTGGGTCTGCACTGTTAGCTCAATACTGTCTGTCCAATTCTTAGGGTATACAAGGTATTCTACAGTATCCATTTATTACATGTAAGATAGCGTCTGATTTAGGTCTACACTGCAAGCTCAGGACCATCTGTCTACACTGTTAGCTCGGGACTGTCTATCAAAGTCTTAGGGTATATAAGGTATTCTACAGTATCTATTTATTAGATGTAAGCTGGTGTCTGATCTAGGTCTACACCGTTAGCTCAGAACTGTCTGCCCAATTCTTAGGGTATATGAGGTATTCTAAAGTATCCATTTATTAGATGTAAGCTAGCATCTGGTCTGGGTCTACACTTTAAGCTCAGGACTGTCTATCCAAGTCTTAGGGTATATAAGGTATTCTACAGTATCCATTTATTAGATGTAGGCTGGCATCTGATCTGGGTCTACACTGTTAGCTCAGGACTGTCTGTCCAATTCTTAGGGTATATAAGGTATTCTACAGTATTCTTTTATTAGATATAAGCTGGCGTCTGATCT
Organism: Anodontia alba; assembly: GCA_964016985.1. Classification (NCBI taxonomy): domain Eukaryota; kingdom Metazoa; phylum Mollusca; class Bivalvia; order Lucinida; family Lucinidae; genus Anodontia; species Anodontia alba. Next base: position 26,402,256 of record OZ024834.1, read on the forward strand.
GGGTCTACACTGTTAGCTCAGGACTGTCTGCCCAATTCTTAGGGTATATAAGGTATTCTACAGTATCCATTTATTAGATGTAATCTGGCATCTGATCTGGGTCTACACTGGTAGCTCAGGACTATCTGTCCAATTCTTAGGGTATATAAGGTATTCTACAGTATCCATTTATTAGAATTAATCTGGCATCTTATCTGAGTTTACACTGGTAGCTCAGGACTGTCTGTCCAATTCTTAAGGTAAATGGTATTTTTGGTATTCTGCTGTATCCATTTATTTGATGTGATGTCTGATCTGGGTCTACACTGTTAAATCAGGACTGTATGGCCAATACTTAAGGTATATACCGTATTTAACAGTATCCTTTTATTAGCTCACCTGAGCTGAAAGCTCAAGGTGAGCTTTTGTGATCACTCACCGTCCGTCGTCATCGTCCGTACGTCCATCCGTCCGTCCACAATCTTTAAACAACATCTCCTCCTAAACCACTGATTGGATTTTGACCAAACTTCACAGGAATGATCCTTGGTTGGTCCTCTTTCAAAGTTGTTCAAATGGTTCCGGTCTATTGCATATCTAGGTCACAGGAGCTAAAAATAGATTTTTTAACTAAAAACTTAAAAGTCATCTTGTCAGAAACCACTGGACCGATTTCAATATAATTTGGCAGAAATGTTTCTTTGGTGATCCTCTACCAAGATTGTTTAAGCCATACGGATTCGTCAAAAAACATGGCCGCCAGGGAGCGGGGCTTATTTTCCCTATGTATCTATATAGAAAACTTTCAAAATCTTCTTGTCAGAAACCACTGGACCGATTTCAATGTAATTTTGCAGAAATGTTCCTTTGGTGATCCTCTACCAAGATTGTTCAAGCCATTTGGATTTGTCAAAAAACATGGCTGCCAGGGGGCGGGGCTTATTTTCCCTATGTATCTATATAGAAAACTTTAAAAATCTACTTGTCAGAAACCACTGGACCGATTTCAATGTAATTTTGCAGAAATGTTCCTTTGGTGATCCTCTACCAAGATTGTTCAAGCCATTTGGATTCGTCAAAAAACATGGCCGCTAGGGGGCGGGGCTTATTTTCCCTATATATCTATATAGAAAACTTTAAAAATCTTCTTGTCAGAAACAGCAGGACTGATTTCCATATAATTTTGCAGAAATGTTCCTTTGGTGATCCTCTACCAAGATTGTTCAAACCATTTGGATTCATCAAAAAACATGGCCGCCAGCGGGCGGGGCTTATTTTCCCTATATATCTATATAGAAAACTTTAAAAATCTTCTTGTCCGAAACCACTGGACCAATTTCAATATAATTTTGCAAAAAATGTTCCTTTAGTGATCCTCTACCAAGATTGTTCAAGCCATTTGGATTCGTCAAAAAACATGGCCGCCAGGGGGCGGGGTTTAATTTCCCTATATATCTATATAGAAAACTTTAAAAATCTTCTTGTCAGAAACCACTGGACCGATTTCCATATAATTTTGCAGAAATGTTCCTTTGGTGATCCTCTACCAAGATTGTTCGAGCCATTTCGATTAGTCAAAAAACATGGCCGCCAGGGTAGCAGGCCTTGCCCAACTGTAAGCCAATATCAGTTGGACATCACCGGGGCGTCCAACTGATATTGGCTTACAGTTGGGCAAGCCTGCTATCCTTGTAGTGGGTAAGGGTAGAGGGGGAATGTTTTTATTTCTTCTGTTTCTTCACTTTCATTCCTGTTCCTCTTTCTTCCCTGTCCCTCTCTTTCATCTCCTCTTCTCTCTCTTCTGTCTCTTTTCTCCCTTTCTCTGGGAGACGACACAAAATGACCCTCAGGGTTGACGTGTCGTTAAACCCCAACACAATCAATTGGTGACCCTCTACCAAGTTTGTTCAATCTGTCATGGTTCATCAAAAAACATGGCCGTTAGGGCGTAAGGCTTTATAGCTATATAAAACTTTTTAAACCACTGGACCAATTTCAATATAACTTGGCAGAAATGTTCCTTTGGTGACCCTCTTTTAAGATTCTGTTCAAGTTGTCATAATTTGTAGAAAAACATGGCCGGGAGTGTGGTGGAGGGGGGTGAGGGTGGTTAGTGCTATAAAGTTTATACAAAAATCCTAGAGCAGTGAACTTGGCTGAAACTTCAACAGTAAATATGCAAATCTGTTTGGTCAGGTGAGCGATATAGGACCATCATGGTCCTCTTGTTAGATGTAAGGGGGCTTCTGATCTGGGTATACACTGTTAGCTCAGGACTGTCTGTCCAATCTTAAGATATATACGATAGTCAACAGTATCCATTTATTAGCTGCAAGTGGGTGTCTGATCTGGGCTTACAGTATCAGCTCAGGACTATCTGTCCAATACAATACTTTGTGTATATAAGGTATTCTACAGAATCCATTTATTAGATGTGAAGTCTGATCTGTGTCTACACTGTTATCACAGGACTGTCTGTTCAATACTTTAGGTATATACGGTATTCTACACTATATAGTATCCATTTTTAGTTCTCCTGAACAATGTTCATGGAGAGCTATTGTACTACCCCTGGCGTCGGCATTGGCGACCACACAAATGTTAAAGTTTTCATTAAAGTTTTTAAGACCTCATTATTTCCTAACCTTGCGACCGATTTGCTTCATCTTTGGTATCATGATACATATTGGTCCAAAATTTTGTGCAGTACCATCCCCACCACCCCAGGTCATATTAAGGTCAAGGTCACAGACTTAGAATTTAAATGTTAAAGTTTTTGTTAAAGTTTTTAAGGCCTCATTATTTCCTAACCTTGCAACTGATTTGCTTCATCTTTGGTATCATGATACATATTGGTCCAAAATTTTGAGCAGTACCATCCCCACCACCCATGATCATATCAAGGTCAAGGTCACAGACTTACAATTTAAATGTTAAGTTTTTGTTAAAGTTTTTAAGACCTCATTATTTCCTAATCTTGCGACCGATTTGCTTCATCTTTGGTATCATGATACATATTGGTCCAAAATTTTGCGCAGTACCATCCCCACCACCCTAGGTCATATCAAGGTCAAAATCACAGACTTAGAATTTAAATGTTAAAATTTTACGTCGAAGTTTTTAGCATCTCATTACTTCTAAACTACATGATGCGTTTATTCCTATTTGGTATCATGATAGATACTGGTCAAAAGTTTTTATCAGCACCATCAGCATTCATGGGCGTGACCTTGAGGTCGACTTCATAGACTTAGAAGTTAAATGTTATAGTTTTCGTTAAAGTTTTTAAGACCTCATTATTAGCTCGCCTGAACAACATTCAGGAGGAGCTATTGTACTACCCCCGGCGTCGGTGTTGGCTTTGGCGTCGGCGTCCACAAATGTTAAAGTTTTGTTAAAGTTTTTAAGGCCTCATTATTTCCTAACCTTATCACCAATTTGATTCATCTTTGGTATGATGATACATATTGGTCCAAAATTTTGTGCAGTACCATCCCCACCACTCTAGGTTATGACAAGGTCAAGGTCACAGACTATAGAATATTCATGTTAAAATTTTATGTATAAGTTTTTAGGATCTCATTACTTCTACACTAAATAATGGATTTTGTTTCTATTTGGTATTATGATGGACACTGGTCAAAAGTTTTTATCAGCACCATCAGCACTCATGACCATGACCTTGAGGTCAAGGTCACAGACTTAGAATTTAAATGTTAAAGTTTTCGTTAAAGTTTTTAAGACCTCATTATTTCCTAACCTTACCACCGATTTGATTCATCTTTGGTATGATGATACATATTGGTTCAAAATTATGCGCTGTACCATCCCCACCACTTAGCTCAAGGTCAAGGTCACAGACTTAGAGTTTTCATGTTAAATTTAAGTCAAAGTTTTTAGGAGCTCATTACTACTAAACTAAATGATGGATTTAGTTCCTATTTGGTATCATGATAGATACTGGTCAAAAGTTTTCATCAGCACCATCAGCACACATGACCATGACCTTGAGGTCGAGGTCACAAACTTAGAATTTTAAATGTTAAAGTTTTTGTTAAAGTTTTTAAGACCTCATTAAAGCCTAACCTTATCACAGATTTGATTCATCTTTTGTATGATGATACATATTAGTCCGTATTTTTACCCAGTACCAATCCCTACCACCCTAGGTCACGTCAAGGTCAAGGTCACAGACTTAGAATTTTGATGTTAAAATTTTATGCCAACATTTTTTAGGATCTCATTTACTTCTAAACTACATGATGGATTTAGTTCCTATTTGGTATAAAGACAGATACTGCACCCCCACCCCCACCCCCACCCCCCCCCCCCACACACACACACCCAGGTCATGTCAAAATCAAGGTCACAGACTTAGAAATTTCCAGAAACAAAATGTGCAGTATCAGGCGAGCTGTCCTGTCTGGCGACAGGGCTTGTTTAGATGTAAGGTTGCATGAAAGCCCTGAACAGATTTTGTGATATTCCACTACCTGCAGGAGAGCAAGAATTACATTCTGTCCTTTAAATACTTCCTTTGGTTTGTTCTGATTTCTTCATATGTAAATTGTTGATGTCCAAATGATAATACCTCTTCCATTATAAAATATCTTTAAAGTCCCCATAAGAAAATTTTATAAAATCTGGATCTTTTTTTTTTTTTTTTTTACTATGATAAATTATGACTATACATAACACTTAACCCTTAACTGCAGCAGATGACAGTGTTGATTTTTATTAATTTATTATTTCTTTCTTTTTTATTTTTTATAAAAAGTGTCTTAACATTTCATGTGAAGCAGACGATTTATATGAAATGTCAAGAATTATTTTCTGTCGAAAACAAAATAGAATGTCATCTGCTACAAATTTTACTTAGTGCTTAAAGTTAAAGTGTAATGTAAATCCATTTCACTGGTCAATTCAAGATTTAAGATTTTTGTGTAAGAAGCACCAAGTTATAAATAAATCTGGGATAAATTAATAGCATGTGCCAGTAGTTTGGAGAAACTTAAACTCCTCATAAGAGGTTAAACTGATAAGAATTAATTATCCCTTGTCAAACACCAACCAGCTAGAAGGTTGGGCAAGACTGGAACTCACCAGTCTCTAGTAACCAGCCTTTATAGTCATGATATTTTTAGCTTGCCGGGACTATGTCACTGGAGAGCTTATGTTGTCACCCAGTCGTTGACGTCTGCGTCTGTGTCTGCGTCCGCATTAGCACAATGTTTAAGTTTTCAAAAGTGTGCATAGTTTTTTTTTAACTATTTAAGGTACTGCTTTCATATTTGGCCTACCTTAGGGTAAGAACTTTCAATAGCATACACCCCGTTAGACCCTTTTTGTAGGTCAAAGTCAGTTCTTACTTTGTCATTTACACAATGTACACCCATGTTTAAGTTTTAATTGCGTTTAAGTTTTGAAAAGTGTACATAACTACTGAAGTATTCAAGATAGAGCTTTAATATTTGGCCCACACCAACATTAGGGTAAGACCTTTCAATAGCACACACCCTTTCCTCAGTTTGACCTTCTACCTAGGTCAAGGTCAGGTCATACTTTGTCATTTAAACCCATGTTTGAGTTCTGTGTTTAAGTTTTGAAAAGTGTTCGTAACTGCTGAAGTATTCAAGATGCTGCTTTAATATTTGGCCCACACCTACCTTTGGGTAGACCTTTCAATAGTACACACCCTCTCCTCAGTTTGACCTTCTGCCTAGGTCAAGGTCAGATCATACTTTGTTATTTACAGCAGTGTTAAAGTTTTGAAAAGTGTACACGACTGCTGAAGCATGTAAGATATAACTTTTATATTTCATCCACACCAACCTAAGGGATTCAGCATGTAAGATATAGCTTTCATATTTTGTTCACACCAACCTAAGGAAAGATGTTTCAATGGCATATACCCCATCCCTGAGTTTGACATTCTTCTGACTTCAGAGTCAAGTCATACTCTGTCATTTACAGCTATGTTTGAGTTCTGCATTTAATCTTTACTATTTAAAGATTGTTTTCTTCTCTGATCAGCCCTTTCTGGCGAGCTGTGTTGTCTTCTGACAACTGTTGTCACTGGAGACTGGAGCCAGTCTACTCTAAGGACAAATGAAGCAGATAACAAATTGATAACATTTTTATTTTCCCCTTAATACAGAATTTGACATTTCTTGCAAATTGTGACAATTTGCTTGAAATGTCAAATCCTGTTTTCAGGTTAGGAGACCTGAAATGTCAAATACTGTTTTCAGGTAAAAGTATGAAAAATATTTCAAATGTTGTCTGCTGATTTTTCCCCATTTTCCCAGCATGCTAAACATTATACAGAAAATATATAACAGTTTTGTATTTGTATTGTTTGTGGCGTTTTTATACTCAGACACACAATAATAGTTAGGTATTATGGTTTGATGTTGGTCATCCATGTGTCTGTCCATATTACTGTTGTACGTCTCTCCGCCTGCCCATATTTTTGTTTCCAGACAATAACTTGAGTAAATATCAATAGATTTTTACAGCACTTGGTACATGTATGTGCATTGATATTGTGGAGATCTGGCTTTGGATTGCTAGTGGGCAAATTTTATTAAGTTTTGACAGTTATCTGCCCACCTCACGATAGTGTTAGGGTATTATAGTTTTGTGATTTTATTCTAGTAGATCTTCCAAGTACATCTGCTGAAAGAAGACAATGATGGTAGGCTATTCTCCCTGTGAAAGTGTTCAAAGGACCTGACCTGTTCTACTGTGATTTCTTCATTATCTTCTTGGTCTCCACTTTGTTTGATGGCCAGCATGGCAGAATACAAGTGAAAGACTGCTATCTATCAAAACTGAGTCCTTGTAAGTTAAATTGATTGTTAATTAATCTAACCATTAGAGGAAGAAATGTGTCTAACAATTAGAGAAAGAAATGTGTGATATTTTTCTTACTCTTATTTTGCATGGCAAAGTTTCCTCGTCACAGAAGCATAGCAAGTGTATTGCATTCATTGCATTTATAAAAATTTTTCAGACACATTGAAACCTCCAGATAAAAAGGGGTATCCACATAGTATTTAGCTCACCTGACCTATGCTCATGATGAGCTGTAGTGATCACTTTTGTCGGCCTCGGTGGCTCAGTTGGATGCGCCGTCCGACTGGAGACCAGGAGGTCGCGGGTTCAACCCCCGCTGAGGTCGGCAACATTCTTTCGTGGAGATTGATCGTGAAATATTTTCTACGGTCATTCTCTCCCTTCCGCTGATTCAAGAAGGGCAGTTGTCAGTTTCTGGCGAAAGAATGTGCACAATACTGGTTAACCGCTTAGAGGACTAAGCCTGCCCAGTAAACGTGTGGTTAGGTAAACTGACGGCGCTCGACATGACCCCATTGGGTTGACTGGGCCGTAAAACCTCAACACAAACAAAAGTGATCACTTGTTGTCTGTCGTCCGTCCATCTGTCTGTCCATCCAGTTGTCCGTTAGTTAACACTTTCAAATGACAACTCCTCCAAAGCCATTGTAGTGATTTGTCTCTAACTTGGTAAGAATGTTGCTTGGGTAGTACCCTTTAAAAATAGCTAAAATTATGGTGATCTGCCTCGGTTGCCATGGCAATAGAAATCTCCCATAGAGTTACAATGGGAAAATGGTTAAATTGGATTTTCTCCATAACCAGTGAAGTAATGTGAATCATATTTGGCAGTTATGATCATTGTCTACCCAGTGTATGTGGTTTATGACCAATGGCCATTTTGGTTGCCATGGCAACATTAAATTTAAAAAAAAAGGAATTTTTAAATGACATCTCCAAAAACCACTGAAGCAGTGTGACTAGGCTCTAATTTTGTACAAATGTTGCTTGGGTAAGGACAATTCAAAATAGCTAAAATTATGGTGATCTGTGTCTTGGTTTTGTTGCCATGGCAACAGAAAGCTCCCATAGACTTATAATGGGAAAATGGTTAAATTGCATTTTCTCCATTACCAGTGAAGTAATGTCAATGATATTTGGCAGTTATGATCTTTGGATAATTGTCTACCCAGTATATGTGTTTACTGACCAATGGCCATTTTGTTTGGTTGCCTAGGCAACATTAAATTTTAAAAAAGGATTTTTTTTAAATGACAGTTCCTCCAAAATCACTGAAGCACTAGGACTCTTTATTTTGTACAACTGTTGCTTGGGTAAGGACAATTCAAAATAGCTAAAATTATAGTGATCTGCCTTATGGTTTGGTCGCCATGGCAACAGAAAGCACCTGTAGACTTATTATGGAAAAATGGTTAAATTGTATTTTCTTCAGAACCAGTGAAGTCATGTGAAACATATTTGGCATTTATATCATTTGATGACTGTCTACCCAGTATGTGCGTTTCATGGCCAGTGGCCATTTTGTTTGGTTGCCATGGCAACAGTAAATTTGAAAAAAAAAATGGATTTTTTAATGACTACTCCTCAAAAACCACTAATGCAGTAGGACTTAAATTGGTACAAATATTAATGGGTAAGGGCAATTGAAAATAGCTAAAAGTCTACCAATCTACCTCTTGGTTTGGTTGCCATGGCAACAGAAAACTCCCATAGACTTGCAGTGGGAAAATGGTTAAATTGCATTTTCTCCATGACCAGTGAAGTGATGTGAACTATATTTGGCAGTTATTATCATCGGATGATTGTCTATCCAGTTTGTTTGTTTTATGACCAGTGACAATTTTGTTTGGTTGCCATGGCAACATAAAATTAAAAAAAAAAAAAAAAAAAAAAAACAACAAAATTTAATGACACCTCCTCCAAAACCACAGTAAGCAGTGTTGCAAACTTCATTACTGCTTATGAAGAGTCAATAAAAACGAGACTCTCATTTTCTAATCCATAATGAGTTCTTTGTATCCAAAGGCAATCTTTTTTACGTTTATTTTTTTATGCCCCTGTGCTGTTTACATGTATAAAATCATGATATTGTTAAACAACTCTTCAGAAACCACTTAGCCAATTTCCACCAAATTTTACATTGATCTTACTGTTGAAATGTGATTGAGAGTTTGTTCAAATGATCAAGCTTCATTGCCTGTCATGCCCATATAGTCTTCTTCAAAACTAAGAACTGCTTAAATGATGATCCATTCATTAGTTGCAATGATAGGATTGGAAAAATCTTGCATAACTTCTGCATATCTGCAGTGGCTATGTCACTCAGGTGAGCGAATCATGGCCCATGGGCCTCTTGTTCTTATTTCTGCATAAAAACATACCTTATGGGTATACAAAAGCACCTGCATCAAATGAGTATTTCTCACAACAAATGTTTTCATGGAGAATTAAGAAAAATATCAGTACTTTTTGGTTGAAAGAAAAATATCAGTACTTTTTGGTTGAAAAAGCATCTTATCCAGAACTATGAGCATTGTCATATTTTCTTCCCCAAATATCACATTTCATTGATGTGTAAGTGTCTCACTTGTGTATATAAGTGACTGAATGGCTCAGTTGTAGAGCCTTTGGGTCAGGAGATTGTTGATTCAGTTTTCAAGCAGGACATAACTAAGACTTCTAAAAATGGTATTAGCTTCACTTGTCTTGATGCTCAGCATTTGGAAGAAGAGTTAGGACCAGTTGTACTGATATCAGTATAATGTGAGTGGTGGTAATATCAGGTCAAAATGTCTAGGACATTACTTGATAGTAAGGCAGCACTATAAAAGGGCAAACATTTGCACCACCATATCCAGCCCTGTCACAACATGACAGAAAATGTTTTGTTGACACTAAGTGTGCTTGGTAAACCTTTTCGCTTAGATGACTAAGCCTGTCCAGTAAAAGTGTGGTTAGGTAAACTGACCACGCTCAATATGACCCATTGGCTTGACTGGGCAGTAACACCTCAACACAAACTCATTAGTGTCTAAATGAGTACCCACAGCAGATGTTATTGTGAAGAAATAAGAAAAATATCCATACTGTTTGGTTGAAAATGTACATTATCTAGAGCCAGAGTCAAGACCACATTGTTTCAGCTGAATTGAATGATTTTATTGATGAGAGGAAACAGCATTTATAAAGTTAAAGTTAAGATATAAATAGTCAGTTTGTGAAACAATCAACAAAGACTCTTTAGAGCTTATCTAGGACTCATCTAAGAACGTTATATGAGATACAATGTAAAGCACTATGCAGGGAATGATATAATTGAAAAAACATTAGCATAAAAAATTGATCATTTGGTGACCAGGAATTGAACCATGGACCTTCTGCTAACTGGGCAGACATGTTAACCACTTCACAATTATGACTTTGTAAGCCACAATTATGACTTTGTAAGCCAAGCAAGCAATGTGTATAGGTCTTGCTTAACCCTTGTCCTGCTGAACCCGGATATACCCTACCTTTGCAAACAGTGTAGATCCAGATCAGTTGGCTTCTTCAGAAGCCAACTGATCTGGATCTGCACTGTTTGTCATTCAGTATATGAATTTATATCAACAATCTCGATTAGGTAATCTGATTGGCTGACAATTAGAAATGGGCGTGGCATTTTAATTTATTCAGCATGACAAGGGTTAAGGATATAACACTGTAGTAGTAGTGGAATCCAAAGTTGGTATCTTCCAATCTTGAATCCAAAATGCAACAGATAGAGAGGTCAACATGGTTTAGCCCTCTTTACTTTGGAACACAATGCCCCAGGTTTGAATCATTATAGAGGCAGAATTCATCATATGACTGTACATTGCTTCACTGCAAAGAGCCTTTCATTATCACATTTTCACCATCTTGATATGAATTACATACTGTTGACAGAGATGTAAAATGCAAATTATCATCTGTGCTGAGGGCTCCATATCTTCATTCTCTGTTGCGTAAATGTGATGTAATCATTATGTTTTTATTGATGTGACACTTGTAACACATTGTCTATTCCTGTTGAAGCTTTGCCTTTTTCTTTGGACTTTGAACAGCAATGTACTTTATACTGTGTTCATTTTTGATAAACCTATTCTTTGCCATTATCAGTGACGCATATTCTGAGGTGAAGTGACATTGCAAACCAGAACAAGTTTGAGATGGATGGCTACTTCAAGAGGGTAAGTGGAAATGAGAAAAGCAAAGAATGATTTCATTAATATAGGTTATTGGATTTGTATGGACAAATTATTGTGGTGGAGCCAATGAGCTTGTGAGTCATTTTGGCCAAAACAGTCCCCACAAATATATCTCCATACAAATCCACTAACCTTTTTTGTCGCACTTGCTTTCAGCATGGTGCGATATAGGGATTCAGTTTTCCATCCGTTGTCCGTCCGTTCATTTGTCCATTAATCCTTCAACATTTGCATCAGCCCTTATGTTCAAGTTATTTCCCAAAGACTAAACAGTGATGATACTTGGTATAAGCTTGCAATCTTGAATCCAAAATGCAACAGATAGAGAGTATAAACTGCTTAATGGAAGAGCTTGGTATGAGTACCATGACTGGAAACCCTACCGTAATATACCTAAGTATTGGGACACCTAAAGTATTGGGACACCCTTACAATTCGTAAAACTAATTATTTTTCGTCATCCTAAGAATTGGGACATATCAAAAATCGCTAAAATTTTCAGTAATTTTTTGTACCATATGAATTGGGACAGTGCATTTGGGTGAAAAAAATGAGTTAACGGGTAAAAACTGTTTTCTCGGTTTGTGTTTTGTTTTGTTTACAAGTGATCATCTAAGCATACAACAGGGGGTTTCCTACGGCAGGCTGGTTAGAAAGTAGAAAATAAAGCCTTTCTTTGAGAATATTAATATGAAATTTATTCAAGAGATCTGCAAAAACGAAAACGCACATGCGTTTGCATCAGTCTGGGTGCTTCGCCATTTTGTGGTTGTCACGTGACATGTCATGTTTTAATTTGCAACTCGAGTACATCAATAAAGTTCTACAAAAAAAAAAAAACACACAAAAAACAAACAAAAAAACTATGAATAAATAATAGTAATAATAAAAAGAAATTGACAGAATTCTTTACCGATAACGCTTTAATGCAAAACAGCATTGGGGGAACCCTAAAACACTGTTGAGATGAACCCCGAAACATCATTGAGACGAACCCCAGTAATAATGTAATCAGGCGATGTAATGTCAGTATTTTTAGAACAGGTAGATTGTTCCCCGCATTTGCGGTTTCGGTTATGCGCTATTAACAATAAAGCGGGGAAGCAGTATATGATTATTTTTTTTCATTTGGACACTTTCAACACATGATAGATAAACGAGGGGATTATTAATCAAAACAATAAGTGCCAATCTGTTTATTCAATATTAACAATAGATTAGGTTAACAAGACAATGGTCAGAAAATACACAAAACAATTAACACAAATATGACATATTTTCATCATCAATCGGTGCCATTTTCAACTACAAGACATAAGTATTGGGACACCTAATAAAATAATTAATTTTTGTGTTTCTAAGTATTGGGACAGCCAGAAATTTAATTATTTTTTCCTGTCCAAATACTTACGTATATTATAGTTCCGGGTCGTTTCGGCCTTGGATCGATTCAGACCTGAGTCATTTCGGCCCAATTTCAATATGGTAGGGTATATAAGCATGGGTTAATATTTTTAGAGGTTAAAGTAAATGTTGAGATGGATAGAAAGATAGATAGATGGACATAGCATGATAGATAGATAGATAGATAGATAGATAGGCCAACCGACCGACCGACCGACTGATAGATAGATAGATAGATAGATAGGCCGAGCGACTGACAGGCAGACAGACAGACAGACAGATAGATAGATAGATAGATAGATAGATAAGCAGGCAGACAGACAGGCAGATAGATAGATACATAGGCAGGTAGCCAGACAGACAGACATTTCATCCTTGATTTAATTGATTAAAGTATTAATTAAAAGTGGCAATCATTCATTACGAAAACATGCCTATTCACATATATAGAAAATTTCACCTCCAAAAGCTAAAAATTTTCAGATACAAAAGTCTGGTATTTTTCATATTTGTGCTCAAAACATAGATTGTGGGTACTCGTTAGAACCTTGGCGAGGCAGTTCAAACGAGTACCCATAATTTATGCTTTTGAGCAAAAGTAAGAAAAATAAAGTATACCCCTGTAAACCCCAGTATTACTATATAAAAGTGGGGTTTATAAGTGGGGTCAAAATTATATAGCCATGTTTTCATGATGATTGATTAATTGTTGTGTTTGTTTTGATATTTGATAATCGATTTATCAAGGTGGGAAATTTTGGGCCAGTTATAGTTAGTCTTTAATCCTTTGCGTGATCCAGGTATTAATTGATTAATTGAAGTGTGAAAACTCATGCGTGTTAATTAAATATGGTTTGTTTGACGTGTGACTTTGTCAGCGATAGGCCGGCGGGCGGACAGTCCTTAAAGGTACAACAATTTTAATGGCACACAAGAATGTTATGGTCAGTTTTACTTTTAAATGCCGACAGAAGTGTATTTAAAATGAAGCTCACACAACTTTGAATCATTCATCTTTGAATTTTCTGTGATTGCAAAAGGTTCTAATAAAATAATGTCTGAATTGTGCATTGCTTGTAATTCTCCTATGGAAGATCATAAATATGCAATGATCTGCGGCTGGCCTCTGTGGCTCGGTTGGATGTGCCATCCGACTGGAGACCAGGAGGTCGCGGGTTCAACCCCCACCAAGGTCGGCAACATTCTTTCATGGAGATTGATCATGAAATATTTTCTACGGTCATTCTCTCCCTTCTGCTGATTCAAGAAGGGCAGTTGTCAGTTTCTGGCGAAAGAATGTGCACAATACTGGTTAACCGCTTAGAGGACTAAGCCTACCCAGTAAACGTGTGGTTAGGTAAACTGACGGCACTCGACATGACCCCACAGGGTTGACTGGGCCGTAAAACCTCAACACAAACAAAGCAATGAACTGCGATGTCTGTAGCCAGCATACAGAATTGTTAGATGCTGTAAACAAACTACAATCAGACTGTGTTGCGCATTTACTGATGTAAATCTCTTATAAAATTTGACATTTCATGTGTATCATTTGCTAGACATCCGAAATGAAATGTGAAGCTTTATTTTCTCTAGAAAGATAATTTTAGTGCTTGATAAATAACATAGTATATCCGAGACAAAACAGGCTTAACATTAAAAGGATATACCCTATCAACCAAGACCTATGATACCCACAGACTCTTCATCAAACAATCAAATGATTAATTTATTCTATCATCCCTAACCTGGAGGGACTTTAAAAAAAAAGGCCTTTGACATCCTCTTCATCAAACAACCAAATGTTTTTTCTACCTATTATCCGTAACCTAGGGGTACTTAAAAAATCAGGCCGAAACGACCCACCGAAATTGGCAGAAATGACCCAGGGCCGAAACGACCCAGACCGAAACAACCCAGGGCTGAAACAACTCAGGACCGAAACGACCCAGAACGTATATACGGTACATATGATCTTACTACTACGCCCAAGGACGAAATTCTACAAAACTACCATTCGATGATGCTGACATTCGGAGTTTCCCTCCCAGAGGAGGAAGATATTGACCTTCCCAAATTGTACTGGATTCCTAAACTTCACAAGAATCCATACAAGCAGAGATATATTGCTGGTTCGGCTAAGTGCCCGACCAAGCCTCTTTCTCAGATTGTAACACAGGTCCTAACTGCAGTTAAAGAAGGCCTTCTGAAGTATTGTGACACTGCATATGCCAGGAGTGGTGTTAATCAGATGTGGATCCTGAAAAACTCCAAAGAGCTTTTAGAAAATCTAAAGGCACAATCTCTTCATTCCATCAACAGTATAGAGTATTTGATTTCTCTACTCTTTACACAACTATTCCTGATAAATTGAATTCTTAATTAAAGGAAATTATCAATCAGGGTTTCTTCCATAAGAATGGTAACCATCACTTTAAGCATGTTGTCATTGGCTACAAAGACACATACTTTGTTCTTGGTCACTGATGCATCACAAAAATACTCAGATGCAGATGTCATCAAGTTGCTGGAATATCTAATCGACAGTATTTTTGTGGAGTTCAGCAGATGGATATTTTAGCAAACAGTCGGCATACCGATGGGAACTAACTGTGCACCGTTGCTGGCCGACTTGTTTTTATACTCATATGAGGCGGAGTTTGCAAAAGTCACCTCAAAGCAGGCAAGAAACACCTTGCACAACAATTCAGTTTCACCTACAGATATATAGATGATGTATTGTCTCTAAAAAAACACAAAATTTGCAGAGTATTTGGAATTCATCAATCCACTTGAACCTGAAATAAAGGTAACATTAGAGACTGCAGCCTCCTCCTCATACTTGGATTGTTATCTCTAAATTGAGAAGGGAAAGCTTACTACTAGGCTTTATCACAAATGGGATGACTTCAATTTTCCCATTGTTAACTTAATTTCCATTTCTGAGCAGTAATATCCCTTCTGCACCAGCATACGGCATTTACGTTTCACAGTTAACCCGTTATGCCAGAGCCTGTTCAAATTATCAGGACTTCATGGAGCGTGGGAAAGTGCTCACTACAAGGTTGTTGAGCCAGTATCAAAAAACCAAATTGGTAGCAACACTTAAGAAGTTCTGGGAGATCTCATGATCTGGTCAATCCCTACAATGTGGCAGTTTCCAGAATTGTTTCTGATGTTTTTGCCAATGACATGCCGTAAGGAGACTTCCAAAATCACGGACATATGCTTCTACCTACATTTCCTTTGTTCAGGCCTATGGAAATGGTGGGTGACGCTTGCTTACCAAGTAATGCTTACTGTCCACGACGCCTGATTACACCATTTATTCCGGGGTCCATCTCTGTTGGTCTGAACATTCTGATTTGTCATTCGTTTACAGATTTATGAGTTTAGATTATGGCTTGGGTACCATGACTACAACTACTTGCACTTAGAGATGACAACTCAGACAGCAGTATCCATATTTGACCTCTACCTATATTTCATGGTTCATTTACTTTGTATACTTGTGTCATCCATAGCTTTGACCCTAATGTTCAAGTTCATTTCTCAAAAACTACAAAGGCTACAGTAATGATACTTGGTATAAGCTTGCACTCAGGCCTGAAAACTCAGATAGCAGTATCGATATTTGACCTCTACCTTTATTAGCTCACCTGAGCACGAAGTGCTCATGGTGAGCTATTGTGGTCAGTCAATGTCCGTCGTCCATCGTCCGTCGTGCGGCATCAACAATTGCTTTAAAAGCCTACTACTCCTACACCCCTGGGCCAGTTTACTCAATACTTGGTAGGAAGCATCAGGGTGACTTGTAGATCAAAAATAGCTAAAATTGTGCTGATCGGGAATCCAAGATGGCCACCATGGCCGCCATCTTGAAAATTTATTTTTCGCTTCTTCTCCTGAACCGAAAGGCCAATTGACTCCGAACTTGCTAGGAAGCATCAGGGTGACTTGTAGATCAAAAGTAGCTAAAATCGTGCTGATTGGAAATCCAAGATGGCTGCCATGGCCGCCATCTTGAAAATCTATTTTTCGCTTCTTCTTCTGAACCGAAAGGCCAGTTGACTCCAAACTTGCTAGGAAGCATCAGGGTGACTTGTAGATCAAAAATAGCTAAAATCGTGCCATTCGGAAGTCCAATATGGCCGCCATGGCAGCCATTTAAAATCTATTTTTTGCTTCTCCTGAACCGAAAGGCTAATTGACTCCAAACTTGCTAGGAAGCATCGGGGTGACTTGTTTAAGCAATCATCATGAATCTTGCTCAAAATGTTTGTCTTGATGATTTCTAGGTCAAGTTCGAAACTGGGTCACTTGGGGTCAAAAACTAGGTCACCTGGCCAAATCAGCTAAAACCTTGTTAACACTCTAACGGTCACATTTTTGAAGCAGTCATCATGAATCTTGCTTAAAATGTTTTGTCTTGATGAGTTCTGGGTCAAGTGTGAAACTGGGTCACTTGGGGTCAAAAACTAGGTCACCGTGCCAAATCAGCGGAAAACTTTAACACTCTAGTGGTCACATTTTTTAAGCAATCATCATGCATCTTGCTCAAAATGTTTGTCTTGATGATTTCTAGGTCAAGTTTGAAACTGGGTCACCTGGGGTCAAAAAGTAGGTCACCTGGCGAAATCAGCGGAAAACCTTGTTAACACTCTAGTGGTCACATTTTTCAAGCAATCATCATGAATCTTGCTCAACATGTTTGTCTTGATGATTTCTAGGTCAGGTTTGAAACTGGGTCACATGGGGTCAAAAACTAGGTCACCAGGCCAAATCAACAGAAAACTGTTAACACACTCCAGAGGTCACATTTGTTTAATATTATCATCATTAATATTGCTCAAAATGTTCGGCTTGATGATTTCTAGGTCTAGTTTAAAACTGGGTCACTTGATGTCAGAAACTAGGTAACCTGGCCAAATCAAAGGAAAACCTTGTTGATGCTCTAGAGGTCACATTTGTGAAGTGATTATCATGAATCTTGCTCAAAATGTTTGTCTTGATGATTTCAAGGTGATGTATATTTTTCTATCCAGTGACTTTCTTAAGTTTTCCATTTAGGTCAGTTTCTCAGTAATTATTGGTCCTACAGAGTGATATTTGGTACTTGTGAAGTGTTTGTGTTTAGGTCAGTTTTTCAGTAACTATTGCTCCTACAGCCAGTGATACTTAGTACATGCATACATCTTAACATGGCCTCTTGAGTGCAGTCATCCATATTTGACCTTGATCTTTATTTCACAGTCCATTAGACATGCTACATTGTCTTACTTGTTATTATAATCATTTTGAATTTTGATCGGAATGTTTGCCTTGATCAGTTCTAGATCAGGTTCTCAAAGTGCAATGATGCTCAGGTGAGCGTTACAGGGCCATCATGGCCCTCTTGTTTCATGGTTCACCGACTTTGTAAATTTGCATAGACTTAACCTTCAAGATTTTGCTCCCTTGCAGGCGCAACATAGCCTTTAATTGGTGGAATTTTTGTTATTATAGATACTTGTGCCTTTATTTTCTTATTTTCTTTACAGTCAGAGCTACTGTCTTCAAACAAAAAGAGCACAATGGTACTAATGCAATGTTATTCTTTGTGCACTGTGTTTCAAAGTTGTGTCATAAAATAATATGTAATAAACCTTGTCACATGACTTGCTGGGTAACAACGGTATATAAACATGGCCGACAAACTTACGTTATGGTCAAGTTTAAACCTGATTTCTGAAATTTGAAAGAACTTTCTCAATAAAGAAAGTTTTACAAGATGATATAGAAGGACACGAACAACAGGCTGATCTCAAAAATCAAAGTGATGTACTGTCCTGTTTTGGCCGCCTTGGAGAACACACTTGCTACATTTCAGCCATTTCTACCAAGGGCAACAACTTTTGTGACTTTCTGTTTGCTTTGAAAGAACTGGTTGGCCAGGTAGTTGATGCTGGTGAGTTTGAATCTCCTATAGGCAGAGTCCAACTCATGATTGTATACTACTTTATTGCACAGAGCCTTTCATTATCACCCCTTTTATCATCAAGATATGCCTTAAATGATGTTGACAGAGATGTAAAACACCAAATCATCAACAGCAGCCTGTTTACTGCACATCAAGCCACTTCTGAAAAGGGGTTTGGTCTAAAGGAAAAGAATTTGCTCCCACTGTTTGTTTGTAGGCTATATGGAGGAAAATGGATACCCTTGAAAGGTTTTGCTACCGTTTTAAAAAAGGAAGGCAACTATGAAGAGACAAAGTTGCCTTCCATGTACATGTATTTGAAATCTTTAGAAAAAATGAGGGTAATCTTAAAGAGAGTAGCATCCAGGTGGCTCAAGTAGTTACTCCTCTTAGAGCTTCTGTTGGATCTTTTCAAAACTTTCGCATACATTACAGACATATTGAAGATGTGCATGAGGTCTCCATTGAGTGAGGATATATGAAGACATGTGAAAGATGTCTTCTTTAGCAGTTTGAAACTTTGAAAGGATCTAAACTCTGTTTGGTGACAAACAAAATTCCCAAATTCTGAACTGAATCTAGACTGATTACTTCACTTTCTATACATATGTCACAACCTCCATATACCACAACCGCTTTATATCACTATTGTCTGGGTCCAAAAGCATTTAAAGTGATATATCCAAACAAAACATTACAGATTATACAGAAAAATTACCATTTATGGTATTTTTTCTGGATAATCTAATTTTTGGGGCTCATCTTTAAATCATGTGATATCCCAAAGCATGTTAATATAAGCAGTGTTATAAAGAGGTTTATGGGTAGTATATAAACATTCAAAATAAATACACAAGAATTATAGACTTCACTAACATTAAGGGCTCTGTCAATACATCTGAATTCCTTTTACAAGTTTTTCTGAAAAGGCACAACTTGTATAGTCTCTGTTTACTTTTGCAAGGGAGGAAACTACTTTTTAACCAGGGCTATAAGAAGTCATTTATTGTTTTCAAGACTTTGATACTCAAATAATAATTATTCGCTATTATTAAAATAAAAATACTTCTGAACCTCGTTATAACACAGAAGTCTGGTTCCAAGCATCAGACTCAATTTGGATGGCCTCCAGTCATGGTGAGTGTTCTGCACTGTTTGAATTAGGTGACTGTGTTGAAACTGGCACCCTCTAACTGTAAACAAATTGGTATTCATCACATTATCTCAAATAACCTGAATGGGGGTGGTTGGGTGAGGCAAAGGTGTCTTGTGTCATCGGGGCATCCAAACTGATAAATGCTTACAGTTGGGCAAGGCCTGCTGTCCTTGCAGCAAGTAAGGGTAGAGGTGAAATGTTTTTATTTCTTCTGTTTCTTCACTTTCATTCATTTCTCTCTTTCTCACCTGACCCTCTCTTTCATCTCTTCTGTCTCTCTTCTCCCTTTCTCTGGGAGACGACACAAGATGACCACATGGGTTGCCTTGTCGTTAAACCACCACACAACCAATTAATACATAACCTGAATACTGGAACATTTTGACACAAACTGCAGCAGGATCAGACTTGGTTGAATAATCATCCTGTCATAAAACTCAAGTGATGTCACGTATATGTATTATGATAAGACATGTAAGGACCCCGGGGGTTAGGTTATTAATAAAACTAAGCTGAAATTGACATTCGGAAAAAAACTCAGGATGGGATAATTGCATTTGGAGGAGATTCCGTTACCAGGGTGGGAAACCAGGGGATGGGCTTCAAATGCAGGAGGCCGGTCTCGGAGGCTCAGTTGGATGCACGTCCGACTGGAGACCAGGAGGTCGCGTGTTCGACCCCCGCTGAGGTCGGCAACATTCTTTCTTGGAGATTGATCGTGAAATATTTTCTACGGTCATTCTCTCCCTTCTGCTGATTCAAGGAGGGCAGTTGTCAGTTTCTGGCAAAAGAATGTGCACAATACTGGTTAACCGCTTAGAGGACTAAGCCTGCCCAGCAAACCTGTGGTTAGGTAAACTGACTGTGCTCGACATGACCCATTGGGTTGACTGGGCCATAAAACCTCAACACAAATCAAATGCGGGAGACTCCTGCATAATCCAGGAGGTATCACATGTATGCAACTGCACCTAGAAAATGATGGTTAATAGTGTATACTTTGTGAAATCAACTCCTCTTACATTGTTGTTGAAACTTTCCAAAACATTGCATATATGTTACACGCATATTGAAGATGTGCATGTACAAATTTGATGCTGACCTTTTTTTTTTTTTTTTTTGAGAAAATGGCAAGGTTTTTAACCTAGCCATTTTACAACAAATGCACTTAAGAGATGGTTTATATTGCATTATGAAATCCACTCCTCTTAGACCTTTTGTTGGATCTTTTCAAGCCGTTACACATACACATACAGGCTTATTGAAAATGTGCACATGAAACTTTGATGCTGAACAAATATTTCTTTACAAAATGACAGGATTTTTAACTTAGCCATTTTAGGACAACTGTACCTAGCCAATGATGGTTAATAGTGTACACTTTGTGAAAACTCCTCTTACACTTTTTGTTGGATCTTTCAAAGACCTTGAATATGTTACAGACATATTAAAGAAGTATGCAAGTTTGACACTTAATTTTGTTTTTAGACAAAATGGCAGGCTTTACTTAGTCATTTTAACATAACTGTATCCCCCCCCCCCCCCCCGACCAACCCAGTCCCACCATCCATCTTTTATATTTTGCTTTCTGAGCAGGTGGTATCAAATAATCCCTGCTTACTGACATTTGTTTTTTCCCAAACAATAGGGTTTGACATTACATTACAAGTATGCCAAAGGGGTATATAGTTTTTGTCCATTCTGTTAGTCTGTTCATCTGTCCATCCGTCTGTCTGTCCTTCCTTCTGTCTGTCCGGATGTGATTCCATCTGTTAACCCTTTCTGTAACCAAGTTTTACTTTGAAGTTTTTTGATTACTTATAACTCTGCAGCCACTGACCAAAAACTTTTCATATTTGGTATGGGGTGCCTGTCAGGGTTTTCTTCCATTCTACATCTATGAACCCCTGGGTGATGCCCCAGGGTGGAGCTAGAGGTCAAAATCTAGGACACCCCAGTAAAGTAGTATATTGCAGTTTGTTTATACAAACAACCTCTTATTAAAGAAGGATGGGCATCAGACATGTTTATCACATCAACAATCAGTGTAATAAAGTCAAGGTCATTGTGACCTTATTTTCATGCTTCAGTGATTTTGACATAATTTTGAAGCCAATTTCATGGATTAATGCCTCAATAAAGGAGTATGTTGCAGTTTGTTTATACAAACAACTTCTTAAAGAAGGATGGGCATCAGACATGTTTATCACATCAACATTCAGTGTAATAAGGTCAAGGTCATTGTGATCATATTTTCATGCTCCAGCAATTTTGCCTTATATCTTTAAGACTATTTCATGGATTAATGTGATACTTGGAATACTGGTTCTGTGTGACACCATAATTGACAGCACAACAAATGTAGGTCACCTTGACCTGTATTTCATGGTCCAGTAATTTTGCCTCATATCTTCAATGTTAATTGATGTATGAACATCATTATTTGAAATTATGAATTAGTATGATCCAACAGTTGACCTAAAAGTAAATGTAGGTCACTGTGACCTATATTTCATAGTCGAGTGATTTTATGTTACATCTTGAAGACTATTTGATATATTACTATCATATTTTGGGATCATGTGACCTATATTTCATATAGCCCTGTGATTTTGTCTTATATCTCCCACTATTTGATACCTAAATGACATATTTACATATAATGACACAATGTGACCCAAACTTTCACCTCAAAGTAAATATAAATCAGTATGACCTATATTTCATGGTCTAGTGATTTTGCTTAATATCTTATAGATTATTTAATGGATTAACATCAGAGTTGGTATAATGCATCAGTGTGACCATCAGATTAAATTCTCAAGTATATGTAGGCCAGTGACCAATATTTTATGGCCCAGGAAATTTGCTTCATGTCTTGAAGACTATTTATTTACCCCAGGAAAGTTGTACTTGGGATGGTAGATCAGTGTCACTCAGAGACTGACATTGTAAACTATATCTTTCCTTATATCATTGTCATTAACTTTAAAATACTTTATAATTAAGAAATGGTGCCGGCTGGGGGTATTCGTGACCCTCTGGACACTTGCTATAGTTAAAAAATAAGGTTTGACAATTTCATGCTGCATAAAATGTCAGTCTGTTTTCTTGGAAAAACAAGCAAAATATCAATTTCCTTCTACTGAATTTGCCAAGAGAGTGGTAATAGTATAAGTGTCAAGCAAAATTGTAGCAGATGAAATTCTCAAGTATTTTTTCTGTTTGAATGTTTAGAAAATAAGCCTTGACATTTCATGTGAATTTTCTACCTAGTAGCAAGGGGTTCAAATGAAATATCAAAAATATGAGCAAAGATACCCAGGAAATGTCACAATCACAAAGCAATTGCTTTCCCGGGGAACCATAATTTGGAGAGATGAGGAACAAGCTGGCGTCAGTGGCTCAGTCTGATGTGCCTCTGACTGGTGATCAGAAGGACACAGGTTTGAACCCTGCTAGGTCCTGTAACGTTCTGTTTTTTAGATTGATCCTGAAATCATTTCTACAGTCATTCTCTCCCTTCTGCTGACTCAAGAAGGCAGTTGTCGGTTACTGGCAAAAGAAAATGCTTATTTAAAACATATACGTGAGACAAATATATCAAATTTAGTATGCTGTAATTTGTGACCAGTGTGCAGAGCATTCAAAATGAGTACTTCAGTAGTTAAAAGCCTCTGGGCAATTCAGCAGACAAGAAGTATTGTGAAAGTTCTAAGTATCAGGATATCTTAACTCCTTACAATTGTTATTCTAAACTTTCAACAAAACCATTTTACCACCTGTGAGAACTGCTCTTTGAGTGGCAAACTGTAGATCCTGATCAGATGATGAATCTGCAGCAATTGATCTGGATCTTTTCTGTTTGCTCAGACCTGTCCCAATAGCTAGGTGATCAAGAAATCACTGGTTCATTCCCCGCTAAGTTTGGCAGCATTCTTTCATGGAGATTGATCATGAAATATTTTCTACGGTCATTTTCTTTCCTGCCATGATTCAAGGACAATTGTCAGTTTCTGGCAAAAGAATGTGCACAAGTACATGTTAACCACCTAGAAGACTGAGCTTGCCCAGGAAGTGTGTTTAGGTAAACTGACCAGCTTGACATGACCTTAATAGTGTTGACTGGTCTGTTAAAACCAAACAACCCAATGCTAATTAGGGTAAATATTGTACATAAATCCTGTCAGAAAATAGGATTTAACTGACATTGTGCCAGCCACTTTGGGTTTTCACTTCTATAGATTCGTTCAGGCCTGAGTGTCTCAGTCTGATGCACATCTGACTGCTGATCAGGAGGTCACAGGTTTGTTCCCCACCTGGTCTGGTAATATTCTTTTGTGAAGATTTAGATCATGAAATATTTTCTACAGCCATTCTGTCCCTTTTGCTAATTCAAGAAGGGCAGTTGTCAGTTTGCCTAGGAAAGAATGTGCTCAAGAACTGGTTAACTGCTAAGAGGACTACATATATAAGCCTGCCCAGGAAGAGTGTGGTCAGGTAAACTGACTGGCTTGACATGACCTTAATGGTTTTTAACTTGGCCAGTAAAGTCCAAACCATGCAACTGACATTTTACCAGCACAGTGGCTCAACTGGTGGAGCATCTGTTTTGTGACCCGGTGGGTCTATCCAGGGTTTTGTCATACCAAAGACTTTATAAATGGTACTAGGTGCTCTTTTGCTTGGCGCTCAGCATTAAAACAGTAGAGCTAGAACTGGTCAGCCTGGTGTTGGTATAATGTGACAAGCGAAATATCGTGTGATGTGTCAGGGGATTGATATTTCAATAAGGCAGCACTCTAAAAGTGAGCATCGAGCTCCCTGCCACATCCAAACACAGCCGCGATATGACTAAAAGGTTGTTGAAATTGAGGAAAAACCTGAATATAACAAATTGACATTTTACGTAAATTGCCTCCAAATAATGAGCATGAAATTTCTAGTCCTATTTTCTGTTTAAAATCAGAAAAAATACATTATTTTAAAATGTCATTCTGCTGATTGTTTTATCCAACAATGCTTAACTTTAACAGCTTTCTTAATTTTTCTGCTCTGTTGGCAGATTCAGCAGATGACAACCAGGTAAGATTATTTTTCTCAAAAAGCAGGATTTGACATCTCAGTTTTTACATGAAATGTCAACCCTGTTTATCTGGGAAAAATTCCATGTCCTCTATTGAAAATTTTATGCAGCATGTAAAGTGTAAATGTAACTCTAGATAAGGCTCTTTTTTCAACCCAAAAGTACTGATATTTTTAGCTCACCTGAGCCGAAGGCTATTGTGATCACTCACCGTCCGTCGTCGTCGTCGTCCGGATGTCCGTCTGTCCACAATCTTTAAACAACATCTCCTCCTAAACCACTGGTGGGAATTTGACCAAACTTCACAGGAATGATCCTTGGTTGGTCCTCTTTCAAAGTTGTTCAAATGGTTCCGGTTCATTGCATATCTAGGTCACAGGAGCTAAAAATAGATTTTTTAATTAAAAACTTAAAAAATCTTCTTGTCCGAAACCACTGGACCGATTTCAATATAATTTTGCAAAAATGTTCCTTTGGTGATCCTCTACCAAGATTGTTCAAGCCATTTGGATTCGTCAAAAAACATGGCTGCCAGGGGGGCGGGGCTTATTTTCCCTATATATCTATATAGAAAACTTTAAAAATCTTCTTGTCAGAAACCACTGGACCGATTTCAATATAATTTTGCAGAAATGTTCCTTTGGTGATCCTCTACAAAGATTGTTCAAGCCATTTGGATTCGTCAAAAAACATGGCCGCCAGGGGGCGGGGCTTATTTTCCCTATATATCAATATAGAAAACTTTAAAAATCTTCTTGTCAGAAACCATTGGACCAATTTCCATATAATTTTGCAGAAATGTTCCTTTGGTGATCCTGTACCAAGATTGTTCAAGCCATTTGGATTCGTCAAAAAACATGGCCGCCAGGGGGCGGGGCTTATTTTCACTATATATCTGTATAGAAAACTTTAAAAATCTTCTTGTCAGAAACCACTGGACCGATTTCCATATAATTTTGCAGAAATGTTTCTTTGGTGATCCTCTTGCAAGATTGTTCAAGCCATTTGGATTCGTCAAAAAACATGGCCGCCAGGGGGCGGGGCTTATTTTCCCTATATATCTGTATAGAAAACTTTAAAAATCTTCTTATCAGAAACCACTGGACCGATTTCCATATAATTTTGCAGAAATGTTCCTTTGGTGATCCTCTTGCAAGATTGTTCAAACCATTTGGATTCGTCAAAAAACATGGCCGCCAGGGGGCGGGGCTTATTTTCCCTATATATCTATATAGAAAACTTTAAAAATCTTCTTGTTAGAAATCACTGGACCAATTTCAATATAATTTTGCAGGAATGTTCCTTTGGTGATCCTCTATCAAGATTGTTCAAGCCGTTTGGATTTGTCAAAAAACATGGCTGCCAGGGGGGGCGGGGCTTATTTTCCCTATATATCTATATAGAAAATTTAAAAAATCTTCTTATCAGAAACCACTGGAACGATTGCAATATAATGAGGCAGAAATGTTCCTTTGGTGATCCTGTACCAAGATTGTTCAAGCCATTTGGATTCGTCAAAAAACATGGCCGCTAGGGGGCGGGGCTTATTTTCCCTATATATCTATTTAGAAAAACTTGAAAAATCTTCTTGTCAGAAACCACTGGACCGATTTCATTATAACTTGGCAAAAATGTTTCCTTGGTGACCTTCTATCAAGATTGTTCAAGTAATTGTGATTTGTCAAAAAACATGGCCACTAGGGGGTGGAGCTTATTTTCCCTATATATCTATATAGAAAACTTGAAAAAATCTTCTTGTCAGAAACCACTGGACGGATTTCAATATACCTTGGCAGAAATGTTTCCTTGGTGACCCTTCACCAAGATTGTTCAAGCCGTCAAGATTTGTCAAAAAACATGGCCGCCAGGGGGCGGGGCTTATTTTCCCTATATATATCTATATAGAAAACTTGAAAAAATCTTCTTGTCAGAAACCACTGGATCTATTTCAATATAACTTGGCAGATATGTTTCCTTGGTGACCCTTTACCAAGATTGTTCAAGCTATCATGATTTGTCAAAAAACATGGCTGGTAAGGGGCGGGGCTTATTTTCCCCGTATATCTACATAGAAAACTTTAATGATCTTCTTGTCAGAAACCACTGGACTGATTTCAATTTAACATTGCAGAAATGTTTCTTATGTAACCCTCTATCAAGGTTATGCAAGCCGTCATGATTCATCAAGAAACAGGGCCGCCAGGGGGCGGGGCTTATTTTCCCTATATATCTATATAGAAAAACTTTAAAAGTCTTCTTTTCAGAAACCACAGGTCCAATATCATTACAACTTGGCAAAAATGTTTCCTTGGTGACCTCTACCAAGATTGTTCAAGTAATCATGATTTGTCAAAAAACATGGCTGCTAGTGGGTGGGGCTTATTTTCCCTATATATCTATATAGAAAACTAAAAAATCTTCTTGTCAGAAACCAATGGACCGATTTCAATATAACTTGGCAGGAATGTTTCTTTGGTGACCCTCTACCTAGGTTGTTCAAGCTGTCATGATCGTCAAAAAACATGGCCGCTACGGGGCAGGGCTTATTATTCCCTATATGTCTATATAAAAAACTTTAAAAATCTTCTCGTAAGAAACCGTTGGACTGAGCTCAATGTAGCTTGGCAAGAATGTTGCTTTTGTGACCCTCTACCAGGATGGTTCAAGCCTTCATGATATGTCAAAAAACATGGCCTCCAGGGGGCGGGGCTTATTTTCGGTATATATCTGTATAGAAAACTTTAAAATGCTTCTTGTCAAATACCTCCTGACCAATTTCAATAATGCTTTGGTGACCCTCTACCAAGAATGTTCAAGCAATCCTGATTTGTCAAAAAACATGCCTGCTAGTGGGTGGGGCTTATTTTCCCTCTATATCTAAATAGAAAACTTTAAAAATCTTCTTGTCAGAAACCACTGAACCGATTTCAGTTTAACTTGGCAGGAATGTTCCTTTGGTTACCCTCTGCCAAGTTTGTTCAAGCTGTCATGATTCATCATGGTTATAAAATTTATACATAAAATTTTAGAGCAGTGAACTTGGCTGAAACTTCAACATTAAGTATGCAAATCTGTTTGCTCAGGTGAGCGATATAGGACCATCATGGTCCTCTTGTTCTTATTTCTTCATGAAATTATATGTTGGTGGAACTTATAAAAGTGTCCCGGCAAGGGGCTTCTAATGAGTGTCCACAACATATGTTTCTGTGGAGATATAAGAAAAATATTATGTGGATACACCCTTTTATCTGGAGCTGTGTATAAAACTAAAGATGCTTGGAATAGCTTCTCCATATTGTGGAAGTAATTTAGTTTGTAACTTTTCACTGTACTGTATTATTTTAGGTCCAGTTCTACTCATTGCTACGTTGTTAAGGATGGCAGATGAAGGATATCAACCACTTCCCATAAATCCAATTCAGATTTGATACAAGATGTACATCATTGTTTATGGATATTATTGCTTAGTAATCTGGGTAAAAGTTCCAGCAGAGAACATTTTAAAATATTTTTATTTTTCCAATTAAACATGATTTGACATTTTCAAATCCTGCTTTCTGGGAAATTATCATCAATTTGTTATCTGCTGAATTACCCCAGAGAGTGGTAAAGGTTAATGTGTTCAGTGTGACTTTGTCTCTGGATGTAAAGCTCAGTGATATAGATAAGGACTACCGAATTAACCCTAAGTTTTGGGACAGACAGACCTGAATAAACAGTGTAGACCTTGATCAGTGACTGCAGCATCTGATCAGGAGCTACACTGTTTACCATTTATCAAGCGATTTAAGACACATTAGCAGGTAGTAAATAGATTTGCTCAGTTTCTTGGAAAAAATATCAGCAGACATTTTTTTTCTTATTTTTTCCCAGAAAATATGGTTTGAGACACTTTGCATGAAATATCTACCCTTATTTTCTTGGAAAAAATAAAAAAATCATCAATTTGCCATCTGCTGAACCTGCCCAGAGAGTGGTAAAGGTTAAGAACAAGTATGGTATGGAGTAATAAGGAGTCCCAGTATTTAGGATAAATACGGTACCCAGAGAGATGAGCGACATGAAGAGTAAAGCGGTCTGAGCGGTATATATGGACGGTGAAGGCCCAGATCAGCTTCTGTGTGAATGCAGTCTATTCAGGATCTTCACTATACACAGGATCATTGAATACTAAGGATATATCAACAAACAATAGAGGCCATGGTCAGGCTGTGCAGATAATCAGGCTGATCAGGACCTTTGATCCTTGTTTGCCTGTACCCTTAATATCATGTCAAAGCTGAGGCGTTTTTAATATTTTGCAAAGAAAACATAACCTTGTTTACACCAAATATTTGGACACAGGCAACAGCAAATAGTACAGATTCAGATTAGATGCTGTAGAATGTGGCATCTGATTAGGATCTACACTTTTGTAGTGAAATGGTCCTCAAATTTTAGAAATATAGTGTTCACTATTTAGTGTAAATATGATAAGTTTTAGATGGAATGGATATCCCTCCAAGCGAAACAACTGTGTCATGAAAACATTTATCTCCCTTTTTATTGGAGGTTATCTTTAAGGGAAAGACTATGCTCCCAGACTAAGCAAATTTATTCCCTTAAGATGACCCCAATTACTTTGAAGATTTCAGATGTTTGGGAGGCAACTTTCTGTCTGAAAATTTGTCTCCTTGAAAAATAGAGGCAGAGTTTTTCAGGTGTATCCATTCACCTAAACACTTACAGTGCTAGGCAAATTCAGCAGACGACAAGTGATGATAATTTTCTTATTTTTCCCAGAAAATAGGATTTTAAATTACATGCAAACTATCTCTTGAGGAGACAGTTCGCATAAAATGTCAAATCGTTTTTGGTTTGTTTTTTTTTCTGTGAAAAATAAGAAAAAAATCTAAATGTCATCTGCTGGCATTTTTACACAGCATACTAAACCGTCAGAACAGTTGCTGCTTTTCTCCCTTTTCCTGCCTTTAGCTTGAGATAAGAGTGAATATGCAGATCGAGATATATCCAGTTATGTTTTTCTTACTTTTCGAAGAAAACATATGTTATGGGAACTCAATAGAAACATCTCAGAAAAGGGCTTCTAATGAGTACCTATGAGTACCTGGAGTGTATTTTTTTGTGGAGAAATTAGAAAAATATCAGTACTTTTTTATAAAAAAAATGTTTTATCTGGAACTTTGTACTTAAGCATATAAGCATGAGAAAACCACACACACACACACACACACATACACACACATGCCCACACACATGCACATGCTGAATAGTAAGGCAGAAATACTTTCACAGATTACCCAGAAATAGAGTGTTTGAAGCTAATTTCAATTCTTTTATCTCTTGTACATACCGTAATCAAGCATTGGTCATAAGTGGTTTCTGATCAATTGGACAATTTCAGCCATTGTAGTCATTCTCTACCTCAACCACAAAGAATCAACACTCAAGAAGGTCAAGGAGGACATGATGTTCACAGCAGGGGAGGATATCCCTTCATATAAAGCATGGTGAAATGGTGGGCTGCTGAGTTGAAATGTGGCAGGGAGACTCTGGAAGCTGTCTGGGAATGTCAGTCAGCATTACTACTCAGGAGACCATTGCCAAGGTTCTTGCAGCATCATTGCAGAAAGGAGAGTACGTAGCTTTACATTGTCTCAAGGTGTCAGCTCACTGGGTCATAAAGCTCCTTGGATCTGATCAGAAATGGATTCAGCACAACTTGCCAGGAGAGAATAACAGCATAAGCTTCCTTTGGCTATTTATGACCACAGATGAAACCATGGTCCATCACTTCCGATCAGAGATGGTCAGAAGTCTGGAAAGGTTCTCTGCCTTACAAGAAAGCTAAGACAGTGATGTCTGCAGGCAGGATGATGGTCTGTATTTTAAAAGATGCAAAAGGAGTACTGCTGTTGGGCTACTTAAAAAGGATCACGCTATCACCAGGGCTTCCATTGACAAGAAACATGTTCTTAACCAGAACATCCTCTGGCACATACATCCATGGTGTCCAAGCATGGCTATTTGGTGTATGTCAGCTTGTTAAACAACATTCTTGATGAAGCTATAAACGATATGGCCACTTCCTGAGGGCTCAAGATGGTGCCTTCTACATTGAAGACATGCATCTTCTTCTTGGCCAGTGGTCTAAATGTGTTAATGAAGGCAGAGACTGCGTTGTCATTTGGAAAATAATTGTTTTATTTTCTAAAACTGATACCAAAGTACTCTTGAAGCATATTTCAAGAAGAGTAAATCAACTGTTTAATACACCATTATAGCAACTTATTTGGGGATACAATATTAAGTTGATTGAATGAGAAACTCGAAACAAGAATCCTACAGATGTGTTATAACACTGCTTGTTGGGACATACAAGCCTATGCAAACAGTTTTGACCCATATCAGATGCTGCAGAATGTGGCATTTCATCAGGGTCTGTGCTGTCTGTCATTCACCCAGCAGTATCTAGATACATGAAGAGGCAATAAAATGGACTTGTTGAAATTTTAGGACAGTTATAGTAAGTGTTAAGATGCCCACATATTAACGCATTTTATTTGGGAAACCCTCAAAAGGGTAATTGTCAAACAGTGCAGTCCCAGATCAGATGCCACAGAATGTGGCTTCTTATCAAGGTCAACACTTTTTGCATTAAAATGAAGGAATTTCTATAATACAAAGTAGTAATTAAAACTTACTAGACACCCTACTGCTGGAAATAGACCAGTCCAAAGAGTTGTGGTAGAAAAGTTCACTTGATGTTCATGGGTTTATGGACAATATGGTATTTGAACCCTTCAGGAGAAATTCTTTCTTCAAATTAGAGAACAATAAAAAAAGAAAATTCAGATTGTACTCTGGTTACTTTTTTTCTGATAATTGATTTGAATGAGCGACTACTTTGGTGAGTTTAGAGTTTTTGAAAACATTTTACTTAATTTGTATTCTCATTTTTTATTTGTTTTATTATTAAGAATTTTAGACAACATATATACCATGCATATATGTCATGGCATGGGAATAGGCATTGCCTTTTTTGTCCTCTCCTTTTGCGCTGAAAAATGCACATAGAACAAAATAACATTTTCATGCAAATATATTGTTTCTAATATAGCAGTTTTTTATGGAATTACATTTTCATGCAAATATATTGTTTCTAATACAGAAGTGTTTATGCAATTACATTTTCATGCAAATATATTGTTTCTAATGTAGTAGTTTTTATGCAATTACATTTTCATACAAATATATTGTTTCTTATAAAGCAGGTTTTATGCAATTACATTTTCATGCAAACATATCGTTCCTAATATAGTAGGTATGATTGTTTACCTACCATACTGATACCAGTGTGAATCTAGTTAAGTTTTTAAGAGTCTTCTATGAATAGGATAGGTTTTTAACATAGTATTTTGGAAAAAGATTAGTTTCATTCTTAAAACATTGTACATCTTA
The DNA here is from genome assembly GCA_964016985.1 of Anodontia alba. Taxonomy (NCBI): domain Eukaryota; kingdom Metazoa; phylum Mollusca; class Bivalvia; order Lucinida; family Lucinidae; genus Anodontia; species Anodontia alba. Next base: position 26,434,388 of record OZ024834.1, read on the forward strand.
CAGAAATTCTCATCGTTGCTCATTTTCTGAGATTGCAAGTAAGGCATCTGATTAACTTGTTATTCATTTAATAGAAAATTCTTTAGTTAAATTAAACTCTATGACTGATTGAACGAAAGCTATCTCCATTTTTATAAGAGATATCTTTGATTCAATTATATTTTTTTTAATTTTCTATCAGTTTAATAAAGATACCTTTAAATGAAATAAAGATGTCTTTATTTGTGCATAAATAGACCTCTTTATTGTAAATAAAAAATGCTGTCTACAATAGAGATGTTCGTAATTGGGTTTTCTTAATGATATCATTATAAACTGAATCAGAAATATCTGATTCAATTAAAGATATCTGTTTCCGTTGCACATATCTCTAACTGTATTAGAGATAGCTCTTTTTAATCTTTAATAGTGAAATCTTTAATTTGGTTAGAGATATTGAATTAAAGACATTTCTATTAAATGGGTAAAAACCAAAATGGGATGCCAAATGTTGCTCTTTAGTCTCCCGAAATAGATAATGATAAGGTTTCATCCAGAATCTGCTTTCTGCTTAATAATCACTGAATTAACAGCATGACACTTAATAATATAGTTGGTAATTCTATAATCATAATAATAATAATTATTCACTTTAGGCAGTTGCTGGATGAAAAGACAGTCAAATGTAATCTATAAATGTTTCTATGTCAGTTTGCTTTAAATGCTTCTATAAAGACTTAGCTGGATTCACAGTAGGATGGTTTGCAATTCCATTAATTCAAAATTTCCTGTTATTTTTTTTTATTTTGTTTTTATCTTATTTTTGTATTTATTTAAGGCAATACTTTTTTACTTTTATTTTTCTTTTTTTTTTATTTTGTTAAGGACATCAGTATGGCTTCTGTACAGCTGCATTAAAAATTGAATCCATAAACCATTACTACCGGTATATAGTAAAGTTTAGCCCAAGTTAAAAAAAATGTACTCTAAATAAAATATCACTCACCCAATCTAAATCAAATAGATCTTATTTACTTGCAAATTAAGCAAAATGTTTTCGAAAACCCTGAAATCACCTAAGTAGTCACTCACTCAAAATCAGTTATCAGAAAACAAGTAATCAGAGTGAAATTTGATTTTTTTTTTTCTAATTAGAAGAAAGAATTTCTCCTGAAGAGTTCAAATACCATATTGTCCACTAACCCATAAATATCAAGTAGACTCCTTTACCACATCTCTTTAGACTGGTCTATTTCCAATAGCAGGGTGTCTTGTTAGTTTTTATTACTACTTTGTATTATAAAAAATAACACATTTTAATGCAAAGGTCAGATGCCGCATTCTGTGGCATCTGATCTGGGTCTGCACTATTTGAGAATTACCCTTTTGGGTTTTCTCCAATAAAATACGTTAATATCTGGGCATCTTAACACTTAATATAATTGTCCTAAAATTTTATAAAGTCCGTTTTATTACCTCTTCCTGTGTATAAATACTGCTGGATGAATGGCAGACAGTGCAGATCCTGATGGGATGTCACATTCTGCAGCATCTGATCTTGGTCAAAACTGTTTGCATAGGCCTGTATGTCCCAGTAATTAGTGTTATAACATCATATTTAGGATTTTTGTTTTGAGTTTCTAATTCAATCAACTTACAATTGTATCCCCAAATAAGTGGCTATAATGGTGTATTAAACAGTTGATTTACTCTTCTTGGAACATGTTTTAAGAGCACTTGGTGTCAGTTTTAGAAAATAAAACAATCATTTTCCAAATGACAACACAGTCCCCGCCTTCATGAACACATTTAGACGTCTGGTCAAAAAGCAGATGCATACCTTCAATGTAGAAGGCACCATCTTGGGCCCTTAGGAAGTGGTCCACATCGATTATAGCTTCATCAAGAATGGTGTTTAACAAGCTGGAATACACCAAACAGCCATGCTTGGACACCATGGATATGTGTGCCAGAGCAATGTTCTGGTTGAAGAGCACCCTTTCTTGTCAATGGAAGCACTGGTGATAGTGTGACCCTTTTTAAGTAGTCAAAGTAGTCAAACAGCAGTACTTCTTTTGCATCCTATAAAATATAGACCGTCACCTTGCCTGCTGACTTTACTGTCTTAGCTTTCTTGTAAGGCAGAGAACCTTTCCAGGACGCTTTCGTCTCTGATCGGAAGTGATGGACCAAGATTTCATCTGTGGTCACAAATTGCCAGTGGAAGCTTAAGCTGTCATTCTCTCCTGACAAGTTGTTCTGAATCCATTTCTGATCAGATCCAAGGAGCTTTGGGACCCAATGGGCTGACGTCTCATGACAATATGAAGCTTTGTACTCTTCTTTTTATAATGATGCTGCAAGAACCTTTGCAATAGTCTCCTGAGTAGAAATGGTTACTGACCTTCCCAGACAGATTCCAGAGTCTCCGTGCCACATTTCAGCTCAGCAGTCTACTTTTTCGCCATACTTTATATGAAGGTGTATCCTCCTCTGCTGTGAACGTCATTTCCTCCTTGACATCCTTGAGTGTTGATTCTTTGTGGTTGAGGTAGAGAATGACTGTACAATGGCAGAAGTTGTCCATTTGATTGGAAAGCACTTATGATCAATGCTTGATTACAGTATGTACAAGAGATAAAAACAACTGAAATGGCTTCAGACTGTTTCTGGGTAATCTTTGAAAGTATTTCTGCCTTACTATTCAGCTCTTGTATGTGTGTGTGTGTGTATTTTCCCAATCTTATAAGCAAACGTACAGTTCAAGATGAAGCATTTTTAACAAAAACAGTACTGGTATTTTTCTGATTTCTCCACAAAAAATACACTCTAGGTACTCATTAGAAGCTCTTTTCTGAGATGCTTCTAATGAGTTACCACAACACATGGCAGATGATTCACATGAAGTGTCATGCATCATTTCTTCTGAAATATAACTAAAATACACCTTTAGACTGTCATCCGCTACAGTGTTTTATGGATTAATTATGTAAGGAGAAACAACTCGTTGGTGGTTTCAAACCATTACGAAAACCTGCCTATTCATATATACTGAAAAGTTTACCATCAAAAATTGAAAATTTTCAGATAAAAAAAATCTGATATTTTTCATATTTCTGCTCAAAACATAGATTGTGGGTACTCGTTAGAACCGTCTCGATGAGGCGGTTCTAACGAGTACCCACAATCTATGTTTTTGAACAGAAATAAGAAAAAATAATGTATACCCCTGTAAACCCCAGTTTTACTATATAAAAGTGGGGTTGAAAGGGGTCAAAAATAGTATAGGCATGTTTTCGTGATGATTTGAACATTCAGCTGATCAGACATGAAGTCATGCATGGACAGCATCATGATCTTCAAAGATCTTAATCTTTACTATTAAGATTTCTCTCCTTGTTTCCTTAACATGTACAGAAAAATTGTCAGACAAAACAGATGTCTCAAACACGTTTTTCAGATAAAATAAGCATACATGCCATATCTAACATTGTGAGATAAAACAGAATTTGACCCATCTGGAAGGCAATTCCCATAAAAAATCAAATCTCACAGAATTTTCCGACCATTTTACAACTGATTTTATGAAGAAATAAACATAAATCACACTGTTGTGGTTTTCAGAAGTTTCTTACATGAAAAGAAAGACTTTAGACAATATTGGGGGAGCTCCAAAGTGTTCTTTGAGAAAATCTCACATAATTTTGTAAAATCTCCCTTAAAATTTTGCCTTATCTCACAGATATTAGTCCACAGCTTATGGCATGTATGAATATGGCTTGAGATATCACATGAATTGTCTGCTAAGCAGACAATGCACATGAAATGTCAAGTCTTATTTTCTCTGAAAAATGATTAAAAAATGTAATGTCATCTGCTGAAAGTTTGGTTATCTCTTTAGGGGTTAACTGTTTGCTTACGGCTTGGATCATTGAGCCCATCCTGGTTATTTTGAAAATTGAATACCGCTTAAGCTGACGCTATGGGGCGTATGCAGCCTTGCAAACTACAGTGTTGCATATGAAGAGACTCAAACCGTGTCTCCGATTTTCGGGATTTTTGTGTGTACTTTGTTTCCAAAGGCAATCCTTTTTGACTGATTTTACACTACTGTAGCTGGTGCTGTGCCATGTGCCGGCCGTAAAAAGTCTCTCTATACATCATCATAGTGCAGGTTATATTTTATTTCCTTTGGGATCATTGAGCCCATCCTGGTTATTTTGAAAATCGAATACCGCTTAAGCCGGCGCTAGGGGGCGTATGCAGCCTCAAAAACTACAGTGTTGCATATGAAGAGGCTCCATCAAACCGACTCCGATTTTCTCGATTTTTGTGTATACTGTTTCCAAAGGCGATCCTTTTTGACTTTTATTTGTGGATTTTTCCATATCCCAGCTCAGTATTTCCTGGCTCTCTTCACCCTTTAGCATCCATCTCAACTACAGCAGAAGACAGGTTTTTTTTTTGTTGTTGTTGTTTTTTTTTTCGTGGAAAAAAAAACAGTGGCATTTCATGTGACTTGTCTGTTGGACAGAAAATTTACATAAAATGTTGTCTCAGTTTCTCTGAAAAATAACAAAAAAAATGTTCAAAGTATGATCTTCTCGTAGTTGTGATTGTGTCTTAGGGGTTAAAATGTTTTATAGTTTGGCACTAAAATGATTGTAAGAAAATGAATTATTAAATGTTATTTTTGACTAATAATTGTATTGAAATTAAATTCACTTCTGTGTTTTTGTTTGTTCTTTTTTCGCTCATCTGAGCTATGCTCAGGCCGAGCTATAGTGGTCAATGTGTGTCTTCCATCCGTCTGTCTGTCTGCCTGTTCATTTGTTTTACACTTTAAAACAACTCATCCAAAGCCGTTGTCCCGAGTTAGATAGGAATGTTGCTTGGGTAGGGTAATTTAAAAACAGCTAAAATTATGGTCAACTGCCTTTTTGTTTGGTTGATCTGACATTCCATAGACTGAATGGGGAAATGGTTAAATTGAATTTTCTTCCTAACGCGTGTAGTATTGTGAACCATATTTGGCAATTGAGATCATTTGATGATCGTCTAGCCAGTTTATTTGTTTTATGACCAGAGGTCATTTTGTTTGGTTTTCATGGCAAAATTTTAATGTAGGAAATTTGTAAAGCACTAGCAAGGGTCGGGTATGAAACCCACAGACCGGAACCCCGTGACCGAGACCCGGCACCGTGACCAAAATTTCTATCCTGGATTGCAAGACTAATATGTATTTAACTTTGTTTATTTTGGGTTTATATTATGAGGTATTAAATATACATTATCCAACAAAGAGGAATTTTAGATCGGACCTGTTGTTATTTTTTAAACTCAAGATTTATCGTTTCAAGGGGTATGAAACCCACAGACGATAGAAATTTTGGTCACGGTGCCGGGTCTCGGTCACGGGGTTCCGGTCTGTGGGTTTCATACCCGACCCTAGCAAGGAGAGAAGACCATTTTACATACCAGCAGGGTGAGCTTCTCTTGTCTGGCCCTGTAACGAGATCGGACATACAGTAAAGGTGGGAGTGTCAACATGCAATCGAAATACCTCTTCTCCCATCATTTCTTTACTTAGTCAATGAAGTTTAGAGCTTGGCAAGTCCATGCGTTATGGCGAAGATAGATTATAAAAAATGACTCTTGACAGCAAGAACACCCACACAAAGGCAAAATAGCTGATGTGTCTAAAACTTATAGGCAGTGGCTCATTACGAAAACATACCTATTCAAATATACTGAAAAGTTAATCACCGAAAAATTGAAAATTTTCAGACAAAAAAAATCAAATATTTTTCATATTTCTGCTCAAAACAGAGATTGTGGGTACTCGTTAGAACCGCCTCTGCGAGGCGGTTCTAACGAATACCCACAATCTGTTTTTGAGCAGAAATAAGACAAATAATGTATACCCCTGTAAACCCCAGTTTTACTATATAAAAGTGGGGTTTAAGGGGGTTAAAATTACCCGTACGATTAGTCTGTTTAGCCTATATTGGCTACTGGTACGGATATTTTAGTTTGGTACCAGTGAATATATATTAAAACATATTTTGCGGATATTAAATGTGTATTGGGCAGTATGGAACAGAATTATATTGTTATCTCATCTATTTATATAAAAACATGTTCTTCCTATAAAATGTTATTTATAAAACGTTCAAAATATGACCCAGCAGGTGAGGTTATATTTGTTTGTGTTGAGGTTTTACGGCCCAGTCAACCCAGTGGGGTCATGTCGAGCGCGGTCAGTTTACCTAACCACACGTTTACTGGGCAGGCTTAGTCCTCTAAGCGGTTAACCAGTATTGTGCACATTCTTTCGCCAGAAACTGACAACTGCCCTTTTTGAATCAGCGGAAGGGAGAGAATGACCGTAGAAAAACATTTCATGATCAGTCTTCACGAAAGAATGTTGCCGACCTCGGCGGGAGTTGAACCCGCGACCTCCTGGTCTCCAGTTGGACGGCGCATCCAACTGAGCCACCGAGGCCGGCAGATGAGGTTATAACATAGCACACATGCGACCGGTGAAGGATCAATCTAGCCCGCGCATACGCGCATGTTTAAAATTGTTGAGTGAGAAAAATAATCATTGGTGGTTTGAGGACCGAGTCGAGGAAGTTTCAGGCAAATTTTCATATTTTTACATCTCATTCCCCGAATAGCCTCGCATTAGACAACAATGAAATTTTCTTGGCACAGTCTCCGCTTCATCAAAGATTCCATTTATACGGCCAACTACGAATCTGACAAGTATTACGAAAACAGGACAATTCAAATATATTGACAGAAATTTACCACCCAAAAATGTAAATTTTACGATAAAAAAAATCTAATATATTTTTTTTATTTCTGCCAAAACATAGATCAGTGTGGGTACCCGTTAGAACCGCCATCGGCGAGGCGGTTCTAATGAGGACCCACAATCTATTTTTGAGCAGAAATAAAAAATGTGTACCCTTCAAACCCCATTTTTACTACATAAAAGTGGGGTTTAAGGGGGTCAAAATTATACAGGCTTGTTTTCATGATGTGCGGATGCGCAGGCTGATCTGCGCCACAACTGTTCCCATACGGATGGGCGGTTCAAATTATAATATTATAAACTACTGCATTTAGCCTGTATCAATACAAAACTCTTCATAGTGAACAAGAAATCTATTGATAAGACTGGGCGGATGCACAGGCTGATCTGTGCCAACAATGTTTCCACATGGTATGAACATATCAAATTCTTGATTTAGTCTGTACAAATGCAAAACTAGCTAGTATAGCCAGTCCTCGCTTGTTGCTCCTTGAATGAAAGGCTCGCACGAGCAGCGAAGATTCTGATCAGAAATAAAAAAAAAAATCAGAATTTTTATCGGAAAATTTTCATTTTTTGGTAGTAAATTTCTTTCAATGTATTTGAATAGTCATGTTTTCGTAGTGCTTGTCAAATTTGTAGTTGGCCGAATAAATGGAATCTTTGATGAAGTCGAGACTTAGACAAGAAAAAATCATTATTAAGTCTAATGCGATGAGGTGTAAAAATATGAAAATTTGCCTGAAATTTTCTCGACTCGGTCCTCAAACCACCAGTGATTATTTTTCTCACTCAACAATTTCAAAAATGCGCGTATGCGCAGGCTAGATTGATCCTTCATCGGTCGCATTTGTGCTATGTTCTATAACATCATCTGCTCTGCTGGGTCATATTTTGAATTTTTTATAAATAACATTTTATAGGAAGAAAATGTTTTTATATAAATAGATGAGATAATAATATAATTCTGTTCCATACTGCCCAATACACATTTAATATTCGCAAAATATGTTTTAATATATTTTCATTGGTACCAAACTAAAATAGCCGTACGATTAGCTAGTATAGGCGATATATAGACTAATCGCACAGGACTGTACGATTAGCCAATATAGGCTAATCGTACGGGGCCGTACGATTAGCCTATATAGGCTATTCGTACATAGGCTAATCGTACAGGGCCGTACGAATAGCCACTGCCAAACTTATAATACATGATTATAGTAGCAAGCGCTTTAAATTTTTGTTAGGATTATCTTCCCCTGCTCCCTGTGCTGTATATATGTATAAAATCGATGATATTATTGAACAACATCTCTTCAGGAACGCACCAAATTTCGTGTGGATCTTACTATTGAAACGAGATTGACAGCTTGTTCAAATGGTCATGCTCCATTGACTGTCGTGCACATATATGACAAAAAATAATAATGAACACTCTTCTCGTTCAAAACAAAAAACTACTCAAATGACGAGCCTTTCATAAGTTGCAATGATAGGATTGAAAAAAATGTTGCATATATATAATCTGCATATCTGCAGTGGCTGTTTCACTCCGGTGAACGAGCCATAGCTCGTGGGCCTCTTGTATTAATATGACATAGCCCATATTCTTACCCAAGTTAAGGGGAGGTGTGTGTAAAATGAGTTCTGGCCAACTAAGGATTTTGCACCTTCAATATTGTAGCCTTCTTAGTTGTGCTATAAATTGTATCTTTCTCCAGAATATTCAGTTTATAAAAGGGTATGTACCCTTACTGCTCCCCGCTCTCACCCAACAGTCAATATACATCAATACATATATACAAAAAATCAAACCATATCGATCAGCGGCCAGTTTGATAAAAATGAGTGTGATTATTCATTTATATTTAAACTGTATGAAAGTGTTTCACAAACCATGATAAATGCGATTAATATAGTTAGCCCCACGCTTTTTAGCCCCTAGGCCAACTGACTCGAAACTTGGTAGTAAGCATCGAGGTGACTTGTAAATCAAAATAACTAAAATCGTCTCGATCGGAAATCCAAGATGGCCGCCCAGGCCATCTTGAAAAACTTTTTTTTTCGCTTCTTCTCCTGAACCAAAAGGCTATTTGACTTGAAATTTGTTAGGAAGCATTAGGGTGACTGGTAGATCAAATATAGCTAAATCGTTCCGATCGGAAATCCAAGGTGGCCGCCGTGGTGGCCAGCTTGTAAATCTATTTTTCGCTTTTTCTCCTGAACAGAAAGGCCAATTTACTTAAAACTTGGTAGGAAGCATCAGGGTGACTATTAAATCAAAAATAGCTAAAGTCGTTCCGATCGGAAATTGACCTTGAAAATCTATATTTAGCTTCTTCATCTGAACCGAAAGGCCAATTGACTTGAAACTTAGTAGAAAGTAATCGGGGTGACTTGCAAATCAAAAAATAGCTAAAATCATTCCGATCCGAAGTCCAAGATGGCCGCCATCTCTGAAGTCTGTTTTTCGTTTCTCCTGAACCAAAAGGTCAACTGACTTGAAACTTGGTAGAAAGCATTTGGGTGACTTGGAGATAAAAAATATTTAAAATTGTTCCGATCGGAAATCCAAGATGGTCGCCATGGCCGCCATCTTGGAAATCTATTTTGTGCTTCTTCTGAACCGAAAGGCCAGTTTGAAACTTGCTTGAATCATCTGGCAGTATCCGGTTTTCGTGAGTGTGTGTGTGTTCTTTGTTTCCAAAGGCAATCCTTTTTTACCTCTATTTTACTCTACTGTAGCTGGTGTTGTGCCGTGTGGCGGCCGTAACATTATGGAAACACGCCTATCAAAATATACTGAAAATTTTACCACCAAAAAATGAAAAATTTCAGATAAAAAATTCTGATATTTTTCATATTTCTGCTCAAAACATAGATTGTGGGTACTCGTTACTCGGCGAGGCGGTTCTAACGAGTACCCACAATCTGTCTTTGAGCAGAAATAAGAAAATAATGTATACCCCTGTAAACCCCAGTTTTACTATACAAAAGGGGTTTAATGGGGTCAAAATTATATAGGCGTGTTTTCGTGATGAAAAGTCTCCCCGTACATCATCATAGTGCAGGTTATATTTTGTTTCCTTTAGGAGCATTGGGCCCATCCCGGTTATTTTGAAGATCGAATACTGCTTAAGCCGGCGTTAGGGGGTGTGTGTGGGGGCGCGTGGGGGGGGGGGGGGAGAGGGTGCGTATGCAGCATCGCAAACTACAGTGGTGCATATGAAGAGACTCGATCAAACCGAGTCTCCGATTTTCGTGAATGTGTGTGTTCTTTGTTTCCAAAGGCAACCCTTTTTGCCTTCTATTGTAGATAAAAAATAGTTTTGATTGAAAATGCAATATGGCCGCCAAAGTCGCCATCTTTTAAATCTATTTTGGACTTGTTCTCCTAAACAGAAAGGCCAATTGACTCAAAACTTGACAGGAAGTATCAGGGTGACTCGTAGATCAAAAATGGCTAAAATCTGTTCGGAAATACAAAATGGTTGCACTAGCAGCCATGTTGAAAGTCTGTTTTGAACTTTTTTTCTTCTGAACAAAGAAAAAATGACTCGAAACTTCATTGGAAGTATCGATGTGACTTTTAGATCAAAAAGTAGCTAAAATTGTTGTGATTGGAAATCTAAGATGGCCGCCATTTTGAAAACGTATATTGAACTTCTTTTGAAACGAAAGGCCAACTGACTCTAAACTTTCTGGTAATCAGGTGACGATACAGGGCCATCTTGACTCTTGTTTAAAAAAAAAAGCGATAGGGATATTGTGAACGCCTCTGTCTGTCTGTCCGTTCCTCTCGCTATCTCCTAAACAGCTGGACGGAATTTAACCAAATTTGCTTCATGACTTCACCTCATGGTAAGAGTATGCGAGAGCAACATTATTTTTCAGTCCGTGCGGCGTCCGTCCATCTGTCGGTCACACTATCTCCTAAACCACTGGAAGGATTTTACCCAAACTTGCTACATGTATTCCCCGGGTGGTAAGGGTGTATGAGATTAACATTTTTCTGTCCGTCCGTCCATCACGCTGTCCTGATTGGACAAGTGGATTTTGACCATTTACTTGGCCAAAGACAAGTAATAAAATTTGATTATTCCACAATCCTGCAATACAAATATTATGTGATTATGTAACAGATATCTGGGTCCCTGATCCATTGCATATATGCCTTTTCACAGATGATAGTACGTATATCAGAGGACTTGTTAAGAAGGAGTATTTGGTGATAAGATTTCTAATGACGTCAACGTTTTCCTATTGAGGTAAATGGAAAACTATAATTCACGTTGTCAACGTCATGCGTGCAAAAAGAGAGCGTTTGATGACATCTGCTGCAATGGCAGACATATGCAAATATTGATTCACTCCGGCTTCGCCGTCGTGGGTTAATACTTCGAAATCTGCCCTCCAACACCATGCGTTATTCGCGAAAATTTCCAGTATAGACAATTATTTTGATTCTAACATGACACAAGGGAAACTCGACATTGTGGCATGTTTCACACACTCTTACAGCAGACATAGCCAGAAGTAAATGTTTACATGCGACGCCATCAAACGCGCCCTTTTGCACGCACTACGTTGACCAAGTGAATTATTTAGGGGATAATTGTATTGAAAATTATCATATGGGGAGGTAAAATGGCGGTTTTACGGTTGAAAAATCCGTTTTACGACGCGCGGAGCCATAAAACATACTTTGCGACCGTAAAAAAACGACATTTACCTCCCCAAATGACAATTTTAAATGCAGTTACCCCCATTCTAATGCATTTATTCATTTGTTGAAATACAAAGCTCCAAGTGCTGTTGCCTGCGTAAAACCAAATGCCAGTCAGTGAGAAGCGACGGTACGTGATGACGTCGGATTTCTGACAGTATATCGCAGAATATTTGACGTTATCCAATCAGACGTTGCGTTACAAACGCAAGTGCATTAGAATGTATTTTGATCACGGTGACGTTTCCATTTAGATCCATGGGAAAACGTTAACGTCATATTAGAATTGTGTCTTAACCCATTCATTATTGAGTTTCTGAAGTGGACTCTTCTATTTTTGAATTTGCATATATCCATTGCTGTAAATAGGGGCTACAGTGTCAAAACAGAATGGCAAACCGTGAAGATCCTGATAAGATGGCTCGTTACCTTGTCATGATCTACACAGCAAAGATATATGTTTTGGTCTGCCGAGCTGAAAAGGTTAATTCTCCATAGAAAAACATGTTGTTACTTACCAGGTGTGCCTTGCTCAGGCATTTCTAATGAATACTTATATATTTATGAAGAAATGGTAAAAATTATGCCCAGAATCATCAAATACTCCTCCATTCCAAGTCATCTGGTATGTAACAGAAGATATAAAAATAAATGTTGCAAATACAGTGGAACAGTAATCTCTCAACCCTATAACAGCCACTTTGTGGACTTCCCAATATTGCTATTTTACTTAGTGTTTAACTGCTCTACAACAGTAACCTCTTTATAATATCCCGTTTTGTATAAGCGCAATTTAGGGGGCTGTTGTAGAGAAGTTTCACTGCATCCTTCAGGTGAATGGATACACATTCAAGGGCGACAACTTTCAAAATTAAGTTTCCCCCTATGCTAAAATGAAAGCAGTTTCTCTCATTGGTAGCAAATTCTTTAAAGCAGGGCTGGGGAAATACTATATCCGACTTGTCCAACTAGTCCCATTCCCCTGAGGACAAGTAAAAAGACATTACTTCTCTTAAAATTGAAACAATGATGAAGTAAAGGACTTCTACGCAAACCGAAAACATAATTGTAATTTGAGGCTGCACCAGAATTAAGCCTATAGTGACAACCACAATTGCAGCAGATGACAATTTTGATTTTCCAGAAAATAAAGCTTGACAGTTCATGTGATTATATCATCAGCAGATCTTCACATGATATGTAAGCCTTATTTCCTCAGAAAATATTACCCTTTAAGCTCTATAGACTTAAATGGCTGTATTTGCAAACAGTGCAGATCCAGAGACTGCTTGTAAAGAGGACCTACACTGTTTGCCATTCTATTACTGATTTTTGACTGAAACCCCTATTTGCAACAAAGAATGTGTCCAAATTCAGAGATAGAAGTGTCTGCTTCACAAACACAAGGGTGAAAGGGTTAACCTTCACCACTCGCATGGCAATTTCCGCAGATAGGTTCGTTAAATTTGTTCTAATTTTTCCAAAAAAAAAAAAAAAAAGAAAAAAACAGGATTTGACATTTCATGCAAATTGCCTCCAATGGGGACAGTTTGCATGAAATGTCAAATCCTGTTTTCTCAGAAAAATAAGATATTTCAAAATGTCAGCTGAATATATATTACCCAGAATGCTAAGCATTAAACAAAATGCGGTTCCTCTGTTGCAGTTCTTAACATTGGTTTAAACATATTTATTTCTGAAATATTTACATATACAACATATACAAAAATATAATAGAATTAGAACGAAAGCATAAGAGCGCATTTAGTTTCTTTACATTCATATGTTGGCGTTTTGCAATCACTCTTTTGGTACCTCAGGGAAATACATACATACATACATACATGAAGGCAGGCAGGCACACAAATAGACGCAGCCATACATACATATACACATTGGCATCTTTTTCGACACCGCCCCCCCGCCCCCCCCCCCCCCCCCCCCATTTGCATCATACTTGTTTCATTTAGCGTCCGGTCGTACGTACTTCTGTATGTTTGTCCTTACGTAATTCTATTACACTCAGTTTAACAGTTTTGTAACTAGAAGATTTTTTGACTCCTCTTTTTGTAGCAAATTGAAATTTATATTCATACATACATGCATAATTATACTAGGGGAAACAAGAAACGCAACAACCTAATTGATTACATACATTCCGCAAAATCGCCCGAATTGAATTTTCATTTTTAATGTATTGTGAACAATCATTATTTGACTGTCTTGTCTCAAAAGTTCCGTGGTGAAAAAACTCGCACGTGCAGCTCACCTGCATTTAAAAGAGTACGACTGCACATTTTAGTAATCCACTACTTGAAATTTTAGTTGGTACCACGTGTAACCTCCACGCCGCAATATCCGCTCTGAGTTAATGAGACGGTTAACAGTGGCTATCGGAATGTTGTTCCACTTCTGTTCTCAGGCTCGCCTCAGTCCTTGTAATGTCTGTGGAGTGGGATGTCGCGCCCTAATTTTCCTGTCCAGAATGTCCCAAAGATGCTCAATTGGCGACAGATCTTGGCTGTACGCTGGCCACAGCAGCACATTCACGTTGTCAGCCACTAAGTAATCACTACAGATCCTCGCTACATAAGGTTGGACGACAACGTTATGACGCCGAACAAAGGGTAACACAACTGACATTAAGTCGTTGTCGCGGTAACGTACAGCTGTCAGGTTGCCTTCAATAAAGAGTAATTGTGTTGTACTCCCGTGGCAAATCCCCCGCACAGACGTTTACTCCGCCTCCGCCGTAACGATCTCTCAACAACGCACGGACCCGTGTAACGTTCACAATGACGTCGGTAGACCCTGTGACGTCTGTCTGACCGATAAAGCAGGTACCTCGTCAGTAAAGAGAACCCGCCTCCACTGCTGCAACGTGTAGTTACTGGGACTATGCGCTATCATCCAGGCCATTCGTCGTTGACGTCGTTGCTGGTTAAGCACCAAACCAACGTATGGGCGTCTCGCTCGTATTCCAAAGTCACATAAACGATTCCGAACGATTCTGTTGGAAATTCGTTTGTTGTTCCGTCTATGAATATTCTCGGCTGTCTCCCTCGGCAAGCGAAATCTGTCTCGTAGTTGAACCAAACGGATGTACCGGTCTTGACGTCGTAACGTTACACGTGGACGACCAATTCCTGGACGGTCGTCAGTGGTTCCGTTCGTTCGAAGACGCTCATAGAGACGAGATATTGTCGATCGATGCACTCCAAAGTGAGCTGCACCGCGGATTGAGATGATCCGTTCAGTAACATGCTGTCTTTGATGTAGCCTCAGCATTACGCGAAGAAATTTATCCAAATAAACGTTACTGCCTTTTGTCGAGTCGACGTTTAGGATCACAACAAGCAATAATTTGATGTAAACTTTGGTAATGTATAGCTATGCACGTGGAATATGTGCTAGCGTATATTTTGACCATAAGTTCAATGCTTGATTGAGTTTACCATAAATACAGTGAACCCTCGTTACAACGACAGCATTTGTTCCCAAAGACATTGTCATAAAAACGAATTTGCTGTTATACAGAATACTTAATGAGCAGATTGATATGTAATAAATGTCTTGTTTTGTTCGTATTTCCTCATAGAACATATGTTTTGGATATTTGTTAGAATCGCCTCACTTAGGCGATTCTAACAATTATCAAAAATATATGTTTCTTTAAAGTATTAAATACAATATTCTTGCATAATTTGTTACTAAGTGTTACCGCTTAAGGGAAGGATTTGTGAAAGTCAAATTTTCATTATAACGAATTGTGTCTTTGTATCGAGTGTCGGTATATAGAGGGTCGTCTGCACCGACATAAGAGGCTGGATAAAGTTGTTGGTAATTTTCCGTCCCTCCGTTTTTCTGTTCCTTTCGCGATTCTATTACACTCAGTTTAACATTTTTGTAACAAGGATTTCTACATATTCTTGTTCCCTTCCATTCATTCCTATATGCAAAGCAATCTTCAAATTTTGATTGTGTGTGTACCGGCGTCTCGCCTTATCTTACTTTCTTCAGTAGGGATGGCTGTGGTCTTTTTTTTTCCTGAGCAACCCTTTCTTACTATTTCATGTAGAGTCTTTAGTATATCTGCATGCTACAAGAGTTCATTTTTCGAAATTGCTGGAAGTTGAAATCAGTTCTGGATATCCATGTTCCGTTCCGTTCCGTTCCGTTAAATATAATTATCGGTGTGGATAATTATACTTTGCGGAACGGAACGGAGCAAGGTTAATAAATGCTAAAATACAAACAATTTATTCAAAAACAACCAGAGGACAGGAAACTGTTCAAGAGGATCATTTTTGATCAATAATACGCCTTAATCGACAACATATTCTTAAAAACATTTGATAAGAAGAAATAATAAAAGGAGTTCTGCATATTCTTGTTCCATTCATTCCTATAATGCAAAGCAATCTTCATGTATAGTCTTTGTTACATCTGCATGCTGCTAGGATACATTATTCTAATTTGCTTGAAGCTGAATGCATGACTGGATATTCGTGTTCTGTTTCGTTCCGTTAAATATAATTATCGATGTGGAAAATTATACTTTGCGAAACGGAACGGAACAAAGTTTAGAAATTGGCAAAACACAAACTTTTTTTAATATGAAATAAATAGGTGTTACCTATGAAACGAGCTTAAACATTTTTTGCAATTTTCTTTTCTTTTTCTTTTTCTTTTCACCTGGTATGCAAAGTCGCGGACCAGACAAAACCTGTTTAAATAGGTCTGAGACAAAGAGCACAACATCGAATATTATGCTTACATCAATTTAACCAGAGTTTCCTAGGCAACATCGGTCTACTGTATTTTTCTTTTTTATTATCCAGTCTGAATCACCTAAAATCTGCCATCCGTGATATCCAAATTTGATGCATTCAGGGTACAATGGAAGCATGTCCTAAAAACACCATTCATTTGATAGGTGTTTACAAAATGGCATGCAACCGGTGCGTCCGTTACTCACTTTGTGTCACTCTTATCTCCAGATAAAGGCGATTTTAACCAAAACGTCAAACGAGCGTTCTTGTTTCTCGAAGAAAAGTATGTTGTCCTACTCAATAGAATCGCTCCGTCTCTTATTCATGTTTGTGTGTGTTTGGGGGGGGGGGGGGTCCTTTTATGTATATTCGTAGCTGTTAAGTTTCATTACCTCTTGCCAATATCACATACAAAGTAAATAAGTTAACTCAGGAACTAACTGATAAATAAGTTAACTCAGGAACTAACTGATAAATAAGTTAACTCAGGAACTAACTGATAAATAAGTTAACTCAGGAACTAACTGATACAAGGCTACAAGTTATATGATCTTTATACGGCAAGAAGGTAAATGCTCAGATTTTTTCAAAAACAAACGAATATCACATTCTAAACACCTGTCCTTATTCGCAACTTGACACCGGGTCGACCAAGTTTTTTCTCTGCATTCTAAATGCTGAGTGCCTAGTAATATGAGGGTCCTGCAAAAAGTTTTGTCACTGGCTTCGGATTACTTCAGTGCTGCGTTTTATCAAACATATTTTTATTACAAACCTTCAAAGTATTCCTCCTTTACTGAAACACATTTTTGTAACGTTTTTACCCAGTCGCGAAAAGCAGATAAATAGTCTTTTTTTGGTATCTGTTGGAGACACTGATAAATAGCGCTGCCAAGAGAACTTCTAGACGTATACTTATTTCCAGAAAGCATTTTCTTAAGCCTTAGAAATAAAAAGAAGTCACAGGGACTCAGGTCAGGCGAATAAGGTAGATGGTTTAAAACTTTCACCTTTTCAGAAGCCAAAAAAGACTAAACAACCTCACACTTATGAGAGGAGGCGTTGTCATGTAAAAGGTGGACTCCTGACCATCCTTTGTTTGGTCGTTTCTTATTGTAAAACTCTTTCATTTTCTTCAGTACAGAATTCTTGTAGAATCGGCCAGTAACTGTATGACCAGATGGACAAGGCACTTGAACGACTGGCCCACTTAAAGAAAATTGCGTACAACATCTTTTTCGAACTTATGGTTCTCTTGGCAATACATGGGCGTTTTTTTTATCTTTTCGCTTCCTTTGCTTATTATCAGCCCTTCTTTGTGGCTCAAATATGTGCACCCAGGCTTCATCACCTGTTAGCAAGTTAGAAATAACCCGACTATTACAGCCTTTGTATGTTTTCAAAAGTTCCCGGGCAGATTTAAGGCGTTGTGTCTTTTGCTCCTCAGTGAGCAAATGAGGTACCCACCTAGCGTAAACCTTTCTCAGGTCCAAACGCTTTTTTAGAATTGTTTGCACACTGCCTTCTGATATGCCAGTACAACTAGCTATATTTTTGACTGAAAATCGCGCATCCTGTTTGACCACAATCTTTACAGCAGCGACGTTAGCATTGATAACAGAGGTTTTAGGCCTTCCAGGGTATCATCCTCAACAGAAAATTTCCCAGCTTTAAAAGCTTTAACCCACCTAAAAACTGTGCGCATTGAAATGGTCTGACGTCCATATATACCACATAATTCATTAAATATCTGCTTTGAATCCGTATATTAAGCCTAATGCGGCATTTAATATAGCTACGAATTTCAGTCTTCTGGTCCGTGTTCCAATGTAACAAGTAAATTGGTCAGTGTATATGACTGCCGGCCTCGGTGGCTCAGTTGGATACGCCGTCCGACTGGAGACCAGGAAGTCGCGGGTTCAACCCCCGCCGAGGTCGGCAACATTCTTTCGTGGAGATATTTTCTACGGTCATTCTCTCCCTTCCGCTGATTCAAGAAGGGCAGTTGTCAGTTTCTGGGGAAAGAATGTGCACAATACTGGTTAACCGCTCAGAGGACTAAGCCTGTCCACTAAATGTGCGGTTAGGTAAACTGACCGCGCTTGACATGACCCCATTGGGTTGACGGGGCCGTAAAACCTCAACACAAACTGTATATCACTGTATATGACTATATAGTGACCAGCCTTTACAGTCATGATATTTTTTTTAGTTTATCTTAGTGGATTATCAAACAGGATTATGAGAAAAATATTTAGTCTGGAGCCAGTCTAACCGTTCGCATGCGGTTCCTTTGTTGCAGTTCGTCGATGGCTGTATGTTGGTTATTGCAGCTGTGCGTTTTATCTCGTTAACCCATGAAATTATGCCAAGTGGACTTTTCTATCGTAACTTTTTTAGAAAAGTCCACTTCTTATATAAAAGGCTCTTGTTCATCACGAAAACTTGCCTATATAATTTTGACCCCCTTAAACCCCACTTTTATACAGTAAAACTGGGGTGTACAGGGGTATACATTATTTTTCTTATTTCTGCTGAAACACACAAAATATGTGTTTTTAGCAGAAACATTAAAATATCAGAATATTTTTATCTGAAATTTTCATTGTTTGGTGGTAAAATTTTCAGTATATTTGAATAGACACGTTTTCGTAATGTGTTTTATCATTATTATGTTTTGTAGAAATTTCTTATTGCAAACAGTGTAGACCCTGATCAAAGGCCGTCTTTTGAGTCTACACTGTTTGCCAATGTCCCTATTATGGGAACGCTAGGCTTAAATGGGTTAAATATTTCTCATCTCTTCTTATTTCCTTAATGCTATGTTCCCACTATCACGATTCGCGGCACGATTGAAATCGTGGTCTTAATCGTGGGCTAATCGTGGTGATCCTATCAGATCTTATCAAATCTTGAGGTCAGTCGTGGCAGTCGTGTTAATCGTAGAAACTTTTTGAACGGTTCAAATTTTTTCTACGATCAACACGATCAATTGTCAAATCGGGATCAAATTATCAGATCATATTGCATCGTAACAAAGCGTGACAGACCGCATCTAATCATGCTTCCAAATCGTGGTGATCGGGATCGATCTTGGACAAGACAAACACCACGTTCTGTTGAGATGTGTTGCGATCTCCCACGATCTGTCACGATTTGTTACACTCTATCGGGTCCCATTGCTCAAGACCTGACACGAATGACTCACGATCAGATACGAGTTGATACGAGAAGATGCGAATAAATGCGAGTAGATACGAGTAGTTAGGTTTTTACACGGACGCTTACGATCTGCTACGAGTTCTCTTGCCCATAGATTTCTCCTCTCCTCTCTGAGCCATGGTCGCACCCAGAACTGCCTGACTGCAGCTTTCCTGGCCCTTTGTGGTTGGGGTTGTAGCTGGTCTGTCCGCTGCTCGTCTTCTTCCTCTCTGGCGATAATATAACTATACAATAATACTGCAAATGCCACATTGTCATCATCCGCAACTCCTGCCATCATCAATGGTTGAGAGTTAGTGTTTATGCTGTAAAAACTCAAGAAACAATGAACTCCATGGTCAGTCCGGCTGCATATATATACCCGTCGGGGTCCAGTCGTAGCTCAAATCGTGATTACCCTCGATCATGATCGTGAAAAACATCGAGACCACAATCGTATGCTATCGTAATGGAGCTCATCGGTTCGTGATGAACGTCTCGGAACGTATCTGCACGTATCAGATCGTCCCAATTCGGGACGACAGTGGGAACCTAGCATAAGTCTATGTTTCGTGAATATGGCATTTCCTGTGTAACTTTATTCATATTTTAACATACGTACTACTTAGAAACACCTCACAGACCTCTAATGACAAGCACAGCGTATACTTTCATGAAGACATAAGAAAAAAAAAAGATGTATTCGGATGCTACTTTCATCTATACAGCTATGAAATCCGTGTCCTAATAAGTGAACTTAAAGGTCGTCCTGAGTAAAAGCGGATATTTCCAAAGCCTTGAATGAGGCACGTTTCATTAGTTCGTGATTTAAACTGCGCCGAACGAGTCTTTCAAAATGATACATATAATGCGTTAAAATGCAACTTCACAACTCCTAACAAAAACAGACATAACGATGTACTGACGTATCCATCAAATCCGTCATGGTAATGGGACCCGAATGAACACGCAAAATAAATGCTCTCAAGGAGAAGCATGCAAAATAATAAGCATTTTCTGCTCAGATGATATTAAGTATTCCGTCTGGTGCTGCGAAACAGAAGAAATTGATTAAAGCTATAACCTCGTGGGGGGTTGGGGGAGGGGGAGGGGACGGGGGAGGCGTGTAACTTAGGGATAATGTTGGTACTGATTTGTGAGCCAGTATTTCGAAACCTACGCCATTCATATACCTGGCCTTTGAAAACAGGGACCCATTCATATACTATATCGTCTGAAATGTTTACCCATTCATATACTGCCCTTTGATTTTTTTGTACCCATTTATTGCTAAATATCGCAGTCAATTCATTGAATACCAAGAAAAGAAGCAGTCTCGAAAAATCTCTGAGCGAAAAATATGTGCATATATCGGGATGTCAGAAAAGTGGGGCTTTTCATATAGCAATCAAGAAATATTGGGTCAGTCATATACTTTTTTGTTGAAAAAAGGGGGCTAATCATATACCTGGCATCGCTGAAAAAGGGGGCCATTCATTCGGCACGCACATCCGTACTATGCCATGGATAGGAAGTTATCCCCCTCCCCCCCCCCCCACGAGGCTATAACATACAGTATGGCAACCAATACTGATCAGTGTCCTCATCAAGTCTTTAACGGGATCCCAAACATTGTAAACAATGGCTCTATAAAGATTACTTGAGAAGTCTTCAGTGCCGCCATACAGTATTTATGAAGTCTGCAATTGATATTTATGAGCACAAGAGAAATTTTCAAAATTGATATATATATACGGTCATGCGTTCCTGCAAGTCCCTCGGCAAATACATGCTTTCCCGTAGTTCACAAAAAAGGACTTCCCACCGGCCACCAGCCAGTGGCGAGCTCTGAAAACTGAACAGTCAAAACTGCATAATTTTGCTTCTAGGTAGGGGTTGGGAGTGAAAGTAAAGCCCCACAGACTCGCCCCTACCAGCTTTAAAAACAATCTTTGAGGTTTTCATCTTCATTTTAAAGACAAAAAAAAAAAAAAAAAAAAAAAATAAGAAGTGGTGTGGGCAATATCATGTTTCTGTGATTTGTATATAACTGGGCAAAAGTTGTAGTTACCAGTCAACAATCTAGCTGCACGATTCTGAATCTTTTCCAATTCTTCCTGGACAACTATTCCATGTTGGTCCCAAACAGGGCTACCATACTCCAGGACTGATCGCACCAACCCCTTGTTTGCCATTTCCTTAACATCTTGGGAGCATGGGATAGGTTCCGTCTTAAAACAGCAAGTGTTCTGTTTATTTTTGTGCAAACATTGCTTACATGATTATTCCATTTCAAATCCTTAGAAATTGTCACACCAAAGCATATAATAATATCCACATTTTCGAACACTGTTCCCTCTAATGATCTAATGTTACTGCAATGATCTTTTTGATCCACTTCCTAGTAAGCTGCATTATGTTACATTCCACAGGCTGAAAATTAATACCCAATTTCCTCGCCCATTTGCCCAGTTGATCAATATTCTTTTGGAGTTTCGACAAGTCTTCAATGCTATCAATTTAACGATAGAAGACACAGTCATCAGCAAACATACGAATCTCAGATTTTATTCCAAACATGCTGTCATTTATATACAAGCAAAACAACAGAGGACCAAGAACAGTGCTCTGCGACACACCAGACAAAACACGTGCCCATTGAGATTTTGCACCATTGACTACAACCCTTTGTTGCCTATTGCACGGACATGAATCAATCCATGCCAAATTATTTCCACTTATGCCATATCCATGGAGTTTGCATTTCAGAGGTTCATGAGGAGGGTGTCAAAGGCCTTCTCGAAGTCCAATATGAATGAATCTACTTGACCTACATTCAAAATTTAAGCCCAATCATTTATTACTGTGAGTTTCACAGCTACGGTTCTTCCTGAAAGCATGTTGCCTGTCTGATGGAAGTTTGTGTTCGTCAAGCTGAGTCATAATATTCGTACATACTATGTGTTGAAGCATCTCGCAAGGAACACATGTCAAGGACACTGGGCGATGCTTACTTGGTAAAGCTCTGTCGCCCTTCTTATAAAGTGGACAGATGTTAGCCAAAGACCATTCCTTGGTGATTTCACCCGTATCGAGAGATTGTTGGAACAAATGAGCAAACACAGGACTAAGTTCTATCGCATCTAGGGTGAAGTTTATCAGGTCCCAAAGCCTTTGAAGGAATCAAGCCTCTTATCATTTTTACGACCCCTTTGTTTGAAACGTGAGTGTCGCTCATAGATGCAGCTGACCTCTCAAGTATAGGAACCTCACTTTCCGAAGTTCTGGAGAATACATCTGTAAACTGACCATTGAACTCCTCAGCCTGCTCACTTTCAGACTCAGCCAAATCACTACCGTTTCTCTTTTTGCGAGGAGGGATACTCTGATTGTCTTTCCTCTGACTGTTGATTGACAGAAGACTTCGAGGGTAAACCTTAATGTCAGCCACTCGGGGAGGTAACTTGGGGATAATTTTGGTATGGGTGTGCGAGCCAGTATTTCGAAACCTACCCTATTCATATACCTGGCCTTTGAAAAAACGGGGCCCATTCATATACTAGATCATCTAAAATGTTGACCCATTCATATACTGCCCGTTGATTTTTTGTACCCATTTATTGCTGGTAGTTAGACAAATAATGCAGTCAATTCATTGAATACCAAGAAAACAAGCAGCCTCAAAAATCTCTGAGTGAAAAATATGTGCATATATCGGTATGTCAGAAAAAGTGGGGCCTTTCATATACCAATCAAGAAAAACTGGGTCAGTCTATACTTTTTGTCGAAAAATGGGGCTAATCATATACCTGGCAGTGCTGAAAAAGGGGGCTATTTGGCCTGCATCCGCACTATGCCATATATAGGAAGTTACCCAACCCCCGCCCGAGGTCAGCCACCAGTTGGTAAACATACAAATCATGCTGTTTCTTGATATCAGCTTCTATTTCCTGTCTCAGTTCCTGAAACTTAGATCTGAGTTTACTACTGCCAGTTTTTTTTTTATTTTGTATTTTTTTTTTTTTTTTTTTTTTGCTTTTGCATGATCGTTTCGTTTCGTTTGACGTAGTTCCCTCCAATAGAATGGAGCACCCAGGTCGATGACCGGTTGAATGTTGTAGGCAATAATAATCCAAGGAATCCGTAGAATATTCCTATATACACTAATTACAAACGTGTTAGACGTGTGGTGGCGGCCACAATAAAGGGAAAATTCAGATATTTCTCAATTCAGCAATTGTCTGTGTAGTTGCAATCTTTTAGAATGCAACAGATAACAGTACCTACGACTCAGAGCCTCCAGCTGCAACAAGACATGAGTTTTATTCCTTTTCGACTCTGTCTTCTAATTTCAGATGTAATCAGAATCCGAATCAGAATAATTTTACTGTTTACAATCAACAGATATTCATTCACTAAGGGACAGAAGCTACCGATCTACTTGGTCCTAGTCCGCAGCTGAATCTGGTCCAAACAAGCCAACGTTCGAATCACCAATGGCAGGAAGTAGGCCAATGATCAGCTGTGGTTCGAAACAGCCATGGTCCGAATCGCACGACTTTTTTTAGTAAAACTAGTACTTGTTAAATGGTTTATTGAAAGTCTATGCGTGTCAATGTTTACAAGGTTTTGTCACCAATTTTAAGATCTGATTTAAAAAGAAGGTATTAAGTTTATATTATGCTTTCTTCGTATTCACGGTTGTTTATCAAACGCCCACTTAATATAGCTTTGAAATTCAATGATTAGGTTGAAATTGCCATTGTCATCAGTTTTCGAGGATTTTCCACGCTAGAATAACTTTTATTGCACAGGGTGAAAATAACGGACAGCTCGCCCCATGTGCTTTCCCTCAAGTTTAGCCAGGACGGCGCGCCCCTCTGTGAAAGTACAGTTAAGTATGTTGTGGGATTGACACATGGACCAGACTGTCAAGAAAGCAAACAACACTTTACGATTCCGACGCCACAACCAAAGAGTCGATCAGTAATGAGGAGACAAAATCCATGGCATACTTCTCCATGATCAGGCCAATAGTCGAATACTGGTCAGCTGTCTGTAGCCCTACATTAAAAACTACATCCAGAAAATTGAGATGGTACAATGGTTCCGAGACAGTTCACTGTCAAGACAAGTTCACTGATGTGTATTTTGGAGACAGTTCACCGACAAAATTGGAGACATTTCACCGAGATATTTGAAGACAGTTCACTGACAAAATAATATTTGGGAATATCAAAAATAAAGAAAGAATGATAGACATTTAAAGTACCAAACATCCATAACAGAAGATTGTGACATGACCTGACAGACGTATAGATGTTCTCATGTGGAAATATATTTTTTGTCTGTGCAGTCATGTCTTCTGCAATTACCCAAAATATTTAGACATCAACTGCACACCAGTTACCGCGGTACAATGAGCGCAGGCCGGCCTCGGTGGCTCAGTTGGATGCGCCGTCCGACTGGAGACCAGGAGGTCGCGGGTTCAACCCCTGCCGAGGTCAGCAACATTCTTTCATGGAGATTGATCATGAAATATTTTCTACGGTCATTCTCTCCCTTCCGCTGATTCAAGAAGGGCAGTTGTCAGTTTGTGGCGAAAGAATGTGCACAATACTGGTGAACCGCTTAGAGGACTAAGTCTGCCCAGTAAACGTGTGGTTAGGTAAACTGACCGCGCTCGACATGACCCCATTGGGTTGACTGGGCCGTAAAACCTTAACACAAACAAACAATGAGCGCAGCTGAAATTTTGTTGACGGGAAAAAAGTGTAAGTTCAATGTTTCCTTTATTTTGATGGAAATGTCACAAGTTTCTTTTTCTGGTGGTTATGGGATTACAAGAGGTTGTGTTTTTGTTGTTTTGTCCAAATTTTAAGTTATGACAAGGTCAGAGAAGGAAAAGCAAAGCTACAAATTAGGCCACAATACGCGAAAAAACAAAACTTCTCGTTTTAAGGATCTATCAATTAAAAATAAATGGCATTTTCACGACCATTCTAGGGTTTTTTATTTCTCTTAGTATCGAAGTAAATATTCTATCTTTGATAATTCATAAAAACTTTTAGAATAAGAATTGCATTGAATTTTCTTAGCGCACTATCTTGAAACACGGGTACAATTTATCACTGATCATGTGTTGTGTCTGGGTACACTAAACATGGAACAGATGGTACAATAAACACTGATACGTAAACCCTAAATTTGGACGTTTCTTTTTCCATTACGAGTGCCAGTTTTCAAGAATTAGCCAAGAAAACCGGCACATATCTGCCCATTAAGTTGTAAAATTGCTTGCCATTCCAAAATTAGAAAGTGTTTTGGGTTGTAAGATGTGTTCGCTGACATTTCGTGAAGCTGAGCTCAGAGCATATAGTTCATGGCATGTGGACAACTTCTTTATACATCAGATCGTTAAACCCTAACACAATAAATCACTCAAACAAACAAACAAAAGTAATGAGTGTGAGGGGTAAATAGGAAAATCCATTCCTCATCCTTTTACGACCCACAACCCCTAACCTCAATTATCTACTTTGGAAGCTTATACATAGCTTATGGGTTTATAACCAATCTCTGACAACTGTGTAAGGGGTAAGCACAATGATCAGTTGCTCTGGCGGAGTCTGGCCCATTAAGTTTGCATGTGGCATACAAAATAACCTGCCCTTGTACATACACCTGTAAACTATAGAAATATACATTTGATTTAATATCCTGGTTTTAGCAAATAGTTTATTATATCAGCTGTCACAAGCAAAGGTCAGAGTGACATTTCAAAAGCACATGTTTTTACCCCAGGCAGTGAGCTCTACCACATGAGCAAAAACGACTTTATTGAGACACTATTTCATCTCACTGAAATCACAAGATTCTGCAAAATAATTTGTCAGTACAGTAGTGATTGAAGATACTTTGTGCATACGCATAGTCTGTTTACATTCTGCGAGCAACAAAAGACTTATTCATTATACCAATACTGGAACCAATGACCTTGGCCTAAGTGTGCGGATTCGAGTCTTTCCTGGACACGCATATTTTGTTGAAGGAATTTTTCTTTTGCCCCTTTTACTAGTTCTTGCACACCAGATGAGGAATTCATAGTTTCTGGGATAGAAACTTTTATCCTACCCAGGTTATCCTGCAAAGGGATTGTATAAAAGTTAAAAAAAAAACTCTCGCATGTTTGCCTCTGAGGTGTTTGATGTGCACTTGTTGTATAGGACGTCATGTACGCTGTCATTAACTTAAGATATTGCACGTACATGACGTCACTAAATGCTACAATAACTTCATCACAATATGGCGGACATCAGCAGTTGAAGTGACGGCATTTCAATCTGCATTCTAGAATTAAAGGTATACAAGAAAAAGAATCTGTAATCGGTGTGTCATGAAATCTTTTCTACAGTCATTCTCTCCCTTCAACTGATTCTTGATTGTCAGTTTCTGGCGTAAGAATGTGCACTGTACTGGTTAACCGCTTATGTATAATCCTGCCCAGGAAGTGTTGTCAGATAAACTGACCAGCTCGATATGACCAAAATAGTGTTGGGTGGGCTGTTAAACATCAAAACAAACAAACAAACTGGGTGTGGTTGGGTGTGGCGTGTATCTTATGTCACTGGGTGTCCTACTGATATTGGCTTACAGTTTGGCAAGACCTGCTATCCTTGTAGCAAGTAAGGGTAGAGGGGAATGTTTTTATTTCTTCCGTTTCTTCACTTTCATTCCTTTTCCTCTTTCTTCCCAGTCCCTTTCTTGCGTCTCCTCTACTATCTTTCTTTCTCTTTTCTCCCTTTATCTGGGAAATGACCCAAAATGACCCACAAGGGTTGATACGTCGTCAAACCCCAACACAATAAATCACTTAAACAAACAAACAAAAGTAATGAGTGTGAGGAGTAAATAGGTAAATCCGTTCCTCATCCTTTTACGCCCCACAACCCATAACCTCAATTATCTACTGTGGAAGCTTATACATAGCTTATGGGTTTATAACCAATCTCTGACAACTGCGTAAGGGGTATGACTCTTTGGCTCAGTGGTTCAAGCACTGGATTTTCACCTGAGTGGCCCAGGGTCGAATCCCAAAGATTACCCTATATTATATTCAGAAACAATGCCATGCATATGTTCAGAAATCATAATACCGGGTAATGAGAATCAGAAAGGCATTAAAGAGTATATAACAGTCAAATAGGTCATTTTGGAATTTTAAAACAGCATCATTTATCGGGACTTCACAGGCAGATTAAAGAGTTTTGTCTCACTGCATGAAGATTATAATCTGTGTTTGTTGTTCCCAAACTGTGCTGATTAACCACGTTATGGTGTATCTTAACCCGTGGTACATTGTAAGTTGTAGTACCCTAATATAAAATCAAACTTTGAACCATTCCCAGTTTCAGTGGACATTGACACTACCTGGAGCTCAAAGAAATGCATCAATAGAGGCTGTAGAGGTGCAACAATATATAAATCACAAAAGTATTTGCAAAGGATATGTAACGGTCAGAAAATATTGACAGAAGAATGCTGGGGTTGGTGAAAACACTCTTGACAAAAGAAAAAAATGTTTTTATTTTCATTTGTCATGAACAGATTTCTCTGCAACTGTATCTGTAAAAGGTAATACTGCTTTCCTGCAGCTAATATGCAAAATAACCATCCAATAAGATTAGGAAAATAGCTAAAATAAACCATTTTCTTACCAAACATGTGTATTATTGTTGACGTCATCATTTTCACCTGCGTACGTTGTACCAAGTTGTGTTCATTGTATCGCAGTAACCGGTTTGAACTTTGAAATTCCACCTGATGTGTAAAAGTGCTCAATGACAAAAAAAAAAACAAAAAAAACAAAACAAAAAAACAAAAGAAAAGAAAAGAGCAGCCTCTGATCAAAGTGCTTTTAGGAGCAGTTTGATCTGGGTCTATGCTGTGTACTCAGGCAAATAAGTTCCTCTACTTAGGGTAATTACAGCATGGGATTAAAAAAAAAAGACAACAAAATGAAGTGTATTTATGTATTCCTTGATAATGCAAATAAAGATAAAAAATAACACCGAAGCATTTTCAGTTATATACTATGTATGTACACATCAGTATTTCCTTATTTGAGCTGCCCCATTTGAAAATTTCTCATCATATTCGAACAACGAAGGTTCAGTTTTAACATGCATACCCGCATTGTCTGACCGGTATAGTATTGCCTTCACAGACTGATCAACTTTACACTGTTTAAATGCCTGGACTACATGTAGAAAGACTGATCAGATTTCTCAAATTTGCAGGCTTATCTGGGCCATTGCTGCCTGCATATGCTTGGAAGATACCCACTTTCTGCATATGAATGTTGATAATTAATTGAAAGCTATGCTAAACATTTTCTATTACTTCATCTAAAGCTCTTACATTTGAAACATTTTACCTAAGTCAAGGCGGACAATCACGTGATTCACAATTGATAGTCTCACTATTTTCTGTTGTTTTTCTCTCCATTTCGCAGTAAGTATTGCACCATTTTTTACACCGTGCAGTAGTTTTCATCAGAGATCACACTTACTGCTCCATAGCACTTCATTCCGTCATGCCAGCTTTGGACAAAAATGCTCAGATTTTCTTGCAAATTTCGACAGAAATGTGCTGATGCTACTGGTAGGCATCACACTTTTGATAAACAATGCCAGTTTTGAATGTTTATTTCCCAAATGACATGTTTTGCAATGGTTTCATGAGTATTGGTATATTATTTATAAATAGATGATAGTCCGTACCTGTTTCAGTTCAGTAAAGTGATTATTAGCAGAGAAAAACATAATGATAAGAGTCACACCGTGTGATAGGTGTCACTTCGAATATTACAACAAAGAAAATGGATAGGAGTCACACTCCACCACTACTAAATTTCAACTTATACATTCTAGACTGTTTTAGAAATAAAGAATAATGCACCATTTTAGTTTTTTTTTTTCCAACTACCTAATTAAGCCTTACCTATGTTTGACAATAGAAGTGTATGTGTGTGTTGCAATAGTCAAGGCTGACTGACAGCTTGTATACCATAGATGTAGACGTGTTGACTTTATTTCAGGTTTATACATGTAGTTTAAAATGGTCAAACGGAAAACGAGTCTGAACCTGCATCTTTTCCACACTCTGAACATTTATATTTCCCCACAATCTTGTGACACTGTTTATGTTGCCTTTAAGTACCGTTTTTTTTTTTTTTTTTTTTTTTTTTTAATGTAGCTCCACATACGCTGCACATAAAATTCATTCTCTAAAAACTAACAACAGTGAAACATAAAACTCGGTTTGAACAATTTCTGGTATATAATTGTAGTGGCATTACATTATGTAGATAATGTAAACGAAAATGAGTCAAAAAAGACTTGAAAACACCCGTGTTATCAGACCATTATGTGTTTTCAGGTCTTTCAAGCTAATGACTCTCTAGCAACCATACGAAATTATCGAAATTTCATTCAGCTCCTCAGAAACACTAATGCTTGTACAGCATCGCAGCTACATGTACCAAGTAGAGACCACAGAAGAGGAACATGAGTTCTATGAATAAGAACCTGAAATTAATGTGTAATGGAATAAAATGACTGAATTCTCTACTCTAGAGGCAAATAATAGCAGTAGTAGTAGTAGAATTCAGATGATGCTATACAGAAGCTTGTTCATTTATCGCCTGTGACATTCAATTTGTATTTTAAAAAGGCTTTTAAAAAGAAATCTGTGTTGAAGTTGGCACAATTGGCTGTTTTTCACTTCATAACAATTTATATGTGTTAAAGACATAGCCAAAACATTCTGATCAAAGGGCAAATACCAAAACAAGCTTGTTTCAAGACCACAACCATTCCAAAAAACGGGAAAGGTGTATGTATGCCAGTTCAGTTTCACCCGCATGCAAAATTGACTCGTGTGATTCCTATCCTCCTAGAAATAAGCAATATGATTCTTATCATACATAGTGACTCATATCATGAAGTGTTTTCCATTCTTCTCCGCGAATAACAATAAAATTAATTAAGAAACGGTTTTCAACAATCTTACATATAATAATGCTATTAGCCTACTCGCATAAATTTGTTGCAGATTGTGTGTTTTGGCAAAAACATCATTCAAAACGCTCTGACAAAAGTGTGATTCTTATTGTGCCGTAGCAAAAATTTCCGAGAGACATTTTTAGCAAACCATATGTTTTTGTTTAAAAAGGAACACAACCAAATAAATGTTTTCAAAGCCTGGGTACGCTGCACTACCTGTCCTTACTGAAACTTGCTTAGAACAAAGAAAGTATTGAAACAACTGCTTGCATTAAGGGAAGTCTTGGAGTGAGATACTTTCAAAAATTTCCCTGAGACTACCAAAAATCAATGCCTGGAAGTCTGGGACTCCCAACTTTTAAAGATATTTAGTCATTTATAACAAAAATTTAGAATGAATTTATGTGTTATTTAGCTTAACAATGGCAGTTTTACTCCATGAATGAGAGTTCAAGAATATTGAGGTTGAACTTCTGAAAGTGAGTGAAAAAATTTGATCACCAGGACTTCCAGATATTGGAGCTAGGAAGTCCTGGGACTTCCTGATTTTGACAGTTAGTGCAAGCACTGTTTAAATGAAAAACATATCTCGAATCGACCAGAAAATATCCACAAAACTATGAGATTACCAACTGCGAATCACATGATTGTCCACCCTGTAAGTTATAATGAGAAAATCCTAGAACAATTTCTACATAACTAGTTGCCTGGTAATTAATGGTCATGTCTGGTTTCGTTATCACCAAAACTTAGAAAAATGAAGACAAAAAAAAAAAAAAGAAAGATTCAGACATTTATTTTCATTTTGTTTCCATGAAATTCTTGCTGATTTGTCTCTAATAAACCATTTAATGTCTAAATCAAAACATATGAAATAATATGTTTGTCGGTGAACTGTCTTCAAATATGTCGGTGAACTGTCTCCAATTTTGTCGGTGAACTGTCTCCAAAATACGTGTCGATGAACTGTCTTGTAGGTGAACTGTCTCGGCCCCGGTACAATGCAGAGCAGTCAGATATGCCATGAATGGATACAGTAACACAAGTAGCATAACCTAAATGCTTCACCGTCTAGAATTGGAATCCCTGGAATCTCAGCGTGCCACCCACCAACTTGCCATGCTATTCAAGATAATTAATATATGGTCTTGTGGACATCCGTTTTCCTACAATCTCACACCAGCATCAACTAAAACTGGATCCATGCACTTCTTGAAGTTAAGCCAGATCCCTGCTTCCAACAGTCAGAAGCACAACGTCTACAAGTTAATTTTTTTTTTAAACTCAAAAGAGTTAACAGTTTGCTACAGTTTGTGGATTTAACTTGTTTCAGTTATTTTTCAGTTTGTGCAATTTTCACCTTTTTTATTGTAAACAATTTTCTTGGGCAAATGGTTAATTTTGTATGAAAGATTTGTTACTTACTTCATGATCAAGCAATAAAATTTTGTATACCAGTTGTCTAGAAATGTGTACACAGGGCCTTTGAATTTAATGAAAAAAATATGCTTTTCAGCTGAAAGCCTTTATGAAAAATAACCTATTATAAGTTGAAGTCTTCTGAATAAGCCAAAGGAAAGTTAACTCTTACACTTTGCAAGGGAGGTAACTTTATAGTTGAATTTTTAACTTAACCAAATTATAAATCTTCTAAAAATTTTAATCTTATGGAGTAATGCTCCTGACTTTCCAATGATTGTAACTCAATCAATAAATCTTTAAACATAAATAACGTGAATTAAATAACCAATTTTGTAAATTGTTAATAAAGTGTTTCGAAAGAACACATTTTATGAAATGATATGTTCCTTGATTTTTGTTCAAATGTGTATTATATGTGTCATCACGAAAACATGCCTATTCAAATATATTGAAAATTTTATC
Source organism: Anodontia alba (assembly GCA_964016985.1). Taxonomy (NCBI): domain Eukaryota; kingdom Metazoa; phylum Mollusca; class Bivalvia; order Lucinida; family Lucinidae; genus Anodontia; species Anodontia alba. The sequence goes on from OZ024834.1 coordinate 26,466,839, forward strand.
ACCAAAAAATGAAAATTTTCTGATAAAAATTTTTTGTTATTTTTCATATTTCTGCTCAAAACATAGATTGTGGGTACTCATTAGAATGGCCTCACTGAGGCCGTTCTAATGAACACCCACAATCTATGTTTATGAGCAGAAATAAGAAAAATGTATACCCCTGTAAACCCCAGTTTTACTATATAAAAGTGGGGTTTAAGGGGGTCAAAATTATATAGGCATGTTTTTGCGATGGTTACATAACTTTGTTTTTGTCAGGAAGATGAAAAACTGTATTTGTGATTCTTAGTCTGAGCTCCCGGCCTTGTGTATTATTATAGTATTGTTACTCCAGGTAGAACTTCCCGCCAACAGAAATCATTTTGGCAGCTAAATTGGATGACTCATTTCCGGTTTTCAAATGTTAGAGGGAATTTTAAGACAAGAGTGTGCATGGTTTTCTTTTTTAAATCAAATTGAGAAAAGGAATTAATACATAAACCAGTTTAATGCAAAAAGGAAGTGATTTCAATATTCTTATTTAGAAAACTCATTATTCTCTACACAAGCTTGAATACATTGTATCTTCAGAATTATTTAATTTGAATGTATGCATATACAATGTACTTATATTTTTGGTGGTATTTTAAACTCGGCATGTTTTAGTGTCTTCAGAATTCTGTTCATCCCGAAAACACGCCTATATAATTTTGATCCCCCTTTAACCCCACTTTTATATAGAAAAACTGGGGTTTACAGGGGTATACATTATTTTTCTTATTTTTGCTCAAAACATAGATTGTGGGTACTCGTTAGAACTGCCTTGCTGAGGCGGTTCTAATGAGTACCCACAATCTATGTTTTAAGCAGAAATATGAAAAATATAAGAGTTTTTTATCTGAAAAGTTTCAGTGTTTTTGGAGGTGAAATTTTCTATATATTTGAATAGGCGTGTTTTCATAATGAACTTATCATTATCTGCATTTACATGTAACTTGAAGATCTAGATTGATCAGTAAATATGAATATTAAATATGGAAAAAAAAATCTCATTATACAATGATAGAAATGTTTGAATCACAAAACGATTCGTTTGCTTGCATCATTCTCTTTTCTAAAAAGTTATTCAGATCCATTTGTTCCATTAATTTACCATCAAATCAAAGAAATTACTTAACTGACATTCATTCAAAAATAAATATAAAAAAGAACATTTACAAACTGAAAACACAGTTACATGAGTTTTTAAGGCATACGTGTACTGATGTCTTGAGATGACCTCAAGTTCACACTTTCAGTACAGTTGACTCTCGCTATCTCGACCTTGCTTATCTCAAATAACCGCTTATCTCAAAGTGAAAATCTGGTCCCTGCCTAAACATGAAAATCTAACAACATGTAAAAAATATTGTGGAAAAGAGGAGAAATTGCTCCTATGGAGCAATTTCTCCTCTTTTCCATAATATTTTCAATATATCTCTAACTTCAAGAATCTAATTACATATAAATTTGTTAAATGTGCTTAACCCTTGTCCTGCTGAACCCAGATATACCCTGTTTTGCAAACAGTGTAGATCCAGATCAGTTGGCTTCTGAAGAAGCCAACTGATCTGGATCTGCACTGTTTGCCATCAAGTATGCAAATTTATAACAACAATCTGGATCAAGTAACCTGATTGGCTGAAAATTAGAAGTGGGTGTGGCATCTTAATTTATTCAGCAGGACAAGGGTTAATTGAATTATTTTTTCCTCAGTTCTGCAAATCCGATATGTCAAGGTACCGATATCTCGGAAGCATTCCAGGAGTCCATTGGAATTCGAAATAAGGAGAGTCGACTGTACATGTATTTTTATGCATTTTGCTGCAAGTAGTCAGGGCCCAGTTGTTCAAAGCGTCGTTAGCTTAACGAGCTCATTAAGGGTCATTTCGTTAACTGTTTTAGCGGATTCAGTTTACAATATTCTGATATTTTTTGCTGAAAAATGTGAGTAGCTTTTGCACTGCAAAAGCTACTCACATTTTTTCAACAAAAAATTTCAGCGTATTTGCGTATCACTCGATGTAAATTTTAACGAATCGTTAACTAACGACATCGTTAGCTTTGAACAACTAGGCCCAGTATTATATGTGCATTGGTATGATGTATTGCTACTGTATTGCTAACTATTAATTAAGCATTGCTTTTGTGTATTGTAAATTTATCTGTAACTGTATTAATTATCCCCATGCTTTTTCAAAAAAGCGATGAGGATATTGTAAATACCTCAGCCCATTGGTCTGTCCGTCATGCTATCTTCTCGTAAAACACTGGCCAGAATTCTACCTTACTTGCTACATCACTTCCCCTCATGATTAGGATGTTCGAGACCAACGTTATTTTTCTTTGCATGTTGGGTAAGCTTGCATGTTTTTTTTGTCATCTGGATCCAAACTGTTTGCATTTAGGTTATCAGCAGATGACAAAAATCACCACTAGCAGGGAAAGAGTTAATGTACATCTTTAGTGAAAACCCTGGCTTCAGAAGTCCACAATATACATACTAGTAAGTAGGTTTACTGTTTGGATAGAGATAAAATCTGGTGCCAAGATTGATTAGAATCAATTCATGTTCTTTGGGGTCAGCAGTTACTAAAGTTTAAATTTTTAGTCATTTTTAGTCATTGATAGGCAAAAATACCAAGATACAAACTTGTGCAGTGTGATGTATTAAAACAAAAATATGAAGATAACCTTATGTTACAAACTTGTGTCATGTGATGTATAAAACATTGTGTGTTATTGATAAGTACATTGTGTAAATACTTTGTACTTAAATGCTTAGCATGCTGGATAAAAATTTCAGCAGATTACAAATTATAAATATTTTTCTTTTCTTTTTTTTTTTCAAGAAAATAGGCTTTGTCATGTCATGCAAATTGTCTCCAGAGAAGACAATTTGCATGAAATGTTTAAGCTTACGTTTTGGAAAAAAATGAGAAGAAAATATTTCAGATTGTTGTCTGCTGAAATTTTTACCCCATCACCAAAACATACCTATAATATTTTGACCCCCTTAAACCCCACTTTTATATAGTAAAACTGGGGTTAACAGGGGTATGCATTATTTTTCTTATTTCTGCTCAAAAACATAGATTGTGGGTACTCGTTAGAACCGCCTCACCGAGATGGTTCTAACGAGTACCCACAATCTATGTTTTGAGCAGAAATATGAAAAATATCAGATTTTTTTACTCTGAAAATTTTCAGTTTTTGGAGGTGAAATTTTCTATATACATGTGTATTTTAATAGGCGTGTTTTCGTAATGTTTGTTTTATAAAAGTTCCTGTGATTAATGCAAACAGTGTAGACCCTGATCAGATGCTGCATGTGGCTGCATCTGATCTGGGTCAGCTTTGTTTATCAGTTACCCATTTTGGGGTTTCCCAACCAAACTGGTTAGTTATGCACCTTCACCCCTCTATGAGTACCCACAATCTATGTTTTGAGCAGAAATATGAAAAATATCAGAACTTTTTATCTGAAAAATTGCCATTTTTTGGTGGTAAAATTTTCAGTGTATTTGAATAGGCGTGTTTTCGTAATGCAGCGTACTGAGCTTTAAATACTGTCATGAAAGCTTTTGAGTTTAACCATTACCCTTATAATTTAAATTCTACAAATAACATTTTGAAACATTTTACAATTTTTCCCAGAAAATGTGGCTTACTGTTTCATAGGAATCATCTCAAAAGGAAACAGTTCAAAGGACAATTTGCATGAAATTCCAAGCCCTATTTTCTAAGAAAAGCAAGAAAAAATGTTGCATGTATGCACATGTAGTCTGCTATTTTTTATCATTGTACTAAAAGTTAAGTCCCTTGGCTTCAGGTATGTACATGTACATGTATTTGTTTGGATGATAAATGTATTAATAACTTTTTATATCTCGGACCTCACAAAATTTATCTCACTGATGCAATTCTAATGAGATTCCAGAACTTGACTTTGCATGGAGAAATGGGAAAATTTCCAAGTTTGTCACTTTTCTGGAGGCATGGATCCTTAGAGACAGACTCATTTTTAGCTCGCCTGAGCAAAGTTCACAAAGAGCTATTGTACTACCCTAGGCGGCTGCGTTGTTAAAGTTTTCATTAAAGTTTATAAAACCTCATTATTTCTTAACCTTATCAGCGATTTGATTCATCTTTGGTATGATGATACATATTGGTCCAAAATTTTGATCAGTACCATCCCTACCACCCTAGGTCATTTCAAGGTCAAGGTCATAGACTTAGAATTTTCATGTAAAAATTTTACGTCAGTTTTTTTAGGATCTCATTACTTCTAAATTAAATGTTGGTATCATGATAGATACTGGTCAAAAGTTTTTATCAGCACCATCAGCACTCATGACTTAGAATTTACAAGTAAATGTTAAAGTTTTCGTTAAAGTTTTTAACACCTCATTATTTCTTCCCTTACCACCAATTTGATTCATCTTTGGTATGATGATACGTATATATTGGTCCAAAATTTTGCCCAGTTCCATCCCCAACTGCCTAGTTCATGTTAAAGTCAAGGTCACAGTCATGTCAAAATTTTCGTTAAAATTTTACATCAAAGTTTTTAGGACCTCATTACTTCAAAACCAAATGATGGATTTAATTTATATTTGGTATCATGATATATACTGGTCCAAAGTTTTTATCAGCATCATCAGCTTTCATGACCCTGACCTTGAGGTCGAGGTCACAGACTTAGAATTTTAAAAAAATGTTAAATTTTGTTTAAGTTTTTAAGACCTCGTTATTTCCTAAGCTTTTATCACCGATATTTGATTCATCTTTGGTTTGATGAAAATTTTACGCAGTGCAATGCACCCCTCCCCCCCCCTTCTGACCCCCACACCCCCCACCCCACATACACACACCCAGGTCATGTCAAAATCGAGGTCACAGACTTTGAATTTTCCAGAAACAAAATGTGCAATATCAGGCGAGCTATCCTGTCTGGTGACAGGTCTTGTTATTGATCAGAATGACCGGTTCAGATTTGGAAAAGACTAAAACAGATATTTGCTGATAATCATGCAAGCCCTACGTCCAGCTAAATACATTACAGTACAGAAGCAGACAACGTGTTAACCTGTAACCCTTCTCTGGGCAAATTCAGCAGATGACAAATTGATGATATTTATCCCCAAGGTTTTTTTAAAAAGCCAAGGCATTACGAAAACACACCTATTCAAATATATTGAAAGTTTTCCAACCAAACAAAGGAAAATTTTCAGGTAAAAAAAATCTGATATTTTTCATATTTCTGCTCAAAACATAGATTGTGGGTACTCGTTAGAACTGTCTTGCTGAGGCGGTTCTAACGAGTACCCACAATCTATGTTTTTGAGCAGAAATAAGAAAAATAATGTATACCCCTGTAAACCCCAGTTTTACTATATAAAAGTGGGGTTTAATGGGGTCAAAATTATATAGGTGTGTTTTCGTAATGGGATATTGTGAACGCCTCCGTCTGCCTGACCGTCTGTCCATCATCTGTCATGCTATCCACTAAACCACTGGGTAGAATTTCACCATACCTATTCCATGACTTCCCCTCATGGTACAGGTGTGTGAAAGTGACATTTGCCTGTCAGTCTGGTGTCCGTTCCACTGTCTGTCATCTCCTCCTAAACCACTGGGTGAAATTTAACCAAACTTGCTATGTATGACTTCCCCTCATGGTAAGGGTGTGCAAGAGCAGTATTATTTTCTGCCTGGCGTCCATCCGGCATCTGTCTGTATGTCCATCATGATATCTCCTCCCAAATTAATGTGTGGAATTTAACCAAACTTGCTACATCTTGCTTTCATGGTAAGGGTGTGCGAGAGCAAGTGGGTCTGTCTGTCCGTCAGTCATGTTATTAGCAACATAGCACAGAGCTTTCTTATTTGCTATGGCGCGCCATCAACTGTGCATTCTAGATATATTTTGCTTTTATACAGTGTATTTTGTAAGCATTTTGCTTATTGCGTATTGTTAGCTCATTTTTATGCTAAAAATAATATATAATACATATTAGCAAAACAGTAATAATACTTGTGTCTTTTGCACATTGTTAACCCATTCATGCCTGGTGTCCCATAAAAGGGACATTGGCAGTAGACCCAGATCAGATGCCACAGAATGCGGCATCTGATCAGGGTCTATACTGTTTGCATTAAATACAGTAATTTCTGTAAAACATGGCAATAATAAAACCTAACCTGTCCAAAGAGTTGAGGTAGATGAGTCCACTCGGCATAAATGGGTTAAAATGTTTTACTCCATAGTTTTTAGCTCGCCTGTACGAAGTACAAGGAGAGCTATTGTAGTCACCCCGGTCGTCCACGTTTGCGTTTGCGTTTGCGTTTGCGTTCCCGTTCCCGTCACACTGTGTTAAAGTTTTTCAAATGCTTATATCTCAACAGTCACTCCTCACAGAGGCATCAAATTTGGAACTTAGGTACCTTGGAGGGTCTTCTGAGATTCCAAGAGAATAAACCCCTGGGTTCATGCCCCTGGGTGGGGCTAGGGGTCAGAATCTAGGACACCTTTGTAATACTGTGTTAAAGTTTTTCAAATTCTTATATCTTGACTTTCACTCCTCATAGAGCATTCATATTTAGAATTTGGGTACCTGGACGAGTCTTCTGAGATTCCAAAAGAACATACCCCTGGGGTCATACCTCAGGGTGGGCCTTGGGGTGGGGCTAGGGGTCAAAATCTAGGACACATTTGTAAAATCTTATATGCCTACAGGTTATAGACACAACTGGTTATACATTAGCTAACTATGTGACATCAGTTTAAGTGTAAGAGAGTGAAGGTCATGGTGACCTACATTTTACGGTCAAGGTCACCTAGATTTCACGGTCCAGTGATTTTGCCTTATATCTTGAATACTATTTGTTGGATAAATGTCACACCTGGGATATTACTTCCATGTGACCCAATGAATGACCACTTACTATATCTAGGTCATTGTGACCTATATTTCATGGTTCAGTGATTTTGCCTTATATCTTGAATACTTTTTGTTGGTTAAATGTCACACCTGGGATATTACTTCCATGTGACCCAATGAATGACCACTTACTATATCTAGGTCATTGTGACCTATATTTCATGGTTCAGTGATTTTGCCTTATATCTTGAATACTATTTGTTGGATAAATGTCACACCTGGGATATTAGTTCCATGTGACCCAATGAATGACCACTTACTATATCTGGGTCATTGTGACCTATATTTCATGGTTCAGTGATTTTGCCTTATATCTTGAATACTATTTGTTGGATAAATGTCACACCTGGGATATTAGTTCCATGTGACCCAATGAATGACCACTTACTATATCTAGGTCATTGTGACCTATATTTCATGGTTCAGTGATTTTGCCTTATATCTTGAATACTATTTGTTGGATAAATGTCACACCTGGGATATTAGTTCCATGTGACCCAATGAATGACCACTTACTATATCTAGGTCATTGTGACCTATATTTCATGGTTCAGTGATTTTGCCTTATATCTTGAATACTATTTGTTGGATAAATGTCACACCTGGGATATTAGTTCCATGAGACCCAATGAATGACCACTTACTATATCTAGGTCATTGTGACCTATATTTCATGGTTCAGTGATTTTGCCTTATAGCTTGAATACTATTTGTTGGATAAATGTCACACCTGGGATATTACTTCCATGTGACCCAATGAATGACCACTTACTATATCTAGGTCATTGTGACCTATATTTCATGGTTCAGTGATTTTGCCTTATATCTTGAATACTATTTGTTGGATAAATGTCACACCTGGGATAATAGTTCCTTGTGACCCGATTATTGACGTCAAAATATATCTCTGTTGGTGTGACCTATATTTCATGGTTCAGTGATTTTGCCTTATATCTTGAATACTATTTGTTGGATAAATGTCACACCTGGGATATTAGTTCCTTGTGACCCGATTATTGACGTCAAAATATATCTCTGTTGGTGTGACCTATATTTCATGGTTCAGTGATTTTGCCTTATATCTTGAATACTATTTGTTGGATAAATGTCACACCTGGGATATTACTTCCATGTGACCCAATGAATGACCACTTACTATATCTAGGTCATTGTGACCTATATTTCATGGTTCAGTGATTTTGCCTTATATCTTGAATACTATTTGTTGGATAAATGTCACACCTGGGATATTAGTTCCTTGTGACCCGATTATTGACGTCAAAATATATCTCTGTTGGTGTGACCTATATTTCATGGTTCAGTGATTTTGCCTTTTATCTTGAATATTTGTTGGATAAATGTCACACCTGGGATATTAGTTCCATGTGACCCAATGAATGACCACTTACTATATCTAGGTCATTGTGACCTATATTTCATGCTTCAGTGATTTTGCCTTTTATTTTTATTACTATTTCATGGAGAATTGTCATACCTGGATTATTATATCTAAGTGACAAAATGATTTACATACAAATACATCTAGGTCAGTGTGACCTATATTATATGGCTTAATGATAAAAATGTTACAATATAAAATGTACCCAGCAGGCGAGCTCGCTGTCCTCCGACAGCTCTTGTTTGTGTATGGGAAATTTCGCTTTTTCCCTAGTCTCTATCATCCATTGTGACTGAAGCTCCCAGTTTGGTATCCTTTAAGCTGGAGCTTTCATCTACATGTACATGTATGTCAATACAAAACTATCAGAGCGGATCATATGTCATGTAACCCCGTGCTCTTATAGTCAAATATGATGGCGATGCAGATGTTTTATCGCCTCAAACCATATTTACAACAGAGTACAGTGAACCCTCTTTACAACAACAGCATTTGTTCCCAAAGATGTTGCCATTAAAATGAATTTGCTGTTGTAAAGAATCCTTAATGGACAGAATAATTCGTAAGAAATACCTTGTTTTATTCTTATTTCCTCATAGAACATATGTTTTGGATATTTGTTAGAATTGCCTCAATGAGGTGATTCTAACAAATATCCCAAAACATATGTTTTAATGCCAACTTCTTGCATAATTTCTCATTAACTGTCACTGCTTGAACAAAGGTTTTGTGACATTCAGATTGTCGTTATAACAAATATTTTCGTTGTATCGAGTGTCAGTATAATGAGGTTTGTCTGTACACCATCCTAAAAGAAGCAATGGTTTGATTTTGGTTTTTGGTGCATCGCTATTTGGGAATAGTAGGAGTCTGACAGGTGGCACTGCAGTCAGATGCTGGATATGCCTCACTGGACCGAAAGGAGAGTCACTAAATTCTAAAGATTTACTGAATGTCCTCACCGAGTGATCCTAAGGAGTGCTCAAAAAATATGCTCTGCTATCAAAATTATAATGTTAACCCTTGTCCTGCTGAAACCGGATATACCCTGCCTTTGCAAACAGTGTAGATCCAGATCAGTTGGCTTCTGAAGAAGCCAACTGATCTGGATCTGCACTGTTCACCATTAAGTATGTGAATTTATAGCAGCAATCCAGATCAAGTAATCTGATTGGCTGAAAATGAGAAGTGGGTGTGGAATCTTAATTTATTCAGCAGGACAAGGGTTAATTCTGAATCCTCCCTTGCCTAGAGCTATGTGTGATATTATAACCTTTTTATGAAGCTTATGAATTCTGTTTTGTGCAACTTATTCCTTTCTGAATTATTGACCGGCACGCAGATCGTGCCGGTCTCTTAATATAGCTTGAATCGCGCCTGTCTCTTAATATAGCTTTGGATTTTTACATATGATAGACAATTCGATTAGCTCACTAAGGACGTTTTATATTTGCCGGGGCGTCCAGTTTGTGACGATCCCGGCCAATATAAAAAATCTTAGAACAAACTGGACATTGATCATGAAATATTTTCTATGGTCATTCTCTCCCTTCCACTGATTCAAGAAGGGCAGTTGTCAGTTTCTGGCGAAAGAATGTGCACAATACTGGTTAACCACTTAGAGGACTACGCCTGCCCAGTAAACGTGTGGTTAGGTAAATTGACCGCGCTCAACATGCCCCCATTGGGTTGACTGGGCCGTAAAACCTCAACACAAACAAAAACTGTGTTATAAGCAGATTATTTTCATTTCAATCAAGAAATTTCATAAAGCTTAAGAAAAACAAACATTAAAGAATCACATTGTTGTTCTTTAGTATACCTTTGTCCCATATCTCTATGTAAACATGAACAAAATTTGGGCCAGTACTTAGACGTTTACGTCTAAATATTTTGGATTGTATTCTGTGCAACCCAACAATAGCTTTATAAAGGGGTTGTCCTGTTTTGTGTGTAATGACAAACCAAGTACCATATATCTATGATTGATGCACATGGCAAAAAGATTCGATAAAAGAACAAAAATCAAAGTCTATGTGTACAGTTAAAGAAGCTTTATTTAACATCGCATATTAGAAACAGACAACATCTTTCATAAGCTCTATAGAGCTGTTATTGTGACAAAGTAACAAGTTTATCTTTATTTAGATTCGTCACATGACAGCCATGTAGTTTATAGGGCAGCATGTGCCCCATAGAACTTGCTTAACCCTTAAAGCGCCAATCACAACTATTGTTGTCTGCTTTGTCATCTGCTTGTGATTTTAAAAGTCATTTTTGCAAACAGTGTGGACCCAGATCAGACTGCTCCTTTAGGAGCAGTCTGATCTGGGTCCACACTGTTTGCCTGTATACGAAAAGTTTGCAAGAATATTCAGCAGACGACATAAACAGATGACATTTTCAGATGCAGGTTTTATTGACGTTTTAACCCTTGTCCTGCTGAATAAATTAAGATACCCCGCCCACTTCTAATTTTCAGCCAATAAGATTACTAGAGCCAGATTATTGCTATATAGTCACATACTTAATGGCAAACAGTGCAGATCCAGATCAGAAGCCAACTGATCTGGATCTACACTGTTTGCAAAGGCAGGATATATCCGGGTTCAGCAGGACAAGGGTTAAGGGTTAAATGGAACTTGATTTAATATGGCTATTAAGATATATGTACATTGTCTCATGTCTCTAAACTCATGCGCTTGTATAATCTTTCAGAACCAACTTTCTTGCTGCCAATTTCCATTACAATATGTCTCAAGAGAAAGGAAGGAAATGCATAGGCACTCACAATGGCAATTTCCACTGTGATGAGGTTCTGGCTTGCTTTATGTTGAAACAGCTCCCTGCATATAAAGATGCAGAAATTGTCAGGTAAACTATTATAATTAACCATTACCACTTTCTGGGCTAATTCAGCAGATGACAAACTGCTGATATGTTTCCTATTTTTCCCAGAAAACAAGATTTGACTTTTCATGCAAATTGTCTCCATTAGAGACAATTTGCATGAAATGTCAAAATCTGTTTTCTGGGAAAAAATAACTGAGAAAAATATTTCAGAATGTGGTCTGCTGAAAATTTTACCCAGAGTGCTAAACATTCAATATACCATAAACATATTCAGATACCTTAACCCCTTGCCATACTTGGCTTCAAATTTGAATGTCCATTTTGCAACCTGTTGATTTGTCTAAAACTTACTAGGTGAGTGGTAAACAGTGCAGATCCTATCAGACTCTGCATTCTGCTACTCTTGATCTGGGCTGCACTCCTTGCTCAGGCATACCATATATTATGGGCTGCGCCAAGTGATAATGTGTCTTCGAGCAAATGCAAAATACACTGATTCAGGTTCCTCCCATGCATTTGCAAAGTCTCATCCTGGCATTTGCTCTCCTTAGATACACTATAGTGTCCAATGATTCTGTGAGCGGATAGCGAAGGCCCTGATCAGACTGCATAGATGAGCATGCTGATCCAGGCCTTCACTGCCAGCATATGCCCAAAGAGATGTGTTTGCATGGCGCGAGCAATATATACCATATTTGGAACACCTTAAAGGCTCCATATCCCTCAAAAATAGACTTCTTTTTATCCAAGAAAGGTTTAATAAATTGATATATGGTAGTAATACAAAAATGAAATGCGGCATCTAACAGCCTGTTTGTTTGTTTGTGTTGGGGTTTAACAACACGTCAACCTTGTGGGTCATTTTCTGTCATCTCCCAGAGAAAGGGAGAAGAGAGATAGAAGAGATAGTAGAGGAGATGAAAGAGAGGGACAGGGGAGAAAGAGGAAAATGAATGAAAGTGAAGAAACAAGAAATAAAAACATTCCCCCTCTACCCTTACCTGCTGCAAGGATAGCAGGCCTTGCCCAACTATAAACCAATATCAGTTGGACGCCCCAGTGATGCAAGATACACGACACCTTTGCCTCACCTACATGTAACCACCCCGTCTAACAGCCTGCAAAATTTCACCTAGTCTTGCGTTTTTGAACTGGATTAAAAATGAAATGATTTTTTATCGTATCTCTGAATTAATGTTTCTAACATTAATTCAGAGATACGATAAAAAATCGATTTCATTTCAAAAATAAGAGAAAAACTGAAATTTTACAGGCTGTCAGATGCCACATTGTATGATTGTTTTAATACAATTTATCAATCTATTAAATCTTTCTTGGATAATAAAATATCTATTTTTTAAGGAATATGGAGTCTTTAACTCGTTACCATACATGTACTTGTAAAATTTGAACAAGCAAAGCTACAAATAAGAGGGGGTAATATTTTTCTTATTTATCGACAAAAACATATGTTGTGGCACTTCTAATGAGTACCCACAACATATGTTTTTGTTGACAAATAAGAATGATATCAGCATTTTTCGGATGAAAAAAGTGTCTTATCTGTTGCTATGAACAAGTTCATTTTACTTGTTTTATTACCCTTGTGTTTTCACAATGAGCATAAACATAGATGTATGTGGAGATCACATCACATTCTTCGGATCCTCGGGGTTGATAGCAGTGCTCCAGCTAGCATTTCAGGGCAGAGGGGTGGCAGATAGGGCACTTTTTGCACGGTCATACAAGACTGAGGGCACCATGTGTCATGTGAGGTGCTCAGTATCAACTCTGAGTAAAATTTTCAGCAGTCGGCATACTGAAATATTTTTCTTAATTTTCCCAGAAAACAGCATTTGACATTTCATGCAAATTGTCTCCAATAGGATTTGACATTTCATGCAAATTGTCTCCATTGGAGACAATTTGCATGAAATGTCAAATGCTGTTTTCTGGGAAAAATAAGAAAAATATCATCAATTTGTCATCTGCTGAAATAGCCCAGGGAGTGGTAAAGGTTTAATATTGATAACTTTTTTAATTTTGGTCCTATTTTAATGAAATTTTCACCAAAATGTAGAGTATGATGTCTGGAGTTGAAATAAGCCAGTAGGCAGCTTTAAAAAGGCAGAGGGGCGGCAGAAATGGGCAAGAGGGGCGACCTGCCCCTCTATATAGGGCTTTCTGGAGCACTGGGTAGGGTGTGGCAAAGGTGTCTCACATCTTAAATCAATGGGGCATCCAACTGATATTGACTTACAGTTGGGCGAGGCCTGCTATCCTTGCAGCTGGTAAGGGTAAAGGGGGAATGTTTTTATTTCTTCTGTTTCTTCACTTTCATTCCTGTTTCTCTTTCTTCCCTGTTCCTGACTTTCATCTCTACTATATCTTCTATCTCTTTTCTCCCTTTCTCTGGGAGACAACTCAAAATGACCCAGAAGGGTTGATGTGTCATTAAAGCCCAATACAGTCAATCAAAACCAGACCTACCTGTGTGCATCAGTCTGTCAAGAGATGCATCTAAAGAGTGTTAACCCTTAAAGCACCAATCACAACAATTGTCGTCTGCTTTGTTATCTGCTTGTAATTTTAAAAGTCATTTCTGCAAACACTGTGGACCCAGATCAGACTGCTCCTTTAGGAGCAGTCTGATCTGGGTCTACACTGTTTGCCGGTATGCAAAAAATAGCTTTGAGAAGTTTGCAAGTACATGTATATTCAGCAGACGACATAAACAGACGACATTTTCAGATGCAGTTTTTCTTGGCACTTTAAGGGTTAAGAAATAAGAAATGCATCAGTACTTTTATGACACAATGAAAAGTTTCATACATATGTAATGTAATACAAAAAGCTCTAAATACTTTTTCATAACCTAAAAGCGTTTTATTTTTATTTACACACGAAAATATGTTCATTTGGAGAAGTGAGAAAAATATTTTTGTTGATACTCACTTTATCTGGAGCTATGTAACAGTAAATGTCCTAAAATTTCGAACACTTTATTTCATATCTTCTGGGCTTAAATTTTGTTTTTTACGCAGTTCTTTCTTAAAATACTTAGTTGAATGGCAAACAGTGTAGGCCCTGATCAGACAGCTCCTTCAGGAGCATTTTGATGTGGGTCTACACTGTTTGCATATGCCATTTTGTCAGAAATTTTGGTGTATGAAATTTTAGGACTTTTACCTTAACCGTTTTTGCTTCAGGACAAGAGATCCATCAGTGCTGAATACCTGTGATATTGTGGTTGATGTTGGTGCTGTGTTTGATGCAGAGAAAAAAAGATTTGATCATCATCAAAGGTATATTTTTCTGCATTTTTATACTTTTTCAGTTCACCTATTGGAAGTTCAGCCTGGCCTCATAATTTTCTTGGAGATTGCTCATGAAATAATTTCTGCATTCATTCTCTCCCTTATGCTAATTCAAAAAGAGCAGTTGTCAGTTACTGGCCAAAGTATGTGTGCAAGTACTGATTATTCTTTTATGAGGACTAAGTCTGCCCAGAAAAAGTCAGAATCAGAATTTTTACTGGTGATAGGTCTAATGACATTCATTCACCAGGAGCTGTGATTTGGGAAGTTAGTCTCTAGCTCTCACCAGAAAAGTAAACCTAGCCCCATCCTCTGCACCTTCAACAAAGGTAATAATCGAATCTGGAAGGGCGTTCCAATCTCTGATTGTTTGAGGGAAGAATGAGCCCTTGTAAATGTCAGTCCTTGCAGCAGGGGTCTGAAAAGTCAACAAGTGGTAATTTCTACTGTACCTAATTTGGGGGATAAGATCATCTGTTGGAATGCTGGCATCACCCTTTAGACCTTTGTACAAAAGAATCAGTGTACTGCCTCTCTTCCTTTTCTTAAGAGACTCCCATTTTAGTTTTTCTAGTATTCCAGTCATACTCCCAGTTTCAAAGCATTAATTGCTAGTAACAAATCTAGCATCCAAAAGTGTGAGTAGGTTAACTGTAAGTACTGATTGGGCTGTAAATCTCCAACACAGAGATATTGGTCTACTGTCAGTATTTGCATAAGAACCTAAAATTTGGTTAAATGCTTATGTTAAAAGTTTTAAAAGTTGTCAGTCTCCTGGATGGATATGATTGATCCCAAAAATTCACATTCACTACGATCCCTATCCTTCATGTGACCTTGAGGTCAAGTTCATAAACTTAAGATTTTTCATGCTCAAATGTTAATGTTTTACAATTAAACTTTTTAAAGAGCTATGCCACCTGAATAAATTGATGGGTTAAATTGATAATTGGACTGCTACTGGCCCAAAGTTTTGCCTTGTACAAGCCACACTCTGTTAAGTGGCATTGAGGTCAAGGTCACTTACTTAAAGATTTTAGGCACTCAAAATGTTAATGTTTTATGTAAAAAAATGTAAACCTCTATGTCTCCTGAATGCCTGGCTAAATTTAGTTGATACTTGAACTGATGTAAGGTTCAAGCCCAAAATGTTGTTCAGTAAAACTTGCCCTCTCAATAACCTTGATGTCAAGGACTTCGAAATTTTTCACCTTTTAATGGTATAGTTTTATGTTAAAGTTTTGCAAGATCTGTCTTCTGAATATCTCTATGGATTCAGTCAGTACCAGGACTGATGTTAGATCCTATTTCAATGCTTGGTTTAGTGCAAGGTGGATGCCTTAATAAGGCAAATAATTTTCTTGCAAATGTGTACATTGAAGTCAATGGGAATTTCAGATTTAGGAAGTTATTTATGGCCACTTAGTGTACTTATACATGTTGCAGTGCTAAAGCAAGGCTCTTAGTTTCGTCTAATTGTTGGTAGAAAACTAATATCTTACTAGATTAGTCTGTGCATCTGTGCTGTTTGAATTACCCAAGGTATATCCACAAAACATTGTAATTCACCTGTAAATCTGAACTCAACAGCCAAGACCTAATTCAGAGCACAGGTTGTGGAGCCTGACCATGTTCCTGGCTTTTTAGGAAGACAGTCATATGTTCTCTTTCTTGTTATTTTAGCCATATTTTTAACTATTTCCCAATGTTGTACCTCACTTAATGAAAGAATAGGAACCAGTAGTAGTAGCGGGTTGTGGAATTATCAACTTTTATTACTTGTGCACAGACAAGTAAATGGTCAAAATCTACTTGCCCAGCAAAGATATACTTGCCAGAAAATTGACATTTTTCTTATTTCTCGAAGAAGACATGTTATGGGTACTCATTAGAAGCACAGTACCCACAACATAGGTTTTCTTAGCGAAATAAAGAAACATATATGTCTCACAATTGGAAGCTCTTCTTAACTTGAGCTATGAAGTCCTTAACCCAGGACAAGTAAATCTATGTTTTTAGCAAAATAATAAAAAATAATCTATATCCCTGTAAACCCCAGTTTTACTTTATAAAAGTGGGGTTTAAGGGGGTCAAAATTATATAGGTGTGTTTTTGTGATGGCACATTTTGGATACTCTAGGATGCAAAGTTGTGGACAACATAGACCGATCAGACTGCACAGAAAGGCAGGTAATTTGAGTCTTTATTGGGTGCAAGCATCAGAATGTATGTTTTCTTACATAGAAGCTAAAATTAACAGAATTAAGCTATTCAATGGAACAAAACCCAAGGATCCATACTGAAGTGCATGTGGAAAACTATTTCATCATATGGCTCTGATAATTCTCTGCATAGTATTTATAGAGGCAAGAAACTATGGTGGTTTTTCAATGATGACAATTCTAAGGTTACAAAACCTCATTACAACCCTGTTCTGGTTGATTGTGTCAGTCACAAGCCCTTGATGCAAATGTTACCTGTGGTTGTATTTGTTCCTTGATGACTTCAGTATTAGAGCCGCAACTTCAGAAAACATACCTTGGGACGTGTGCATCCAGCAAAGATTCAGATCACCCTGTGCATTTGCAGAGTCTGATCAGAATTTTCATTATTGCATAAAAAGCAGTTTCGCACCTTATTAACAGCCGTGCATTAACCAGCGAAAAGCCGTGTATTAACAAGGCAATTCACGCGCTGTTAATGCACGGCTACGCAACTTTCAATATGAGTGTACCGGGGCCACAGATTTGCTGCCGTTACTTGCCAGCCCTAGAATGAGCATAGTCTGTGGAAATTGTGTTCACGAGACACCGGTGAAAAGGCGAAACAAAATAGTGCAAGAAATAACACAAAGTGTAGCAAATGTTTTCAGTTTTTATGCAATAAAAGTGATTGAACATGTTTTTTCAATGCATTAATATTTGCCAGGTCCTAGCGAGGTGTTGAAAACCGCGGCCTTCGGCCTCGGTTTTCAACACCTCCCTTGGAACCTGGCGAATGTTAATGCATGAAAAACCATGTTTGATCCCTATATTGTTAGTATTTTTGATAGCAAAGGATGCAAAGTTTCTTCATATGGACAATGAAGACTGATCAGACTATGCGGATGCACAGGCTGATTTGAGTCTTTCATAGCTCTTGATAAGGAGGTTATTTTTCAACCAAAAAGTATCTATAATTTTCCTATTTCTTGACAAAAGCATATGTTGTGGGTACTCTTTAGAAGTGAGGCGGTTCTAACGAGTACCCACAATCTATGTTTTGAGCAAAAATATGAAAAATACAAGTTTTTTATCTGAAAATTTTCCTTTTTTTTTTTCCTGGTTGTAAAATTTTCAGTATATTTGAATAGGCGTGTTTTCGTAATGCAACCCATACATGCCATATCTCCCACTGTGAGGTAAAATCTCACAGAATTTGGCCCATCTGGAAGGCAATTCCCATAAAAAAATTAAAATGTCACAGAATTTTCAGACCATTTTACAACAGATTTTATGGAGAAATAAACATAAATCACACACTGTTGTGGTTCTCACAAGCTTCTTACATGAAAAAAAAAAAAAAAAAGACATGAGACTATATTGGGGGTGCTCCCAAGTAATGTTTATGGAAATCTCACAGAACTTTGTCAAATTTCCCTTAAAATTTTGCCTTATCTCACAGATTTTAGTCCATAGCTTATGGCATGTATGAATGCCAAGCAAAGATTCCGATCAGACTGCTTGAATGCGGGAATTGAGCTGAATCTTTGCTGGGATCCCATGTCCAAAGGTATGCTTTCTCATGTAACAGTACATTTGTTTGTGAAATGACAAATGTGCAAGATGCCATCTTTGTTGTATATTGATTTATTCATATTTTAGATACATAAGATGTGACATTATTCAAACTTATCATTAACCCTTGTCCTGCTGAATAAATTAAGATACCACACCCATTTCTAATTTTCAGCCAATCAGATTACTTTCTCCAGATTGTTGATATAAATTCACATACTTAATGGCAAACAGTGCAGATCCAGATCAGTTGGCTTCTTCAGAAGCCAACTGATCTGGATCTACAGTTTGCAAAGGCAGGACATATCCGGACTCAGCAGGACAAGGGTTAATACATTATCTGGAGTTCTTTACTGTCTCTTATAATATGACAGCTGGATAATATTGAACTTGCATAGCTCTAGATAAGGGTGAGTTCCAGAAAAGGATTTCTCTTAGGTAACACAAAAACATATGAGCAGCGTCATGGGAAAAGAGCCATGATAGCATATGTGAAAGGCAGAGGTTGAGGCAAGCCTGTGCATCCCTGCAGTTTTGCCAGAATCTCTGCTGTTTGCTCATGTAAGCAGTGGGCCAAGGGAAACTTCAGCCAAAGAACTAGACATGGCCTTATTAACTGTTGTCATGCTGGATAAATCAAGCTGCCGCACCCACTTTTAATTATCAGCCAATCAGAGTACTTAATCCAAGTTGTTGATACAAGTTCAAATTCTGAATGGCAAACAGTACAGATCCAGATCAGTTGGCTTCCTCAGAAGCTCTACACTGTTTGCAAAGGCAGGACATATCTGGGTTCAGCAGGACTACTATGCTTTCGACATCTTTCAGAAAGTCGTTTTTTGCTTGGCGCTTTACACAGAAGAAGTAAATTTGCAAACTTTTGTCATGGTTTAATGCAAAACCATTTCTTGTAACTACATGTACCTATGCACAAAAAATTTTATTCTAGTTATTGTTCTTAAACAAAATCAAACATTTTCACCTTTTCCCATGGTAAAAATTAATACAAATTATGCAGAAATCTGATGGGTAGGTAACTTGGAGACAGATTTTCAAGAAGTTCCGCTTGTTCCTTTTTATACCCCGCCACATAATAATGGCGTGGTATTATGGTTTCATGTTGGACGTCCGTGTGTCTGTCCATCTGTCCGTCCGTCATATGTCCGTCCGTTTTTCGTTTTCGGATGATAACTTGAGTAAACAACAATGGATTTTCACCAAACTTGGTATGTGCATTGATATTGTGGAGATCTGGTTTGGGATTGCTAATGGGCAAAGTTTGTCAAATTTTTACGGACTTATCTGCCCGAGACATGCCCATATTTTCGTTTCCGGACGATAACTTGAGTAAATAACAAGGGATTTTAACCAACGCTATATATATTGACATTAAGGAGATCTGGTATGGAATTGCTAATGGGCAAATTTTTACGGAGTTATCTGCCCGAGACACGCCCATATTTTTGTTTCCAGATGATAACTTGAGTAAATAACAAGGGATTTTAACCAAACTTGCTATATGCATTAACCTTAAGAAGATCTGTTTTGGAATTGCTAATGGGCAAATTTCGTCAAATTCTTATGGAGTTATCTGCCCGAGACACGCCCTTATTTTCGTTTCCGGACGATAATTTGAGTGAATAACAAGGCCTTTTAACCAAACTTGCTGTATGCATTGATATTATCAAGATCTGGTTTAGGATTGTTATCTGTCCATTGATTTTATCAAGATCTGGTTTAGGATTGTTATCTGTCCCTCCGTCATTTTGTTTCCAGACATTTTCGCAACGATAACTTTAATACATAAACAAATATTTGCTATGGCGGGGTATTATGCTTACGGTGCTTTTATTTTCTGAAATTTTCACAATAATGTTGTGAAACATCAAAGATTAAAGTTCAGCAAAGAAGAACAAAAAAATTATTTTCTTAGATAAAAAATCCAAAAGGCACTTTACTATAGAAAATGCATAGGTCAGACCAAGTTTTGGCCGAAACAGAAACAGAAAAGACAAATGGTTTCAGATAAGATATGGTCAGTCAGAACAAAATATTTTCATTTTAAATAAAATGCCAAACAAAAAATGTCTTTCTGAGAGCTGTCAAAAGGACAGCAGGGTTAAGGGGCCAGGTATGCACACTGAAAGATTGATTTGACAGACAGTCTGGAGCGTTATTCTTGCAGTGTGGCTCATGTTGTGGTTACTCTGAGGTTTTGCCTTGGCAAGGTGATTCTGATGAATACCCACGGTAAATATCTTAAGATTTCGAATGCTTTATTTCATACGTTCGTGGCCTAAATTTTGTTATTCATGCAGTTGTAGCTTAAGATACTTAGTGGAATGACAAACACTGTTGACCCTGATCAGACTGCTTCTGAAGGAGCAGTCTGATCTGGGACTGCACTGTTTGTATAGGCCATTTTGTCAGAAAATGTACACAATACTGGTTAATCGCTTAGAGGACTAAGCGTGTCCAGTAAAAGTGTGGTTAGGTAAACTGACCCTGCCTGACATGACCCCATTGGGTTGACTGGGCCGTAAAACCTCAACACAAAGAAACAGGTGTACGAAATTTTAGGACATACACCATATATTTTTATGAAAAAATAAAATACAGTAAATGTCCTAAAATTTCATACACGGGAGTTTCTGACAAAACAGCATAAGCAAACTGCAGACCCAGATCAGATTACTTCTTCAGGAGCAGTCTGATCAGAGTCTAAGCTGTTTGCTCTGACTATTTTAAGAAACAAGTGCATAAAAAGCAAAATTTAAGAGAGAAAATAAGTATAGAATAAAGTAGTTAAAAGTTTCTGGACATTTACCCTACCATATGTTTAGGTTAAAACACATCTTAACTAGAGCTATGGTAAAAGTATCTATATTTTCACAGGGATTTCAAAGAGTCCATGTCAACATTATGTCCTGGGAAGAAATGGGTAACAAAGTTGAGTAGTGCCGGTCTCATCTACCTCTATTTTGGAAAAGAGATTCTCTCTGCTATCCTAGAACTAAAGAAGGATGATCCAGTCACAGAAATAATCTTTGATAAAGTTTATGAAAACTTTGTAGAAGAAGTAGATGCTATAGATAATGGGATAAATCAGTATGATGGAACACCGAGGTAAGCAAAACTTTATAGCAGTAGTAGGTTCCATAGAAAATGGGATTAGTCAGTATGATGGTACACCTAGCAGGGCTTGAGAAAATGTTGGTTTTTAGGTCTGAACTCATTTTTGTAAGCTGGACCGAATTTGACTTCAAAAGGACATCTAAAATTTGGTCCATAATCCTCATTTCCAGTGGAAAAAAATGGCCACCATTATCTCCATAACGGTCAGTTTTACTTAGTGAAATATTATACCTTTTTCAGCTTTCTGATCCCCATTCATAATGAAGTATCTCACTGTATATTGTGTAAAAGTCAATCATATTACCTAGGGAATGTCACATATGCACTGATCCATCAAATAAACGTGTCAGTTATCAGATTATTTTCATTGCGAATGGACAATGGGATAAAGAAGTGGTCATCTCAGTATTTTACTTATCTAGAGCTATGCCTTCGATTATTGAAGGTGACAAGTTGCAGTCTATTCCCAATGCATGCGTAATACTGTCTGCACAATTTAACAGGATCCCAACTATAATAAGATCGTTTTTCTCCTAAAGTGGTTTCCTTTCACCAGATCTCGAGACATTACAGTTACATTCATATGGTTTCTTTCTGCTGGAACAAGTGAAAATGTAACTTATAGTGTATATGAACAGCCCAGGGCTATGTTTGTTCAAAGCTTCGTTAGCTTAACGAGCTCATTAAGGGCCATTTCGTTAACTGTTTTAGCAGATTCAATACACAATATTTTGATATTTTTTGCTGAAAAAATGTGAGTAGCTTTTGCACTGCAAAAGCTACTCACATTTTTTCAGCAAAAGATTTTATCATATTTGTGTATCACTCGATGAAAATTTTAACAAATTGTTAACTAACGATGTCGTTAGCTTTGAACAACTGGGCCCAGAACTCTACTGGCCGTCTGAGCATTCTGATGAGAAGCTACACGTGGTTTGCTGGATAGATTCTTTTGGGCTTAGAATTGTGTCTTACTGACAGGAACAATCATTTTGATGAGCAGGTTGATGTTTCACAAAAGTGATGATATACCATTTTGTCTGTTGCACCTAGTGGTATAAAAATAAAAAATAAAAAAATGGCACACATGTTCATGATGTTGGTGACAGAATAATTTACTTGAGGATCAAATACCAGTCAATTACCTGAAAGCAAATTTGATATACGCATGCCCAGTCAGCTGAGAATCATCCTCTGTAACCCAGGTGTGACTCATTACGTTACACCCATTACGTTACACTAAACTCGCTTACGTTTCTTCGTCCTCATGAATTATTAATGAGGGCATCTGATTGGTGATCTCAGTATTTCCATGAGAAATTTTAATCTATTTTTATCTGGCATACTCCGCAAATAACGTCATCGTTCTATGTTTGTTTTGCAAATATCCAATCATATCGTTCGTTGCAATCCAGGCATGGTATTAATTGCTGAAGAAAACGTTTATCAGGTTTTCCCGAGTTATTTTTAGTAACGGAAGAAGAACAAATGAATCTTCCGCAGAAGAGAGTAGCGCTATGTTAGCGACATTTTGATTAGCTATTGAGGTATTCCCCGGTGTTATGAATATTCATAGAAAACAAGTTTCGTCAGTCAGTTGTCCCAGGGGTGATGAATGAAGTGTAACGTAATGGATCACACCTGGGTTACCGAGGATGGCTGAGAATATACATAGGATGTTCAACAAATCAAACTTGCGAGTGTACAGACTGGTCAGGGTCTGTGATGTTCCAATTTTAATGTGTTGTGTAGTAATTGCTGTAGTCATCATGTTAGCCATTGCCAAGAAATGTCACATGCATTAAGAAATGAGAGAGACAATGATAATAATAATAAAATGCTCTTTGGAAACTACCATCAGTAACAGAAATAACTGAAACCCTGTTCGGAAACTTTCCTCAATGATGGAAATTACCGAACCCCAAGATCTGTAAATACGTCCAGAAGTGGAAAAATGTCAGACCAGTTAGCGATTGTCAGTTTCTCAAGCCCTGGTACCTAGGTAAGCAAAACTTTATAGAAGAAGTAGGTACCATAGATAATTGGATAAATAAATATGATGGTACACCCAGGTAAGCAAAACTTCATAGAAGTAGATGCTTTAGATAATGGGATAAATCAGTATGATGGTACACCTAGGTAAGTGCTATCTTAATGCCAGTAGGTGTCATAGATAATGGGATAGATCAGTATAATGGTATTCCAAGGTAAGTTCTATCTAAATACCAGTAGGTGTCATAAATAATAGGATAGATCAGTATAATGGTATGCTTAGGTAAGTTCTATCTAAATGCCAGTAGGTGTCATAGATAATGGGATAAGTCAATATGGTATGCAGTCAATCATCGTCAACTTGTTGAAATTATATTCATTCTTATTTTAGCCCTCTTCCAGGTACTTATTCATAGCTCCATGTAATAGGGAGGATCCACATAATATCTTTCTTAATTCTCCATGAAAATATACATTGTATGTAGTCATTAGACGTACCTCGCATGGGTAAATAAGGAAAATATCAGTACTTATCTTTTTGAAAAAGTGCCCTAGCTAGAGCTATGCTTATTTTAGATTGTTTTAACCCTTAAACTGCCAATCACAACAATTGTCGTCTGCTTTGTCATCTGCTTGTGATTTTAAAAGTCATTTTTGCAAACAATGTGGACCCAGATCAGACTGCTCTTCTAGGAGCAGTCTGATCAGGGTCCACACTGTTTGCCTGTATGCAAAAATAGGTTTGAAAAGTTTGCAAGAATATTCAGCAGACAACATAAACTGACAACATTTTCAGATGCAGGTTTTCTTGGCATTTTTAGGGTTAATCAAATTTCTGCACCATAGTCACCACAAATCTAAAATGACCCAAATAGACAGCTTTGTATCTCATTTTTGGTACAATTTGTCTGTTAAAATAAGAAGTGAGAAGGATATGTTCCTAAAAATAGAATTTTCCAATTATTCAACTTAGAATATTATTTCTAATTATTAGTCACAAGAGGCAAAAGTGACTGATGATTGATTATAATCAACCATCGAGACAACGCTAGTTAAGGTGTCTGAATAGCCAGAGTAAATACAGTGATACATTAAAGTCCACAAGTTCTTGCTCATTATGAAAACAAGCTTATTCAAATATATTGAAAATTTTACCACCAAAAAATGAAATTTTTCAGATATTTTTTTTTATATTTCTGCTCAAAACATAGATTGTGGGTACTCGTTAAAACCGCCTCGCCGAGGTAGTTCTAACGAGTACCCACAATCTATGTTTTTGAGCAAAAATAAGAAAAATAATGTATACCCCTGTAAACCCCAGTTTTTCTACATAAAAGTGGGGTTTGAGGGGGTCAAAATTATATAGGCGTGTTTTCGTGATGTTTGTATACTCTTATTTAGCAGCTGGCAAGTTGAATATGTGGCTTTTGTTGAATTACACACTTGTTTTTAACCCTTGTCCTGCTGAATAAATTAAGATGCCACACCCACTTCTAATTTTCAGCTAATCAGATTACTAGATCTGGATTGTTGCTATAAATTCACATACTTAATGGCAAACAGTGCAGATCCAGATCAGTTGGCTTCTTCAGAAGCCAACTGATCTGGATCTACACTGTTTGCAAAGGCAGGGTATATCCGGGTTTAGCAGGACAAGGGTTAACATCAGCAAGTTAACACAAGATCATGTTGTTTTGCCACTGATGAAAAAAGGTCTTAATTCAGAGGACTTGTTAAGGAGTGAGTATTTGGTGATAATTATGGGATAATTTTTCTTATTTCTCCATAAAAACGTATGTTGTAGTTACTCATTAGAAGCTCTTTGCTGAGGCGCTTCTAATGGGTACCCACAACATATGTTTTTTATAGAGAAATGGAGAAAATTATCTCAGAATTATCACCAAATACTCCTCCTTAACAAGTCCTCTGTAATCCTTGCTTTCTGTTTGTTGTCAGAAAGGCTGTGATTCTTTAATATATCAAATGTAAAATTAGATGCCTAGTACAGACAGAACTGTTTTTTCTGCTCATAATACACATGTATGTCCGAAGATATATATAATATATATAAACAATCATGACATTTTTAAAACTTGTGTTAAAATACCTTCTATAGTATCTTCTGCCAAATGTGAAATTGTCACATCATACTCTGTGTACATAGTTTTCATCGTTCTGTTTGTCCGTTAGTTTGTTTGTTTGTTCGTCCTTAGTTAATACCTATGAAAGTTTTGCATTTAAACTGTTATTTCCAACCCATACGGTGGAACTGGTTTATATTTGGTATAATGATAGATATTAGTCTAAAATTTTAGCTACCACTATCCAACCCCAGCTTGTGGCCTCAAGGTCAAGGTCACAGACTTAAAACTTTATGCAATTTTAGCAAACTAAAGAGTTTTGTTTAAGAATCTGTTTTAACTTTAACTTGGAAACAACTTATGCAGTTACCTTTTGACATGGCCTTGTGAGTCATGAAGTGAAGGTCAGCATGACCTATATTTCACGGTCCAGTGGTTTTGTCTTATATCAATGTCTGTTTCATGTGTGTACTTCATACTACCGGATTATGATTCTGTATGACTCATCTGAAAATTATAGGAGCTGCAACTTGTGAAAACATACCTTCTGACTAATGGGCCCATCGAAGACTCAAGTCAGCCAGTGTTTCTGAGCAGTCATTCCCCGCATGAAGATACAGTAAAACCTCAATAGCTAGAAAATCGATAGCTTGTTTACCAGCTTGTTTACCATCCCTAATTTGTACCCTTTTAACCCTTGTCCTGCTGAATAAATTAAGATGCCACACCCACTTCTAATTTTCAGCCAATCAGATTACTAGATCCAGATTTTTGCTATAAATTCACATTCTTGATGGCAAACAGTGCAGATCCAGATCAATTGGCTTCTTCAGATCTACATTGTTTGCAAACCAGGGTATATCCGAGTTCAGCAGGACAAGGGTTAAGTCCCTATGAAATTTCTGGGATAGCTCAAGAAAACAAATATTTTGGGAACTTTTCTTATTTTATCATGAAATTGTATGTTATGTGTACTCACTAGAATCACCTCATTGAGAAGAAGATAAAAAATATCAAAAAGACTTCCCTAAATTATCACCATTTGCTTCCATACCTGGCTCCATGATTAACCCTCAGTGGCTCGAACTACCCATGTCTCAAATAAATTTGCATAGCCCCAAAGATGTTCGAGCCATTGAGGTTTTACTGTTCTTTGCATCTCTAGCTATCCTAAATGTGCCCATTGATCAGACTGTGTGGATGCACAGGCTTATCTGCATCTTCACATGGCACACATGTCCAAATTGTGGTTTATTTTTAGGTAAATAATTTGTTTACTCTTACAGGTATAAAATCACAACAACTATCAGTAACCAGGTTGCCAAGTTAAACCCTGGTTGGAATGAGACAGGAGTAGATGAAATGGCACAGTTCAGTAAAGCTATGGAACTAGTTGGTAGTATGTTTGTTGAAAAGGTGGTTCATTACAAGTCTTCATGGTTACCTGCTAGAGAAATAGTGGAGGCAGCCATCAATAAAAGATATGAGGTAATCATAGCATTAGGCAGTCAAACCTTTACCAGAAGATCAGGGCCCAGTTGTTCAAAGTGTCATTAGCTTAACAAGCTCGTTAAGGGTCATTTCATTAACTGTTTTAGCAGATTCAATATACAATATTCTGATATTTTTTTGCTGAAAAAATGTGAGTAGCTTTTGCACTGCAAAAGCTACTCACATTTTTTCAGCTAAAAATTTCAGCATATTTGTGTATCACTCGATGTAAATTTTAACGAATCGTTAACTAAAGACATCGTTAGCTTTGAACAACTGGGCCAGGGAAACAAGAACATACAACTTTTTTAAGGGTTGTGTTTTCCTTAACAGAGGTTAAAGTAAACAGCTTCTGTATGTTTTTGAGTAGGCCTTTATAAAGAGCAAAGGTGGTCACATGTTGCAATACAACAGAGCCAGGTTCAGGTCTGTATTCTTGATATATGCACATATGTTCAGTAACACTTCAGTGGCTCGATGCATATGGGTTCTACTCCCACCTAGGTCGGCAACATTCTTTCGTGGAGATTGATCATGAAATATTTTCTACGGTCATTCTCTCCCTTCCGCTGATTCAAGATGGGCAGTTGTCAGTTTCTGGCGAAAGAATGTGCACAATACTGGTTAACTGCTTAGAGGACTAAGCCTGCCCAGTAAACATGTGGTTAGGTAAACTGACTGTGCTCGACATGACCCCATTGGGTTGACTGGGCCGTAAAACCTCAACAGAAACAAACAAACATATGGCTTGAATGTCACTGATGGCCTTTTACCATTGCTGATTCAAACGCAAATATGATTCCCCAGGAAATTCTTACAATAACTGAAGAAACCCAAAATTTAGAGAAATTTTCGTATTTTATCATGAAAATGTATGTTATGTATACTCACTAGAACTGAGGGGATTCTAATGAGTACACTCAACTTACCGTTACTTTATAGAAAAGACATTCCTTAATTATCCCCATTTGCCTCCTGACCTGGTGCTATGATTAACCCTTGTCCTGCTGAACCAGGATGTACCCTGCCTTTGCAAACAGTGTAGATCCAGATCAGTTGGCTTCTGAAGAAGCCAACTGATCTGGATCTGCACTGTTTGCCATTAAGTATGTTAATTTATAGCAACAATGTGGAGAAAGTAATCTGATTGGCTGAAAATTAGAAATGGGCATGGCATCTTAATTTATTCAGCAGGACAAGGGTTAACCCTCAGTGGCTTAAGCTACCCGTGTCTAGAACAAATTGCCATGGTTCCAAAGATGTTTGAACAATTTGAGTTTGACTGTATAAAGGTTTTATGAACAAATAAGAAAAAGTCTTAGGCCACTGTAGATGAGAGAAGTAGCCAGATAAATGTTTTTCTTATTTCTCTAATGAAATATATGGGTACACATTAGAAGTGCTTCAGCAAGGTACTTCAGATTAGTACCTCAACATGTTTTGTGGAGAAAAAATAAAAAATAACTAACTCTTGGTTGAAAACAACAACAACAACAAAAAACACCTTATTTTCAGCTGTGGTTTATTGACCTTAACACTCTATTAGCAAATACAGCAGATGATAAATTGATGATATTTTTCTCAGAAAATAAGCTTTGACATTTCATGCAAATTGTCTCAACCTATGACAATTTGCTTGCGATGTCAAAGCCTATTCTCTGGCAATGGAGGCAATTTGCATGAAATAATAGTATAGGCCCCTACCCAGACATAGGTATGTCTCCAATATCTTCAACCCCTTGAATACAGACACTAATATAGAAGACTGTAACCAAAACGATCGGCTCAAAAAATTTTGGTCCTTTATGAAAAACTTGAGAAAGGATTCCACGGGTGTAGCTTGTTTAAGAGAAAATGGTATTTTGAAAACTGGTGTCAAAGACAAAGCTGATACATTCAATAGACAGTTTGAGTCTGTTTACACCTGGGAACAAGCAGGTGACCCTCTATCAAAAGGACCAAGCCCCTACCCAGACATAGGTGATTTATTCATTGACTCAAATGGGGTCAGAAAACTATTAGACCGTCTTAACCCCCACAAATCTTCAGGTCCTGATGACCTAAGTGCACGTGTGTTGAAGGAATGCAGTGCTGAAATTGCTCCAGTCCTTGACTGCATCTTCAACCAGTCCCTGGCCCAGGGTAGGGTACCAGAAGATTGGTTGCAAGCCAGTGTGGCTCCCATTTATCAGAAGGGGGAAAAGTATGACCCTGCCAATTATAGGCTGGTGTCACTGACTTGTATCTGTTGTAAATTTCTGGAACACATCATCGTGAGCAAAATCATGCAACATCTTTCAGAGCATAAGATCCCTGTTGAGTCTCAACATGGATTCAGAAGCGGTAGGTCATGTGAGACCCAGCTTGTCCAATTCATTCATGATCTCCAGGAAGACCTAGACTGGGCTCATAATAGGGGTCACAAGCAAACAGACCTAATTATTATGGACTTTGCCAAGGCTTTCAATAAGGTTCCCCACAGAAGACTGCTCTATAAACTGGAGTACTATGGTATCCAAAATGATACCCTCCAGTGGATCTCTGCTTGGTTATCTGGATGAACACAAAAAGTCGTGCTTGACGGTGTTTGCTCAGACCCCGCCCGCGTATTGTCTGGTGTTCCACAGGGTTCTGTGTTGGGGCCTATACTATTCCTGATTTTTATAAATGACCTTCCAGACAACATAAAATCAACAGTCCACCTTTTTGCAGATGACTGTGTTCTGTATAGAAATATAAGAGGGTCTGAAGATCAACAGTTACTTCAAGATGATTTGGAAAAATTAGCTCTCTGGGAGGAGGCATGGCTTATGAAATTCAATGTCGCCAAATGTCACTCTATGAGAGTGACAAGGCACCCCCCTCATAAACAGATTGTCCATGGTTATACATTACATAACCAAGTTTTAGAGAACGTTTCCTCTGCTAAATATTTAGGAGTTCAAATCACTGATGACCTCGGGTGGGGTCAACATATCAATGAAATCACTAGTAAGGCTACTAAGACACTAGGTTTCCTTCGATAAAATATGGCTTTTGCACCGAGGGAAACCAAGCTGCTATATACAAAACTCTGATCCGGCCTAAACTTGAATATGCAGCACCTGTTTGGATGCCCCATCATCAAAAGGAAATTGACAGAATAGAAAAAGTTCAGAGGACTGCTGCTCATTGGACTTGTAGACGTTGGCGCAATTAAAGTCACGTTGGAGAAATGTTAGATGAGCTCCAATGGCCAACTCTGCAGGAAAGGCGACAGCAGGCTTCTCTGACTATGCTATAAGATCCAAAATAACTTAGCTATTATAGATAAGAGTAGGTACCTGTATGTAGCCGATGGGGGGAGCAGGAGAACTTGGTCCCACCCCTTTCAGTATCACCGTCCTAATGCATACACAGATGGTCTGAAGAGCTCTTTTTTCCCCAAGACAATTACAACATGGAATGGCCATACAACCGAAGCTGTCTCCGCTGAGACAGTTAATGGGTTTAAGGCCAAAATATAATATCCTAGGGTTGGGCAGGGGATAGGTATGGATTCCTTCCCCTGATGACTACTTGTAAATAGTTTTTAATCTGCTGGTGGCTGTGTCACAAAACTCTTTTTTTTTTCTTTTTTTTTTTTTGTTGAAACTTATGTGCCACAATCCAAACCTGTTATCATGGTCAGAATTGACCGAACACAGCAACGGAAGAAAGAAAGAAATATCAAAGCCTATTTTCGGGGAAAAGAAAGAATATTATCTGTGATATATAGTCTTCTGTATTAGCCCAGAGAGTGGTAAAGGTTAAAGTATACTACTAGCTTATATGGAGCCCTGAAGAATCTTATCTCCTTTTCCAGGTAGATGGTAGTGGTGAAATCATTGTCTTAGACAATGGTGGTTGTCCATGGAAGGATCATGTATTTGCCTTAGAAGAAGAGCTCAAGATTAATCCATTGATCAAATATGTTCTGTATCCTGATAAAAATGGTCAATGGAGAGTGCAATGTGTACCAAAGGCTATAGGAAGTTTTGAGAACAGGTAAATAAATGAACATCAGCGCCCAATTGTTCAAAATTAATGATGTTGTTAGTTAAGGTATCGTTAAAACTTTGATCATTAAATTTGACAGATATGCTAAAATTTTTGCTGAAAAAACAGTGCTCCAGCTAGGATTTGAGTTTACATCTGACCAAGCTAAAACTTGATTTATAGTTAGACCATGATCTTGAGCAGCGCATATTGTTTTGAGGTCACAGTCCACCAAATATTTACAGAGTGATGCCTATTTGAAAATTTTTGTGAACATTTTGTTTCTCGCCAACTCCTTCTATAGGTTACATTCCATCAAGCTCAAACTTGATATATAGTAAAACCATTATGTGGAGCATATTGTTTCGAGATTACAGTCCACCAAACATTAATAGAGTTATACCCTTTTGAAAATCCATCCGTCTATCTGTGCGTGCGTCCGTCTGAAACTTTTTGTTTCCGGATAACTCCAATAGTTTACATCCAGTCAAACACAGAAACTTGATATATAGTTAGACCATGATGTGGAGCAGCATATATTATTTTGAGGTTACACTTGACTAAATATTAACAGAGTTATACCCCTTTGAAAATTTTTGTAAACATTTCGTTTCCGGCTAACTCCTCCGACAGATTAAATCCCCTATCAAGCTAAAACTTGATATATAGTTAGACCATGATGTGGAGCAGGGCATATTGTTTTGAGGTCACAGTCTACCGAATAGTAATAGAGTTATGCCACTTTGATTTTTTTGTAAACAAATTTCGTTTCCGGCTAGCCCCTCCTTTTAATAGCACTATTAACAATTCCCATTAAAACTTTGTCCATGTGATTAAAAAGTGAAGGAGCGTATATTGCCCCGCTTGCGGCACTCCTGTTAAAGCTTAGCAATCTGATTAAAAATTTCAGCAGACAACATATTGAAATATTTTTTTGTATTTTCCCTAGGAAACAGGATTTGACATTTTATGCAAATTGTCTCCAATGTAGACAATTTGCATGAAATGTCAAATCCTGTTTTCCTAGAGAAATAAGAAAAATATCAGCAATTTGTTGTCTGCTGAATTAGCCCAGAGAGTGTTAATGTTTAAAAACATCTCGTCTGGAGCTATGTCCAAAGCCCTTTTTATACCCTGTCACTTGATATACTATATTAACACACCAGGGCCCAGTTGTTCAAAGCGTCGTTAGCTTAACGAGCTCGTTAAGGGTCATTTCGTTAACTGTTTTAGCAGATTCAATACACAATATTTTTTGCTGAAAAAATGTGAGTAGCTTTTGCACTGCAAAAGCTACTCACATTTTTTCAGCCAAAAATTTCAGCATATTTCAGCATATTTGAGTATCACTCGATTAAAATTTTAACGAATCGTTAACTAACGACATCGTTAGCTTTGAACAACTGGGCCCTGATGTCTATGCATCTGTCCACCACCCATCCATATTTCATCCATCCATCCATATTTCATTTTCGGGCAATGACAGTTCTGTTGGCGGGAATTGCTTTGAAATTTTTGTGTGCATTGATAATTGCAAAGTCTCATATGGCATTGTTAACTACGGCTGTAAAGATACAGTCACCTAGTGATCTTGAAATAGTTTCTACAGTCATTCTCTTCCTTCCACTGATTCAAGAAGGGCAGTTATCACTTCCTGGTGAAAAATTGTGCACAATACTGGTTAACCACTTAGAGGACTTTTCCTGCTCAGTAAGGTTAGGTAAACTGACAGCGCTCGACATGACCCCATTGGGTTGACTGGGTCGTAAAACCTCAACACACAACAAAAAACAAAAGCTCTAGATAAGAGGTGTTATCCACATAATATTTTTCTTATTGCATAATGAAAACACGTTGTGGGTACTCATTAGAAGTGCCTCAGTGAGGCACTTCTAATGAGTACCCACAACATATGTTTTTATAGAGCAATTAGAAAATATCAACAAGTTTTGGTTGAAAAAGCCTTATCTGTCGCTATGATCAATAGTCAATGCAGGTTAAGTATGAAACGGATATGGTTACTTATTCATAGCTCTAGATAAGAGAGAGGATCAGATAATATTTTTCTTATTTGTCCTTGAAAACATATTTTGTGGGTACTCATTAGAAGCGGCTCACTAAGGTACTTCTAAGTATCCACAACAGGTATTTTTGTAGACTGGCTCCAGTCATTTTTGTTTTATATCTATTTCTCTCTTTCTCTCTATTTTTTTTTTTTTTTTTATCATGATCCTCTTTAATCCAACATCAAGTTACCTATGGCTGTTTCTAGCCAAAGGACTGAAGTAAACAAAAATTCTATAAGCTATACAAGTGTTGTGTCCCCTCAAAAATACAAAAACAAAAAAAAACAAAAAAAAAAAAAAAAAAAAAAAGAAAAAGAGAAGAAAAAGAAAGAGAAGAAAAATAAAGAAAGGGTCTGGGGCCAGACTAGTGTTTTTGTGAAGAAATAGGAAAAATACCAATACTTTTGGATTGAAAAACAACAACACCTTATCAAGAGCTATGCTTATTGCTGTTAAAAATTGTTTTTCTTTTCTGGTCTCAGGGTATCTTGGTTGCTTTTATTTCCTGATGACATAGTTTCTTTGTATGTCATTGCTGTTATTTTATTACAGGTTATCTCTGCCATGTACGTGGTCTGGATTAAGAGATGCTGCCTTGTCAGAGAAAGCTGGCATTCCAAACTGTACATTTGTTCATTCATCCAGCTTCATTGGTGGACACGAGAACTATACGGGTGCACTGAGTATGGCTCGGAAAAGCTTGAGAAGAAACTTCGGTGGTCTTGAAGCTGTTTTCCATTAACCCATTGTTATCAGGAGACCCCTAAAATGGTAATTGAGAAACAGTGCAGACCCAGATCAGACGCCGCAGAATGTTGCGTCTGATCAGGGTCTTCACTGTTTGCAATTACTTCAGCCATTTTTCTCTAGGAATATCTAAATCTTATAGCCTCACCTATCTAAAATTGAAATTGGACTCTTCCAATATATACTGTGCGAGAGTTCATTCAGTCTACAATGGGTTAAGCATAGTAGATTGTTGGCCA
This sequence comes from Anodontia alba, assembly GCA_964016985.1. Lineage (NCBI taxonomy): Eukaryota > Metazoa > Mollusca > Bivalvia > Lucinida > Lucinidae > Anodontia > Anodontia alba. The sequence goes on from OZ024834.1 coordinate 26,500,914, forward strand.
TTTTTGTTTCAAAAGAGACAACTCTTGTGACCTCATGATTACTTTCCTGTACAACAAGCCCTTTTTGAAAAGAGGTCTACTCTAACAGGAAACAAGATTTGCTTGTAAGTAGACCCTTTTCCAAAAGGGAAGCAAATATCATTTTGACAGAGTTGCCTCCGTTGAAAGTGTATCCATTCCCTTTAAATGTTGGCACTGAATGTTTGATCAGGTGCGTATGCGTAAAAGAGAGAGAGAGTGACAGAGAGAGAGAAAGAGAGAGAGAGAGATGTGAATACACAGCATTTGAGCTCTGTTCAGAGTATTACCCAATTATCACAGCTAAAAGACTTTAAATATGCAATACAGGTCCTTACAAATGTCATTTGTCACACAGTCAAAAGTTGAATTTTGAAGATTTATAAAATGTGTCATAACAAGCCTGACACAACATTGCTGCCAAGTTTTCAATATCAACAAAATAAATAATGAAATACACTATGTAAACAAATACATATATAAATAGTGTGGTAAGGTGAAGCAGCAAGAGGTTTTGTTAGTATTCTGAACACAGATGTTTTGTTAAACAGTGCAATTTTAATTGGGAATCCCACTAAAAGATGCTAATTGATAATATGAATAAGGAATCCTAGATCAGCATGCCTGTCAAGGCAGTCTACATGTAATTAGAGCCTTCCTTATTCATATACTCAATCACCAGGGCTCAGTTGTTAGAAACTAACAATGTTGTTATTTAACGTTTCGTTAAAACTTTGATCATTAAATATGGCATATATGCTAACATTTTTGCTGAAAAATGTGAGTAGCTTTTGCATTTGCAAAAGCTACTCACATTTTTTCAGCAAAAATATCTGTGAGTTAGATATTGTAGTTACTAGAACAGTTAACATTTTGACCACTAATGAGCTTGTTAAGCTAACGATGCTTTGAACAACTGGGCCCAGATACATGTAAACTTAGAATCTGCTGCCAGTTGTATACCTCTCCCAAATAAGTGTACCTCACTAGGTAGGATACCACATATATCCAGAATATTGGGACATCCATGTCCAGATAAGGCACATTTTTTCAGCTGAAAAGTACTGATATTTCTCTGTTTCTCTACAAAAACATATGTTGTGGATACTCACAAGAAGTGCCTTGTCAAGGTGCTTCTAATGAGTATCAACAACATATGTTTTTGTGGAGAAATAAGAAAAACATTATGAGGATATCCCCTCTTGTCTCAAGCTATGACATCTTAATTTCTTGCCATTCTTGTCCTAATAATTGAGCAGCTCTATTCTATTATCTATTACCAGTTGATGTGTCTAAAAACTGCTGAATGAGTTGAAAACTGTGTAGCCCCTGATCAGATGTCACATTATGTGACATCTGATTTAGGTCTACATTGTTTGCTCTGGCCTGTTTGTCCCAATACTTATGCTAAAAACTGTAGTCCTAGTGGTTAAGCAGGCAGTTGAGGACAGATCTGCCTGCATAAGCATGTATGTTTTACTCAGGTGTTTTTTCTTTCAACCAAAAAGTATTGATTTTTTTTCTTATTTCTCCACATAAATGTATATTATGGTTACTCTGAAATGCCTTGCTGAGATGGTTCAAAAGAGTACCCACAACGTTTCCGTGGCATTTTATATGAATATCCACAACATATGCTTTTGTAGAGAAATAAGAAAAAATATTTATCTGGGCCAAGTTGTTCAAAACTAACAATGTTGTTAGTTAACATATTGTTAAAACTTTGATCATTAAATATGGCATATATGCTAATATTTTTGCTGAAAAAATGTGAGTAGATTTTGCATTTGCAAAAGCTACTCACATTTTTTTCAGCAAAAATACCTGTGAATTAGATATTGTACTAACTAGAACTTTAACATTTTGACCACTAACAGATCTGTTAATCTAACAATGCTTGAACAACTGGGCCCTGTAGACCTTTTATCTAGAGCTACAAGTGCTCAGAACTTCCAGTCATGTATGGTTTGCTTAACAGTATCCATTGAGCAGAAAACAAAGATCCTTAGCACTCTGCATGCTTATCTCTGTCGTCACTGTTTAAATATATACAGTCAAACCTGTGTTAAGCAAGCACCTATGGGAAACCCAAAAACTGATTGCTTAAGACAGGTGCTTGCTTAATACAGGTAGATTTCCACCGATTTGGCTTTAATGGGATCTGAAATAGTGGCCACTAAAGGCAGGTGATTGCTTATTACAGGTGGCCTTTAGGACAGGTTTGACTGTATCTGTTTTAAGGTATCATTTATGATGTGGCATAGTATAGGTTTTAATATTCTGTCTCTCCACTGTTTAGAAGCATCCAGGACCCAGTTGTTCAAAACTAACGATGTCGTTAGTTAACTCATTGTTAAAACTCTAATCATGAAATATGGCAAATATGCTAATATTCTTGCTGAAAAAATTTGAGTAGCTTTTGCATTTGCAAAAGCTACTCATATTTTTTCAGCAAAAATAGCTGTGAATTAGATAATGTACTTAGTAGAACAGTTAACATTTTGACCACTAACAAGCTTGTTAAGCTAACGATGGGCCCAGGTGTGCCAAATGAGGATCATTAGGTCCCAGGTTTGAATCCTGCTGGTGGCAGAATTCTGTATGGTGCTTCATTACACACAGCCCTTCGTGGCCACCCTAAGTTCCATCGTCTCAATATGACTTAAATGTTGAAAGGGACGTAAAATGCCAAATCATCATCTTCATCCGAATCTATTCGGTCATATACATCTTTTACATATTCTTGTATGTACAGTCTGTTTACAAAATTGTTCGATAATGTGGGGACTATTGCATATTTCAGTGCATAATTCCTGATTTAATTGTTAAATGACTGGGAACATATTTAATTTATATTTCACAAACATTTAACAGATAGCAAAGTGACTATATCCTGTACAACTGAAGTATCTCATTAAAAAGTTAAGTGTCCGAACATCAAGTTTGAAAAACACAAGTCACATCTCTTGATAAGATGAGGGAGTGTCAGATAAATATTTTTTCTTATTTCTTCAGGAAATCAGATGTTATGGGAGCTCATTAGAAGCATCTCATTGAGGCATTTCTACTGAGTACCCACAACTTTTACAGAAAAATTGTGAAAGAGGAGTATTTAGTGATAAATCTGGGATAATTTGTTTTACTTCTCCATAAAAACATGTTGTGGGTACTCATTAGAAGCACTATGGTGAGGCATTTCTAATTAGTGCCAACAACATATGTTTTTATGGAGAACTAGAAAAAATTATCCCAGAATTATCGTCAAATACTCCTCCTTCACAGTTTTATGGAGAAAGAGGAAAAATATCATGGTTATGTAGATATCCCTTCTTGTCTGGAGTTATATATAAATGGTAGTTTAACCCTTGCCTTGCTGAATAAATTAAGATGCCATGCCCACTTCTAATTTCCAGTCAATCAGATTACTTGATTTGGGTTTTTGATAAAAATTCACATATTTAATGATAAACAGTGCAGATCCAGATCAGTTGGCTTCTGAAGGATGTGGATCTACACCGTTTGGTAAGACAGGGCATGTCATGTTCAGCAAGAGAAGGGTTAAGGGTAAGAATCAAGTTTAATATAAGTACCATTATATCTGTATGGATAATTATGGAAAGTCGGCCTGCTGGGTTTTCCCAGTATCTTCAGTTTCATTAAAAATATGTTTCTATGACAAAAATGCAGTAGCTACACATTTCACTAGTGACTATTATCACATAGAAATTGTAGAAATTATGATTATTAGGGAAGTCACAATAATATCCTTTTTGATTGGGACAGTTATACAATAATGTTTGAAATTAAAACATTTTTAAATCATGATTTTCATTTATAAATGATTTCTTTTATTCATAATAATTAAATATACAACCTTGGATAAACTTGTGGAAAATATTAAAGTGGTTGTTAAGATTTTTACCATATAGTTTAAAGGGAATTAATACACTTTCAGGGGAGGCAACTCTGTCAAAGTTGTTCTTTTTGAAAAAGGGGTCTACTTTGTCCCTTCTGGAAAGAGGTCTACCTTGGGAGTAAATTCTTTTTAGAATAGATCCCATTTCACTAAGGGTTTGATGTGCAGGAAGACATACAGGAAGACTCCAAAGTTACCTCCCTTGTAGAAATGGCAGAAAATCTTCCGAGTGTACCCAGTCCTTTGGATATATTAGGACAAGTGCCACACAATTATCAGATTGCAAATGTCGGATTTTTTTTTTTTTTTTTTTTTTTTTTTTTTTTTCTGAGAAAATAGGACTTGTCTGTGAAGACTAGTCACAAGGAATGTCAAGCCCCATTTTCTGGGAAGAATAAGAAGATTATGAAACATCATCTGCTGTTACTTAAATTTATTGCTTTTAGGAAGTTAACTGTAATTTCTTGCTGTGAGGAATGATTTTGTCCATAGACTGTACCATTACTTGTTTTAGGTAAATGTCCTTAAATTTCAATCACCAAAGTTTCTGACAAAATGTCATATGCAAACAGTGCAGACCCAGATCAGACTGCTTCTGAAGGAGCAGTCTGATCAGGGTCTTCACTGTTTGTCATTCCACTAGGCATCTTAAGAAACAACTGCATAAAAAGCAAAATTTTATCCAGAAAAAGTATGGAATAAAGTGTTCAAAATTTTAGGACATTTACCATAATATATCATCAAACTTCTTTATAAAAGAAGTTATTCTCACCCTGCACATGAATCTCAGTCAGCTCCTCAAAGAGGTTTTAATGGTTCTGTTTCTGTAGATCACAGAGATGTATAGATGGAACTCAGTTCCAGTGTAAATTTTATTGTTGGGGATTTTACAAGAGGTATTGATAAGAAGGCATCCAGAGAGAAATAAAAGTGGGTATTTGATAAATATTTTTCTTATTTTTCCAACAAAACATATGTTATGGGTACTCATTAGAAGTGCCTCATTGAGGCACTTCTAATGAGTACCCACAACATACGTTTTTGTGGAGAAATAAGAACAATATCAGTACTTTTAGATTGCAGAAAATCTTATCATGAGCTATGTTTTCCACAAAAACGTGTGTACTTATTAGTTGCGCCTTGGCAAGGCATTTTTGATGAGCACCTGCACAAATGTTTTTTTGTGGAAAAAATAAGAAAAATACCAATAACTGTGTTGATTGACAAAAATCCAGAAGCTAGAGCTGGAAGGGTTTTATAATAAAAAAAAATAATTATGATGAAAATTTACATAGTTTGTAAAATTGTCAGAATATCAGTTTGCATTGGAACTGGGTAATACAACAGTCCACAGATCAAGTTACAGATCAAGCTATTTTTTTTTCATTTTTTTTTTTTTTGTTTGTTCTGCATATTTGCACAAAAGTATGAATTGTGTTTGATGTGTACTTAGTGCACTGCTACCTTGTTATAATGCCATATTTAGAATTCGTCATTTCATTTTAATACACTACAACCTCTTTATAACACAGTTCGTTATAACATGGTTTTGGATATAACATGGTTCAAAGATGGATCTCAAAAATGTATAGATTATATTATGTATAATCTATACATTTTTGTTTGGATATAACACGGTTGTTTAACTAACACGGTTTATGCTATGGACCCCAAACATAGTGTTATAAAGAGGTTGTGGTGTACAAGTCATATCAATCAATTTCCCTGCATAGGGATGTTAACTGAACATTAAGGTGAATGGATGTAGCTGGAGGTTTTACCACCATTTATCAAAGGGAAGACAGACAGGAATTCACTTCCCAAGTATTTAAATCCTTTCAAAAATTAGAGTTGCCCTCAAAGGAAAGAATTTGCTCCCTCTGGGAGCAAATTCTTTCCTTTAAGGGTAGTCCCCATTTTGGAAAGGATTTAAATTAGAAGCAAACTGTTCCCTTTAAGATAGCCCCCTATGAAAAAGTGGTAAAATACTCCATGTCAGAGCTATGTTCCTGAAGGCTAGTCATTTCCGTTAACTGGGCTGCATCAAGCAAAACATTCTTTCGAACATGCACCATGTGCAGAGTAAGATCATCCTGTGCATTTGCAAAGTTAAATCCGGACCTTTGCTCTCCATTCATACATTCTGTAGTATCCAATGATTCTGTTAGTGAACAGTGAAGGCCCTGATCAGACTCTGCATCTGCACCTGACCCGAAGGCACATTATTGCTTGGTGCAGCTCAGTTGTGATATTACTGTGGGTTTATGCATCATCACATAAACAATATCTGTTTAAGCTGAAATGAGATAAGAGTCTGCTTTGGGCTTCTGGTATTGGTCACTTTTACAGTGATCAGTGATTCTGTAAGCAAGCAGAGCAGGCTCTTGATCAGACTGCATGGATGTGCAGTCTAATCTTGGCTTTTTTTGCCTGTATATGCAATAAGGACTTCTTTTTCAAATGACATAGCTCATATATATCGATTGTGCATTTCATTCTTTCGTGGAGATTGATCATGAAATATTTTCTACGGTCATTCTCTCCCTTCCGCTGATTCAAGAAGGGCAGTTGTCAGTTTCTGGCGAAAGAATGTGCACAATACTGGTTAACCGCTTAGAGGACTAAGCCTGCCCAGTAAACGTGTGGTTAGGTAAACTGACCGCGCTCGACATGACCCCATTGGGTTGACTGGGCCGTAAAACCTCAACACAAACAAATCATAGTATTTGATATATTCACATGTGATTTGGATTCACACACATGCACGACTTGGGATTGTTCTTTTTTTATTATTATTATTTATTCAAAAACATGCACTTGAATGTTTATAGAGTATATTAGTAATTACATGTACGGTAAATGTCCTAAAATTTCGAACACTTTATTCTCTACTATTCTGGCCTAAATTTTGCTTCTTATGCACTTGTTTCTTAAAATACTTAGTGGAATGGCAAACAGTGTAGACCCTGATCAGACTGCTCCTTGAGGAGCAGTCTGATCTGGGTCTGCACTGTTTGCATATGTCATTTTATCAGAAACTTTGGTGTTCGAATTTTTAGTACATTTACCATATGTTGTTAACCCTTATCATGCTGAATAAATTAAGATTGCTCACCCACTTTTCATTGTCGGCCAAGATTACTTGATTCAGGTTGTTGATACAAACTCACATACTGAATGACAAACAGTGTAGATCCAGTTCAGTTGAAGAAGCCAACTGATCTGGATCTACACTGTTTGCAAAGGCAAGGCATATCTGGATTCAGCAGGACAAGGGTTAATGTGGGTTTAATACACTTCTCAAAAACTAGTTAACATATACACCCAGCATTTAGGACTGGACATTTATGTTCATATTCATTTGAAACATATGAACAGAGGACTTAATAAGGGGTATATGGGGATATTCTAGGATAATTTTTCTTGTTTCTGCAAAGAAACATAGCTTGTTGGTACTCATTAGAATCATCTCCTGAGGCAATGCTAATGAGCATGCACTATGTTTTTCATGGAGAACTGGAAAAAAGTATCATCAAATATGCCTCCTTAACATGCATGAAGCAAAATATGTGCACATTTGTGTTTATTGAACATGTTAGTATTTTATAGTAATTATGTAGTCAATGTAGGTTTATGTACAAAAGTCAAAAAAGGTATGGGGGTTCTATATTTATCCAAAATATTTTAACAGACATGTTTGATACAACATTGCTAACCCATATCAAACTACTTCTCAAAGGTGCAGTTGATCAGGGCCCAGTTGTTCAAAGTGTCGTTAGCTTAACGAGCTCGTTAAGGGTCATTTCGTTAACTGTTATAGCGGATTCAATATACAATATTCTGATATTTTTTGCTGAAAAGATGTGAGTAGCTTTAGCACTGCAAAAGCTACTCACATTTTTTCAGCAAAAAATTTCAGCATATTTGCGTAGCACAATGTAAATTGTAACCGATCGTTAACTAACGACATCGTTAGTTTTGAACAACTGGGCCCAGGTCTGCATTGTATGATAGTCGTGCAGTGTTTTTTTAACAGACATTTTCAGTTAGGCAAATTTATGGTGAAATTTAAGGCAGGGTACCATACGCCGATAAGTTGTCCAAATATTTGGAGTAATTATGGTAAGAATAAATGGTACTGGAAACATGTTTGACTTTGATATTATTGAAACACACACACACACACACACACACACACACACACACACACACACACACACACACACACACACACACACATCAAGGCAAGTGAAAAAAAAAATTGCCATTCTACCAGGTATGTCAAGAAACAACTGCATAAAAAGCTGAATTTAGGCAAAAAAAAAAAAAAAAAATGAAATAAATTGTTCAGATTTTTAGGATATTTACCATAATATGGGTTTGATACTAATCGAATTTTGGTAATTTTTTTGGGGTCTTTTTTTTTGTAGTTTTTAGAGATAAATTTCCAAATGCAGGGTATCATGCTTTTCAATAGTTTTACTAAACTGTCTGGGAATTAGTTTGGTCAGTTTGATAGAGGGATATCTAGGTTTAGTAGCTGATTATGGGATTTTGCTTTATTTGTGAAATGGAAGGTTTTAAAGATTTATGCTATATTAAAACCACTTTTTATCATTACAGTCAAATCTCAATAGCTCAAACACATTGACTCGTTTACCATGGCTAATTCTAACTCATTTTAGAGTCCCTACAAATTTCTTTGATAGCTCTAGAAAACAAATATTTAGGGAAATTTTCTTATTTTATCATCAAATTGTATGTTGTATGTATTCATTAGAATTGTCTCATTGAGGAGATTTTGAGTATACTCAACATGCCATCATTGTATAGAAGATGGAAAAGATTTTCCTAAGTAATTGGCATTTGCTTCCTGACCTTGCACCATGATTAACCCTCAGTGGCTCAAACTACCCATATCTTGAACGAATTTACATAGTCCCAAAGATATTCAAGCCATTGAAGTTTGACTTTACCTTGTTAAGATTGTAATTACTTTTAAATTCTGAAGTCTGAACTTGTTCTAATATCACAAGCAGCTTTCACTACCAGATAATGTGTCTAATTATGATGCTGGATGTGTGACAAACAGTATAAACCCTGATCAGATACCTCATTCTGCAGCATCTGATCTGGGTCTGCACTGTTTACTCAGGCCTGTCTGTCCCAATACTTAGGACCATTATGGTAGATTTAACTGAATTGAGTTATCTGATGTAGCAGTGATATTTTGATATATGCCCTTAACTTTGGTGGGGGCATATTGCGTTAGAGTACAACCTTATGTCTGTATTTACATACATGTATTTATAACCAGAAAGTTTAACAAGGTTACGGTTTCACTACATAACTTCTAGTACCAGTAGACATTGAAAACAGAAGGTTCAAGCTTGGCATGAGCCTTTCCTAGACAAGTCTTTGCTTCGGTGGTACCGTGAACAAGTGTCATGGGCCATGATAGGGCTAAAGTAACTTCAGTTTTCTCTGTATCTGGGATTAAAAAAAAAGAATGTACAGTTGACTCTCGTTATCTCGAATTCCAAGGGACTCACTGAAACACTTCGAGATATCCGTACCGCGACATATCAGAGTTGAGAGAGTGAGGAAAACAATAAATTGAACAACCACATTTAACAAATGAATATGTAATTTGACCCCTGAAGTTAGAAATATATATAAAATGATGTGGAAAAGAGGAAAAATTGCTCCTAAGGAGCAAATTCTCCTCTTTTCCACATTATTTTGTTACCTGTTGTCATAGTTTCATGTAAAAACAGTGACCAGATTTTCACTTCAAGATAAGCGGTAATTCGAAATAGGCGAGTTTGAGATAACGAGGTTCAACTGTATTTCAAAAACTCATTTATTGTGTACATGTAAATTAGATCCAGTTCAGAGAGTAGTTATTTCACATGTACCTTGACTTATGTATTTTGATTAATCACTAGGAAAAAAGGAATAGCTTGTCAAGAGCCCAGAGCTTACGAAATGGAAACTTGATAATTTAAATATTATAAAGTTAAAAAAAAGGAAAAAAAAATAATTTGGTAACTCAGTTTTGCGGGTTGGGTGTTGGTGTAGTATATGTTGTCTGCTATTGGTTGAATCATGATGGTGCTAAATTAAATATTGTGTTATAAATGTTGTTTTCCTTTAGACAAATTCACTGAACACATTAGTATGGCATAGTTATTCAAGCAGTTTTATCAGTACAGTAAATATCCTAAAATTTTGAACACTTTATTCCATACCTTTTTGGCTTAAATTTTGCTTTTTATGCAGTTCTGTCTTAAAATATTTGGTGGGATGGAAAACAGTGTAGACCCTGATCTGACTGCTCCTTCAGGAGCAGTCTGATCTGGGTCTACACTGTTTGCATATGCCATGTTGTCAGAACTTTTGGTGTACGAAATTTTAGGATATTTACAATATGCTCTGGTTTGGTATAGCATCTGTTGTAAACAGAGAACTTATACAAGGTAAAAATAGGTGCTTCATATTTGCACCATACATACTTTATTTTCACAAAATACTTTCTTCTGTAGAACATGTTAGGAAAAGGGCCAAGTTGTTTAAAGCATTATTAGCCAAGTCATAAAGCCAACAGTTTTCTTAAATTATTTTTTTTATTATTTTTTTTATGCTTCTGCCATTTGAAGAATGGTGGAAAGGGCATATAGTTTAACCCATGTCTGTGTAAAGGCATATAGTGTTGGCTAGTCTGTCCATCCATCAGTCTGTCTATCTCGGTCCGCATCCAAGATGGCGTTAGCAGTTTGCGTTTAAATTTTTCATGCATTAGCAATTTGCATTTAAGTTTTTCAGATGGGGGCAGCTGTGTCTTTGGACACATTTCTTTTCTTTCTTTTTTTTTACTCAAAAGAAATTAAATACCAGTACCATAAGTTTGAGACAAAGGTTAGCATACCACAGCAGGGCTCAGCTAGTGAACAAAATTAAGAATGGAAGGCTCTAGATACAGATAAAAATATCTTATTCTTCTGTTGTGGGATGGTCCCAGCATAATCCTACCAAGACTATTCAGATGTAGGTTTTCTTTTTCTGTATTTTTTTTTTTTTTTTCTTTTTCATGGAGAACATTCTGACTCTTATGACCCTTATGACATTCATTTTGAGATGTGTCACTTGTCCTTAAGTTCATCCACCAACTTTTCTCTGACTAAAGGGCATATGCAGTCCATGCAGACCCAAATCAGACTGCTCTTTCAGTCTGGTCTGGGCCTTCTCTGTTTTGTAAACTAATTGCACAAAAAGAAATCTTGAAGCCATAAAAAGTGTGGAATAAAGTGTTTGAAATTTTATGACATTACTGTTTATTCTTAAATTTCATCTTGGTTATAATCAGACTTTTATACTCTGAAGTCTCTTTATCATATGAAGAGTTTAACTATTTATAGAAACATGACATATTGTATATACACTTCATTAATGCTTAGTACTTTGGGTAAAATTATCAGCAGGCAGCATATTGAAATATTCTTTGTATTTTTCCCAGAAAACAGCTTTTGACATTTCATGCAAATTGCCTCCTTGGGAGACAATTTGCATGAAATGTCAAACCTTGTTTTCTGAGAAATAAATCATCAATTTGTCATCTGCTGAATTAGCCCAGAGAGTGGTAATGGTTAACAGCTTACTCAATGTGGTACTTATGTCATTTGCACAAAACACAGGCCTCCTAGCAAAACCTATAAAACCTATAATAACCTATAATTTTGTGTCAAACCTATAAAACCTTTATTTTGTTCATAAATCTTATAAAAAGCCTGTATTTTCATGAAAAAACCTATATTTTTCACTTTTTGAACCTTCTCGCGACTCAACCCTAACTTTTCTTCAAAATGCCCTACTCTTTTTACTTTTTAGTACCAAAAAAATCATTACGAAAACACGCCTATTCAAATATATAGAAAATTTCACCTCCAAAAATTGAAAATTTTCAGATAAAAAACTCTGATATTTTTCATATTTCTGCTCAAAACATAGATTGTGGGTACCCGTTAGAACTGCCTCGGCGAGGTGGTTCTAACGAGTACCCACAATCTATGTTTTTGAGCAGAAATAAGAAAAATAATGTATACCCCTGTAAACCCCAGTTTTACTATTTAAAAGTGGGGTTTAAGGGGGTCAAAATATTATAGGTATGTTTTCGTGATGATGATGAAAACTGTCAAGAAATTGTAATTTTTTTCCTCGCTCGCTTCGCTCGCTCGGACTTTGTAAAATTCAGATCAACCTTATCTAAATAATTTTGGCCCAAAAATTCATTGAATATTTTTTCTTCAGTTTTAAATCTAATTGTGAGTTTGGAAGAACCTTTCTTTAACCTATATTTTTTATTGAAAAACCTGTAAATAACCTATATTTTGAGGAAGAAGAACCTGTATAAAAACCTATATTTTCAAAGTGGTCCACTAGGAGGCCTGAAAACATTTACAGCTGGCCTCGGTGGCTCAGTTGGATGCACCGTCTGACTGAAGACCAGGAGGTCGCGGGTTCAACCCCCGCCGAGGTCGGCAATATTCTTTCATGGAGATTGATCATGAAATATTTTCTACGGTCATTCTCTCCCTTCCACTGATTCAAGAAGGGCAGTTGTCAGTTTCTGGCGAAAGAATGTGCACAATACTGGTTAACCACTTAGAGGACTAAGCCTGCCCAGTAAACTTGTGGTTAGGTAAACTGACCGCGCTCGACATGACACCATTGGGTTGACTGGGCCGTAAAACCTCAACACAAACAAACAATCAGCAGACAGCATATTGAAATATTCTTTTGTATTTTCCCCAGAAAACAGCTTTTGACATTTCATGCAAATTTTGGAGACAATTTGCATGAAATGTCAAAACTTGTTTTCTGAGAAATAAATCATCAATTTGTCATCTGCTGAATTAGCCCAGAGAGTGGTAATGGTTAACAGCTTACTCAATGTGGTACTTATGTCATTTGCACAAAACATTTACAAGTTTGTCTACTTAATGTATATATATAATGGTAACACTTCCCTGCTTTAGAACTGCTGAATACAGTTTCCTTTAGTACCATACTTCCTTGTTTGAAAACTGGCTTGTTATATTCCACTGAACCTCAATATTATGAAGAATTCCTGTGTCTTTTTTTTTTTTTTTATTTTATTTCCTCAGTTTTGTTTTGCTTGTCCTTTTCATGTATGATCCAGTGCTATTATTGTATTTTGAGAGATTGTGGAAAAACCAACATAAACAAGCCTATTAGATTCAAACAACAAAGAATCTGTCGACCATAATTATCCAAAATAATCAGACTGTAATCCCTTATCATAAACTTCAAAAAAAGTGCATTTGACCACCTCCTGATGTGTATAAAATTTGATGTGCTGACAGAATAACAGAAATTCAGGCCTAGATCAGGCTGCTTTGTTATCTGTTTGATCTGAATCTACAGAGTATACACTGTTTTGTGGACATACCCTTACGAATACTGAGAATACAGTAATAACCCTCAGTATTGGGACAGATAGGCCTTTGCAAACAGTATAGTCCCTGATCAGATGCTGCATTCTGCAGCATCTGATCAGGGTCTAAACTGTTTGCCATACATTCAGGAATATTTTAGACAGATCAACAGGTAGTTAAATGGACTACATGTATTTCAAATTGTAGGACAAGTATGGTAGGTAGATAAGGTGTCCCAATACAATAGCAGTTCTTGTACTGTATCATCTACCCTAAGTATTCAGACAGGCAGGTATGAGCATTACTTTTTATTCATTGTCAGGATAGATGCAGATCGATTGTGCAGAACTACTTTTTGTCACACATTCATATTTGTTAGACACATCTGTAAGTGGTAAAATGGATTTGTTCAACTTTCAGGACAAGTATGGTAACAAGTTAAGGTGTTCAAATATTTAGGGTAAATACCATATTGAACAAATAAATATCTTGACAGCACTGTGTAGCTGAATGGGATTGTTCAGGTCTTTGATACTTTTTTGTCTCAAGTACTGCATGTCTCTGTATTTTACCATTACTATCTTTTTCTTAAAGTGCTAATCACAATTGTTGCAGATGGCAGCCTAATCTCTTTTTTTTATCATTTTGCAGTAAAAACTTGGCATTTCATGTGAATTGTCTGTCAAGTAGACGGTTCACTTAAAATGCCATATCATTTTGCAGCAAGACTTGGCATTTCATGTGAATTGTTTGCCAAGTAGACAGTTCACTTAAAATGCCATGTCTTGTTTTCTCTGAAAAGTACAAAAAAAAAAAAAAAAAAAAAAAAAAAAATACCACCATATCATCTGCTGCAGTCTTTTTAAATTGCAGATATATCCAATGTGACCTAGCACTGCATGTTTCTTGTTTGATGATAATTCTGGGATAATTTTTTTCTTACTGTCATTACAAGTGCCTCCACAAAGGACTTCTAATAAATACCAACAGGATTTGTTTTTGTGGGGAACTGGAGAAAATTATCCTCGAGTTAACATTAAATATTTCTCCTTAACAAGTCTTTTTACAGGAGAAATAAAAAGGTTTCCCACCTTGGACTCTATCCCAGCTAGCATTCTACGTAAATCTACATCGGGCCGTCATCGGCCCGTCAGCTACCATGACGGGCCGATGACGGCCCGATATAGATTTACGTAGAATGCTGACTGGGATATTATATTTTGTTAGTCATTTATGCTGTTTGATTCATTTTTTTCTTTCCCTATCATTTTGTCTTGCAGTTTCACAATAAAAGTGTATGTAATGATCTTTATAAAACTTTTTCTCCTGTTTTTGTAGTCTGATGCTTTGTGTCAGTTTTATTCCATGATCTCAACATGTCCATATACCCTTTCATTTAGATGATTGTTATACCTTATGTGGCAATGAATAGTTTAACTCTTAATGTGCCAGACACAACATCAACAGGCCACATTTTATCTTTTTTTTTCTGAGAAAATAAGGTTTGAAATTTTGTATGGATAATCTACTCAGCAGACAAATCTTTTTTTGTCAAGTCTTTTTTCTCAGAAAGATGAAAAACAAAAATATATTAGAATATTGTCTGCTGCAACTTTGAAATTAATCACATAATGAGAGAAAGAAAGTTTGAGGCAGGTAGTAAACCTTATGCATCTATTCTCTGATCAGAGCCTTCATTGTCCACTTATAGGAACACAGAATATGGTAAAATAAATTAGTTCCTGGCTGGACTGAGATGGTGTAGTCTGATCTGTTAGCTTTTCTCATTGTGCCATCAACTTCAAAGACTTTGGGAGGGTATATTGCTTAGGGCTTGTCCGTTCGTCCGTACGTCATGTTTTTCTTGTAAGCAAAATATCTAAGGAACCACTTTTTAAGCTCATGAAATTTTGCAAGCAATTTGGAACTTATTTGTTGATGACCTGATTAAATCTTAAACTGGATTACTTTTGTGAGAGTTATGCCCCTTTTCAGCTTTGGCATTTGTATTGACAAGAGTACAGCTAGGGGCATAGTGTTGTACAAAACACATTTTCTGATTTACTTTTTTCCAAAAATTCTTTATTTTCTTTACTCAGCTACACACCTGTTTCATTACACTGAAAAATGCTCATTTTCTTTGCCAAGCTATACATCTATGTCATTATACTGATAAATTATTATTTTCTTTGCTGAACTTTACAGCTTTACTGAAAATGGGGCTCATGCAGTAACTTGACCTTTCATCTGATTCAGATGAAATTCATTTCATTGAATGGCTTAATACACCTGGTAGATTTTCTGCCATTTTTAACTTCTGATGCTGAATAAATTAAGATACCACACCCACTTCTAATTTTTAGCCAGTCAGATTACTTGATCCAGGTTGTTGATACAAATTCAAATATTTAATGGCAAACAATGCAGATCCAGATCAGTTGGCTTCTTCAGAAGCCAACTGGTCTGGATCTACACTGTTTGCAAAGGCAGAGCATATCCAGGTTAAAGGAAGACAATTTATGTGACATCGTGTTTGCATTCAGAAACACCCAGTCCCTGTTGAACAGAGGTTTACTCTAGAAGGAAAGAATTAGGTCCCAAAGGAACAAATTCTTTCCTTTTAGAGTAGACCCTTTTAGAAGGAGACAAAAAAAATGTAACGGATACTGTATGCCATGTATTCATTCCTATTAATGCCCATATAATTTGATAATTTTAGGTACGAGTATGGTCACATTAAAAATTAATTTTCTCTGCAATAACTTAATTTCTTTCATCTAATTCACTGCTGGGTGGGCAACATTCTTTCGTGGAATTTTGATCATGAAATATTTTCTATGGTCATTCTCTCACTTCCGGTGATTCTAGAAGGGCAGGCATTTTCTGAAGTGGGCAGGGAAGACAGGAAGATCTTAAGGCCTCTGCACAGGTGGAAAGTCTAGTCTGAGCAGGGTGTAACTACTTAATGATGTGTTTATGTAAAATACCTAACCTATGTCATGCTGGATAAATTAAGATGCCATGCCTACTTCTAATTGTCAGCCAATAATATAACTTGATCCAGGTTGTTGATACAAATTCACATACTTAATGACGAACAGTGCTGATCCAGATCAGTTGGCTTCTTCAGAAGCCAACTGATCTGGATGAACATGGTTTGTAAAGGCAAGGCAGGGCATATCTGGGTTCAGCAGGATCCTGACTGTTAGTATGTAGAGCAAAACACAATCCATTCAGTGCTAAGTTTCTGTAGTGGACTTGTCCATCTTTTAATTTAGACACACCCATTGTTGCAAATGGGAGTGTTAGTCATAAATTATGCAGCAACAGTATAGATCCTAATGAGACAGTTTGTTATAAGCCATCTTATCTAGATCCAGTATCTTTCTTGCTCTACTGGGCTAAAAGGTATAACACCTGTGAGGGCTATGTAAAAATGAATTATTTGTAAAGGGATGGATCTCATTTCTTGTCTGAATTTTAAGGTTCAATTTGGGGATTTGAGCCACTATGAAAATGATGCAGATCTGCAATAACTATATATAAAAGATTTATATTATGTCCATTTCAGAGCCATTATTTACACAAAAACTATAGGTATGCTAGCTAAGAGGTAATTGTTTTCCATGTTTGTTTCTTTATCATTATACTAAGTTAGCCCTTGTCATGCTGAATAATTAAGAAGCCACACCCACTTCTAAGTTTCAGCCAATCAGATTGCATGATCAAGGTTAGTGAATCAAATTCACATACTTAATGACAAACAGTGCAGATCCAGATCATTTGGCTTCTGAAGAAGCCAAATGATCTGGATCTAAACTGTTTGCAAAGGCAAGATATATTTGGGTTCAGCAGGACAAGGGTTAATAAGCTATTTTCCAAGGAAGTGAATAATCTCAATGTTTACTTATGTCATTAATATTAGATTTACTAACATCATTCAAAAATAACAAAATGACATCCTACAGCAGTATTGTTGAAAATGCCATTCAAAAAAGTATGAAGAAACAGCATTAAATTAAAATTTATTCTCTTTTTTCTTCTGTTTACAAGTAAATTTGTTATTGAAACCTGTATACTTTCTGCTCAATGTCCACAAAAAACTGAAATTGAACTGCAAATATATATTTTTATTATGCCTCAAACTTCAAAGAAGATGGAGGGGCGCATTGCTTTTGCATTGTTCATCTCTCTGTCCATTTGTCAGGCTTTTCTTGTGAGCAAGATATCTTGATAACTATTCAAGCTAGGACCTTGAAACTTGGTGAGCTTATTGGGGCCGAGGAGATCACCTGTTTAACTTTTGAAAAACTAATTAGAGTTATACTCCTTTCCAACCTCGGCATTTTGTATGGACATGCATATAGTTAGGGGCATAGTGTTTTACAACACACATATCTAGTTGATTTAATCTATTGCATGTCTCAATCCTTTTTAAGTTTATGTCTCCTACTTTTCATTTTTGTTCCTCTGTTTGCTATTTTATCGGTTTGATCAAGTGATTATAACATGGTTTAGTCTAGAATGCTGTATCTAGATTTACTGTGTTCATTCCATTGTTCATGTTATCTGTTTATAACTCTTGTTATACCAATGCTTTTATTAAACATGGAGCAATATTTGTTTAGTTCTTGTTAGTGCAATTCCCATACTTTTGCAACACATCAGAGATGTGCTTTTAACCCTGTCCTGCTGAACCTGGATATACACTGCCTTTGCAAACAGTGTAGATCCAGATCAGTTGGCTTCTGAAGAAGCCAACTGATCTCGATCTGCACCGTTTGCCATTAAGCATGAGATTTTATAGCAACAATCTGGATCAAGTAATCTGATTGGCTGAAACTTAGAAATGGGCATGGCATCTTAATTTACTCAGTAGGAAAAGGGTTAAGAGTTTTCACACCCATCATAAATTGTGCCAGATATCTTAAGTGATACTTGAATAATGAATCCAAAGCTCCAGACAGGGTTTCTTTTTCAACCAAAAATTATTGATAGTTTTCTTATATCTCAATAAAAATACTCATAAGAAGCTCTTCTAATGAGTACCCATGTTTTCATTGATTAAAAAAAATATTTTCCTGTTACTTCTTTTCTGGAGCTACGATGATGGTCTATATCAGACTGCACAACTTTGCATTTTGATAAGGACCTTGGTTGTATTTTAACAGACTGACAGAGTACACAAGAATGTATTGTCAAACAAGATAAGATAGTATGAAGATACCCAGGAATGGCCACAATTATGGAACACAGCCCTCTCAAGGTACTGGTGTGTTTAACCCATTGTATGCTGAATAGACTCTCCCACACTATATATTGGAAGAGTCCAATTTCAATTTTAGGTATGTCCGGCTATGAAATTTACATATTCCTAGAGAAAAATGGCTCAACTATTTGCAAACAGTGGAGACCCTGACCAGACACCGCATTCTGCGGCATCTGTTCAGGGTCTGCACTGTTTGCCAATTACACTTTTACGGGTCTCCCGACTACAATGGGTTAATGAGATAAAAACACACCAGAAAAATAACCCTTCATTGTAAACCAAATGAACGAATGAGACGGAACTTCAACAGGAATACTGCCCCAGAATGGTCAACAGCACAGCTGTTGTTGGGCTTAAACCCAGTTTCACATCTGATCACATGGCGTAAGACCCTTTTCCTCAGGGTATGGCAAATATATACTCAGAGGCAGAAGAAAATATACACTTAGGTATATTTTTCTTATTAGCTTGCCTGGACAAAGTCCAGAAAGAGCTATTGCACTACCCCCGGTGTTGGCCTCCACACAATTGTAAGTCTTTTAAAGGCTCCATATTCCTCAAAAATAGGCATTTTATTATCCAAGAAAGGTTTCATAATCTGATATATAGTATTCATAAAATCATAAAATGTGGCCCCTGACAGCCTGTAAAATTTCAGTTAGTCTCTCATTTTTGAAATGAAATGATTTTTTATCGTATCTGAATTAATGTTGGCAACATTAATTCAGAGATACGATAAAAAATCATTTCATTTTTGATCCAGTTTAAAAACGAGAGACTAACTTAAGTTTTACAAGCTGTCAGGTGCCACATTTTATGATCGTATTAATATTATATATCAGTTTACTAAACCTTTCTTGGATAAAAAATGTCAATTTTTGAGGAATATGGAGCCTTTAAGACCTCATATTCCAAACCACACAATGGATTTGGTTTATATTTGATATGAAGATAGATATATATATATATAGGTCCAAAGTTTCATTTAGCAATATCTGCAAGGCCCCAACCACGCCTATGGCCTTAAGGTTATGGTCACCATCTTAGAACTTCTTTTTCCAGACCATAGGATAGATTTGGTTTATAGTTTGTATGATGATAGATATTGGTCCAATTTTTACTCAGCAGTATCCCCACCCATGCCTATGGCCTACAGGTGGTCACATAGAACTTTTCTGTTGAAGTTTTTGTTAAAATTTTGCATAAAAGTTTTTAACAGCTGAAATACTCCAGACTATTTGATGGATTAAGTTTATAATTGGTATGATGATAGATATCAATCCAAAAGTTCTGTTAAGCAATACCCTCACCCACACCTGTGACCTTGAGGTCTCAGACATAGAACTTTTATGTCAAAGATTTGTCTTAAAGTTTTTAACAGCACATATTTTACAGACCATATGATGGTTGATATGATGATAGAAATAGGTCCAAGGTTTAATTCAGCAATAACCCCCACCCTTGCCACTGACAGCAAGGTCATGGACTTGGAACTTTTACTTTAAAGTTTTCAACAGCTCATATTTCCCAGGCCATATGATGGATTTGGTTTACATATCGTAGGATTTTAGGTATTGGTCCAAAGTTTTATTCAGCAATTTCCCCTCCCTCTCTGCCCATGGCCTTAAGGCACATGTTCAGGCAAGCTCTGCTGTATGATTACAGCTCTTTTTACTGCACTGGTTCTAAATTATGCACCATGTATTTTTACCCGAGGTCAAATAATGTGGTGTAGTAAATAAAAACAAGAAGGCCATGATGGCCCTGTAATGCTCACCTGAGTATCATAGCACTTAGAGAACCTGACCTAGAACTGATCAAGGCAAGCATTCTGACCAAAATTCATAATGATTATATTAACAAGTAAGACAATGTAGCATGTCTATAGAGGTCAAGGTCAAATATGGGTGACTGCACTCAAGAGGCCATGCTAAGATGTATGCATGTGCTAAGTATCACTGGCTGTAGGAGCAATAGTTACTGAGAAACCGACCTAAGCATAAACACTTCACAATTGCCAAATATCACTGTAGGACCAATAGTTACTGAGAAACTGACCTAAATGGAAAAACTTAAGAAAGTCACCGGACCGTGAAATATACGTCATAAGTGACCCAGTTCCAAACTTCACCTATAAATCATCAATACAAATATTTTGAGCAAGATTCATGATGATCACTCCAAAAATATGACCTCTATAGAGCAGGTTGTCCACCAAGTTTTGATAAAAAAAAAAAAAACCCAAAAAACAGGAAAAAAATAGGATTCTTTCTCCAAAAAATATAGGAGTTTTAAACACTTTTTTTGACAAAATATAGGAATTTTATGGTAAAAAAGTCTTTATTACAAAACATTCAAGAGACAATGTACTTACTTGTTAACTAGATAAAATCATTAAACTTGTGTTAACTTATCCAAACATTTCTACAGCATCTCTACCAAAGCAAATATATCCTGTAGCAAAACTCCCTGGTCATCAATATGGACACCTGTTTTTGACTTGAAGTTTGGCACATTCATCAAAGTGTCCACATGGATTAGTCATAGCTTAAAGCAGCACTTCTGCCTGATGGGGATGCTTTAGATGATAAAACTAGAAGATCCCTAAAGGGGATGAGTGCCCCTGCTACTGCCAGTTTGGCTTTTCATGGCAAAATATCTAAGTTAATCAAGGGTATGAAACCCTAGCAACAACAATTTGATCAGAGTTTGTGACTTTTATGCACATGCTCTCTCTTCATTGTTCATTCATACTTTGCTGCAAGTTTCAAATCATTATCTTGAAAACTGTAGAAGCTGGGAAGACATGAACCTTCATTGCCATGTATACAAAATTTTTAAATCCAGGGTATGTAACTTTAGCAATAAACATTTGATCAGAGTTCTGTGATCTTTATGCACATGCCCAGCCTATATTATTACTTTGCTGCAAGTTTCAAATCATTATCTTTAAAACTGTAGGAAAATTTGCGGAGACACTAACCCTATTATGCCATATGTATACAGATATATTTTAAGTAAATCAAGGGTACATAACTCTAGCAATAACAATCTGAACAGAGTTATATTATCTTCATGCACATGCCCAGCCTATATTCTAACTTTGCTGCAAGTTTCAAATCATTATCTTGAAAACTAGGAGACGTTGTGGAGACACGAACCCCACTATGCCATGTGTATCAGAAAAATTTGCTAAGTAAATCAAGGGTATGTAACTCTACTAATAACAATTTGATCAGAGCTCTTTGATCTTTATGCAAATGCTAAGTGTGTATCCTTACTATGGGGCAAGTTTCAAACCATTAGCTTGAAAACTGTAGGAGTTGCAGAGACACGGACAGTACTATAAAGTGTGACAGACAGATGGACACACGGACAGATTGACAAACACGCACATACTTATGATGGAGGGTAAAACTATATGCCTTCCTCTACTTCTTAGTGGGGGCATTATGTAAACTGCAAATATAAAATATCTAGAGGCAGTAAAAAAATCCATTAAGGTTCTACATATCAATACTAGCAGCATCTTTTCTGAGAAAAATACAGAAACACTGTCCAAATTATCGAAAAAATATGGGAAATATAGGAGGGTTTAAAAAATACAGGGGAAATTCTGAAAAATATAGAATATAGATATCAGTTGATAGTCTGTATAGTGTCTTTTTTTTTTTTTTTTTTTTGTTTTTGTTTTGAGGTTTTACGGCCCAGTCAACCCAATGGGGTCATGTCGAGCGCGGTCAGTTTACCTAACCACACGTTTACTGGGCAGGCTTAGTCCTCTAAGCGGTTAACCAGTATTGTGCACATTCTTTCGCCAGAAACTGAGTGTCAACAAGGTTTCCCTTTGATTAGGCCTGGTGACCTAGTTTCTGACTACAAGTGACCCAATTTTGAACTAGACCTAGAAATCATCAAGACGAACATTTTCAGCAATAAGGAAACATTACCTGCCTCAGGTGAACAAATTATCATATTACCCTTACACAAGGACAATAGTTGTGTATCACATTATCGTACCTAGGAAAAAATGCATTTTGTGTATTTTTGGCATTTGCAGTGAAAAATATGGGTATTTAAAAAGTGTATACTCTCTTTTACCTCTGACTGTATACCTGAGAGGAAAGGGCATCTTTAAGCTGGGTTCCATCTGAGTTACAAAAACAATACAGTAGCTACTGCGCATTTGACATCACTTGGAAAGACACTTTTGCTTCAAATTTTATTCTAGATGCAAAACATTATTTCTGATTAGTACCTTATCAAAAATTATTTGACTTTTCAGTTTCAACACATATTTTCAAATAAATTTATGGATGAAAATAAGGTTCACCTATATAATTTCCTTAGTAAACTCATATTTTGGGAAACTTAAATGAGATTTTTTCTCGACGCTAATTTGTTTACTATTGATCTTTCAAAACAATATTTGAAAATTCGGGAATTTTAAACTTGTTGGAAAACCTGTCTCCAAAGTACCTAACTTACTGACTTTTGTATAATTTGCAGCCATTTTTGTTATGGGAAAAATTAAAATATTCATATATACATGCAGTTACAAGATTTTGCATGAAATAATGAAAAAAAAGTTACTTCTGAATTATAAGTGCCAGGTGAAAAAAAAAAGATTTTCTGAAAGATGTCAATGGCAGAGTAGGTAAGAAATACAATAGCTTGGTGAAAAATTAAAGCAACAAATAAATTTAAGAATTTTTTTTTTTTAATCTGAAAATGAAAATGTACATGGATTTGGTTTTTATGGTTTATGAAGCATGTAAATACAAAATGTGGTATCAGCCATGTCAAGTAAGATGTATTACAGCATACATACCATATTATACCAATCTAACACGGAGACTGCAGTCTTACAAAATGAGTTGAATTATAAGGGGTAAAAATGTAATGACAAAAGTCATAAACAGGAACAGTGCCAACCAGAAGGCAGATACAAACATGATTTAGGCAAGTGACATTAAGCCCATTAACACCTGGCAAAGCTCCAGATAATGTGCTTCTTTATTTCACCTGAAAAATATTTGTATTTTTCTCAACAGCACCTTACCAAAGTGCTTCTAATAGGTACCCACAACATGTTTTGTGGAGAATTTAGAAAAAATATACAGTGAACCCTCATTACGACGACAGCATTTGTTCTCAAAGATGTTGCCATTATAATGAATTTGCTGTTGTAAAATTCCTTAATGGACAAAATGATATATACAAAAAAGACCATGTTTTATTCATATTTCCTCATAGAACATATGTTTTGGATATTTGTTAGAATTGCCTCAAATGAGGCAATTCTAATAAATATCCACAACATATGTTTCTTTAAAGTATTAAATACAATATTCTTACATAATTTGTGGCTAATTATTACCTCTTAAGCGAAGGTTTCGTGACAGTCAAATTTTCGTTATAACGAATTTTGTCATTGTCTCGGTGTCGATATAAGAGGGTTGTCTGGACTTATCTGGAGACCCCTCTTATGCAGAGCTATGGCCCGGATACCTTGAATGGACTGTTCTATTATGTGAGCTGACGGGCCATTATCTACTTAAAGGGAGTGGTGACACAGATATTTACCAG
Source organism: Anodontia alba (assembly GCA_964016985.1). Taxonomy (NCBI): domain Eukaryota; kingdom Metazoa; phylum Mollusca; class Bivalvia; order Lucinida; family Lucinidae; genus Anodontia; species Anodontia alba. Next base: position 26,525,161 of record OZ024834.1, read on the forward strand.
TTATTGTAAACAGGGTAGCCCTTGATCAGATGCTGCAGAACATATTGTCTGATCTGAGTCTAAACTGTCTGCACCTATGGGACACTAGACAATAATGGGTTATGGAAGGTTTCCTCATTATTTGGCTACTGTAATCTTGTGCCACTACACATCACACATACACATATATACACAAACGAAAAATATGACAATAATATGACCCATGTAGTAAAAAATATGCCTTCAGGTATATGCAAACCGCACAGATATGAGCATTCTGGTCCATGCATGCACAGTTTTCCCCTTTAAACTTGCAGATTTTAATTCTTCAACCCAACTCCCCCTTGAGTGAGTTTCTGACATGGACTCTTCTATCTCTGCATTTGGGCACATTCATTGTTGCAAATAGGAGTTTCAGTCAAAAATCAGTAACAGAAGACAAACAGTGTAGATTCTGCTTATGAGCTGTCTCATCTGGATCTGCACTGTTTGCAAAGGTATCTGTATTAGTCTGCAGGAATGAAAAGGTTAACCCTTATCCTTCTATTTGCAGCTTATTACACTCTGCCACATACCGTCCCTCACTGCCACATGCAACAAGTTATACTCCCTTGGAGTGCCAAAAGTTGAACCCAGTTTACCCTGTGCAATGATGCAGATATAATCTTACAATTTGATTGGTTGATAGGGTGTTTTTGATCTTACAATAATTTTTCTAGCGTGATATGGTCAAATAAAATAATAATGGTATTTCCAACAAGTACCTATAGCAGATTGCACATGACATGCACAGTTAGTATAGGGGATGCATAGTTTACAGACACCTTGAAGGTTTTCTCATAATGCATCTTGCATAATAAGCATTATGGAGAATGGATAAATCAGAAAGATTCTGCTACGAAAATGCAAAGGAAAACAACATTTTTGTAAGAAATTGCCTTCTTACTATTTGAAACCTAACTCACTCACTCAGTAACTAAGCAAGGGCTATTCTTAACGGAAAAAGAATTTTTTCCTTTATTAACCCTTGTCCTGCTGGACCCATATATACCCTGCCTTTACAAACAGTGCAGATCCAGATCAGCTGGCTTCTGAGGAAGCCAACTGATCTGGATCTGCACTGTTTGTCATTCAGTATGTGAATATATGTCAACAATCCAGATTAAGTACATGTAATCTGATTGGTTGTCAGTTAGAAATAGGAGTGGCATCTTATTTATTCAGCATGACAAGGGTTAACTTACCTCCAGTGAATAGGAAGATAACGGTTTTCATTGCAGTTATTTTCCTTTAAGTGTATCCATTCCCCTTAAATTAAACATTTACCTGTATTCTGCTATATATGACTTACTAGATGATAAGTAAATGTTGTTATTTATTCTGACTTTACCCTGGAAACTGGGCCTGGCATTTCTTTTGATTTGTGGCATAATGTCAAATTAAAATGAAAAACCCCATTTTCAAGAATAAATTAGATAACAAAACTAGTTTAAAATGACTGCTGAATTTTGACTTCATGCAGAGTATTCCTTATGATAAAACCTGATCAATGCAAAAACCTCAGTGGATAAGAACCATATGAACCACTGAGTACTATCTAAAAAATACATAATCGAATATGTATCTTAGCATATACTTAGTCTAACGAATATTATAATTACCCTAACTATTTGGATACCCTAACATCTTATCACCATTTATTCTAAAAATTACTATGAGCCCTCTCAAGCCATCGTAGACTGAATGAACTCCTCACACTACATATTGGAAGATTCTAATTTTGATTTTAGGTATATCAGGTTATGTGATTTAGATATTCTGTGAGAAAAAATGGTTGAACTATTTGCAAACAGTGGAGACAGATCAGATGCCATGTTCTACAGCATCTGATCTGTGTCTGCACTGTTTGCCAATTACCCTTTTAGGTGTCTACCGTCTACAATGGATTAAATATTTATCTTGTGAGGTGTCTAAAATTGTTGACTGAACAACATACAGTGCATTATGCTCAGATACTGATATACAAACATTTAGGGTAAAGTAAAGAACAATGTATAAATTCAACCCCATATTTTGCCTAGGCAAAATCAAATACCGTATTTACCTTAAGTACTGGTACAACTTATCAACTTACCAAACTTGTCCTAAAATTTAAAAAAAAAAATTCTATTTTACTACCTATTGATGTGTCTAAAATATTGCTGTATGTATGGCAAACAGTGTAGATCCCGATCAGAAGCCGCATTCTGCATTCTGCCGCATCTGATCTAGGTCTACACTGTTTGCAAATGCCTATCTGTCCCAATACTTGGTAAATTAAAATCTAGCTTCAAGATCAGTGACAAATGGTATCTAAAATAAAGATCTCTTTCAAGCCTAAAAGTTCAAAACAATGTAGTTTACTTAACCCATTGTAGTTGGGAGACCCGTAAAAGGGTAATTGGCAAACAGTGCAGACCCAGATCAGATGCCGCAGAATGCGGCATCTGATCAGGGTCTCCACTGTTTGCAAATAGTTCAACCATTTTTTCTTTAGGAATATGTAAATCTCATCGCCGGACGTACCTAAAACTGAAATTGGACTCTTCCTATATATAGTGTGGGAGAGTCTATTCAGTATACAATGGGTTAAATAGTACATGTACAATATTCAACCTAAGTATTTGTTTGTTTGTGTTGAGGTTTTACGGCCCAGTCAACCCAAGGGGGTCATGTTGAGCGCGGTCAGTTTACCTAGCCACACGTTTACTGGGCAGGCTTAGTCCTCTAAGCGGTTAACCAGTACTGTGCACATTCTTTCACCAGAAACTGACAACTGCCCTTCTTGAATCAGCGGAAGGGAGAGAATGACCGTAGAAAATATTTCATGATCAATCTCCACGAAAGAATGTTCCCGACCTCCCTAAGTATTTGGACAGACAGACCTGAGCAAACTGTAAATCCTGACAAAACACTGCAGAATGCAGTGTCCAATCAGGGTCTATCCTGTTCGTCACTCATCCACCAGTTTTTGACATAAATATTTGTCTACAAATTGTAAAACTGACTTGCTAAAATTTTAGGACAGGTATGGTGTCCAAACACAAATAGGTCCAGATGAAGAGAGTATGCAGAAGACAGTTTTCCAAAGGATTGTCCAGATAAATATGTTTCTTATTTCTCCATAAAACATGTTGTGGGTACCCTTCTAATGTGGTGCACATATGTTGTGGGCACACTTCTAATATGGTGCACATAAGTTGTGAGTACACTTCTAGTATGGTGTACATGTTGTGGGTACACTTCTAATATGGTGCACATAAGTTGTGGGTACACTTCTAGCATGGTGCACATGTGGGTACACTTCTATTGTGGAGCTCATTACAAGTGCCCCATTGAAGCACTTCTAATGAGCATCACAACATGTGCACTTGTGAAGAAACAAAAAACGTATCAACACTTTGTTTGAAAACAAAGTGCCCTTTCCAGAGCTATTGGTTTTGTTATTTTTGTATAAAACATATCTGCTGGGTGCCCACTGAAATCACCTCAGCAACCTACTTCCAATATTATCCACAAAATATTTTTGACACAAAAGTACACCACAACCTCTTCATAACACTATTGTTGGGGCCCAACGTATAAGCTGTATTAGTTAATAATACCGTGTAATATCCAAACAAAAATGTAAAGATTATAAAGAAAAATGACCATTTACGATCATTTTTCTATATAATCTATACATTTTTTGGATCCATCTTTGATCCATGTAATATCCAAAACTGTGTTCTAATGAACCGTGTTATAAAGAGGCTGAAGTGTAATTTATCCTGAACTATCATCCCAATCATATAATCAAGACCTAATCCGTAACTACATAATAACATCCACATTTTACGCATGATTATTTATTTAAAAAAAAAAACTTCAGAGACAAATGAAATTTTATAAACACATTAATGATTTTCACATAGCAAAATTCAATGCCAATTCTAAAAATCACAAATATTTCTCAGTTTTCCCATAAATTGAGATTTCATTTAAATTCTCTCTGGTGAAATAGCGGACAGGGACAATAAGAAAACAAATTTAAAACATCTGCTAAACTTTAAATGAAGAAGGTTGATAGTTGAGTATTTAAACTCTAAAAACATGCTCTAATAAAATCATAAAAATGGTGGAACCTAATTCTGTGTAAAATGTTTACACTACTACTTAATAAACTTTGTATGATGAAAGTGCATTGTAAAAACTATACATACTGGGACACTGACTTTACTCTATATCTTAAAAAGATTAAAAGTGCATTCAACTACGACTGATATGGCAATCACTGCAAACCTTGATCAAACTGCTTCCTTAAGATCAGTTTGGTCTTGGTCTATACCATATGATCATGCATGGATGCGTCAATACAATTATGTGGTAAATGTCGTATCAGACACTTCATGAAATTTTAAATACTATGATTTCATTTTACTACTTTTGCAAACAGTGTAGATCCAGACGAGACAGCTTGTAATGAGCTGTCTCATAAGGATCTTTGATTGAGACCCCTATTTGGAAAAAAAAGGGTTCTGTCCCTCCTTCAAAGATGGAAGAGTCCATCTCAGAAACTCAGGGGTGAAAGGGTTAAGAAGTCTTCAGATGAGATCATCAGATGTAATCATGCTTACTTACTTACACAGGTAGCACCAGATAAATGTACTATCATTTTTTTTTCATTTAATATGGCTTCACTTGATTGTGAAGTGTATGCATTCTGCATACACTTCACAATCAAGTGAAGCCATATTAAATGAAAAAAAAAATGTCTTCAGGCCATATGCAAAACAGTAAATTGCAGTCTGATTAGTATTTGCAATATGCCTCCAACAGCTATTGTTATATGACTGCTATCAAAGGCCTTCTCTGATTGGCTGAAACTTGCTCAGTGGTAGTCACAAATTCTGATGTTTGTTAAATTTAAATGCTAGGCGCTGCCTCTATGTGACTCAGTTGCCTGGCAGCATTAAAAATCTGTAAACTGTAACTATTTAAATGCCATTACTAAATTTAGCCTACTAAGGTCAAGGACAGGTTATATATTTATTTGTGTTGAGGTTTTACGGCCCAGTCAACCCAATGGGGTCATGTCGAGTGCGGTCAGTTTACCTAACCACACGTTTACTGGGCAGCCTTTTTCCTCTAAGCGGTTAACCAGTATTGCGCACATTCTTTTGCCAGAAAACAAGGACAGGTTAACATAAACTTTTGTCACTGCTGCCTAACAGATAAAAATAGTTTAGGTAAAACCTACATCATATTAATCACTCATTCAAGGATAAATTTAGATTGATCTTCATGTTCTTGCATATTTCACGGGTAAGATTTAACTAAGGACTTAAATAATAACTTTTGACAACTTTTCACAACTTGTTTATTTGATTTTTTTTTTTCTTTTTATTTTATTTGAATTTTTATTCTTCATATTTTATAACAAGTACTGTTCCTACAATCTGATTTTATATTATGCAGTTCATACAAATGTAGTTTTTGTAAAATTTAACCTATGCAAAGCTTTTTTTTTTTGTCCTTTGAAAAATCAGTAGTAAAATGAGAAAAGGTGACATTAGCAATCTCTCTTCAGCATTGCAGTCCAAGGAAAATGTTACTGAAACTGCTAAAAGTAATAAACAATATATAAATAAACAAATGATGCATTCTTTTCAGGTTAACATCAGGATCTGTCGACCATCGAAAGTGATGGTCACCTTGGCTTCACCTCAGTCAACATCATTTCCCTTGTTAAAAATCCTGGGCCCAGTTGATCAAAACTAACGATGTCATTAGTTAACGATTCGTTAAAATTTTAATTGAGTGATACGCAAATATGCTGAAATTTTTTGCTGAAAAAAATGTGAGTAGTTTTTGCAATGCAAAAGCTACTCAAATTTTTTCAGCAAAAAATATCAAAATATTGTGTACTGAATCCGCTAAAACAGTTAAGGAAATGACCCTTAATGAGCTTGTTAAGCTAAAGACGCTTTGAACAAATGGGCCCTGATGTTAACCCCGAAAGACTGCATCAATTGTATAATGCAAGCTGATCTGGGTCTTCACTTTCCACACATACTTCCATTATACCTTCTGTATGTTTGGTTAATATAATTATCATAAGTCAAAAGAAAGATGCTTTTTATTCCAAGACAAGTTTTTTCCTATTTCTCCAGGAAAATGTATGTTCTGGGAACTCATTAAAACTGTCTCATTGATTTGAATACTCACAACAAATGTTTTCTTGGAGAAATAATTAACTGCATTTTATTTTTATCCATTTAATTTTCACAGAATGTTAATGCTGTTTTTGACAATCAAACTACTAGATAGTGGAGATAACTGTACCTTGTCACTTGCAATGTTTTTTCAGTAAAAATAAGCATGAAATTCTACAAGTAAGCACAAAATCCTACATGCTTATACCCTACCAGCTTGGCTGGAATATGGTTAAACTTATAATAATTCATCATGACAATAAGACAATGCTTTTAACTTAATTTGAAACTGATAAGCAATATTATACAATACTTTAATAATAAATATGCTGTATTTTTATGTTTATGTGCAAAGAAATTTAATGACAAAAATTGAGGAACCGCATGTGCCGGCACAAGCCTGTCTGTACAAGTACAAATGAACAAAAACATAATTATTATATAATAATTAAAACATAATCTTTTCGATTTTCTACACAATAATTGTATGTTGAGTTTACTCATTAGAATCGCCTTGATGAGGCAATTCTAATGAGTACACACAACATACAATTCCATGATAAAATAAGAAAAAATTCCTAAATATTTGTTTTCTTGAGCTATTGGAAGAATTTTGTAGGGACTGAAAAAAGAGTTCAAATCATCCACAGTAAACGAGCCATCTGTGTTCGAGCCATTGAGGTTATACTGTATATTTTGATGTGTTTCATAATACTTGTAATCATAAGGTCAGATTGGCGATTTGTTCCTTTCGATTCCACTAAGTTTGATACTTGCAGCACGTGGTCTGGTGATATTCTGCACACCCTAATGCTTTGCATGCTGTGTAAAAAATTCAAGGCAATATTTGAGATACATGTATTTTGCTTTCTTATCTGTCACAGGAAAATTAGTTTTTAACATTTCATACACATTGACTCCTATTGAGACAATGCAATTAGGAGTAAATTTGTATAAAATGTCAAATCTTATTTCCTGGGAAAAATAAAATATTTCAAAATGCAATCTGCTGAATTTGCCCAGGAAGTGCTAAAGGTCAATCAAGTATTCCTTGCACTCCAATATATCTACAGTTTTATATTACAAATGGCTATCCAGTCTGAGTTTGTTCAGACTGCTATTATTTATTGTTATATTTCTACACTGAAATATCTCATTGGAATCCAATCAACTTCTATGGTTCTCTTTTGACTGTTTAAATTTTATACTCTTATTATCTTCATTAGAGCTGCCAACACAGTCAACATGAACGTTAGTATTCAGACCGACTATTTATTATAGTCTAAGTATTTTCCAGACAATCATTAGATGACAATCCAGTCTAAATTTGCTTGGACTGGTTAGTGTTTATACCCTCAGTATTTCCAGACAGTTATTATAACAAATAGCAATCCAGTCTGGCTGAGTTGATGACCACTGTATTTGGTTGATTTCTCCTGCTGCAGTGTAGGCTAAGATGGGATCTTCTATTGCCCTTGGCATCTGTTGGATGTCCCAGATTAATGCTTGATGATCATCAGCTGAAATACAGATATGATCAAGATACATGTATGTAACCTTTTTGCATGGTATGGCTAATATAAGCAATCAATCACAGGTCCATATTACTCTCTCTTTTAAGGGGATTTGATAAATTTAGTCAATTATCTGTCCTTAGATTTAACAACATTTGTTTTCCAGCATACTAAGGCCCTTCTGAAAAGGGTTCTTCTCTGAAAGGAAAGACTTTTCTTTCAGAATAGGTCCTTTTCAGAAGGAAGGCAAAAACCCAGGCTATACCATTAACACAGGCTCTGTATTATTTAGGCCGGCTACTGATGTACAGGGGATCTAGAATTTGTTTGTGTTGGGGTTTTACAGCCCAGTCAACCCATTAGGGTCATATGTCAAGCATGGTCAGTTTACCTAACCACATTTTTACTGGACAGGCTTAGTCCTCTAAGCAGTTAACCAGTACTTGTGCACATGCTTTTGCCAGAATGACATCTGCCTTTCTTGAATCAGCATAAGGGAAAGAATGATCATAGAAAATATGATCAAACTCGCGACCTCCTGATCACCAGTCAAACATGCATACAACTGAGCCACTGAGGCAAGCACAGAGGACATAGAATACTAACCTGCTGTACAAATATGACAACTTGAGTGAGGTGTCCAGGCTATACCACAAACACAGGATCTGTGGTTGTTCAGTCTGGCTACTGGACACCAGGGGACCTAGAATACTAACCTGCTGTACAAATGTGACAACTTGAGTGGGGTGCCCAGGCTATACCATTTACACAGGCTCTATGGTTGTTCAGTCGGGCTACTGGAGTACAAGGGACCCTTACATCAAGTATGATCACCTGGAAAAAACAGGAAAAATAAGTACATCTCAGCTTCTTTATAACAGTTGTTGAGATCCAAAGCAAAAACCATGTTAGCTAAACAAACGGTTGTATCCAAACAAAAATGTATCGATTATATAGAAAAATGGGTGGCCATTTTGAAATTCCTAAAATCATTCCATTCCAATATCCAAGAAGGCCGTCATATTGGCCATCCTAAATATCTTTGTTTGTTTGTGTTGAGGTTTTATGGCCCATTCAACCCAATGGGGTCATGTCGAGCGCGGTCAGTTTACCTAACCACAAATTTACTGGGCAGACTTAGTCCTCTATGCCGCTAACCAGTATTGTGTACATTCTTTCGCCAGAAACTGACAACTGCCCTTCTTGAATCAGCGGAAGGGAGAGAATGGCCATAGAAATTAAATAGAAGAATGTTGCCGACCTGGTGGCTGTCGAACCCACAACCTCCTGATCTCCAGTCGGACGCATATCCAACTGAGCCACCGAGGCCAGCTCCTAAGTATCTTCAAACGACATCTCCTCCCAAACTGTATGTTGGACTGAGCTGAAACTTGATGGGAGGCATCGGAGCTACATAGAGATTCAGAATGGCTAAACTCATTTCGTTCTGATATCCAAGATGGCCACCACGGTGACCATGTTGAAAATCTTCAAACCACGTCTGCTCCAATGCCTCCCACCAAGTTTAGGTAAGTCTGATTGAGCCTAAACTTGGTTGAAAGCATTGGGGTGACTGAGATTTATAATTGCTAAATTCATTCCATTCCAATGTCCAAGATGGTCACCATGGTAAGTCAGATTGAGCTGAAACTTGCTGGGAGGCATTGGGGAGACTTGGTGATTCAGAACAGCTCAATTTGTTCCATTCCAACATCCAAGATGGTCACCACAGTGGGAGGCATTGGGGCGACATGGAGATTCAGAATTGCTAAAACATTTTGTTACAATATCCACGATGGTCCCCACAGCAGCCATCTTGAAGATCTTCAATTATCAGCTTATGCTGTGGTCAGTTGACCATGGTCAAACCCTCATCCGAATGTCTGTCAGCAACTTTTCACATTTCTGACATTTCCATCAGAATCATATCCATGATGGCCGCCATGGCGGCCATCTCAAATGTCTTCAGTTGTTATCTGCTCCCGAACCGTAAGTCGGATGGAATGGAAACTTGGTGGAAGGCATTGGGGCAGCATGGAGATTTAGAATTGCTAAATTCATTCCGTTCCAATGTCCAAGATGGCCACCATGGCAGCTATCTTGAAAGTCTTCAAATAACATCTGCTCCCGATTGGTAAATCTGACTGAGCTTAAACTTGATGGGAGGCATTGGGGTGTTATGGAAATTTAGAATTGCTAAAATTGTTCTGTTCCAACATCCAAGATGGCCACCATCTTGAAATTCTTCAAACCACATCTCCCAAACCGTAAGTCAGATTGAGCCAAAACTTGATGGGAGGCATCGGGGTGACATGGAGATTCAGAATTGCTAAATCGTTCAGTTCCAATATCCAAGATGGCGGCCATGGTGGCAATCTTGAAACTCTTCAAACAACATCAGATTATTGATTGCTAAAGGCAATCTGATCTGATAGCCAAGATGGCCACCTTGGCACAATGTAACATATCATGATCAGCCTAATCTAGGTGAGCGATATCTGGCCCACTTGGGCCTCTAGTTTATCATGACTCTCTCGTGTAAACCCATTTATTTTGGCATTCAAGAAGCTTTCATCACTTTCATGGGAAAGCTTAACATTGTGAATATTTCTCACCACTTTATTGACATTCTGAAAAAACATGAACATAAATCAATAAATCTATCTGATTTTCAGCAGAACATGAAAGCTATATGTCACAAACGAAACTTGATTTACAGTATGTGCTGGATGGGACAAACAATGCTGAAGACTTTTTCAAACATAAGTCGGTTTTACAATAAAAGTGTTGTTTTCTAACAAAAATGTACAGATTATACAGAAGAAAGGTCAGTAAGCAGTGCTTATTAGATACCCCTGCTAGGACCAAACAAAATGGCAGGATGGACAGATGAACAAAGATTCCTTAAATTACTTAGCAAAATAGGAAGCAGAATCCAAAATGCCTCTTCAAGAATAACATAAGGGAACTAGGTGCAGTTGTCATAAAAGAGCTAAGTTAAAAACCCTGCCATTTTGTCAAAAAGTACTTTTTAAGCATCAAACTCCCACATGCACATCTTCTCTATGTCTGTAATATATATGCAAAGCTTTGAAAAGATCCAACAAACACAGTAATAGGAGTTCATTTCACAAAGTATGTACTATTAACCATCACTGACTAGGTGCAGCTGTCGTAAAATTGATAAGTTGAAAATCCTGCCATTTTGTCAAAAAAAGAATTTTCAGCAATCACTACAAAGCTGTACAAGGAGTTGTGCTCACAAGACATCCAGGGTAAATGTTGACGGATAGGGACAAAAGGACTGACAGACAGAAACTTGCATGCCCAAGTCGCCCTGCAAAAGCAGGTGCGACAAAAATGCTGTCATTTTGTGCAGAAACATTTTATTCAGCATCAAAGTTTCACATGCACACCTTCAATATGTCTGTAATGTATGTTTTGAAATGATCCAAGGAAAGCTCTAGGAGGAGTTGATTTCACAAATTCACTAATAACTATCATTGGCTAGGTGTAGTTTTCATTTGGCTAGATGTAGTTTTCATAAAATGGCAAAGTAAAAACCTTGCCATTTTGTCAAAAATTATTTTTTCAGCATCTAACTCCCATATGCACATCTTCACTATGTATGTAATAATATGTGCAAAGTTTTGAAAAGATCCACCGAAGATGTAAGAGGAGCTGATTTCACAAAGTATGCACTATTAGTCATAATACAGATATCTTATTTAAAGAATTACAAAGAGACATTATTTGTTTGTGTTGAGGTTTTACGGCCCAGTCAACCCAATGGGGCCATGTCGAGCGCGGTCAGTTTACCTAACCACACGTTTACTGGGCAGGCTTAGTCCTCTAAGCGGTTAACCAGTATTGTGCACATTCTTTCGCCAGAAACTGACAACTGCCCTTCTTGAATCAGCGGAAGGGAGAGAATGACCCTAGAAAATATTTCACGATCAATCTCCACGAAAGAATGTTGCCGACCTCGGCGGGGGTTGAACCCGCGACCTCCAAGTCATAACTCTTGTAATACTGACCCTTCTGCCCCAATTTTCCTAATACATGTGCAATGTCTGCTGGTCAAAGTGTAGTGAATATTTGAATAAAATCAGACAAAGGCTAGTGAAATTATAGAGCAAAAACCTTAACTGTTGACAGAATGACAGAATCTTGGACATGCTGAAAACAGTATCCCCCATTAAAAGTTTGTTTTGCGGAGGGTATAAAATAATGACCATAAATGGTCATTATTCTATATACACCACAACCTCTTTATAACACTATTGTTGGGGTCCATAGCATAAACCGTGTTAGTTAAACAACCATGTTATATCTAAACAAAAATGTATAGATTATATTGAAAATGACCATTTATGGTCATTTTTCAATATAATCTATACATTTTTGGGATCCATGTTTGAACCGGGTTATAGCCAAAACCGTGTTATAACGAACTGTGTTATAAAAAGGTTGTAGTGTATTCTAAACATTTTTTGTTTGAATACAAGATGGTTGTTCAGCTAACACTATTTTTGCTTTGAATCCCAGCAACAGTGTTTTAGATTGTAGTGCATTTAAAGCTGCCAACAGACAAAATACCAGAAATTAAAGAACAGAGTGCAATCTGGTTATCTTAAAGATGTTGCTTTTTCACGAGAAAAATTGTGAAGAGAATGTACAATACCTCCATGGCATCCATTGCCATAGTTGCTAGATAGTTGGGATCTTGTTTATTCCAGCCGAGTCTCAGTAGAGGGTGATGTTGGGGATCTTCATAAATAATGGTAGAGTGTTCAAGATGCCGCAAATCAAACATTCTTACAGAACCATCAGCACCTGGAAGATTTTATAAGGTAGTCAGGAATAAGTGGAACCATCACTAATGGTAACCTCTTAACAACACCCATATAACAGCAGTTTTTCTGATTCCCCAAACTGCTGTTTCACTATGTGGAATTAAGTTCCTTAATTGAGTTTAGATAAACCACCATGCAGCGCTTATAGTCTGGTATAGTTGACCTTTCGCGGGGGTTTCTGAGAGCCTTATCTCACATGTCTTTGTCGGTTTGGTGCGCGCCAAAGCAGCAGCTTTTTCCTTACGAATTTAAATTAATTGGTGTTTATAGAGACGTTCTTTGGTGTTTATAGAGACGTTCTTTAATATATTAGTGTGTCAATGACATTGTCGTACTTATATTTACTGTGCTGTGTTTCCACGTTGTGTTTCCTCTTTATATGTGAAACAATGGGTGACAGTGACACTGAAGAAATGCCCCATAACAGCACAGAGACGGAGAGCTTCAATTTTGACGAATGGGCAACGGGCCTAGGATTAAGCAGAAAAGTAACTCAAATACTGCGTCAAGAGGAACTAACTTCTAAGACAGCACTCAAACTTATAAAGCCGAAGGACTTGAAAGAGCTAGGTCTCCCTCTGGGATCCGTGAAAATCATAGAAAATGAAATTCACATTTGGAATAAAGGTCAGAACACTTCGGACAAATTAGGAAACAGTGAAAAGGACATGAATATTAACGCAGAGATACTGGCTGGGGCAGGTAAGACTCTTGATGTTCTTTTAAATGATCAGCTGCCCCTATCAGATAATCCTACATGTAAACCTGTGCTATTCGGACAAATGGACCCTCGCACGATCCTTACCTTAAAATCCCAGACTAACAAGGCTGTGCATATCACACAATTCCTTACTGAGAAATGTAAACGTAGACGACAGAGCAGAAGTAAAGAATTTGTTCTTAAATCGGGGTCCGCTAATTCGGAAACTCTTGTGTTAAAGGCCGATGAGGAACATCCATATCTGGGAATTTTTACAGAAGAATGGGGTGCGGCAAATATGCGCCTGTTAAATCATTTACTGGCTACACAAAAACTTAGCAGGAATGACATTGAGTTCTATTTGGCGTATACTACAAAAATCTTTGAATTCGCCGAGAAATATGAATGGAATAGTGTTTTGAACTATGACTATGCGTATCGTGAACTGCAAGCTGAGCACCAATTCCAGTGGGGAACCTTTTCACCTAACATGGAACTACAGTTACTTGTCCCAAAGCGCCCTCATCAGGGTGCGAATATTGCCGCTCAGCCGTACTTACCATCTGAAGACTGCAAGCTATTTAAGGCTAGGGGCTCATGCCCTTTCGGAAGCTCATGTAAATATCGCCATATGAAAGCAAAAACACCTAATGAGCAGATGTCCGAGCCCAAAGGACCAAAAAACATGTAACGGGCCGCTATACAGCATTAAATTACGAAGCTTGGGAGGAGGAGCTTCCACAGGACCACCAGCATCTTCACATCGTTGATCCCGACAACATAAGAGAATTCGTTGAAATGGATAACTATAGGTCAGCTACTGATCAAAGTGTGCGCGCGCAGGTCGAGGACCAAATTTTAACTGAATTTGAAAATGGGCAGTATAGGATCGTGAGTGATAAGTCTCATATAGTGTCGGCTCTTCGCGCTATCCCAAAGAAAAACTCCCCTAAAATGCGTTTAATTCATGATGCTTCTAGACCCTGTGGATATGCCTTAAATGACTACGCCTCCACAAATCATTTTAAATATCAATCTCTCCAAAATGCAGTTGATTTAGTGACTCCGGATTGTTATTTCGCCAAAATTGACCTCGCTAATGCATATCGGTCTGTTAAATTACATCCTTCAAACTTCAAAGCTACTGGGTTAAAATGGCAATTCAAAGGTGAAAAAACGTTTACTTACTTGATTGACGAACGGCTCCCATTTGGAGCTGCTAAGTCCCCAGAGATTTTTAATCACATTACTCAGGCCGTCCGAGATATCATGGCGAGGAAGGGATATAAAACAATTGTGTGTTACCTTGATGATTTCCTGATCGTGGCTCAGTCATATGATGAATGTTTGGAGACCTTAAATGAACTTTGCGTCTCCTGAGAAAACTTGGATTTCACATTACATGTGTAATTACAGCAAAATAGAGGGTCCCACGTGTGAACTTGTTTTTCTTGGAATACTTCTAAATTCTGTAAATATGACCCTAACAATACCGGAGCCCAAACTGTCTGAGATCGAAACTTCAATGAAGCGTTTTCTGGTATCCCGGAAAGTTTCAAAACGTGACATTCAAAGTTTAGTAGGCAACCTAAATTGGGTTACACAATGCATATACGGGGGCAGATTTCACCTACGGAGGTTAATTAACAAATCTAACAAGCTTCGTAAACCTTGGCATAGGACTCTTGTTACACGTGACATGAAACTGGATCTACTTTGGTGGCTTAGTTTTATGCGTACTTTCAATGGCACTATGCCTATGGTGGACTGTAGACCGGCCACGCCGGTGTCGATCGATGCCTGTAAATTAGCTGGAGGGGCTTTCTATCACGGAGATTTCGTGCATACCCCTTGGACTAAAGAACTCTTATCTCTCCCTATAAACTATCTGGAAGTTTTGGCCTTGGAACCAGCTGTGGTTCGTTGGGCCCCCTTGTGGCGAAATAAAAAAGTTTATATTCACTGTGACAATGTAACAGCGTGCTCAATTATAAACAAAGGATCTTGTAAAAACTCTCAAGTCATGGATTCACTGCGGCGCGTTTTCTGGTATTCTGCAGTATTCAACTTCCGCCTTCGGGCAGTTTATTATAGAGGTGTGTCAAACCGCTTAGCCGACGGAGCCAGTAGACTCCACGAGCCGGGAGGATTACACCGGCTACTTCAGATTATGTCTAATACAGGTCATATCTAATTTCAGAGACTCGTGACTCCCTTGAACGCGAACTAGACAGAGACGTCGCTTTCTATACCAGCCAAGCTTTTTCTGACAACACAAAGAGGACATACAGGACACACAGACAATCTTATATAGACTTTTGTCGCCGTATGGGATATTCGCCTGTACCTGCTTCTTCTTTAACTTTATGCAGGTATGCATCTTTTCTTGCGCGGAGGATGAAATTTAACTCGGTCAAACAATATCTGAATGTAATTCGTCTTTAACATTGTGCCTGGAACTTACCTAATCCCTTACAAAATAACTTTCAGCTCGCTCATGCAATGAGAGGAATAAGACGTCATCTAGGCGATTTAGTTGTGCGGAAAAAGCCTGTGACCCCTGACATGCTGAAGCAGATTCTGCAGTATCTGGATATATCTTTATCTTTTGATGCAGCCATCTGGGCTGTTTGTTTGACTATGTTTTATGGATGTCTTCACCGTAGTAATGTAATGATACATTCAACAACCAACTTTGACCAGTCTAAACATTTACGCAGACGTGATATTTTATGTTTCCCATGGGGATGTTTACTTCACTTTCGTTGGAGTAAAGTGATTCAGTTCAAATCTAGAACATTTGACGTGCCATTGCCGCGTCCGGAAAATAATGTTTTATGTCCTGCCAGCGCTGTTTGCAACTACTTGCAGAGGTCAATGGGTGCCAGTTTAGATGGCCCCGCCTTCACCTTTCTATCAGGCAATCAAGTTAAAGTCCTCTCTCCTGAAAAATTTATCAAACGCATTCGCGAATGCTTGCGCTCAGTGGAGGGGGGACCTAATGAGATTGCCTGTCATTCCTTTAGACGTGGATCTGCGAGTTTTTGCAATGCGATTGGCGTTTCTAGTGAGTCCATAAAATTAATGGGCGATTGGAAGTCATCTTGCTACTCTGTGTATATTTACAACAATGTAAAAACACGCCTGGAAATAGTTTGCCGTATGCAGGAAAATGTATAATAAACTCTACACTACTTTCTACCTTTGGGTCATTGGACGGTTAATTTTCCACTTACAATTACATTGTATTTACACTGCTCTTACAAACTTATGCAAGGAGGATGACTTTAGTGGTTTAAATATCACTTTATATTTGTCTATGTTTATGCAATCATATTATTATACTTATCTGTCAATTTATCTGTGTTTAGGTTTATGCAGTTATTACACATTTCGCAGTATATGTGTGTGCTTTTGTGGCAGGTTCATGAGCGGGTAAATGACGCGCAATATGACTATAAATTACTGACTTTGATATATGCTTTCTTCAATTATATGTATGCATGTATTTCATTGTTTGTGGGCGCGCTAGTCATTCTAGTATTGGAGTCGTTTAATTAGTTAGTAATAAAGCTCCCAGTTTCCCCCTATCCTGTCTTGGTGTTTTGTTTAAGTGGAATTAAGTTCCTTAATTGAGTTTAGACAAACCACCATGCAGCGCTTATAGTCTGGAATAGTTGACCTTTCGCGGGGGTTTCTGAGAGCCTTATCTCACATGTCTTTGTCGGTTTGGTGCGCGCCAAAGCAGCAGCTTTTTCCTTACGAATTTAAATTCCCACCCAAAATTGTTACCCTCCCTTTTTTTTTTTTTTTTTTTTTTTTTTTTGATCATAACAATGTGTACATGGTCAGAGTGTGAGGACGGTTAATTTTCCACTTACAATTATTTACACTGCTCTTACAAACTTATGCAAGGAGGATGACTTTAGTGGTTTAAATATCACTTTATATTTGTCTATGTTTATGCAATCATATTATTATACTTATCTGTCAATTTATCTGTGTTTAGGTTTATGCAGTTATTACACATTTCGCAGTATATGTGTGTGCTTTTGTGGCAGGTTCATGAGCGGGTAAATGACGCGCAATATGACTATAAATTACTGACTTTGATATATGCTTTCTTCAATTATATGTATGCATGTATTTCATTGTTTGTGGGCGCGCTAGTCATTCTAGTATTGGAGTCGTTTAATTAGTTAGTAATAAAGCTCCCAGTTTCCCCCTATCCTGTCTTGGTGTTTTGTTTAAATAACAGCCATCACCACACACCAGTCAACTTTAAGCTTTTCCCAAAGGAAAAGTTATAGTGAAGTGGCACAGTACCTTTCTCTTTTATTTTTCTTTTTTTTTCTTTTGTTTTACTTTTGAATCTTGATTGTTTGACATGTTTCACGGCCCAGTCAACACTGTTCAAGTTCAGCTGGTCAGATTACCTACTGACACTTTTCCTGGTGAAGTGATTTTTTATCGTATCTTTGAATTAATGTTGCCAACATTAATTCAGAGATACTATGAAATCATTTTATTTTTGATCCAATGCAAAAATGAGACACTAACTGAAATTTTACAGGGTGTCAGGTGCCCCATTTTATAATTGTATTAATATCATAAATCAATTTATTAAAACTTTCTTGGATAATCAAATGTCAATTTTTGAGGAAAATGCAGTCTTTATAGCACAATCCAAAAAATGTGTCAGAGATCAAGATAAGGCATTTTTTAACCAAAAGTATTGTTATTTTTCTTATTCCTCAGTGAAAAACATACGCGAATGTTATGGGTGACCATCAGATACACATGCTTCTGATGAGTACCCACAACATATGTTTTCATAGAGAAGTACGAAAAATACTTTACTGGACATTTCTCTTTAAAAGAAGCTCTAAATGTTCACCTGAATAGTCTGCATATCTGTATATTTTATTTCTTAATAACATTTACAATGATCAAATTGACTGAAAATAATGGGACTTTTTTTGTAGGACAAAAAAAGGGGCATAAATCCAGAACTACAAGTCTGAATGAAAAAGAACAAATATGGGTCCACTTATTTTTTCAGCCTTATTCCATTTACAACATTTCAAGATCCTATCTCTAACCATTCTTGATCTTTGTTAAGCTTGATGAACAGATAATGTTCCATCTTGTGTATGTTATGACAATTAATCTGAGCAAGGTCTATTTCATGTGCATCTTTTCATAGCAATATTCAAGATCTGTTCTTGAAGAAAGCATAATTTTTCAATCTCTGTAGTACCTATACCCCTTATTGCACTTAAAGCTCCAAACCCATCCTGTACAGTACACAAGGTATATCTTTCAAGTTAAGCTCTTTATGATTCACTCAACTCACACACTGATCCATTTAATAATCCATAATGCATCCAAAGTTGACTAAGAAAAAAAGGTTAATACATGCATGATTTTCAGAGGAATTTTGAAGAAGGAATATTTGGTAATAATTATGGGACAATTTTCTCCAGTTCTCCATAAAAAGTTGTGGGTACTCATTAGAAGTGCCAGTATATGTTTTATGGAGAAATAAATGAAAAATCTGCCCAGAATTATCATCAAATACTCCTCCTTAGCAATTCCACCAATTTTTCTTACCAACACTAGCGAACATATCTCGTCCTCCCCCGGCCCGACTGAAGGCTATATCATAGACCTCTTTATCATGGGCTATCAATTGAGTCTTCACATGACCAGAGACAACATTAACTCGACCTAGCACCTGTCCAGTCTATGAATACAAAAGTAAAGTTTACAAAACTATTAAAGTGTAACTGTGTTGCGTTTTAACATACAGTAAAACCTGTGTAAGACAGCCACCTTCGAGACTGACTTTAAATAACGGTTGATGTGGTAAAAGTTGTATGTCTTATAAAGGTACATGTCATGTAATTTTGCTAGCAAAATTACATGACATGTACCTTTATAAGACAACCACCTTTTCACATCAACCACTATGGTCAATTTCAAAGGTGGCTGTCTTACAAAGGTTTTACTGTATGCAGGCACAATTTATAAATCAATGGTCCAGATAAAGGCACTGCAGGTACTCAAAGCTAATCATAGGACTTGTTAAGACAGTGCTTTGGGGAGGCACAAAGGTGCCCTGGTGAAGCACTTCTAACGAGTACCCACTATATTTGATTTAATGAAAAATTAATTATTCTAGAATATACTGACAAGCAGCAAGACCCAGACTTCAACTTCAAACATATGTGCACAAGTATATGGTGGCACAAACAATTTGTGTCTTCTGTATTTCAATATACCCTCAGAAACAGTTAATGTATTTTTTCATGGTAAACCTTGTTTAGATATTTTTTTCAACATTGCCAGTGGTGGTTTCCAAGGTATTAGTGAGTTATCATTAATTTAAGGGGACTTAGTACATTCAGATGTTCTGTGATCGTTTTACAAGGGAAACCATTTTTTGGGTGTCCTGTCATGGTTAAACAGGGATTAGAATAGTTGCTTATTATCAATCCTGAAATCTAAAAATTCAGTCCAAAAACTTCAAATATTTTTTCTTATTTCTCAATTAAAACATATGTTGTCGGTGCTCATTAGAAGTGCTTCAGGGAGGCGCTTCTAATGAGTACCCACAGCATATTTTTTTTTAGAACATGTGGGTGCTCATTAGAAGTGCCTCAGTGACGTGCTTCTAATGAGTGCCCACAGCATACGTTTTTACTGAGAGACAAAAAAAAATTATAATGTGGATACTCCCTCTCATCTCGAGCTATACAACTAATAATTAGTTTATTAATTAGTTTTTTAAAGTTATTTCGGGCAAATATTAACACAGATAACTACTTCTGACACAAAAGGATGGTCTTGTGAACAAGTGTAAAAGCGAAAATTCATGCTTAAAATGAAAATTCTCAATCCTAAAATCAGTATTAATCCTGAAGTTTCCCATCCATGTATAAAGGAGAGCATTTTTTTCCTTATACAGCAGACCACTTTTCAGGTGGGAGGCAAAGCAATTCTGATAGAGTTGCTTCTCCTAAAAGTCTATCTATTAACAACAACAAAAACATGTGTTCAGTTACTTCCATTACGAAACCACGCCTATTTCAAATATATTGAAAATTTTATGACCAAAAACGGAAAATTTTCAGATAAAAAGTTCTGACATTTTTCATATTACTTTTCAAAACACAGATTGTGGGTATTCGTTAGAACCACCTTGGCGAGGTGTTTCTAATGAGTACCCACATTACATGTTTTTAGTAAAATAAGAAAAATAATGTATACCCCTGCTAACTCCAGTTTTACTATATAAAAGTGGGGTTTAAGGGGGTCAAAATTATATAGGCATGTTTTCGTGATGAGTACCAGTATGTACATGTATCTCATTTACAAATATTTTTACTTATCTCTTGTTAAACTTTTGCTTCCTGGGTAAAACCTTAACTGTTCAATAGTTTAATAAATTATGGTCATTTAAAAAAAAATGTTAACCCTTGCCATGCCGAATAAATTAAGGTGCCATGCCCACTTCTAATTTTCAGCCAATCAGAATATTTTTATCCAGGTTGTTGATACAAATTCACATACTTAATTGCAAACAGTGGAGATCCAGATCAGTTGGCTTCTGAAGAAGCCAACTGATCTGGACCTACACTGTTTGCAAAGGCAGGGCATATCCAAGTTCAGCAGGACCAGGGTAAACTAGCAAAAAAAAAAAAAGAAATTTATTCCAAAGATCTCACCTCTAGTCCCCATATGGTACATGTGGTGTCTATACTTGAAGTTCCCAGTAAATTAGCATCCACCTCATTCCAATCAAATGATGTCAGTGGAGCACAAAAATCAGAATTTTTATTCTGAAAGTATATGGTAAGAATCGTACAGTATGTAAATGATAAGGGGACTGGATTCACTTGTGAGATTTTCCCCCAATTTATATGGGGGAGCCAACATCTTTGACTTCCTGTGCATAAAGCCCCTTCTTAAAAAGGTCCACTCTAAAATGAAATAAAAATAAAATTCTTTTCTTTTAGAGTAGACCCCTTTTCAAAAGGGAAGAAAACATTTTTCACCTTGTTGTCTCCCTTGAAAGTGTATCCATCCCTTAAATAAGACAAAACATAACCCAAAGTAAGCCAACAGTAAAATTAAATGAGGCAAATGAAACAATAGGTTAGGCATTAGCTAATTAATATTTATTTGACATTTGAGAAATACAAACTTATAAGTATGTTTTGTATTACTCCAATGTCAAATAAATATTTAACCCATTGTAGTCTCAAGACCGCTAAAGGATAACTGGCAAATAGTGCAGACCAGACGCCGCAGAATGCGGTGTCTGATCAGGGTCACCACTGTTTGCAAATGGTTTCGCCATTTTCCTCTAGGATTATCTAAATCTCATAGCCGGACGTATAAAAAATTAGAAATGGACTCTTCCAATATATAGTGTGGGACAGTCTATTGAGTCTACATTTAGTTAAATTCTTATATTTAAATTTGATGCATTAAGGGTTAAATGAGGACTGATATTCCACACTTTCAAGTTATCTTGACACTGGGCCAGCCAGTTTTACCTCTACTTTCCATGTGCTGCGGGCCAAGCACTGGGCAGCTAGCACACTTTTTTATGTACATTTCACCACATGCAATTATATCATGGCAGTATTCTGGACTTTTTATTCTTGTAAACATAAATTAACTAATGAGGTTTAGACCTGTCTTAGTGAAATGATTCTAATGAGATGCCAGAACAAGTTTTCATTTTGGAATAATAAAAATATTGTAGTTGTCCAAAATATTTATGACAGACCTAACTCCTTACCATACTAATCCTAAACTTTGAAAAGTGAATTTCACTGCTCGATGATACATTTAAACACTGACGGTGTTGCAAAAACTGGAGACTGCTCAAACTGCTTTGAAGGGTTTGATTCAGGCTTTCACTGTTTGTTCAGGCCTGTCAACTAATGTTTTAGGGTAATATATTTCTTTCAGGGTATTATATTTCTTACAAGTATATTCTTTTCAATACAAACATGAAACAATAATACCCTGCCATCATTATTTGCCGGCAGATAACTCTGTAAAAAATTGATGAAATTTGCCCATTAGCAATCCCAAACCATATCTCCTTATTATTAATGCACAGATCAAGTTTGGTGAAAGTCCATATAGGCTTTCTCAAGTTGTTGTTCTAAAACAAAAAATATAGATATGTTGCGGGCAGATAATTGCCAAAAACTGACGAAGTTTGCCCATTTGCAACCCCAAACCAGATCTTCTCAATATCAATGCACATACATTGTACCAAGTTTGGTGACAATCCACTTCAATTCACTGAAGTTATCGTCCGGAAATGAAAATACAGATGCGTCGCGGGCAGATAACCCAAACCAGATCTCCACAAAATCAATGCACATACCAAGTTTGGTGAAAATCCACTCGCATTTACACAAGTTATCATCTGGAAACTAAAAATATGGATGGACAGATGGACATACGGCAGACGGACACACAGACAACCAACGTGATACCATAATACCCCGCCACTTTTGTGTGGCCGGGTATAAAAACTACTTTAATATATGTATATGGAATCCAACAGCTGTCTTACATTGTTTAAGAGACATTCAAGTCTAGTTTCTGTATCTCCTACGCGCCATACTCGTAAGTAATCACCACTGGTAGCTAACAGGTCAGGAAATACTCCTTTCTGAAACACAAATTTAACCAATGATAAAAGACATTCAATACTTATTTGGTCTCTGTACACTTTCATCAGTTTTAATTACTGTGATACATTGTGAGATAACATTATCTTTGTGGTGCCAAGTTCATACCAGCAAGTCCATTTGGAAAGCCAAAGAAATGCACTTTGCTGTTTGGTAGCACTAGATAAAAGGGGTATTCTGTCTGTCCAGTGACTTCGTGTCAACAGACTGGATCAAGCAATCTGACTGGCAGACAATTAGAAGTGGAGATTGCATCTTAATTTATACAGAGTGGTAAGGGTTAATTAGAGGTCAGAGTACAGAATGATGTCTAGAAAAAAGATGAGAAGGGTAACCTTCTGTTCTTGTTCTCTTACATACATGTCCTAGAGATTATTTTTATCATGGTGTTCACATATGCATCAAGTCATTGTTTTAGATCATATGCATCTCATGCTCAAGTGTACTCAACTACCTGATCAAATTCATAGTTACTGGGTTTTTGTGCAATTGAAATGGAAACTGCAAAGATGTATCATCCGATAGCAGGTCACAGAAATGAAACAAGCAGGCATGTTTTTATTGTCAATTTAAAATTCTTTATGGGCAGCATATTGTAATACCATATATACTGTATGTATTCAAACAGACAGGCCTGAGGTAACAGTGTTGACCCTGATTAAACACTGCAGAATGCAGCATCTCATCAGGGTCTACACTGTTTGCCACTTATCCAGCAATTTTCTAAAAAAATATATGGCCTCAAACATGACACACCGAAAGTTTATCATTTACGCATGTTTGAAACTTACGCAGATTAAACAGCCAATGCAATCATAATGAGTAACGTCATCCTTACATATTAATGATAAACTTTCGGTGTGTCGTGTTTGAGACTTACTACTGTTCATATATTTTTTTATATACATCATACATAACTAAATCAATCGGTACAAATTATTCACTCAATTGATAAATGTTATATTCAAAAAGTCGTATGTACTTTTTGTTTGAAGTGTAGGTATTTCACATTTTTTACGGGTATTACGGTCGTATTCTGGCTCTGATTAAGCGGACTATAAAAATGTTTTCAAATAAAAAAAAAAAAACACTTCAAAGACAATTTGCAAATTATTAGAGGTTAAAACATATCCCTTTACCATTAGGTTGACATAATATTAATTAATTAAAGCCAATATTGCTTGCTGTCTTTAATAGGTGTCTTTTACATGTATACCTATATTTTTCACGGGTATTCTGGTATTTCGGTAGTATTCCGGTATTTTGGTGATTCGAGTGACCGCATCTGCACTATTCTGGACCCATAGCAAAATTTAAAAAATGAAATGCCAATAGTGAAGATTTTCACCAGCTATACACAAGTGCACATGCTGATCTGGGCCTTCACTGTTCACATGTACATTATTTTAACATCTGTTTGACCAAGGTTGTGGAAATATCAAATTTTATTACGTGTCCATAGGCAAGTAAAATGGCCAAAATCCACTTGTCCAACCAAGATTTACTTGCCTGAAAATTTACACTTTTTCCCTATTTCTCAAAAAAAAAAAAAAAAAAAAAAAAAAAAAAAAAAATCCAAAAAAACATATGTGGGTACTCATTAGAAGTGCCTCACCAAGGCACTTCTAATGAGTACCCACAACATATGTTTTCTTAAGAGCTAGAGCTATAAAGACTGTGTCCCAGGACAAGTAAATTGAAAGTTCTTACTTGTCCTCGGGGGGAAATGGGATAAGTTGGACAAGTTGGGCATGGTAGTTCCACAGCCTTGTGATACAGAAAAATCTTGATTTTAACTCTTTAAGTATCAGTTACAACAGCAAGGGATGACATACTAAAACATATTTTCTGAGCAAATAAGGCTTGACAGCCCATGTGAATAACATGCAATGATTCAAATGAAATACCAAGTCTTACTACTTTAAAATATAATGAAAATAATATCTGAGAGCATCATCCGCAACAAGTTCCAATGGGTTAAAGGCTCCATATTCCTCAAAAACAGACATTATTTTATCCAAGAACGGTTTTAAAAAAATGATAAATGGTATTAATACAATCATAAAATGTGGCACCTGACAGCCTGTAAAATTTCAATTAGTCTCTCTTTCTTGAACTGGATCAAAACCAAAATGATTTTTTTATCCTGTTATCTGAATTAATGTTCCTATCATTAATTCAGAGATACGATAAAAATCATAATATTTTTGATCCAGGTCAAAAACGAGACACTAACTGAAATTTTACACGCTGTCAGATGCCACATTTTATGATTGTGCTAATACCAAATATCAATTTATTAAACCTTTCTTGATATACCAATTTATTAAACCTTTCTTGGATAAAAATGTCTATTTTTAAGGAATATGGAGCCTTTAAGTAAAAATTAAAC
Source organism: Anodontia alba (assembly GCA_964016985.1). Lineage (NCBI taxonomy): Eukaryota > Metazoa > Mollusca > Bivalvia > Lucinida > Lucinidae > Anodontia > Anodontia alba. Next base: position 26,550,557 of record OZ024834.1, read on the forward strand.
TAATAAAGTGTCTGGTCTGTTTCACTATTCACAAGTTGCAAGTTGAAGGTTTTTCTGGCACTAGCTGAAATGAAACTTTCATGGCTCCAGATAAGAGGGGGTATCCACATAGTATTTTTCTTACTTCTCTATGAAAATATAGGTTGTGGGTACTTATTAGAAGCACCTCTGTGAGCACCTCTGTGAGGTGCTTCTAATAAGTACCCACAACCTAAGTTTTTGTGGAGAAATATGACAAATATTAGTACTTTTCAAAGTTGAAAAAAAAAAGTGCCTTATCTGGAGCTAAGAACTTTATTAGACAATGTTTGTACCGTATCAGGTATCCACATAATTTTTGTGGTTGGGTAAGGATGATCAAATGTTCCTCTGGAGGTGAACTCAGAAGTTTCTTCATCGAGAGACACAATCTGCACCTATGAAATAGAAAATATCTATGTATCATTATAGTATAGTAAGAAAATGACCTTTCTACCACAAGCGGAGGACAAAGGCCTAAATCAGTCTTTACATCTATGAAATCTGGCCAGGACCACTCTGTTTGCTAAGAAGTTCTATAGAATCTGATGACTGATGATTCTGTAAGAGGACTACAAATGCCTTAATGAGATTGCATGAACATGTAGTCTGATCTTGACCTCCACTATTCGCTTCTGTCATAAGGGCCCTTTTTCCATATTGCACATTGTGTCTATTAGTTATACATGTAGTTTATTACCTGTAGAAATTAAACAATATATTTGAAAGATTGAATGGAGTGAAGAATTACATGTATGTTGTTTAATTACTCCAGGTTAACTTAAACTTACAGCTAAGCTAACTTTTTCAATCATTTTAAAGTTACCAAAATAAACCAGAAATTACATAATACTTCCTATTGACTGCACTGAATTATTAGGAAGGAGTTTTTTTCCTTAAACCTAAATTTTGATATACAATGTAGAATTAATAAGATAGTGCAGGATAATTTTAAATGCAATTAAATAAGTGAATTTGAAATGAAAACAAACCACTACACAGTATTTGCTCACTCATGTCTGTCTGTAACATATCTGCCCTCAGTAATCTGACAGAAATGACCAGGCTTAAGCAAAGGGTATAGACCCAGATCAGACACTACAAAATGTGGCATCTGATCTGGGTTTACACCATTTGCCACTCTGATACCCAGGAGTTTTTAGACACAAATGTGTTCATATTTTAGAACCGATATAGGATAAATGTCCTAAAATTTTGAACACTAAAGTTTCTCACAAAATGCCATATTCAAACTGGGCAGACCTAGATCAGAGGAGCAGTCTGATCAGGGTCTACACTGTTTTCCAATCCACTAAGCATTTTAAGAAACAACTGCATAAAAAGCAAAATTTAAGCCAAAAGAAGTATCTTAGAATAAAGTGTTCGAAATTTGACATTTACTGCAGTAACGAATTTAGGTATCAGAATATTTAGGGTAAATATGGTAGACAATTATTTATTGCTTTTTACCTTATTATTGTATTCTTCAACAAAACTGCCAAGAGCCAATCTGAATCTCTTGTCAGGACGAATACTCCAATTCATACTGTACACACACCAAGGAGCCTCATACTTGTAGATCTCCTTTCGTTTTGCTGTTCCCGGGCCTTGCGGCTGGGATGGAAGTCCACTCATTGTAGATGTTCTCAAGTGCAGGTCTAGTTACCTGAAATATAGACACTGCAATTACAGTCGAATCTCGAATTCCAAGGGACTCTCTGAAATACTTCGAGATATCCGTACTTCGACAAATCAGATTTGCAGAATTGAGGAAAAACTAATTTGATTAACCACATTTAACAAATATATGTGTAATTGGACTCTTGAAGTTAGAAATATATTGAAAATATTGTGGAAAAGAGGAGAAATTGCTCCTTAGGAGCAATTTCTCCTCTTTTCCACAATATTTTTTACATGTTGTTAGATTTTGATGTTTAGGCAGGGGCCAGATTTTCACTTCGAGATAAGCGGTTATTCGAGATAAGCGAGTTCGAGATAGCGAGAGTCGACTGTATATATAGTCTTTTTGTCTTTTTTAACCCATTATAATTTGTTGTTGAGAGACCCCAAAAAGGGTAACTGACAAACAGTGCAAACCAAGATCAGACACTGCAAAATGCGGCATCTGATCAGGGTCTTCACTGTTTGCAAATACTTCAGCCATTTTTCTCTGGGAATATCTATATCTCATCGTCTCACCTACATAAAATTAAAATTGGACTCTTCTAATATATAGTGTGTGTGAGTTCATTCAGTCAACAATGGGTTAACTAGATGGTCACAACCAGCATGTACAGCCTACACTGCAGCCTATCAATCACTGGTGCTGCATTTTGGTGAAAGGGTAAGTAGCCGTGACCTACAAATGATCTGGTGGCGTTCATGCATCGATAAACATAGCTACAGATAAGAGAGGGTTTCCACATAATATTTTTCTTATTTCTCCACGAAAACATATGTTGTGGGTACTCATTAGAAGCGCCTCGGAGGCGGTTTACCTAACCACACGTTTACTGGGCAGGCTTAGTCCTCTAAGCGGTTAACCAGTACTGTGCTCATTCTTTTGCCAGAAACTGACAACTGCCCTTCTTGAATCAGCGGAAGGGAAAGAATGACCGTAGAAAATATTTCACGATCAATCTCTATGAAAGAATGTTGCCTACCTCGGCGGGGATTGAACCCACGACCTCCTGGTCTCCAGTCGGACGGCGCATCCAACTGAGCCACCAAGGCCGGCAATTAGGACAGTTATCTGTAAATTTAATCTACTTTGGAAACACTGACTGTGTTGGGGTTTAACTATACATTAACACTTGTGGATTGTTTTGTGGCTTATCTTTGGAAACATAAATTTTATTTTCTTTTTATTCATACTTCAAACATTTGTTTGTTTGGTATTTATGGTGGGTTGTTTTGGTCATTCAAAAGGTTATTTCCAGGTATTTAAGATTATTCCAGTAAGTCAGCACACCGATTAGCAGATTAGCAGCCTAAGCAGGGATATGTAAAATTATGTTATCATTTGTACAGCGTCCCTGAAGAGACTAGATCCCATTGATGAGATAGCTTCTTAATTAAGTAATCCATTCTGCAAACGATTCTACAACCGATGGCTGCATGCTTGATTGATTGTGTTGGGACTTAACCACATGTCAACCCCACTGCCTCCATGCAGGCCAAACACAGTCCGAGAAAAGGGGAGAATCGTGGACTGTTACTGTTACTGTGTTCTTCGGAGCACTGTAAGTCATCTCTGACTTGTAAATTGTTGAGGTATCAAATCTCTTGTGTAATCACAACTTATCCAATGCAATCACTTGTTTTGCACACAATTTCTTCTGGTAGGTTGTTCCACTCATTTATGCATCTAGTTGGAAAGGAGTTCAGCCTCAATGACTTTCTCACATGCTGTTTTTCCAAACGAAATAAATGACCACGTGTGTTGTTATCATTAAAAGTGAAAATTTTACTAATATCAATGCTATCAAACCCATTGATTATCTTAAAAATTTGAATAAGATCAAACCTCTGTCTTCTGTACAACAATGTATGTAGGTTAAGGTTTCTAAGCCTCTCCTCATATGGCAAGTCTTTCAGTTCAGGAACAATTTTCATAGCCCGGTTTTGTATATTCTCTATAAGCTGAATGTTCTTTCTAGATGAACTATTATGCCGTAATCCACAATTGACCTTATCAATGTTTTATATAACTGAAGAAACAGTCGTCTATCCATATGGATATATCTGAATGTCCTTTTAATTAGTCCTGTTAGTTTTTTACTTCTGTTCACAACATTTAACACATGCTTATTGAACTTTAAGGATTTCTCAAATATTATGCCCAAATCTTTTTCTTCTTTTCATGAAGGAATATCAAAAACATCATTATTCTGATCTCTCAATTGATAAACTATTTCATACCTAACATATCCATACTGTGGATGGCCTTACATTTGGGAATGGACAGGTTAATTTTTCCTCAATTGTGCTGCATATTTGTCATTCAATATAAAAGAATCGTTTATCCATAGCAAAGAATAATGAAGAAATTAACATTTAATTACCTGGAGAAATCAAACTAACATTATTTTTAGTTATTTTCTCGCTCACCCGTTCATGTCTAAACATCTAGCCGCCATATTGGATTGTAATTTTGTACAACTGGTTACCGGATGCGAAGAAAGGGTCGTTCAAAATTTTCTAAATTTTACAAATTCGAAAGTTTGGTGAAAAAATTAACCGATCTAAAAAACGCCAAAACTCATGAGTTCAGGATAACCGGCGAGTATCTACGATAGAAAAGTATGTAATTAGGTACTCTCAAATATTTTTAACCTGATTTTAGCTATTCTCACCTATTTTAACCAATCATCTTTCATCCCCTTCACTATCATACTTTGTCACTCACTGACATGCTTTTATCTTTTCTAGTAACACACTTGGATTGCTCGACAGCGCAAATGCCTAGAATGTCCTCGCGGGCGTATGGCATCATGGCAAGATAGATAGATAATATAGGTATATATCATATAATCTTGTACCCAATATAAGGTATTTATAGGTCCGAGATATAGTACGATGTGGCACTTAGTATGGCCTGAAGAACAATAAGTGATGCCTATTAACATTCGAATGTCCTATAATGCAGCGAAAAAAAAAAAAACCGACAGAAAAATAAAACCTTTGCGCGAAAAAGGAATCAGCGGAAAAAGGGATTGATTAGCCATGGCCCACCAAGCCATTCGAAAACGAAAAAGTAAAGTAGCAAAGGGAGTAACAGGGGTCAACAGAAACTGCAAATACATGCAATTGCTAAACTAAAATAAAACAAAAAAGACATTTACATATAGGGCCATCTCAAGCATGGGTCAGCCTCTCAAACTAAGAAAGGAACCCAGCCATTCTCTATTCATGTGAGAGACCATACCGGGTTCAGGGGCCAATACCTAAATGACCTTAGTCATACCTTGGTTTTGAAAAACAGGAAACCTTCATTTCTTACATACCTGAAATAAAATAAATCATTTCATAAAGTATTCATGAGTTCAAAAGAAATATATGAAAATTTTAAAATAACAAAGACAATATTAGAACAGTACTTGACTGAACATGAAGTGCATCTGCAGTACGTTTACACCGTCCCAGGTACGGATCAGCCTCTTGAACTGGGGATACGACTCTGCTGTTCGCATTATGAAAACACGCCTATTCAAATATATAGAAAATTTCACCTCCAAAAAAAAATTGAAAATTTTCAGATATAAAACTCTAATATTTTTCATATTTCTGCTCTAAACATAGATTGTAGGTACTCGTTAGAACCGCCTCGGCGAGGCGGTTCTAACGAGTACCCACAATTTATGTTTTTGAGCAAAAATAAGAAAAATAATGTATACCCTTGAAAACCCCAGTTTTACTAGATAAAAGTGGGGTTTAAGGGGGTCAAAATTATATAGGCATGTTTTCGTAATGGTATATTATTAGGCAGGGTCTTCCATATCCGGGCGGCCTCATACCGAATTGACCAGTCCATATCTAGTTGTACTAACTTGTGGTAAGTTTGCTTGGTGTTCGCCCCTGAAATCATACTGAAAGACCTTAGTTTTTAGTAGGTCTCTTATATATTGAGAGGAAAGGTCATTGAAATCTTGTAGACCCCACTAGCCATCAGTTTCATTCTCTGAATATATGGGAGACAGTCTTAGACAAGGCTAATAAAGTTTTTGTAGATGACTGAAAATCATTGTGGATAAACCGAAGCGCCATTTCTTAAATCTTTTCCATCTTATTTGTATCGGCTAGGCTACAAAAGTGCCAAAATAATGCTGCCATTCGCCATCTTGAAATCACGTAAGAAATCACGACTTAGGGAGAAATAATTTTACCAAAGGCCTTTGCGGTGAATTATGGCTAGCACTTATTCGAATCATGGATATAAAAAATTCAGTCCGATTTATTGACAGCATTTTCAAATTATGGATAGCCATAATTCGAATCATGGATATAAAAAAATCAGCTCGATTTATTGACAGCATTTTCGAATTATGGATAGCCATAATTCGAATTATGGATATCCATGATTCGAATGAGGGATATCCATAATTCGGATTAGTGATATCCGTAATTCGAATTAGTGATATCCTTAAATCGGACTGAAATGGATATCATTAATTCGAATTAGTGATATCAATAAATGGGCTGGATTAGTGATATCAATAATTCAAATTATGGATATCTATAATTCAACTTATATCTATAAATAGGGAATAAATAGTTAAATAGCGCCCCATAATTTGCACGATATACGTCAGATACTAAGTTCAAGGCAAAATCTCTCGTTCGTCTGTCATTACTGACAATGACCAGTCCTAATCAACTGTGTGATGTGTTATTATTTGTGTGTTCTAAGATGGCTGATGAGACCAATGTTAGCTCTAAACTGCCTGTTGCAGATAGAACAAGAGAGGTCTGAGGAAGAAAGCTCTGTTGGTGATGCCTTGGCTCTGGCTTTCCGATGTACACGTTTCTGCTCGGCTTCGCTGATTCTTTTTGCTTCGTATTCACCAGCTCCCCTTTTTATGAGGCCTCGCCACTTTGTACGATCCTGTGCAATCTGTTCCCATGACTCTGTTGGTATAATAAGGCAAAATAAGTAAAATGCAAATGTTACACAAGTTTATCGTCTGCAGACTTTGTCTAGAGCCAGAGAAAGGTTAAAGAAGATGGGATGATCGTAGCTCAGTGACCAGTCTCGTTGGAACTCGCAGATGGGGTCACTGGTTTAAGTATCCACTCTCCGCATGTGTGTGACATTCGAATCCCTGGGTAAGTTTTGAAACGTTCTGGTAAGCGTTGGCCTCTAGGGAAGAAATTAAGTAAGAACCAATGCTTCTTTGAAAATAGCATTAGCTTCCCTTTTATAATGACGATGTACTTTTGTCAGTTTGCTGGATGCCTGACCAGTTTCACGACCAGCACAAAAGTCGACCGATCGAAAGATTGATTTCGGAGTGTGCCGTATAATCGACGTGAGTCCCTCCGTCCGTCCGTGGTCAGTTAGCGTAAATGGCCATAATTCTTGATCTGTTAAGAATATTTTGACAATTTTCCCACACAGATTGATACCGACAACATCCAATAATGGGCTTGCTGAATATCATTTTCATTGCCCTAGGCTAAGCCTAGACTATAAGTTGTGAAAATATGGCCATAGCTTTCAACCATGTATTTTGAAAAAGATTTTGTATACACATTAATGTTTACAAGATCTAGCCAAAGGAATTGCCAAGTGACATTTTTCATTGATCGGGGCAAATCTGAGATCAAAATTCTTTTCTGTAATCAGTTAGAGAAAACTGCCTTAATTCTTCAGCTGTTTGGACTATTTAGATTCTTTTTCGCACAGAGATTGACGTCGACAGGTTCTAGTCAATGAGCTTGCCAAACCTATTTTTATTCCCGAGGCCGAGCCGAGACAAAACAAAAATAAAATAAGAAGATATAACGGATCGTGCACTTCTACCAGAGGTTAATTATAGTTATATACCTATAATAAAAGACGCTTTTCCTTGCAGTTCACTGGTGTACCCGTAGTTTAAAATGAACATTTAATTTGACTCCTTACTGGTTGACATGTCATAAGGGTCTGGATGTGGGATTTAGATTTCTCTGATCAGTAAAAAATTAGCTTATTCGTTTTCTTTAACTATTTGGCATTTCTATGGTTGTTTTCAGACAAACATATTGAAAATAAATCATCATTTATTGTTGTGTTCAATATGTTTTTTCTGAAGATCAGCATTAGCTGTGAAAGTGCTCACAAAAAAATAAACAACAAAATTTAGACTACTTCTGTTCATTATCTTTTACTATAGTACGTGTTACGAAGAGTTTCAACGATTTTCTATATCATATTTTATATATATAAATATATATATTTTACTTTTTATTAAATACATTTCTATACATATTTTAGATTTTGTTTTAAATTTAAACCCTAATTTATCTCGAGTCAGTAATGTTTTGAGAATTCAGTTTTAGCCATTCAGTTCAGTTCATTCATAGTTTTCCCGTCGGTTTACCGGGGCACCACCATACAGTGTGAGGGTTTCAGATTAAACGTATTTTATTGTATATTTTCTCACAATGGAATAGGACAAAAGTCATACATAATTAGATAGTCCTCTCCCCAAATGTTTAAAAGCTATTTCAAATGGTACTATGGTAAATATGAAACATTTTATAATAATCATGAACGCAATATTGTGTTTCTAAGCCATGAACTAAGGCGATCCAAAGTAATTCTAGCTTTTCAAAAGTTCGATTTCCACAACATGGAACTGGACAGCTACTATGCATAGAGTATCGCTTTACTCGAATCTGTGAGTATCTCGAATGTACTCTAATACTCCAGTTATGATGTGTTTGTTCGTTTGTATGCCATGTGTTGTATTGCCGTACAATAGTTTATCATTTGAAAGCGCTGTTATTCGGTGGCGTAACTTCATGTAATAAAAATCTTATGTCCACACATTTCATAACACTTTGGCGGGAACAAGTAACGTCATGACAACGTCCATGTCAACCATACATTTTCTGTTGGATAATTGTCCTTTAAAGGAGATGCAATCCAATTTAACATTGTCATATGATAAACAGAATCTTACAATCGTGGTCATTTCATATGACATTTATGAGGCTCATTTCATAAATATGAAATGATTACTCGTGTAAGATCCTCTATATATCTAAGGGTTAAAATAGGAATAAAATTCAAATATCTAATTAGGTTTTGTAGTTGTGTTTCAAAAAGTCTATGTTCAAAGAAAAAGTGTTGGGCATTTTCCATATTTGCACCGCATCTTCATGCAGGGGATGGGACTATATTGACTGTGGAGATCTGCGGATAAACTACTGCAGTTATGGCGATTTTTCGTACGCTTGATGTTGAGTTTTCTTTTTCCTATAGCTAAACACTCACCTGCTTTGTCGTTTTGATTTCTCAATTTCAGTTTAAAATCTGAAACTTTTGCAGAATTGCGAACTATCATAAACTTCAAAAAGATTCCAAATAAATCCTCAAACGTAATGGTGGGGGTAAAAAAAAAAGACGAATCGTATGAACAAAGTCGTGTATAGAGTATTTGATAGTCTTAGTTGTTACGAGGATGATAATTTTTTAGCATCATTTACGCGATTTTGGTGAAGATCTGATAGATAAGTTGGAGCATCATTATTAATTTACATTTTATACATTAAGGTAAAAAAAGGTAAGAGAAAAGTCCAGGGAATGCCACAATCACAAACCGCAGCCCTTCCCAGACCCCAAGAGGAAGAGGAAACCGACAAATCTAAACAAGCACAAACCGAACAAACGTACGAAAAGCACTAAGATTAGCTCTCTCTTCTTTTCTTCTTTTTTCTGTTAGAGTGTCCCAGCCTGTTTCATAATATAAGGAATGTCTTGAAGAAAAAAAAAAGAATCGGTAAGCCTGTTACGATTCTCGCAGCATTCAGTTGCACTTGTCTATTTGCCTCAGTCTGATTACAACCATCCCAAACTTCACTTGCGTATTCCAAAAGGTCTTCTATATGTACAATATACTCTATTTAAAGTTTCTTTACTTCAGTTTTCTCAGAAATGATACTTGCTTTGCAGCAGACTGACTTACTGAATCAATATGAGCAGACCATTTATTGTTTGACGCCAGAGTTATTCCTAATGTTTATGAGTCTCTAGAAGCCAGGGTCAAGGCAACCTATAGCTATTATTGCTGTCACCAGCTTTTGTGCCTAGCCTGGGCCCATGCATCAATATATGTTCTGAGTCAATAAATTCGTCTTAAATTCCTCTAATGTATATATCTCTTTATCAAGTAATGTTATAATATGGAACGCCAAAGCTGTCTTATGTTGTTGTATTTCTTGTTTCTTGTCTAAGAATTGTGTGACTTGTTGATGCATTATGTTATTATCTTAAAGACGCGTATTGTTTTGTCAAAATATAGTGTTGACATGCCCACACACTGTCTTATTATGTTTAAGAACCCTTTTATTTTGTCACAACGTGGCGTTATCTTGTCTAAAAAGCATGTGAAATTGTCTATATAGTGTGTTATTATCTTACACGGGCATGTTATTTTGTCAACATATGGCGTTGACTTGTCTACACTGTGTTTTATTATGTCAAAAGTATATGTCATTATGTTAAAGTTTGGGTCATCTTGTCTACGAGTAACAGGTCTAGACGATATGTTATTATATCAAACCCACTTGACGATTCGTCCACATAATGTCGCATGCGTAAATATTCGGGGTCAACACCACGCAGTTGAACAAGACGACATATTAGGGCAGTCGGACACTTATGGCCGTTACACCTCGACTCAGAGTTGTCAATATTAAATTAACAAAGAAAAGAACCGACGACATTCAGTGTTGCAGTTGAACAATGATGTCATATGATGCTAACAATTCTAGCTGCACCAATCTTTTCAGTCCCCTGAAATAGATATCCCCGGCCAACCTTAAATCTACTTCTGTATGGCGACTCATCACTGTCTTACGAAACAAACACTGCCATATTTGGAAATGTACACAGATATATTATAGACGCAAAACGATTTGATTATGTTAATGACCTCTACGACGACTTTTCTAACAGTTCACATGATCGAAGGATGCTTAACCGATTGCCCGCGTCCTAGCACTCGCAAACCCGGTTTGATTTTTTTTTTTTTTTATGTTTTGTAATGTTTACTTTTTCTCTTTTTTCGTTTTTTTTTTTTTTTTTTTTTTTTTTTTTATATATTTCAAATTGCATCCCAAACTCACATAATAATTTCTTTTTTCTTTCTTTCTTTTTTTTTTTGTGTGTGAAATCTATCCACCATTCGGCCTATTCTTTTTTTATTTTTATTTTTGCACTCATAATCTATCTTTTGATTATTCTATTTTATTTTATTGACAGCGGTGAAATCAGTGTATATCTGATGAAAATAAAAGTGGTACAATCAATAGTGAATTGATATCGTATCATTTCACTAGTGACTGATACGATTTATATTTTCACTCCTCGCTTTGGACGACTTCGGTTTTCTTCATTGTTTCAGAAGTGTATGTTACCTCCACTTCAGTGTAGTGTAGATAAATATTTGTTAGACTTTACATTTCCTACTACATTGTTCTTCTGACGCGCCCCATAATCGAGATTATGAAAGGTAATCTTTTCAGCAGAACAATCTCGTGGATCAATAATATTTCAACCTATAGTATACTATCCATTAAAAGAAATTACCGTTTAATAAGTACATAGCTATCTGACAGTACAGTTCCGATATTTCATGCGCATGTGAGCAGTAAGTTAAATTAGTCTATAGCCCCGGCTCCGACGCCTGATGTTGACGGCTCTGCCTCATTCAAAGTTGAAGCAGGTACGCCAGCATTGTCAGGTTTCATGACATATCCGAACTGCACTAAGTCATTCAGACTCGATAACTGATATTTCTTGTCTTGTTTATCTCGCACGAACAGCTTACCGTCAGATGAGTAAGCTGAATTGAGTTTATTGACTCGTCTAAGGTTTCTGGCCTCGAACAGTATTTCTGAACGGAGTTTCGTCAGGTCCTCATTTATAAATATCTTTTTTAAATCTTCATTTTCTGTTGTTCTGAGTTCTTTTCGAATTTGAAATAGTTTTCTCCTAGCGTTATATGTACTAAATTTTACAATTATATCACGGGTTGATTTCTTGGACTTACGGGTACCAGTACGACTTTTATCCTCCGGCTTCCCGACGCGGTGTGATCTGTCTATGTCACTAGATGACATCGGTACCCCCATATCACTAGCTAAGTGAAGGATTATATCATCAGTATCCTCGTTTTCTGATTCAGGAATACCAGAGACACGAAGAATATTCCTTCTACCATACTGCTCCAGTGCGTCATTTTCCAGCTTTCGATTGTTATTTTCAAGTTCGAGAATAGCTACAGTTTTCTCGAGTTTGGAGCATCGTTCCTTCAAAGAGGCATTTTCCCTTATAACCGTGTTGATCTGTTTTGTAAAACATTCAGTTGCCTTCTTTACAGCATGGTAAACTATCGTCTCGGTATCGGGTGTATTATCTTTAATGATAGTCTTGATTTCTGGTACCATTAATGCCCGTAGTTCTGAGACGATCTGTACAATATCATTAGGGTGCATCGGATTGGAGAACACGTGTACAGGAGGAGGTGAGCCCAGTGAGTCCTGGTCATCCGCTTCCGCTTCTTCATCAACATATCCTGATGATCCTTCGCGCGTTTTCTTTTCGAGCTGTGGTTTGGGTGCTATTGGAGGTGATGTGGCATCTCTTTTCGCACCTTTTCCTCCGGGATTAGCGGCTTGTGCCCCTTTTAGGTCAACCTTGGGTCTCACGATGGCATCTTTTTCAGTGGCAGGCGTTTTTGACTTTGTCTCTTCCATGACCGTTGTTGAAGAGTGATTAGACCAAGAGACGCTTAGAGTGTCGTTACTTTTGCTGCTCAGTATACTTGGTGAACGATTTAGCGTAGGTCACCTAAATGGTAATGTTTCATTGTTTCACTTTAGGAGTTGTAGAATATAAAAGTAGTATACGGGTTATATGCCCCCGAGGGCCGATCTGAGCATTTTGATTGGTCAAGAATTTGTGGTGCAATGGCGCATTACTCGTCGGAATTGAACTTTGATAAAAAAAAATACCTCAATTAGTATATTCATAATATCCAAGAATCCTTAGAATCTAAATTGACACATCCTTCCACGTATGTTTTAAATGTCCCCAGTCATGCCAGGAAATGCAAATGTCAAATGCAAATGTCAACCGAAATCACATTTTATTTCACTTTTTTGTTCACCTCGCTAAAATATCGTCCTATCACTCACGTTAGTCCTATCACTCACGTTTTGAATACTTAATATTGGTTCTGAAATAGATATGTTTTAAATCAAACAGATAGAGGGAGTTTCCTCTATTAATGTAACCACGCTCCGTTTACTATACCATTCTAAATTTTGAGGCCTGTTACCTCTCAAACAGTGCTAGAACGGCTTACAACATATTATAGCAAAATAATAATATTAATAATAATAAAATAATAATAATATCCATGAGCTAAAAAAAACAAAACAAAACAAAACAAAACAAAACAAAACAAAAAAAAAAAACAGCAACAGCAAATTTCAACTAAAAGAAACTCTTTGATCGACCCTTATTGGTATTACCTCCCTTTGCTCAGTTAGTTCACTTATTTACCTGCCCATCAGATGGCGCTGTGATGTCAACAGCTTAACTCACCTGAACTGAAGAAATACAAGAATGTGAATTACAAAACATTCATAATGTCGCAGTATATTTTAATTTCACTAGTGTTCTTCACCGTACTATGGCAGTATGGTAAGTTCTGCAGTAAACAAGTTCCCTCTTTTCCTCCTGTTAGCGCAAAACGATTGAAAATTGAGACAAAATGCGAAGAATTTGATAATCTTCCGCCATGTTTTTATTTTTGAAATTAGTCATTTCCTGACAATGTTTGGTCCCCAACGGTGCCGACTGCTTTAGGATGGAATGCTTTCCAAACTTCCACAGTCAGTGACATTCAGACAGTGATCATCTTTTTTCAAGGCTTCTGTGGATAGTGTTATGTACCTGTAGCACTCCCATGGTGAATGAATTATCATTTGATATGTCCTTTAACCCATTGAGATTCAGCCTTCTGGACATGTGACACAACTAGATTTGAAAGGTGTGGCTTGAAAAACATCAAACCACTGATTATAGCCTCACTTCTTGAAACAAGTTTGGGCCTTACTGGATTTGCACAGTTCTTCCATCATTCTGTTACTGTAACCACATCAGATGAAAATTTTTCTACACTTTTCTCAGTACATGTGAAACTTGGTAAACACTGGACAGTGGATGGATGTGTAGCGTGTGCCGAAATCACAGTCGTGTTGCTTATAATGTTCCTTTATAACCCTTTTTTCTAAGTGAAATGGTTAAGTCTTGTCTTCTGACCCGCCTCATCGCCTTCTCTAGTACCCTTGTCAACAGCAATACAAGTAAACCCAAAACCCTTGAAGTTACTCCAAACCTCTTCAGATCTGATCAAAATCTCCTAACTTCTGTCAAAAACACCTGTTTCTTAGGACATTGTTGCATATTATAATAAATGTAAGGCAAAATCAAACTACTGTAATTTTTTTTCTCATTACGAAAACACGCCTATTCAAATATATAGAAAATTTCACCTCCAAAAACTGAAAATTTTCAGAAAACAGTTCTGATATTTTTCATATTTCTGCCCAAAACATAGATTGTGGTACTCGTTAGAACCACCTCACTGAGGCAGTTCTAACGAGTACCCACAATCTATGTTTTTTAACAGAAATAAGAAAAATAATGTATACCTCTGCAAACCCCAGTTTTACTACATGTATATAAAAGTGGGGTTTAAGGGGGTCAAAATTATATTGGCATGTTTTCTTGATGTTTCACCTGTTTGTTATTGGTTAAACAATAACTGTTACAACAAAGAAACAGTAATTGTTCTTTAGAGATATGACAAATTCCAACAGACATCTGAATATTATAAATGATAATTCACCCAAACTGTATCAGTCAACTTACTCAGAAATGGTAATTAACATGCAATGTTTGCATAGTATAAAATATCCCAAAGTTTCAGACACTTTATTTCGTACATTTTAGTCTAAACTCTGCTTTTTTTTTATGAAGTTGTTTCTTAAAGTACTCAGTGGGATGGCAAACAGTGTAGACCTTGATTAGACTGCTCCTTCATGAGTAGTCAGATCTGGGTCTGCACTGTTTTCATATGCCAATCTGTCAGAAACTTCAATGTACAAAATTTTATGACATTTACTGTATACCACTTCATTAGGAGAACTTACTACGTAATGTATTGTGTACAAAACTTGAGATAATTTCAGTACATATTTATCTTGTTATTGTTGAAGTTCAGTTGTTAACCAGAACATTGGATCTCTTAATTTCAGGGGAAAGTATTATGTGCCACCGATGTTTTAGTGCTATGGGTGGATGTGGAACAGATGGTGTAGATTGGAGAATGTTTCCATGGAAGGATTGTGGAGAATCAAAGTTCTGTGTTAAAGTAGTGACAAATGAAGGAAGTAAGTCATATACATGTACTTTAAAAAGCTGGTCTCTGTGGCTCAGTTGGATGCATGTCCGACTGGTGGTCTGGAGGTTGTGGGTTTGACCCCAGCCAGGGCCCAGTTGTTCAAAGCGTCGTTAGCTTAACGAGCTCGTTAAGGGTCATTTCGTTAACTGTTTTAGCGGATTCAATATTTTTTGCTGAAAAAATGTGAGTAGCTTTTGCACTGCAAAAGCTACTCACATTTTTTCAGCAAAAAATTTCAGCATATTTGCGTATCACTCGATGTAAATTTTAACGAATCGTTAACTAACGATGTCATTAGCTTTGAACAACTGGGCCCTGGTTGGCAACATTCTTTTGTGGAGAATGATCTTGAAATATTTTCTGTGCTTATTCTCTCCCTACTGCTGATTCAAGAAGGACAGTTGTAAGTTTCTGGTGAAAGAATGTGCACAATACTGGTTAACTGCTTAGAGGACTAGGCCTGCCCAGGTTATGTAAATTTTCTGATTGCACTTGACATGACCCCATTGGGTTGACTGGGCAGTAAAACATCAACACGAACAAATTCTGTGTACAGTATATACTGGTATATAATTTGTGCGTATGCCACATGAAAGAATTTAAGTTGGAAGGGCATATTGCTTTTGGGCTTGTCTGTTCATTCTTTAGTTTATTCGTCTTTCCATTAGTCAAGCTTTTTTGTGCCTAGCTTAACTTTTGAACCGTCCATGCTAGGTTTTTGAAATTTTATACATGGATTCCTTATGAAAACATAGTTGACCTGGGTTTTTTTTTCTGTTTTTTTTTTCTTAGCAGGGTTATGCCCCTTTCTTGAGTTATGCCCCTTTGAAAATTGCAACATATTATTGTAAGCATGATAGCTCAAAAACTAATTGAGCTATTGTATTGAAACTCTATTTGCTGAAAAGGGATGATGAGTAGATGACCTACATGTACAAAATGTAATTAACTTTTGAGAAAATTCTGAAAATTTTTCTGAGTTATGGCCGTTTGAAAATTTCGGCATTTTAATGTTGTAAGCAAGATATATTAAAACTGTTTAAGCTATTGCCTTGAAGCTTGACAGGCTCATAGGGAATGATGAGTAGATGACCCGATTAACTTCTAAAAAAAAAATCGATTTTTTTTTAAGGTACAACCCTTTGTAAATTTTGGCAGTTTAACACAGTAAGCAAGATATCTTATTCTGCACCCTCAAATATTTTCCCTTATCATATTCTGTTTTGCTGGTCCTTATTTCATGTACTCCTAATCATATCGAAATGCATTTGATGCACAAAGTTGGAAAAAAGTCCATATGGGAACATTGAAGGTCCAGATGAATGTGCGCATCTGTGCAGTCTGATCCTGACATTTTCTGTTTGTCAACATATACTGCAGTATCCATCCATTTGAAAGCAGACAAAGAAGGCCTCAGTCAGCAAGCATGAATGTGCAAGCTTATCAGGGCCTGCCTTGTCCACAAATTGCATAAGAGCCCTTTTCATGCATTGTGCATCATTTGAATTAGTGCTTTAAACTTTGAACAAAATTAAAATTTACTGGTAATCACTTAACCTTTGCAGTAAAAGTTATCATTATGAAAAATATAGTAGACATTTAAATCAGAATATTATTTGGATGGCTATGTGTTGTTAAATATTTTGAGTTTTTGATTTGTGTCTGCCCTGTTATTCAAAAAAAATAATTACTCTGCCTAGAATGTCTGCGAGGATGTATGACAGTGAATAGAGATAAATAAATGCTGTGTGGGTGTCTGACAGTGAATAGAGATAAATAAATGCATTTTTCAAAGAGAATTGATTTATACAATGAAATAATACTACACAAAATTAGCAGACAGGGCCCAGTTGTTCAAAGCTAACGATATCATTAGTTAACGATTCGTTAAAATTTAGATCAAGTGATACTCGTATATGCTGAAATTTTTTGCTGAAAAAATCTGAGTAGCTTTTGCATTGCAAAAGCTACTCACATTTTTTTCAGCAAAAAATATCAGAATATTGTATATTAAATCCGCTAAAACAGTTAACGAAATGATCCTTAACGAGTTCATTAAGCTAACGACGCTTTGAACAACTGGGCCCAGAATTGTTACTTTAGTTGTCTTTTGTTTCCCTGATTTCATGCAATTTATATTCTGTTGACTTAATTTTGTGTGAATGACGTGCCAGTCAGCAGAATATATAAACAGTTGGCACTCTAAAAGTTTTGAAGAAGAAAAATAAACACTAATAAATTTAAGATTTTCATTTAATAGTATGCAGTAAGTCTCAGTTGCTTGACAAGTTTCCTATCTTTATTTGCAGCTGAACAAAAAATCATCCGAGAGTGTGAATCGGAACTCATGAAATCAGCATACCACCGAAGACGCATGCCAGTCCTCCGCCGTCATGGTTACTGCCCTAATGCAAGGAAGAATGATTTCTGGAACCCAACCCAGATGGATGACCCTAATATGCAGTATTGCTTCTGCAATGATTGGAATGGATGTAACAGTGCTCCCTCCATTTACAGCAAAGTTTTACCTTTATCTTCACTAATAACCATCCTGGCATTTTATGTCATACATGTCATTTTGTAGATAGAACCATAAAATGGACAAAATAATTGTAAATATTTATATACATGATTCTATGCAAATCTCTATATAATGCAGCAGATTACAGAAAAATAGTCACTGTAAATGTCCTAAAATTTCGCACATCAAAGTTTCTGACAAAATGGCATTTGCAAAAAGTGCATATGTAGATCTGACTGCTCCTGAACGAGCACACATCTTGGAGTCTGATTGTGGTCTACACTGTTTACTATTCCACTAAATATATTAAGGAACAAATGTTTGCCATTCCACTGAATAATATAAGGCTAAAAAGGGAATATAAGCATAGCTCTTGATAAGGCGCTTTTTTAAAACCAAAATGTATCTATATTTTTCTTATTTCTGGACGAAAACAGATGTTGTGGGTAGTCATTATAATTGCCTCATTGAGGCACTTCAAATGAGTTCCCACAACATATGTTTTTGTCGACAAATAAGAAAACTTTATACCTGCTCCTGAAGAGGCTGCATGGTGAAATATACAGAGTATGATATGTTTTCCCCAAAATAATAAAATAAAACAACAAAAATGAGCTAATGGTACTTTAAGAATTCAGACAGATAGGTGAAACATCTCGAAAACTACCTAAGCTAATGCCTTGAAACTTGAAAGGCTAGTACAGGATAATGTGTAGATGACCTGGGCCCAGTTGTTCAAAGCTAACTATGTCATTAGTTAACGATTCGTTAAAAATTACATCGAGTGATACGCAAATATGCTGAAATTTTTTGCTGAAAAAATGTGAGTAGCTTTTGCAGTGCAAAAGCTACTCACATTTTTTCAGCAAAAAATTTCAGAATGTTGTATATTGAATCTGCTAAAACAGTTAACGTAATGACCCTTAACGAGCTCGTTAAGCTAACGATGCTTTGAACAACTGGGCCCTGATTAACTTCTCAAAGAATTTGAATTTTTTTCTTGAGTTATGGCACTTTGAAAATTTTGGAATTTTAACCTTGTAAGCTGGTTAAAGATATGAAACAAGTATTTAGGCTTTTGCCTTAAGAGTTGATAGGCTGATAGGGAATGAAGAGTATATGACCTGATTAACCCTTTAAGCATTTCTCAGGTAATCTTTATTTTAGAATTTAAATGGCCAATAACTTATGTATCGCAAGAATCCTTGCCTACAAACTTGTAAGCCCCACTTATCAGATTAACAGACTTCAGGGACATCTTTTTCCAGAAACCAGGCACATTCACTTATAACTGATGACCAAATGTAAGAAATTGGCCATAGTGCCATATTCAAACAGTAAAGATCTTGATCAGCCTGTGCACCTGGGCACTCAGATTAAGGCTTCTGTTTGTCAATTTTTGAGCAACAGTTCCTTCACAGGAAGAAGAATTCATTTAGATATTAAATACCGGTATATCTTTATTGTTGCTGCAAATCTTCAGAATGTTTCAGCCGAAATGTTCCCAAGAATTGAGTGACTAACAGAGATACCATAGTATTCAATATATCAAATGGTTGTGCAGGCCTATGTAAGTCTTGGTTGTATGCATGTGGTAAGAGCATTTTTCTCACATTTCAAATCACACATTTAGACACAATTTGCTATGCATTAACCATCAGTGCATTCCAGACCTGATGTAGGATCTGATTATAAGAGAAAATTTCGTTAATATAGGACTTGAAACATGTTGGTTGGTCTCTAAGATGCAAATAATTACTTCGACTTAGCTATATTTTGTATAGCATAGCTCTAGATAAGAGAGGGTATCAGGTAAATATATTTCTTATTTCTGCATAAAAAAAAAAATTGTGAATACTCGTTAGAAGCCTCTGGTCGAGGCCTGATGAATACCTACATGGTTTGTTTTCATGGAGAGATAAAAAATATTATTAATCAACTAAGTATTTATTGTTCATATATTTTCGAAACAGCCTATGTTGGAGATACATTTGCAGAAAGCAGTTCTAATTACCAGTGTCTATTTAAACAAAGCAATATTTAAAAAAAAAAAATAAGTCAATAATTAACTGCTTGGTGAAGCAAGCAACAAGAGTGGGCTAGGTGGCCTGGTGTTTAGTGCACTCGACTTTCAAGCAGGATATCATAGGTTTGAATCCCGCTCCTGTCGAGACAATTTTCAGACCGTTGGTATGCCTAACTCATACTCAGCATGCCCTGGATTGAGTATAAAGTGGACAGGGTGGTGCTTGGTGACAGACAGTGGTACCAAGTGTGCATGGGTGATCCATGAAAGCAAGGCTGTACAAATACATGTACATAACAATCGCCGCTGCCTCCATGTGCCTCGGGTGCCAGGTAGCGTTAAAAATTCACACAAGAACAACAAGCAACAAGAACAAAACCACTCACACTGAGGTTTTATTGACTTTCAACGCTTTTTAAGCTGAAATAAAAAAGTTGATTAATAAAAATGTCATGAAATAGATGTTTTCACATAGGCCCTGTTACAGTTCCACTGGCAGTGGTATTGGCCTTCGGATGGCTGTATTGGCCCGAGGCTAGCAATCTTCAGGCCAATATGTTTGCCCTTGGATGTGTAACAGGGCCAGTATGAAAACATCCATTTAATAACATTATAGTACTGAATGATTAAAAAAGCACTTTATCTGGAGCTATCATATTAATGTAATATAATTTGTATATGATCCAGCTCATGACAAAATGTACAATAAGACCTGTGTGACCAGCAAAGATCAGATCAGCCAGTACATCCACTGGCTATGATAAGGGTTATTGTTTATTCCTCTTTCGATAGCCTGGAGGTAGAGGAGGCACTTGCCATCAGCAAAGGCAGGGATGTAAAATTACGTTTGCCTGCTCGCATTTGCTAGTAAATTTTCAGACAGGGCGAGTGAGATTTTCAGAACATTCTTCACTTTTTCCTCATTTTTAGTATCCAAATGAAAAATTAACACATTAGGGGCGAGTAAGTTTGAGGGACTTTTACACATCTGGAAGGTTCTGATCAGACTGCTTGGATGTGCAGGCTGATCTGAGTCTTTGCTGGTCGCACATCTTACTGTAGGTTTTTTTGTGCCCTGGCTCATGTATGTGTTTTATATAGAAAAGGTGTAATAGAGGAGTTACATTGTGGAAACCAGGAACATAATACTGAAAAGACAATTTGCAGAGTAGCAGATGGCATTCTGAAATATATTGGTTTATTGCTCGGAGAAAATTAGGCTTGAAATTTCGTGTGAACCAGCTATTTTAGCAGACAATTCACATGACATGGCTAGTGGTATTTTTTCACAATATAAAAAAACTAAATTTTTAACCCATTTATGCCAAGTGGACTCTTCTACCTAATCCTCCTAATAAGGGTACACTTTAAAGAAAGATCAGAGAGGTGAAGGTGGGGAGAGGGGGGGAGCGTATTTAATGATACGCAATACTTTTCTGACTTTGTTTAGAAGAGCATATGTTGTTGATACTCGTTTGAATTGCCGCAACTTGTCCAGGCAATTCAAATTGGTACCAACAACATACACTTTTATAAAGAAGTAGATACAAGGCCTGTAATCTGAATACTACGAAATTGTTGGACTGTGCGCTTATAGGGGTATGTGCAGTAATTGGATCAAATACAGTACTTCTTGTTAATGATTTATTATTCTAAGTCAAGGGACTGAAAAAATGTATGTTTGATAGTTTTTTGAGGAAGTAAATATAAGCTGTATACTGGAACAGAATTATGCAGGACAGAGTATTTATGTGTCTGTTTCTATGAAAGCACGTACTTAATGTTGAGATAAATTGCTTGCAGTTGTAGTATTTGACCAGGGACAGGTTACTTCCCTTTATTAAGTGTTAAATATTACCACATTGACATTAGGAAGTTGTATATATCCAGTGAGTAATAGATACATTCCATGGTTTTTGTTTGCTCAAAATGCCAAAAAAAAAAAAAAAAAAAAGAATATTGCACATAATTGTAACAAAAGATAAGGTGATCATTAAATTCAGGACTGTTGCTGTAAAATGTTTATTGTAATGCCAGAGGACTTGTTAAGGAGCAGTTGTTGATGGTAATTGTGGGATAATTTTCTCAATTTCTTCATAAAAATATATATTGTTGATACTCATCTTGTTTTCAAACATTCAGGTGTATAGCTTTCAAACATTCCAGGTCTTGTACAGTTTGTACATACAGTTATGTTAAACAAAAACGATTTACATAGCTACCAGTGATTTTTTTACCTGCGCATCCCGAGTCCTGTACTCACATTTTTGCTTTGGGACTCACATTTTAAATCTCAGTGAGTCCCAGGACTCACAAAGTTATAGTGGAAAATTCTGTAATGGACGCAATGATTTTCTAGTAGGACTCACTTTATATAGCCCAAACGAGTCCTGGGATGCATAGGTATAAAATTGTAAATAAATCACTGAGCTACATATGTAGATGTATAGTTCTAGCCAAAATACCATCTTTTAACAAATGTGTATTGATATTATTTATTTCTGCATAAAAAGATGTGGTGGCCATATGTGCAGTGCTTATTATGTATATAAGTAAGGAAAACACCTACAATAAAGAGTGATCACCTAAAATAAAATATATTTTATGTCTTTATTATCATATTGGTTACTCTTAAAGGAAAGAATTTGCTCCCTCTTTTGCAAACAATACTAGGGAGAATTTTTTTATGGATTTTTCCTTGGTTTGCATAAAAATAAATAAATTCTGGTGGTTACTCATTTGAATGAGTACAACAACATAGGATCCTCTTTAAATACAAAACAACCATATGACATATGTAGACTTTAAGATACCATTAGCCAATATCCTAGACCCTGTCAGACTGCAGAGATGCATAGGCTGATCTTGGTCTGCACTGATTGAATATATCATCAGGTTGTTTTCTGTTTGAAGTGGCTGACGTGTTTCATGGAGATATGAGAAAAAAAATACTTATCTGCCTGCTGTCATTGTGTAGAGTTACAACTGTATATATGTGATGCAGGTATGTAGAGTTATACATGTATATATGTGATGCAGGTATGTAGAGTTATACATGTATATACGTGATACATGTGTATATGTTGTGTCCCTTTCTCATTGTCAATCAAGGCTCTAACTGCATCTGATTAGTTGTGTAATTGGTATGAATTACTTAAAACAGAAGGGCTTTTAACAAAAGTAACTTGTATGAGTTATTGTTCAGATGTTACTTTTTTCACTGTTGTTCATATTTTTTCTTCTCAAACACAGATTTTTCATGGATATGAGAATATTTGCAGATTGCCCCTTCTTCAAACTATGATTAATCACCAAACTTTAAGACTATAGTCAGTAACCTTCTTGTGTACATGTACATGCTTGGGAGACCTATACACAAGGTCTGTAAACCTTTTACAATTCTTAACATATTATAATATATTGCCCAGCGGGCACATGGCGTTAATACAACATCGCCTCAACGTCGATGCAACGTCATGACGTTGCATCAACATTGAGACGACGTTGTATTCACGTCATGTGCCCGCTGGGTGGTGTCTCAGTGTTAATTTGTCGACATCAAATTAACTTGAAAACTCACTTTCAAGATATGACTGAATATAGTTACAATTTTGCAAAGAAAAAGTTAACTGTTATATATTATAAAATGAAAGTCATGATAAATAACTTAATGTAGTAATAAAAAGAAACTGACAACAGTTACAGTACTGACTGTCTGTTAAAAGTAAAGCATAGACATATTGTGCAAAACAATTTTTTTGTGACCATCTGTAATATGGTAGCTATTACACATTTATTTTAATATACACATATGTACAGGTATCCAGCTTCATTGTTAGTATATTTTAACCAAGTTAGTGATACATTCTCAAGGGAGGTAACTAGCAGTTATTTTGCCTCCCTTTGGAGAAGGGATCTACTCTTAAAAGAAATACTTTGCTCCCATTGGGAGCAAATTCTTTCCTTTTAGAGTAGATCGACCCCTTTTAAGAAGGGATCAGGTATAAGGCAAGCAAACAAAAAATCACAAAATTGCCTCCCTTGGTGGAGATGGGAAGTGAACCCAGTCTCCTTAAATGTGTGTAAAACGAGTTTATTGTGTATATTTAAGCTTTGGTAGGTGAAGATGTAGCTTGATCAGAAATGTAATTACCCTGATGATTCTGACATCTTTTCTGTTTATCATTGTTTCCAATTACCGTATTTACCCAAAATATTTGGACATCTTAATTGCTTTCCATACTTGTCCTAAAAAATCAACAAGTCCATTTAACTGTCTGAGGAGGTATTAGAAATTTTGTGATGGCTTGGCAAATATTATAGTCCCTGACTAAAAACTGCTTCTATAAGAGGTTTGTTCTGTGTCTACAGGATTTGCTTAGATCTGTCTGTCAGATTTTAGTTCAATACATGTACAGTACAGTAAGATCTGAGCATGTATATTTGCCTTTCTGATGACAGTCTGATGATGGTATAAACTTAGAAAAGCATGTGTAATCATGTCATTTATGCATTATAACATAATTTACATCTACACATTGGAATTATTGTAACCCATATCCTGCTGAATAAATTAAGACACCATGCCCTCTTCAAATTTTTAGCTACTCATATTACTTGATCCGGATTGTTGATATAAATTCACATACTGAATGGCAAACAGTGCAGATCCAGATCAGTTGGCTTCATAGAAGCCAATGGATCTACACTGTTTGCAAAGACAATGTATATCCGAGTTCAACAAGACAAGGGTTCATTAATTATGAGGCAATTCTAGTTTTTTTCATTTTCATTTTTTTTGTTTTTCTACACTCGAGTTTCTGGTATAATATGGCAAAACAGTAAAGATGCTTACCTAACTGTGCAGGTGCAGTCTACTCAGGGTTTTTGCATAAAGGTGTGATTGTTCATCATTTATTGTGAGAATGAATATATTTCAGAAAACACATTTACAAGTACACAGATCTAAATACAGAAATGTAATGTTATTTAACCAAGCTATACAGAAAGCAACAAGAACTTGTCTGAAAAAACAAACAAAAAAAAAACAAAAAACAAAAACAAAAACAACACTTTTACTAATATTAGTTTTGATTGTGGTACGGTATTTAATCTGAAGTATTGGGACATATAGGCTTGAGGAAACAGTGTAGATCCATATCAGATGCCACAGAATACAGCATTGGATCAGGAGTGCACTGTTTGCTTCTCCCATAAAGATCATGATCTGCGGTAGGGGACTGGACCTCCTGCAGAGTTCTGGCGAGTTTCCATGCGCTGTCTGTCGCACTGGAGTGGGCAGTATCTTCTGCAATGGCTGCAAGCACTGGGTGCACAAGAAATGCAGTGGGCTCAAGCGCTTGAAAAAGGACCCTGACTATAGATGTACACGGTGCCAGGGAACTGCACGCCCCTTGGATGGCAGACCACAGAAGGAAGTCCAGGTCGGACCTGACAAGCTTGAGGTGGTAGCTTCCTTTTGCTACCTAGGAGATGCTTTCAGCAGCAGGTGGCTGTGAACTTTCAACCTCAACACGTGTGAAAACCGCCTGGAAGAAGTTCAAGGATCTGTTACCAGTCCTCTCTTCACGCCACCTCTCTTTCAAAACACGTGGCCATGTGTACAGCTTTTGTGTGCGGAGTGCAATGCTCCATGCCAACGATACTTGGCAATTGACAAAGCCGAACCTCCAGCGTCTGTAGTGAAATGACAGGGCAATGGTCAGCTAGATCTGCAATGTCAGGCCGCAAGACATTGTCACCACCAGGTCAAATGTGCGGCTTGGCATTGAGGATCTGGACCTCATTTTGAAGGAGAGAAGACTTCGATGGTATGGACATGTGGAACGCTCCAATCGTGCAATCAAGACAGCCTTTGACATACAGGTTGATGGAAAGCGTGGGCCTGGGAGGCCCAAAATGACATGGAAGCAGCTGACAGAGAGGGATTGCAAAGAGTGGAAGCTCTCTGCTATCAACCCTTATGATAGACGTACCTGGAGATCTGGTGTGAGATCTGCCATGCGTGCAGCAAGCCATCTATCTGGAAGGGTGCCCACTGATGTGGATGTTGCCCGTGTACCTGCACGTTAATCAAAAATCCGATTATGATTATTATGATTATAGAAGCTTTTAGATCACCAAAAATTGTGTTCAGATTTTAGGACTGATGTGGTAAGGAGTTAAAGTGTACCAATACTTAGGGTTAATACAGTATTTTCTAAATTGCAGCATCCTTAACCCTTAACCTTTAACCACTCTCTTTGCTAATTCAGCAGACGGCACATTGGTGATATTTGTCTTATTTTTCCTAGAAAACTGGATTTGACATTCCATACAAATTGTCTCCAGTGGAGACAATTTGCATGAAATGTCAAATCCAGTTTCCTGGGAAAACTTTTCCCAAGAAAAATAATTCAAAATGTCATCTGCTGAAAATTTACCCAGAGTGCTACACATTAATGTGAAGAAAATCCTGCAATAACTGATTTATGTTTTGTTATTAAGGTTTAAATTTCATTGGACTAAATGATATCATATTCAATTCATTTCATATAATCTATGGTGCATGAATACACTTGGTAAATTTTGGTCACTTTTTACAAGGGAGACAATTTTTGTGACTTCTGAAAAGAGTCTGCTGTAAGAGGAAAAACATTGCTTCCCTTTACAGAAGGGGCAAAAGCCAGTTTTGACGAGTTATCTCCCTTCAAATTATGTCAGTTCCCCTTAAGGTGATCACGCTTACCAGAAACCAGTTTGATCTTTTGAGAATACCGGCCTGGGTGGCTCAGTTGGATGCGCGTCTGACTTGTGATCAGGAGGTTGCGGGTTCGAGCCCCGTCGGGTCGGCAACATTCTTTTGTGGAGATATGAACCTGAAATATTTTCTACGGTCATTCTTTCCTTCCGCTGATTCAAGAAGGGCTGTTGTCAGTTTCTGGCGATAGAATGTGCACAATACTGGTTAACCGCTTAGAGGACTGAGCCTGCCCAGTAAAAGTGTGGTTAGGTAAACTGACCGCGCTCGACATGACCCCATTGGGTTGACTGGGCCTTAAAACCTCAACACAAACAAACAAAAAACCTTTTGAGAAGTGATTACTGTGAAAGTAAATTTTCATAGAAAGAAGCCTTCTCCATTTGAAAAGGTAAGCAACATTTTTTCCAGCAGAGTGCTGTCTCTTTGTAGTGCATTTGCCTTACATTGCTATCATTTTGTCCTCTTCACCAACATCGTTTTCTTCAAATATTCCATTTTTGAATGAAAGTTCATGTACTTTGTGCAGCTACTGCAGAAATTCTATTTTTATACAGGGAAAATCATTGTGCTTGTGATTAAAATACAATGTATCATCTCATTCCCATTTCTGTATATAGAACGTACTTATTAAGCATCTTTTGTATTCTCAAAATATGTACATATCAGATATTATTAATAATAAAACCAGTAATTATATTAGTAGCCTTCTTTTTATTTGTCTGTAAAATTCTATTTCCTTGGGTTAGGCAAAGGTGTCGCGTATCTTACGTCACCGGGGCGTCCAATTGAGATTGGATTACAGTTTGGCAATGCCTGCTATCCTTGCAGCAGGCAAGGATAGTGGAGGAATGTTTTTATTTCTTCTGTTTCTTTCCTTCTTTCATTTTCCTCTTTCTCCCCTGTCCCTCTCTTTCATCCTTCTATCTCCTTCTATTTCTCCTCCTTTGGGAGACGACACAAAATGACCCACAAGGGTTGACATCTCGTTAAAGCCAGAAGCTTTAAAAAAGACACAAACTTTGTTTCAACCATTTATACCCAATGAACTATATCTCTCTTTAGATATGTTCATTTCCAATTAAGGGGTGTGTTATTATCATTTATTGTAGAGTCTTGTACGTAATTCAAACAGCAGATGCAGCATTCTGTGTCATTTATTAGTCTACACTGTTTGCCAGTACGCCTTTTATGGGATGCCAGACAAAAAAAGGGCTAATGAGAGTGGATAGGTTCTTTAGCGCCTTAACCCTTTTATGCCTGACATCCCTTAAAAGGGGTACTGGCAAACAGTGTAGATTAATAAATGCCACAGAATGCTGCATCTGATCAAGGTCTATACTGTTTGAATTATGTGCAATACACTCTACAATAAATGATAATAAGACACCCCTTTAACCCTTCTCTTGCAGAACACGACATGCCCTGTCTTAGCAAAGAGTGTAGATCCAGGTCAGTTGGCTTCTGAGAAGCCAACTGATCAGAATCTGCACTGTTTGTCATTAAATATATGAATTTCTATCAAAAACCCTGATCAAGTAATCTGATTGGCTGGAAATTAGAAATGGGCGTGGCATCTTGATTTATTCAGCATGACAAGGGTTAATTGGAAATGAACATATCCTTGTAATAATTGCCGCCATATTTTTACAAGGGGTACAACTTAGTATACTGACCTTGTATACCGTACCTTAAGTTAGCAAGTTTCCCTTTAGACATTTTTGTAGGAGGTGCGACATAGGAGTTCGAATTTTCGTCTGTCCGTCCGTCCGTCTGTCAACAGTTTAGGTCGAGTGTAGCATTAGAGTGCATTTCTCTGTAGCGGTTATAATGGCAAGTGTCAAACCTTGCATGGTTACTCTTCAAACACGCACTGTAATCCGTGTCCTTGGCCTAGATTTCGCGCTCCAGTGACTTGCCATGATTTTATGTCGTTTCTAGCATTAAATTGCATTTTTCTGTATGGGAGATAGCTGCTAGTGTCAAACCTTGCATAGTTATTGTCCTGCACCCTGTCCCGGTACCCTTGACATAGATTTCGCGCTCCTTTGTAATGATTTTACGTGTAGTCTGGCATTAAAGCGCGTTTCTCTGCAGTGGTGATAGCTGCGAGTGTTAAACTTTGCATTGTGATTGTCCAAATGGCGGCTGCGAGGGTTATCCGTGCCCTCTGGGCACATGGCGGCGGCGGGGTTATCCGTGCCCTTTTGGCCCGCTCTAGTATTTTTCTGTTGCACATTCTGTTTTTCTTATTTAACTCAGTTACCTTTTTATGTCCTGCCACACGATAGTGGCGGGGTATAGTCCGTCCGCCCGCCCGCCCGGACGTACGCCCGTTCGTCCGTATATCGTTTCGGATGATAACTTGAGTGAACATCAATGGATTTTCACCAAACTGGGTATGTGCTTTGCTATTGTGGGATATTGTGGAAAGGGGTTTTGAATTGCTAATGGGCAAATTTCGTCAAACTTTGACGGAGTTGTCTGCTCTAGACACCCCCATATTTTCGTTTCCGGACGATAATTTGAGTAAATGTATGTATACATGCATTGATATTAAAGAGATCCTGTTTGGGATTGCTAACGGGCATTGAGAGTTATAATATCCGCCCGCGCCACGATGATGGCGGGACATCGTTTTACGTTTTTATTGTGTAGATGTGTTCAGCTAAATTAAATAAGCAACTGTTTAGCACCCCGTATCCATACTGAAGCCAGATTGATACAGGTGAGTTGGCACATACAAAACATGATTTAAATTTTTCATCTAAGCTGTAATTTTTTTAAAATGTGGCTTTAGCGCAGTAGTTAGCATTTTAGTCCTGCAATTCTATTTAAAATTTCTGTTATCATCCCTATTATCCTTCTCTATTCCTTCAATTAATAAAGTCAGGCCAGTACTGGCGAATGAATATGCTCCTAGTGCTGGTAAACTGCCTAGCTTAGGAGGCTTGCTTGTTGTTTCTGTAGGTTACCTGACCAAACCTGAAATGACCTTAAATGTGTTGAAGTGGCTTAAACACACACACACACACACACACACCACACACGAAAACATAATGTCTGTTTTTAGCTCTACCGACAGGTAGAGTGTCCATTTTTCCTCCCATGTGCAGAGAATAAAGAAGGTAACATTCACTACCATCAGTGCATCCGTCTTAAATTTTCTTGTTTTGTGCCTTTTGGTCACAAAGTTTTACTTGCTTCCCTATATTTTATGCTCATATGAGTTTCTCAATACAGGGAAGCGTTACCCTTAATTGCATATGGAGGAGAACGGCTTGCACCACGAAAACATGCCTATATAATTTGACCCCCTTAAACCCCGCTTTTATATAGTAAAACTGGGGTTTACAGGGGTACATATTATTTTTCTTACTTCTGCGCAAAAACATAGATTGTGGGTACTCGTTAGAACCACCTTGCCGCGGCGGTTCTAACGAGTACTCACAATCTATGTTTTGAGCAGAAATATGAAAAAAATATCAGAGTTTTTTCTATCTGAAAATTTTCAGCTTTTGGAGGTGAATTTTTCTCTGTGTTTGAATAGGCGTGGTTTCGTATTGACGTTTTGATCAGCATGTTGCTTCATTTATAAATGAAGCTACTCAGGAAAGGCTACAAACACGATGCACAACTTTTCCGAGAAATAATGATAAGACACAGCAGTACAATGACAATAAAGAAACAATAAATGAAGAACTGAAACGGAAGAACCGCCTTGGAATGTTCAGCAGAAACAAATATTGGGACGGGGGCTTAACCCATTTATGCCGAGTGGACTATCCTACCTCAACTTTTTGACAGGTCTATTTCCAATAGAAGGGGTTTCTGGGTAGTTTGCATTATTACCATGTTTTATAGAAATTCCTGTACCTAATACAAACAGTATAGATCCTGATCAGACACCGCGTTCTGCGGCGTCTGATCTGGATCTACACTGTTTGCCAATGCCCCTTTTATGGGACGCAAGGCTGAAATGGGTTAAACTAGTTTTACTGACTGTAACCTCGTGCAGCTTAAAGTTACAAATATATGTCAGTATGATCTTATAACAGTGTAAAACTCATAAAAAAAGAAAAAAAAAAGAAAAGAAAAAGAAAATAAAAACAAAAAAAAAACAAACAACCAAAAAAAAAAAAAAACAAAAAGAAACAACAAAAAAACAAAAAACAAAAAACAAACAAAAACAATAATAAAAAAAAGTTGGAGGGCCATGATGACACTGCATCGCTCACTTGAGTAATGGCTGAAATGCCGAGCCCTGACAGGAACAATTTCAAAATGGAATCGACCTTTTTACTGCTTTTATGCCATACGATGGGAACACAGAGAGGACCATGTTAATCCTGTATTGCTCACAATAGTCGTTTAGGATTCGTTTATATACTAGGGACAATATTTAAGGGAACCATTTGACTTCTCAGAGTACATGAAAATTTAAAGCTGTTTGGAAAACCGCACAATGGCTAGTAGGCCCAGAAGGTGTCGTGCATGCATCAATACTTGCGGGGCATGGACCAGATACTGATCCTCTTTGCGTATAAACACTCCTTATGCCACTGAACATTTGCTTCTTTCAACTTTAATGTGGGAGTTCCCTTAAACATTGTCTCTAGATTGGGATGAATCACCCTTTTCAATAATTTTCAGCTATGTCATATGGACAGTTAACCTGTGTGTTTTCTGATTTTGAGTTAGTAGTACTCATTTTGCTAAGCAACTAGCTGCTTTTCAAGTAGGTTTAACACTAGCAGTGGAAGGCGGATGTCTCATTGACTTTTCTTCAATTCGTTTTTAGAGCGAAACCAGAGATAAACTTTCCTGCCTGGATTGGCCATTTACTGGCAGCCATGCTTTCCGTTTTACTAAGGATGGCCTAAAGAAGTCTGACAGAGATTACCCAAGAGACATCTCTGTATAATTTCATTAAAATTTATCAGGTAACATCTACGGAGAAGCTATATTTTGCATTATACCCGTATATTGCCAAAAATGCTTCGCCCACTGCCCGCCATGTTTTTCGACTAATCAATATGAGCTGAAGGACTCTGATAGAGCCATCCATGAAATGAATATTCCTGTAAAATTTCATTGAAATATATCATGCACAATATATGGATACGATTTTTTTTTAAAGTTTGCACGATAGCCATTAATAAGTCAAACACACACACACACACACACACACACACACACACACACACACACACACGCACGCACCACACACACACACAAAAAAAAAAACAAAACAAAAATAAAACGCCACATGCTTTTCAATCGATCAACATGAGTTGATGGAATCTATTAGAGGGTCACTCAAAGAATGTCCATGCCAAATGCAGTCGTCCATTAGACGGATTCTAAAAAGAAGATTTTTGAAGTTTGTACAATAGCCGTATATCGGGCAAAATGCTCCGTCCACTTGCGGCCATGTTTTTTGACCGATCAATATGGGTCAAAGCAATCTGATAGAGAGTCACAAAGATAATCCCCGTAAAATTCCATGAAATCCCTTGAACAGATTCTCGGAAGATTTTTGAAGTTTGCACTATAGCCATATATGGCAAAAAAAAAAAAAAAAAAAAAAAAAAAAAAATAATGCCCAACCCACTGGCGGCCATTTTGCTCAATGGATCACCATGAATTGAAAGAATCTGCGAGAAGGTAACCCAAACAACAACCATATAAAATTTCGTCGAAATCCTTGAGCAGGTTTTGATGAAAAGTTTTTTAAAGCGATCTTTTCCTTGCCATTACAACCAGAGTTCTGCATAGTCTAAACGACTTGAAGGAATTTAAGAGAGGGTGTTTAGAGGATGCTTTCTTATAAGCTCCATCAAAATTGACCAAACAGGAGATGTTTTAGTTAAATTGTGGAATCCTGACGCATGATGGGCATCTGGCGATCACAATCGTTCACTATGAGGGTGTTCTTTGGGTTACCTTCTATCAGAATCCTTCAACTCATGATAATCTATTAAAAAACATGGTTGTTGGACGGGACATTTTTGCCTTATATGGCTATAGCGCAAACTTCGAAAATCTCTTCTCATAATCTGTCTAAGGGATTGCTTAGGTGATCATAAAACTACAATGAAACAAAGTAAAGGAGGCAGTGATAAACTGAACACCAAAGCAAAAGAAAACCACAAATGAACCACACTGGGTCCGACCACAGACATTGCTAGTCAGGTGCTAGCCTTCAGAAACAGATTGAGGAAGGAGCTGTCATTCATTCTGAGGCTCGACTCCTCTCCGTGCGATTGAAGACTGACTCAAAGTTATAGACCAGAACTGGATTAAAACTCATGTCATAACCTATCTCTTTGTAACGATTGACAAGCTGAACTCACAGCTCTTGATAAGATGCTTTTTTTTTCAACCCAAACGTACCGATATTTTCCACATGGTGTGGGTATTCATTAGAAGCGTCTCGGCGAGGCGCTTCTAATGAGTACCCACACCATATGGAAAATGCGTACCCGCAACATATATTTTTCGTCGAGAAATAAGAAATTACCTGATACCCACTCTTATCCAGGCCTATGCAAATTTATATACTAAATCGCTGTAAAATACTTTATTTGCTGAATAAAACGTCGAAAACTGCTTCATAAATTTTGTGCATCGTATTGTACCTTAGTTACGCGTCACTGGTTTTGCAAGAGTTATAGCCATTTACCAACATTTCTTACTTCTACAACTCTTACTATAAGTTTAAGTTACAGCATCTGCGTAAATTCCCGAATCTTGTATTCACTTGCATCCATTGATTATTACAGAGGGGTGTGTGTGTGTGTGTGTGTGTGGGGGAGGGGGTGGGGGGGTGGGGGGGGGTCGGGGGGGGTGTGTTAGAGCATTTTCATACTGTTGAAGACAATCATATTAAGCCATGGGTGGCATTTACGAGTTATGACCCTTTAGCTGTCCATCCACGTCCTCCTAAAACATCATGTTAGAGTCTTTTATCTTTGGTCTTCGAGACTATTTGGCCACTTTTATTTTTATTAACTGCACAAAGCGTAGAGATATTTGGCCACTTTTATTTTTATTAATTGCACAAAGGGAAATGGGGTCGTTGGACGTCAGTGTACCCACTTAGAGTGATCAATGTATTTCTTGTCCACGTATAAACTTACTGAATCATTGAATACGGTAACAAAATGTTATATATAAATCATATATACTCCAAATAGCAGGACATTTTAACCGACTTTACCACTCTTCTCTTGAAATCTGAACAACTCCATTAGACTACCAGTCGTTGTGTCTAAAATAGCTTGATGACTATCAAACAGTATATACCCTGATCAGACGCCGCGTTCTGCGGCGTCTGATCAGGGTATACACTGTTTTCTCAGGCCTGTCTGTCTCATTATGTATGGTAATTATGGTATGCTGTCCAGACAGCATGCTCACGCAGGCTTGTTTGATCTTAGCTGTTCGCAAATGAAAAAGTGGCTATTTTCATAGAGCGTCTATCGTAGTTACCCTAAATATTCGAACACCTGAACCCCTACCATACTTGTCTTTAAACAAGTCCATTTTACTACCTTCTCTGGTGACTCACATCTGCAGCTAAGATGAGAGTGGTAAACAGTGTGGACGATGATCAGACATCTTGAAGAGGATCCATTCTTTTTTGACAAACTCCACGTTTGTCCATAAGCCAGAGAATACACAACGTCGCAACAACGTCGTTACAACGTCGCTGCAACGTTGTAATAACGTTGTTACCACCACAGGCGCTTGAAGTTTGGTCCATCAAACGTAGTGAAAATGTCAAAATATAAAGAAAACAACTCTGAAGCAATTTCTTGCGAAATGCTTACTGTCACTTTTGAATTTGGACATTATGAATTACTTATGGACAGAACTTCAAGCTCCTGTGTTACTACGTTGTGTGTTTGCTGGGCAACAAATAACGACGACTTAAGTCATAACTTACCCGCTAAAACAAATCTCAAATACACATGCTTATTTATTTATTTATTTATTTATTTATTTATTATTTATTTATTTATTTCTTTATCTATACAATATTTCTAGAGGACGAATGTTTAGCTATAACAGTTAATCTTCTAAGCGGTAATTTAAATATCAAAACATAATACACATTCACATCTATTTACATATGTACATGAACAAGAATTACTATAGTACAACATGATACTATAACAAACGCTAAAACATGTAAAATACAGTTTAAAACTGGAGTATAAAAGATAACCATGCACATCCATTACGAAAACACGCCTATTCAAATACACTGAAAATTTTACCACCAAAAAATGGCAATTTTTGGATAAAAAATTCTGATATTTTTCATATTTCTGCTCGAAACATAAATTGTGGGTACTCGTTAGAACCGCCTCATCGAGGCGGTTCTAACGAGTACCCACAATCTATGTTTTTGAGCAGAAATAACAAAAATAATGTATACCCCTGTAAACCCCAGTTTTACTATATAAAAGTGGGGTTTAAGGGGGTCAAAATTATATAGGTATGTTTTCGTGATGATTATTGGGTTGACCGTTAAATTATACAAATAAATTCTTAATCCTTCACAGAGGCTTAAAACGGGTTCATAAAACGATCAGTTACTTCAACATTTTTTGAAGCACTAGCTTTCAATGGACATACACACGCACGCATGCACGCATAATTATGAACGGAATGGCGAGGCTATGTACACATGATAAACAGTACAATTTACAATGTATTCAGTCTGAAAATCGCACTTGAGTTTCTTGCTATCGCATTTGATAATCAGAACATAGCTGTTTCTTTTTCAGCAATATATTTGAGCGGCGCCCTGGGATAATGAGCTTTCAAGGCATATGTGAACAGCGTCGGCCCACATCAACATGTACCTCCGTGCACCCTGATCCGGGCTTTCGCTGTCCGTTTACCGAACCTTTATATCAATATATAGCAAATTACAGTCGAACCTCAATAGCTCGAACACCGATGGCCCGTTTACCATGGCTAATTCGAACTCGTTTTTGAGTCCCTACGAAATTCTTCCGCTAGCTCAAGAAAACAAATAGAGAAATTTTCTTACTTTATCATGAAATTGTATGTTGTGTGTACTCATTAGAATCGCCTCATGGAGGCGATTCTAATGAGTACACAAAACATATAATTATTGTGTAGAAAATTGAAAATATATTTCCCTAAATTATCGCTATTTGCTTCCTGACCTGGCGCCATGAATAACCCTCAGTGGCTCGAACTACCCATATCTCGAACAAAGTTCTATGGTCCCAAAGATGTTCGAGCTATTAAAGTTCGACTGTATATTATCCCATTCCACGGCTTTGCTCGATGAACGTGATTTTATGTCTGACATCACTTATTCCATCTCATATACAGTTTATGGGCAAATTCAGCAGACGATAAACTGATGATATTTTTCCTTGTTTTTTTTTTTTCCCTAGAAAACAAGATCTGACACCTCATGCAAATGGTCTTCTTATGCAAAAAAGATCTGACACTTCATGCAAATTGTCTCCTAAGGAGACCCAAACTGATGATATTTTTCCATGTATTCCCTAGAAAACAGGATCTGACACCTCATGCAAGTTGTCTCCTTATGAAAAAAAAAAAAAAAAAAAAAAAAAAAAAAAAGAGATCTGCCACTTCATGCAAATTGTTTCCTAAGGAATTTTTACCCAGCACGCAAAGCGTTAAGTTTTAGCATTCTCTAGGCAAAATCATTTTATACATATATATTTTTCTTATTAAATGAACTGTCAAATCTTTATTTTCTGTGAAAGATTGACCAATTTTAGATGTTGTCTGCTATTATTCAGAGTCAGCAGGCTAAAGCTGTTCCATTTTGTTATATGATGTGGTGAAATGGGCTGGTGGGATTATCAAATGCTTCTTTTAATGGTTTTTTAAAAACTCCGGTAGCATTTAGAAAACATGTTTGCTTATTAACCACGATTCTGTTGAGCCCGGAAATACCCTACCTATGCAAACAGTGTAGATCCAGATCAGTTGACTTCTGAACTGATCTGGATCAACACTGTTTTTCATTAACTACGTGAACTTGTTTCAACATTCGGGGTCAAGTAATCTGATTGGCTGAAAGTTAGAAATGGGTGGGGTATCTTAATTCATACAGCATTGCAAGGGCTAAACCAACTAAAAAGGGACGAAGTCAAATTTTGCGCGGGGTCTTTAAAGGTGAAGGTTTAAACTTTCTGACTGCCGACTATAAACAACAGGAGATAATTTCTCACTGTTTCACGGATGACAAGGATTGACATTTCTATCAAATTTGTCTCCACAGGAGAAGATAATTAGAATAAAATAGCAAACCCTGTGGAAAAATATCATTTACAAGTCGCCTCTCGTTATCGAACAACCAAATTTAACAAATATATATGTAATTGGGCTCTTGAAGTTAGAGATATATTGAAAATTTATGGAAAAGAGGAGCAATTTCTCCTCTTTTCTACAATATTTTTACCTGTTGTTAGATTTTCATGTTTAGGCGGGGACCAGATTTTCACTTCGAGATAAGCGGTTATTCGAGATAAGCGATGTCGAGATAACGAGAGTAAACTGTATTACATCTGATGATTTAGCCTAATGAGCGCTTAAGCTTAACCCATTAACACTTAGTCACATAAAAGGAAAACTGACAAACAGTGTAGAAGATATCCACGAAAAGCCTATCAAATCTGATAGGAAACTTGATTGTCATTTTGTTTGTTTCTGTTGAGGTTTTACGGCTCAGTCAAACCAATGGGGTCATGTCGAGCGCTTTTATCGGGCAGGCTTACTCTTCTTAGCGGTTAACCAGTATTGTCCACATTCTTTCGCCAGAAACTGACAACTGCCCTTCTTGAATCAGTTGAAGGGAGAGAATCACTACAGAAAATATTTCACAATCAAATCTCCTAGAAAGAATGTTGCCGCCCGACGGGAGTCGAACCCGCAACCTCCTGATCACCAGTTGGTCGCGTATCCAACTGAGCCATCGAGGCCGGCGGTTGTCATTTTGGAGATTACATGTATTTTCACGGCTTACTCTGATCAGCCAGCGCGGATGCAATTTTGTAGGAAATACAGTGCACCGGCTCATATAATGTACCTTCTAGCTGCCATATAAACTAGCTGCCATGCACATGAATCTGGCCAGTTCGGTGGCAGACATATTTTCACTGAACGCGGTCGTTATGGGATATCCTATTTACACTTAACCCTTGTCATGCTGAATAAATTAAGATGCCACGCTGATTTCTAATTTTCAGCCAATCAAATTACTTGATCCAGGTTGTTGATATAAATTCACTTACTTAATGGCAATCAGTGCAGATCCAGATCAGTTGGCTTCTTCAGAAGCCAACTGATCTGGATCTACACTGTTTGCAAATGCAGGATATATCCGGGTTCAGCAGGACAAGGGTTAATATTCGGACAGACAGATCTGAGCAAACAGTATGATAGATCAGACATCACAAAACGCGCCATCCGATCATGGTACACACTGTTTGCCACAAATACAACAGGTTTAGACAAATCAGCACACAGTTAAACATGCTGAAAATTTAGGGTAAATATAGTAAGGCGTCATAAGGTCCGAATATTTAGGTTAAAAAC
The DNA here is from genome assembly GCA_964016985.1 of Anodontia alba. Lineage (NCBI taxonomy): Eukaryota > Metazoa > Mollusca > Bivalvia > Lucinida > Lucinidae > Anodontia > Anodontia alba. The sequence continues at coordinate 26,588,683 of OZ024834.1, forward strand.
GGTACTTTTGTTTTTCTCACCGTGAGTCACATATTGCGAATACGATATCACTATTTAAATTATCGGACCAGGTCTTCGTCTACCGGCACATATTCCTCCTACGCACCCGCCTCTGCCTATACCGTCACATATTCCTCCCACACAGCCTCGCCCAGCTATACCATCACAGCGCCCTCCTATACAACCGCGTCCTGCTATACCATCGCAACGCCCTCCAACACATTCACGTCGTCTTATACCATCAATACCACCACAACGCCCTCCTACACATCCAGGTCCTCTTATACCATCAATACCACCACAACGTCCTCCTATACAGTCACGGCCTATTGTACCATCACAACGCCCTCCTACACAACCACGCCCAATTATACCATCACAACGCCCACCAATGCAGCCGGCCCTTCCTATCCCATCACAGACCCCTCCTCTGCACCTAGTGCCTCTACCTCTGCCTCTACCTCTGCCTCCCCTCCCCATTCCGCTACCTCTCCATCCTCCGCCTCGTCGCCTTCCACCTCGGCCCCACCTACCACCTCGTCCCCATCCGCGGCGGCCTCCTCTCAACCTGCCGCCTCTTCTACCATTGCACAATTCTCCTATGCATGGAGCACCCCCTCTATCTCCACAAAGTTCTCCTACACACCCGCCTCCACCTCTACCACCACACAATTCTCCTACACAGCCTCGTCTGTCTCCTCTAAAAGAACCGTAGCAGAATCCCAGCTCTCTGCATAGGTATTCCCGTATCCTTGTCATTCGTTGTCGCCGACGAGGGCGCCAGCTGCCCGTGTCCGCTGTACAGACATCCACAGGACAACCTAAACAATACCCAGTCTGTGGTCGCCTCAAGATTGGGGTATATCGGCAACGCGGAGGGATAATCTGCGCCACGCAGGAAATGAAGGGACATGGAAGAAGTCCCGTGAAAGCGCTGCGATCGATTCCGCCTAAGGGACCACCACCTGAAATAATAATTAAGGTGAACAGTTACATCTCATACGGAGTACTACAAGGTGAAAGTGTTTACATAAGAAACAGAGTACTATAAGATAAAAATGTTTGCATCTTAAATAGAGCACTATAAGAAAATTGTTTACATTTCAGACAGGGCATTATAAGGTAAAAGTGTTTACTTGTCAAATAGAGCACTATAAGATAAAAAGTGTTTACGTCTCAAATAGAGCAATATAAGATGAAAGCGTTTACATCTCAAATGGAGCACAATAATATGAAAGTGATTATATCTCAAATAGAGCCCTGTAAGATCAAAGTGTTAATATCTCAAATAGAGCACAATAAGATGAAACTGTTTACACCTCAAATAGAGCACTTCAAGATCACAGTGTTTACATTTCAATAGAGCACTATAAGATGAATGTGTTTATCTCAAATAGAGCACTATAAGATGAAAGTGTTTACATCTCAAATAGAGCACAATAACTTTGAGAAAGTGTTCACATCTCAAACAGAGCACAATAAGGTGATAGGCTCCTTTTAAGGGGAATAACTACACTTTTAGGTGAGACAACTCTGTCAATATTATTTTTGGTTTCAATTCGGGAAAAAATCCATTCAAAGTGGAACTAATTTGCTCCTAAGGTGGAGCAAATCTTTCCGTTTTAGAAAAGATCCTTTTTAAGAATTGCGCAGATCATATATTCAGTGGACCTCTTTTCAAAACGGAGTACAGGAAAGCAAACAGGTAGCCACAAAAGTTGACTCCCTTGCAAAATGGGGAAACTCTATTAAGTGTATCTAGCAGCAGGTTGGTCCGTGTATTCTTTATTTGGAAACTGAAACTATATCAATCGCTTAAGGGAAAGACTAACTTAAAGGTTTCAGCTTAACCCTTAAAGCGCCAATCACAACTATTGTCGTCTGCTTTGTCTTCTGCCGGTTATTTTAAAAGTCATTGTTGCAAACAGTGTGGACCCAGATCAGACTGCTCCTTTAGGAGCAGTCTGACCTGGGTCCACACTGTTTGCCTATATGCAAAATGTAAGTTTGAAACATTTGCAAGAAGATACAGCAGACGACATTTCAGACGCAGTTTTTCTTGGCGCTTTAAGGGTTAAGGAAACAGGTCTTGGCACACTGATCAAAGCCATTTAAGAAATAAGAAATGTATTGGTTTAAATCTTTTCTAACTGTGAGCACGGGGCCGCCATTTCGAATATTTAGTAAGACACTTAAGTTTTAAGTTTTAAGTAAGACACTCATAAAAGCTGTCTGTTGACAGGAAAATTGTGCATATATAAATTGAAGGTGATAGCATTATGCAAATGAACACATTAACAGGTATCTAAGCATGAAACAATGTTTCAGGAATGATTTAAGTCATGACATCATTTTCTAAATTTTCAAAAAGCATTGATATATTATTTAACCAAACTATTTTAAGCAGTAATTTATTATTTTTGAACCAAACTATGATTTTTTTTTAAACCAAACTACTCAGCATCATAGATTCATTCTTTTTTTATATGTTTAGTATTTGATGCGCGGTCTCCTTTAGTTTGCTATTATTTAAGCCGGAACGAGGGAAGATATACTTTATGATATATGTATCTTTCGAAGACTCAAAAAAGCCTGCTCATCCGCGCAGTGTGATAATAAATTTCGCCTTCCGCTTCGAGATTCAATCCTTTGTCCAACACAGCGGACGCATTAACGTCGATGTAACGTCATGACGTTGCGTTGACATTGATGCAATTTTGTCTGGATTCGAACAGAGTGCACAGATGTAGACTCATACAGGGGCGGGTCCAGAGCGGGGGTGAGGGGGCGGGGTGATGTCTGAGTCGACCCCCCCCCCCCCACACACACACACCACGCACACACACACTACCCGTCTGACTCAAAATTAGAATTTCAGAAATTTAGAATTTGATAAATTTTTGATGCCATATTTACTCTTATAATATCCAGCGGGCTGATGACGTTTATACAACGTCCGAACAACGTCATGACGCTGCATCGACGTTGAGCCAACGTTGTATAACGTCATGTGCCTGCTTGGTATACGCTCACCTTATTCTTCACCTTATACTACTAACATTTCAACAAGTCCATTTTAACGTCTGTGAATGTGTCTAAATTTGCAGGATGAGTGGCAAATAGTGTATACCCTGATGTGACATCGTGTTCTGTGGCGTCTGATCTGGGTCTAAACTGTTAGCTCAGGCCTGTCTGTCCGAATACAGTGTAAATATGGTAATTTGATAGCATCGATTCCCTCAGAGGTTTTAGAGAAGCCCCTCCCCCCCCCCCCCACACACACACACACCAACACACACACACACACACACTGTTAAATAATCCTGGGTCCGCTCTTGCGAGTTTTCGATGGATACATACAGTATAAGGTACACTTTCTCTAAGCGCTCTCATCTGGTCTTTCGGCAATCTATCTTCCGTAGCGTGCAACTATTTTAATCGTTTTGTATTTTTACGTGCTTTGACTTGAAATTATTCTGGTACATAATATAAGGGAGGCTTAAAAGGTCTTGTTGGTGTGTAATAATAATAATAATAATAATAATAATAATAATAATAATAATAATAATAATAATAATAAATGGTAACACTGCATTTAAATTGAATTTGAACTGGAACACAATATTTCCTTCAAAATAAGACGTGCGCCCAGCGAAGACTCAGATCAGCTTGCGCGTCCTCCGCTGGAAGACGTTTTGGATCATTGTCTGTCCATGTATGGATATTGGACTCAAGCTGCGCAGATGCACAGGCTGATCTGAGACCTCTCCGGGCGCAACATAGTCTTGCAGGTAATGCTGTGCCCCGGCTCAGATGTCGTACATAAGAGGTACGATGTACCGTATTTATTCCAAATCAGGCACATGAATTTCTTACTGTAATTCTCATAAAATGTGGACCGTCTGATTAGAATATGTTTGGTGAGTGGCAAACAGTGTAGACCCTGACCACGTTTGCTCATACCTGTATTTCCGAGATTACTGTATCTATCATAATATTCTGACACCTCAACTGCTTACCATAGTTGTCAAAAAAAAAACAAAAAAACACTGAACACGTCATTTTGCCTGCCTGTTAATATGTCCAGTATCTGACTGATGAGTCGCAAGCAGTGTAGATCCTGATCAGACGCCGCATGAAGCGTCTGATCTGGGTCTACACTGTTTGCTCGATCATATCCGCCCGAATAGTTTAGATAAATAAAGTAGTTTACCATCATACGATGTTTGTTGAAAGCAACCTACCTAGTCTTCTACGAACACCCAGATCTAATCGTCCTTCGCCCATGCCTATTCTGCCTCCGCCTACTCTGACACCATGTCCGGCTACTCCGCCTCCGTCCATTATAACACCGTGTCCGCCCACTCCGCCTCCGCCTACTCTAACACCATGTCCGGCTACTCCGCCTCCACCAAGTCTAACACCGAGTCCGCCTACTCCGCCTCCGCTTACTCTAACACCATGTATCGATTCTATGTGTAAAACCCGGCCTTCAAACATACCATAATCCAACCACTCATCATCGTCTCCGATAAGTCTAGTCCCAACATGCGTGCGCGTGTGCGTGTGCGGATGCGAGTGCTGAATTTGGCCTGCTGCAAAGAACATCATTAATAGTAATAATAATAATAATAATAATAATATTATTATTATTATTATTATAATTATAATTATTATTATTATTATTATTATTAATGATAATAATTATGATAAAATAACTCTGTTTCTAAAAGTTTCTGCTCATTTGCCTATACATTACGAAAACACGCCTATTCAAATATATTGAAAATTTCACCACGAAAAACAGAACGTTTGCAGATAAAAATTCCGATATTTTTCATATTTCTGCTCAAAACATAGATTGTGGGTACTCGTTAGAACCGCCTCGCCGAGGCGGTTCTAACGAGTACCCACAATCTATGTTCTTAAGGAGAAATAAGAAAAATAATGTATACCCCTGTACACCCCAGTTTTACTATATAAAAGTGGGGTTTAAGGGGGTCAAAATTATATAGGTATGTTTTCGTGATGATCAGTAATCAAAATACAACTTTTGCACTACATTTTGTGTCATTACGTTTTATTGACCCTCATAAAACTTATTATTTACTTACTTGTCGATCCGTTTAAAAACTGAATTATTCTAGTTTTATACAGCTGAACCCTTTAAAAACGGAGTTTAATTAGTTTTTTTTTATCCCTCCTGCATGAGTCCATAAGATGAATAATAATAATAATAATAATAATAATAATAATAATAATAATGCCTTATTTTAGATTAGACCTGTACATGTGATATTAGTTACTAATAGTTAAAAACTTTCTTTCAAAATCGACTTGGAGATAACTGCAATAATAACAATAATAACGATAATAATAATGGCATACTCAATTAGCTCGTAGTACATGGACTGACATTATGACATGCGAGTGTGGACAGTCCGTACAGCTTGCCTGCAGTCGGTCCATGTATTCGAGCTGATATTTTATAACATTCGTTCGTTGGTGTTTTGAAAGGAAAAAAATGTGAAGGGTAATAAAAATTGACAGCAGACATGATGTAATGATGTTCGCTCTTTTGTGTAGACAAAGTTTTATCAAGGCGCTTGTATTTCTTTATGTAATGTTAGGATAACATTGAATTCAATAGGGAACTTTTGTGCCCCCTCGCTCGGTCATTCTGTCGCTTATGGCCGAATACCGGTCTGTTATAAAGTAATGTACGGTGTTGGGCACCTTGTGAGGGACGACTGTATGATGGCCAGTGAGGTGTTACGTTTTTTCGTGTTGTCTGAATAAGTAGGTCAGTGAACTAATGTGCAATGGTTAATGATTTTATTTCAGCTCAGATCTTAAGATTCTACAGATACATTTTAAGGGTCATTTTATTATCGGAGTGTTTTATAGGGTGTTAAAATGTCCTCTTTTATTTTTTTATTTTTTTTTTTTTTTTCAAACATCATCTATTAGGATATTTAATTACTTTTACTTGCTTATTATTCAAAGAAACTTTTAACTGCGATCCCTAGACTGTTCGAATGTTTTATGTCATAGATTATGAAATTACCCGTTTGGCGTTGGGACGACGGCGGAGCAACATACTACCAAGATACATCAGCGCTGCTCTGGCGTCGACCCGGCGAACTTGTCGGCCGATTTTACTATGTAAATGTGTATAATATGTACATATTGTTTGAAGTTTTTAAAGAGGACCATATGTTAGATTAGTACACTGTTTGCTAAATATGTCATCCTCGTAAAATAAAGACATTATTATTATTATTACTATTATTATTATTATTTTAACCCATTTATGTCGCGTGACCAATAGAAAGGGTGTTTGTTTGGTTTGTAATAATACCTTGTTTTATAGAAATTGCTGTATTTAATGCAAATCGTTTAGACCCTAATCAGACGCCGCGTTCTGCGGCGTCTGATCTGGGTCTACACTGTTTGCCAGTCCCGTTCATGGAACTCTAGTCAAAAACAGGTTAACCGACTTGTTTCTACCAATTTAAATTAACACCATATAGATAATATAGACTTTGACAAAGGGGTCCTTCCAGTAATATTATTGCCACAGGCGTAGCGCTCATTCCGCTCATTCGCATGTGCATGACATGTGTGAGAAAAAATATATTTGCAGTTTAGAGGTTATCAAATAACATAAAATATTTTGCTTCTTACATATGTACCATTGGGACTGCTCTTACAGGAAAGAGTTTATCGCTTCCAAAAATAAGGGCTACTCTGTAAGGAAAGAATCTATGTATTGCCCAAAGGAGTTATCTGAACGTTTTCGAGAAAACTTTCTATTAAATGTTATAGCACTCGAAATTATTAGAAGAGATTAAATTCACTAAACTAATCTTCAAATGGAAGAACATTCCTATTAAGAATATTTTTGTAACGTCAGTGATAAGAATTATTATCGAAATTTAAGAAAAAGTCAGAGATTGATTTCTAGCTGTTCCTTATGATTAAATCAATATGGACGTCGAAAAATATTTGATATTTCGAAGAAAGATCATTACTATAGAAAATATAGGTGAAAGTATCAGTCGACTGATGGTGCAAGAATGTTAAAATAGAAATTATTTCTTCTTTATGTAAAAGCATATGAAACAAAATACTTAAAACAAAAAAGGAAATGGAGTTTCCTTTCAGTAGACATCCATTAAAGACTTTAAGGCGAATTCAGCGGACGACAAATTGATGACCATTACGAAAACAAGCCTATTCAAATATATTGAAAAAATACCACCAAAAAATGAAAATTTTCAGATAAAAATTCTGATATTTTTTTCATATTTCTGCTCAAAACATAGATTGTGGTTACTCGTTAGAACCGCCTCGCCGAGGTGGTTCTAACGAGTACCCACATTCTATGTTTTTGAGCAGAAATAAGACCAATAATGTATACCCCTGTAAACCCCAGTTTTACTATATAAAAATGGGGTTCAAGGGGGGGTCAACTTTATATAGGCATGTTTTCGTGATGGTTGTTAGTTATTTGTACAGAAAATAGGTTTTGACATTTCATGCAGACAATTAGCACGAAATGCCAGAAAACAGACGGTGATCTTTCATGCAAATTATTCCTTTGGAAATATGCTTTGACTTTTCATAAAAAATCGGACCGACGGGTTTTCTGTTGGGCCAATAACGGTTCGATATAGATTTAAGTAGAATGTTGCGTTGCAGGTAGCAGAGTCGTTTCCGTTTGCGCCGAATGCTCATTGCGAAAACACGCTTATTCAAATATATTGAAAATTTCACCATCCAAAACTGAACGTTTTCAGAAAAAAATCTTATATTTTTCATATTTCTGTTCAAAACATAAATTGTAGGTACTCGTTAGAATCTCCTCGCCGAGGCGGTTAACGAGTACCCAAAATCTATGTTTTTGAGCAGAAATAAGAAAAATAATGTATACCCCTGTAAACCCCAGTTTTACTATATGAAAGTGGGGATTAATAGGGTCAAAATTATATAGGTACTTGTATGTTTTCGTGATGTGGTTCCGTGTGCCAGCCGATCTTGGATTTCACTGTTCACATCAATGGTTCACATATCCTCTGTAGGACACTTTCTCGTTGTGACACTCGTGTAAAGATAAAAATGTAAAATGATAATAAAACATACCACTTGCTAGAGACACAAATCCTAAAACAATTATAAGAGACATGATCTTCATATTTGTTACATAACGAGCATACAATTACTAAATTAAGTTCACGGTTTAATTTGGATGTAGATATACGCGATATATATACATATTTAATATTAACTAATTGCTCGTTTTTAACCAATGAGAAAGGCGCGGGAAAAAAGGATTCCCCCAAAAGCTGACAACAAGGTCGTGCAAGATTGAAATACACGAGACATAACATGATAAAGAGGCCTTTATCGTATATGTGGACGACGACGCATCACGTGATCACCCTCATGTACATTTTAAGCTTTATTAAGGTAGCTAAATAATCAAACGAAGATGAATGATATTTATTGTCTTTTTGTCACAGAAAATAAGTCGGCATTTTATTCAAATGGTCTCCTTTTGATTTTGATCTTATTCTTCGATGCGCACACATGTCATAAGGTATATTATTTCATGTTGCGACTCTAACATCTATGTTGCCTGTTTACTATGTATTGTTTAACCTTTACCACTCTCTGGGCATTTTCAGCAGACGACAAAATGATGTTATTTTTCTTATTTTTCCCAGAAAACAGGATTTGACATTTCATGCAAATTGTCTCCTTAGGAGACAATTTGCATGAAATGTCAAATCCTGTTTTCTGGGAAAAATAAGAAAAATATTTCAAAATGTCGTCTGCTGAAAATTTTACCCAGAGTGCTAAGCGTTAAATCATTGTTTACAACCACCATGTACAATACATTCTTTCTGTGGTATTTAATAAGAGATCAATTATATTATTGACGTAACCTGTAATGTGTTGATTAAATTTTGTATTTTTGTAGAATTTTCGTATGACTAGTGTTTATCACGTTCGGCACCGTAGATGGCGGTAAGCTTGACATTTCAAACATTGTAGACACTTCAGATACTGAAAAAAGCTTACATCCCAGCAGGCACACAGCGTTGAATAAATCATAAATCAACGTTGAAGCGTCGTTGTTTCAACGTTGTATGTCTGTAGACTTCAAATCAACGTTGAATAGACGTTTTTCAACGTTGTACGCCTGCTAGGATAACAGTGAAGCGGTTCTGATCGAATATACATAACACTTTTCCTTTTTCGGACGTATTGTTTGACGCCGGCCTCGGTGGCTCTGTTGGATGCGCCGTCCGACTGGAGACCAGGAGGTCGCGGGATCAACCCCTGCCAAGGTCGGCAACATTCTTTCGTGGAGATTGATCATGAAATATTTTCTACTGTCATTCTCTCCCTTCCGCTGATTCAAGAAGGGCAGTTGTCAGTTTCGGGCGAAAGAATGTGCACAATACTGGTTAACCGCTTAGAGGACTAATCCTGCCCAGTAAAAGTGTGGTTAGGTAAATTGACCGCGCTCGATATGACCCCATCGGGTTGACTGGGCGGTAAAACCTCAACACAAACAAACGTATTGTTTGACGAGTTTTGATATGTATCAGAACTTGGTCAAAGTACTAGTTGATAAATGGCACATTTTGACATCGATTGGCTCCTCTGAAAATGAAACGAAGGTCGCCTAGGGAACCAGTTGCCTTGGCACTGTCTGAAATCTTTGAGCAATTTCAAAGGCGCACACGCTGCTTACATACTACTTTTCAGAGAGACTATTGTTGTTGTTGTGTGGAAGTTTAACTCTACCAGGAACCGGATGCACAGAGAGGAAGCGGCGATTGTTATGAACATGTATTTGTACAGCCTTTCCATGTGCACTTCGTGCCGCTGTCTGTCACCAAGCGCCGTCCTGTCCACTTTATACTCAACCAAGGACACGCCGAGTATGAGCTAGGTGTACTAATGGTCTGAAAATTGTCTCGACCCGAGCGGTATTCGAACCCACGATATCCCGCTTGAAAGTCGTGCACTAACAACTAGGCCACCCACATTACGAAAACATGCCTATTCAAATATACTGAAATTTTTACCACTAAACACTGAAAATTTTCTGATAAAAAATTCTGATATTTTTCATACTTCTGCTCAAAACATAGATTGTCCAATCTATGTTTTTGAGCAGAAATAAGGAAAATAATGTCTACCCCTGTAAAACCTACCCTAGTTTTATTATATTAAAATGGGATTTAAGGGTGTCATATTATATAGGCATGTTTTTGTGATGAGCCCGCGTCATCACGAAAACATACCTATATAATTTTGACCCCCTTAAACCCCACTTTTATATAGTAAAACTGGGGTTTACAGGGGTATGCATTATTTTTCTTATTTCTGCTCAAAAATATAGATTGTGGGTACTCGTTAGAACCGCCTCGCCGAGGCGGTTCTAACGGTTACCCACAATCTATGTTTTGAGCAGAAATATGAAAAATATCAGAGTTTTTTATCTGAAAATTTTCAGTTTTTGGAAGTGAAATTTCTATATATTTGAATAGGCGTGTTTTCGTAATGTAAGAAAAATCAATGATATTGCCCAGATCAGTCAACATGCGCATCCATATATTTTACGTACCATATTGACCCTAAGTATTTGGACACAAAGGCCTGAGCAAACGGTGTCAGACGTCGTAGACTGCATCAATATGTACTTAAATGGACTTGTTCTGATAAGGGTCTACACCATCTATTTGCCATTCATCCAGCTGTTTTAGACACATCAACAGGTAGTTCAGTGGACGTTCTGATTAGTGTTTACGCTATTTGCCATTCACCCAGTTTTTTTAAACATATCAATAGGCAATGAAATAGACTTCAAATTTTAAGCCAACCATGGTAAGGAGTTGAGGCGTGCCAATATCAACCCATTGAAGACTGGAGACCCCTAAACGGGTATCTGACAAAGAGTGCAGACCCAGATCAGACGCCGCAGAACACGGCGTCTGATCAGGGTCTCCATTGTTTGCAAATAGTTCAACCACTTTTCTTTAAGAATATTTACAAAATATAGCCTGACATACCTAAAGCCGAAAAAGGATTCTTCCAAAATATAGTGTGGGCGAGTTTATTCTGTCTTTAATAGGTTAAGGGTAGACATTGCGCATGTGCGTAAGAAAAATATTAGCGATAAAGAGACAGCGACTAACAAAATATTTTGCTTCTTTACCATGAAAGCTGCTGTTATAGGAAATAGTTTATCGCTTCCTAATCATGGGCTCCCAGAGGGGAGCACGTTCTTTCCTTTAAGAGAAGCCCCTAGTTTAGAAGCGATACTAGGAGATTTTTCAAGATTTTTTCCTGTGAAGCGCGTAAAAATAATTCCGTTCTGACTTCGCCGCTGTAGTCCTCAATCCGGTTTTGGTGTACAGGGAAAATGCTGATTAGAATGCGTAGAAACACAGGATAATCTAAGCCGCAACATAAGAAAATACACCTTCTGACATGTGTGCGCAACGAAGACTCAAATTAGCCTCGCATCCGCGCAGTTCATCACGAAAACATACCTATATAATTTTGACCCCCTTAAACCTCACTCTTATATAGTGAAACTGGGGTTTACAGGGGTATACATTATTTTTCATATTTCTGCTCAAAAACATAGATTGTTGGTACTCGTTAGAACCGCCTCACCGAGGCGGTTCTAACGAGTACCCACAATCTATGTTTTGAGCAGAAATATGAAAAAATCATATTTCTGCTCAAAAACATAGATTGTGGGTACTACCGCCTTGCCGAGGCGGTTCTAACGAGTACCCACAATCTATGTTTTGAGCAGAAATATGAATTTTTCATATTTCTGCTCAAAACATAGATTTGGTGGTAAAATTTTCAGTATATTTGAATGGGCTTGTTTTCGTAATGTTGTTAAGAATCTTCGCTGTCAGCATGAAGAAAGTCTGCATTCTTAGCTATCCAAAACGCGCCTTGTGAAGATTCTGATCAGACTGCGCGAATGCGCAGGCTGATCTGAATCTTCGCTGGGCGCACACGTCCGTTCATTGGGGCTCATATGATCAACCCCCATACATACCCTTTTTTCTGATGCGACCCAGTTTGTAAAGTATCAAGACAGTGAAACCGCAAACACTAATAGCTTGATAAGGAAATACCAACCTCGACGTAAGACGTTAACACAATGCACGTCATATACAACGGCGTTTGATGGATAATTACATTACATGATCATTTATCTTTAACACTCTCTGGGCAAATACAGCAGACGATTGACTGATGATATTTTCGTGTTTTCCCAGAAAACAGGATATGGCATTTCATACAAATTGTCTCCACTAGAGACAGTTTGCATGAAATGTCAAGTCCTGTTTTATGAGAAAAAAAATAAATAAATAAAAAAATTAAAAAAAGAATATCGTCAATTTGTCATCTGCTGAACATTTTACCTAGCATGCTGCCTGATTAAATATTAATAGTAAACACATTCAAAAATTAATATTCACGTCACGTTATAACGGAAAAACATAAGATGGCATATTTTAGAACGTTTGGTTTAATCAGTAGAGACAACTTGCATGTAAGCAAGTCTTAGAGAGAGAGAGAGAGAGAGAGAGAGAGAGAGAGAGAGAGAGAGAGAGATGTTTCAGGCCACACATGGGTAGGAAAGGCCAGATCAACCTGTCCATCATCTTGTTGCTGAATGTTGCTGCATCAACTATGCGCCAATGTAACCGCTTTTTGGAGTTGTCAGTACTTTATTGGAAGGAGAACCCAGTAAGCATTCTTTATAAATCTATAGCGGGCCGTTATCGACCCGTCAGGGTGGCTGACGGGTCGATAACGGCCCGCTATAGATTTATGAAGAATGCTAGCTGGGAACTTTGTACATGTAGCTACAAAGGGATCACATGCTTTCCTTTTAGAAAAGATCCCTTTTTTCTCCTTTTAGAAAAGACCCCTTTTTTCTGAAGGATTAAAACACTTTTGACAGAGTTGCAATTAATTCCCCTTAAATACCAGTTTTACTACAAAGGCGTGAAATAAAAGCATGATAATGTTTGGTTTCTGTTGCAAGGAATTGGAGCACAGTTGGCCAACCAAACACTACTGAAAATTGATAAGGTTACAAAATGAAGCAGCCAGAATTCGTATTATAGAGCTTATACGATCTATTTTATTTGGACAATTAAGCAAATGTGGCATATCTTCAGGTACGTACAGTACTAGACTTTACTAACGAGAGTTTAAATTCATGTTCAACGCAGTTATCTTGTTTGCAATATTATATGAAGAATTTATCCTTCCTAAGACGTCTTAAATTTCGAGCTTCTTCACCAAATCCTTTCATGAAACATTTGTCCAATTGTGGGATTTTCAAAGCGTTTCAGACTATTCTTTTGGATCGGGCCCATTGCTAGGGGTCGGCCCTGTTTGTTGGACCAAGCCAACATTGTGAGTCCTATATCCCGGCAGGCACATGGCGTTTATACAACGTCATATTAACGGCAGTGCAACGTCATGATGTTGCATCGACGTTAATGTGACGTTGTATAAATAGCATGTTGTACCCGCTGGGCATATACGTGTGTATGAAAGAAAAGTACGAATTGAAGCAAAAGTGCCTGTCTCATCCTTGATCGCTTCGACTACAGTATAGGTGATAGCAATCCTATCACTACCATCCAGCCAACGAATTGACAAATTAGGAAAGTTAGGATCCATAGAAATAGAAACACTTATTGTATTCAGATATAGAAGCAAAGATATATATCAGTCACTTGATTATAGCAATTACACTCTATTATAGTATGACACCTTTTATCAAATTTACATAATAATGTTGTTCCTTAACCTTTACCACTCTCTGGTTAATTCAGCAGACGACAAATGGAATTTTTTTTTTTTTAAATTTTCCCGGAAAATAGACTTTGACATTCCATGCAAATTGTCTCCACAGGAGACAATTTGCTTGGAATGTCAAAGTCTTTTTCTGGGTAAGATATATATAATTAAAAAAAAAACAACAACAATATTTCAAAATGTCGCCTGCTGAAACAATTACCCAACATGCTAAGCGATAGAAGAAAAACTATACAATATATGTGAAAATCAAAGATCATGATCACCCTCTGTATCTGCGGAGTCTGGTCAGGGTCTTTGCATTTCTTCATAAATCAGTATCCTATACAGGCTACTATATTGTGCAAGTGAAAAAATAAGTCCTAGACAGACCTGCGCCGACACACAGTCTGGCTTGTATCTACCTTGTTAGCATAATTTTTTAATTATGCTCTATCAACTGTATCAACTAAGGATCTTTTGGCTCGCACTATGTCATTGAATAATGAGGTGGAATATTGATATGGCGTCACATGTAGCTAGTACATGTGACGGTTTACTTTCGCATTAATCTTAACTTCAGTCATTTTTGATAATAATAATAATAATAATAATAATAATAACAATAATAATAATTATTATTATTAATGATAACAACAACAATAATAATAATAATAATAATAATTATTAATGATAACAACAACAACAACAACAACAATAATAATAATAATAATAATAATAATAATAATAATGATTGTGGTGTTGGTGTTTGTGATGAAGATGATGATAATGATGACAAAAGCAAATAACAGATTAATAAAAGAAGAAGAAAAAAGCAAAACAGTCTGGTAAGAAAGGCACATGACAATAAAGGAAGTGTTCTTATTTTCGTTACTCTTACACAAACTGTGCTATTTAACATGTATACACCGTTCTCGCCGACCTGTCTGTCCGAACATTTAGGATAAATACAGTATTGTATTATGTTGGCGACCGATCGAACGGTTCGGCTCTTTTTCTAAAAAAATATAATAATATTAAATCAATAATAATATTCTAATGATAACTGGACCATGTGAAATGGTGCCTTAGGAACATATGAACAGAGAAGGCGAAGATCTTTCTGCGGATTCGTAGCCTTCGATGCATATCAATATATTTTCAGTATCTAACGATCACGTCAATGGACAGCGACGGTCCTGATCAGACTGCGCTGATGCGCAGTCTGATCTGGGCATTTACTGTGCGCATATGCTACTAATCACATTTTAAGAGGAATGGATAAAATTTCAGGGGCGATAACTTTCAAAATTATTTGTTTCTCTTTTGAATAGGGGTCTACTCTAAACGGAACGCATTTACTCCAATTGGGAGCAAATTCTTTCCTTTTCGAGCTGACTCCTTCTTAGAAGGGGATTCGTTTGGAGGAAAGCAAATAGAAATTCACAAAAGTTGTCTTCCTTGTAAAAATGGCGGAAAATCTAGTGTATCGAGTCCCAATACATGACACTGTTTAGATCTCTGCATATACTCGTAATTGTGGCTGAGTTGACTCGATCTTAGAAACAACATTCCTTGAACGGTGCTTTTATAATGTCACAGTGATTCAGATATTCCAGGGATTCGTTTGTAATGGTAATCTTTGCTTGTAATAGATGGATAGAATAGAATTGAATCGAAGAAATAGCGTAGAATAGAATAGGATAATCTTAACTCATACAAAATGTCAACGGCATAAGAGTACACCGTATAAAATATACATACATTTTTAACATATAGTCAGTCAATGAAGATCAAAGACCGCAAAATGTATGTAACTGAAATAAAAAAAAAGAAGAAATATTCTGTTTGTTTCACTTAATTACAAACACTACAATCCGCACAGTTATTCATCTCCTTTAGCATATTAGCGGCAAATATTTAAGATGTATATCGTATTTACCGTATGTATACGGACAAACAGGCTTGAACGAACAGTGTAGACTCGGGTAAGACATCGCAGAACGCGAAGTCTCACCAGGGTCTACACTGTTTGCCACTCATCCAGCAATTTTTAAGCACAAAATGAGGTAGTTAATTGTATTTGTTTAAATTTTAGAACAAGTATGGTATGTGCCCGAATACTTAGGGTAAATACGGTTCACTCACCTGAGTATACCTTATTTTATAGATGTTTATTAAAGCTTTATCATGGTGTACCTATCACATGTACATTACATATATACATATTTAAAGATATACCAAGCCATTCCATACATAATTATAAGAGACTATCACAGATACATTTATAATATTATATCTATACCTAGAAAATCAAACATGTATCATATATTATTTTCTAACTTGCTTTATCGCTAAGACATTCATTACGAAAACACGCCTATTCAAATATATAGAAAATTTCACCCCCAAAAACTGAAAAATTTCAGATAAAAAAAACTCTGATATTTTTCAAATTTCTACTCAAAACATAGATTGTGGGTACTCGTTAGAACCGCCTCAGCGAGGCAGTTCTAACGGGTACCCACAATCTATGTTTTCGAGCAAAAATAAGAAAATGTATACCCTGTGAACCCCAGTTCCCGTTCACAGTATATAAAAGTGGGGTTTAAGGGGAGTCAGAATTATATAGGCATATTTTCTTGATGAAAACGACGGAGATACTCATAACCACGACGGAATAAAACGTGGCAAAACTGAAGCACACATTCTGCAAACGACTGGGCCGAGACAGATCCTATGAGCCGTTACTTTCTGGCTCGTCAAGGAATTTGTATATTTTATGGGCACTGCCCAGCTAGCATTCTTTATAAATCTATAGCGGACCGTTATCGGCCCGTCAGCTACCGATAACGACCCGCAATAGACTTTTAAAGAATGCTTACTGCTTATCGGCTGTTGTTCCCAAACAGTTAATTGCGCGACCGCACGGTGCCTGCACCCATGCAAAACGGACACGATCCGGGACAGACAGCAAGTGGCGGACACTTATGTCCAAACATCATGTCCCCTGTCACAAATGCTGTATCCCTGGGATACGTACATCATGCGAGCGATATATAGGAGACCAACATACAAAACGTACAAATTACAGTATTGTATCGTAAACAGATCCTATAGATTTTACGGTAAATACTGACAACTGACTGCCAGTACATGTACCGTAATTTTTGCGGGCATCTGTAGATTATTTACAGTAATAATTACGCATGGTTAGGCAGTTTAGGGCAAGGTAGGTAATGTAACGTACAGGACATAGTAGGGGTGTGAGCTAACGCAGCGTATCTTAAGCCTGCACATCATTACCCCATCCTACGAGGTAATTCCTGCAAAAGTTCTACGGGCCCCGTGAAAATTTCTGGTAAAGGCGCTGGCA
Organism: Anodontia alba; assembly: GCA_964016985.1. Classification (NCBI taxonomy): domain Eukaryota; kingdom Metazoa; phylum Mollusca; class Bivalvia; order Lucinida; family Lucinidae; genus Anodontia; species Anodontia alba. The sequence continues at coordinate 26,605,922 of OZ024834.1, forward strand.
GCCATTTACTAGTACTTACCGTAAAATCTACGGTATTTTTTACAGTGTGACTGTAAAGTTTGTGCAAATAATAATAATAATAACAATAATAATAATAATAATAAACAAATAACTTTTAGCAACTACATGTAAAATACGTTATTTACAGAAGTAAGCATTACGTTTTTGCCATTGTAGGCGGGGCATTCCAGCACTACGTGGCTCTCATCCTCAATGGCATAACAAAAATGACACAAGGTTCTAACGACGAGGCGGTTCTAACGAGTACCCACAATCTATGTTTTCGAGCAAAAATAAGAAAAATAATGTATACCCCTGTAAACCCCAGTTTTACTATATAAAAGTGGAGTTTAAGGGGGTCAAAATTATATATGCGTGTTTTCGTGATGCCTGTTCGTTAGAAAATAGCCGTGCAGTAACTAGATTTGATTAAAAAATAAGATGCAACATGATAAATACTGAAGTCAAAACTACAGCAAAAGTTAGGTTATCAGTTTCAAAGCAATTCATACAAATGGAATTTATCACAAGCACTGTGTTCTGATTGTAAGTTCTCGGGTATTTGCCCTGCTAGCATTCTTTATAAATCTATAGCGGGCCGTTATCGGCCCGTCAGCTACCCTGACGGGCCAATAACGGCCCGCTATAGATTTATGTAGAATGCTTACTGGGTGAAATTCTTTGCGGTAACATGACCAATAAACAAGCTTCAGTTTGATTTCTTTGTAGGCGAAACAGTTGGAATAGCTGAATTACTGTATGCTCTTGGCTATGTGCGAAAATCTCCGTAGTGATCAAAATTGGTGCACACACCGTGACACCGCTTAGAATGCATTGTTTTTGCAAGAACGTAATTAAGAAATAATTTGCAAATAATACATGATAATAAATATTTACAAAAGCTGACACGTCTCCTATAATGAGACAAAACAGTGATCGACTGTGGATTGACGACAACACATCAAACCACAGGCAGGTTAAAATCCATCAAATATTAATACCATAGGATTCAGAGGGCTTGACGACGCTGTGTTACGACTAGACGCAACAGCCTTTAATTGGAACCAGTGACATTACAGAATGTCAAATACAGTTTCTGACTGTGCCAAGAATATTAAGAATTGTATTATTAAAAGCAACCCACTTTGGATATGGAGAAGGGAGAATCAAGGACGCCATAATAATTAAACCAGAATGTAAGACCATGTACCGTTGAATCTGTGAGCTCAGGGAAGACTCAAATCAGACTGCGCATTCGCGCAGTATGATTTGAGTCTTCACTGGGCCTACTGCGCATTCGCGAAGTCTGATCTGAGTCTTCACTAGTCCTCACTGAATAGGCAAGAATCCAATGATTTTGTAGGTGGACACAACACGAAAACACGCTTATATAGTTTTAACCCCCTTAAACCCCTCTTTTATATAGTAAAACTATGGTTTACAGGGGTATACATTAATTTTCTTATTTCTGCTCAAAAACATAGATTGTGGGTACTCGTTAGAACCGCCTCGCCGAGGCCGAGGCGGTGCTTGCGAGTACCCACAATCTATGTTTTGAGAAGAAATATAAAAAATATCAGAATTTTTTATCTGAAAATTTTTCTTTTGTTTTGGTTGTAAAATTTCAATTTATTTGAATAGGCGTGTTGGACTAATTGTTCGCATTTTCGCTTTTTCCGTATTACCCCTAATTATTCGGATACCTTATCTTAGAGGAAGTAAAGACGATACTCAGAGAGAGCCACAATCATATAGCTCCAGATAAGGCGCTTTTAGCAACCAAAAATTGTTGAGAATTTTTTTACTTGTCCATAAAAATATATTGTGGATACTGATTAGATAAGTGGCTCATTACTCTTGTTTGTCCATAAAAACATATGTTGTGGATACTCATTAGATGAGTGGCTCATTACATTTATTTGCCCATAAAACACATGTTGTTGGTACTCATTAGAAGCGCCTCGGCGAGGCGCTTCTAATGAGTACCAACAACCTATGTGTTCATGGAGTAATAATAAAATATTTTCCTGATACCCCCTCTTATTTTGAGCTTTGTATGGCCACGATCATAGAACATAGCTTACCAAGGACATCAAGAGGTAAACAAACTATCTCGAACACACGTTGCAAATCAAAGAAAATCAAAGTAACCAGCTCCCTGTCGAGGTGATTAAAATGCCAGACAAGACCGACCAAACACAACAATAAGCACCCCCCTACCCCACCCTTTGAGATATTTACTGCATTACGAAAACACGCCTATTCAAATCGTATATAGAAAATTTCACCTCCAAAACTTGAAAATTTTCAGATAAAAAAAACTTATATTTTTTATATTTCTGCTCAAAACATAGAATGTGGGTACTTGTTAGAACCGCCTCGGCGAGGCAGTTCTAACGAGTACCACAATCTATGTATTTGAGCATAAATAAGAAAAATAATGTATACCCCTGTAAACCCCAGTTTTACTATATCAAAATGGGGTTTAAGTGGGTCAAAATTATATTAGGCGTGTTCTCGTGACGGTATGTATTCGGGCAGACATGCTTGAGCAAACAGTATAGACGCCGCAGAACCAAGAAATCCTTTGGTGAAAACATTTCCCTGACATACTTATGTTTTTTATCTCTGAGTTTGGTTTAGAAGTTTTTGTGTGTGTGTGGTGGGGGAGGGGGGCAGGGATGGAGCATATTTTTATAGCAACTTTTATGAAACACATTTAATTTTGTTTTTTAAATGGATATGGGCAAGAGAATTCGTCAGATATACCAGACATGCGCACTGACTGTACTCATTTAACCATTACGTATTTCACAAAAATAATGTGTTCTTGTCATTCTCATGTAAGAAATATTTCCCATAGAGAAAGCTAACTAAATATAATTTCCATCGTTGTGATATGGTATTAATTCAGGAGTGTTTGAAGTGGGCTAAACAGGACTGAATTGTCTTCCGATTGTCATAAGCCAGAAGCATAAATGTTCCTTCCTGCTTCGATTCGGACATCGGGCTACCGGAATATCTAATAAAACTTTGAATATTTTAACTTCTGAAATGTAATTTTTAACACATGAACTAGTTAGGGAAAATCCTCTTTTACTGCAATATTTCCTTGTCTCAGGAGGTCTGTGCTTCATGTTTGTGTCGTCTCCTGGATATCTTCACTGGTGTGTTTTTATTCCATAAGTTTTTGGCCTAAATTTGGTTTTTATGCAATCGTTTTATAAAATACGTAGTGGAATGGCAAACAGGGTAGATTCTGATCAGACTGCTCTGAACATTTCCCCACGCGATCTTTTATTAGGTATTGACTGAGACATATAAGTGGGCGCCACATCAATATGCCTGTAGGTCCGCATAGTCTTCTATTGGCATTGTCGATTACAGCATTAACGACCGCATGAAATATGACTGCTTTAAACCATTAATCCATTACTTGACTGAACGGATTCCCCCACAGTACATATTGGAAGATTCTACTTTCAATTTTAGGTATATCAGGCTATGTGATTTAGGTATACCTACAGAAAATGGTTGAACTATCTGCAAACAGTGGAGACTGATCAGACGCCGCGTTCTGCGTTTTAGGGGTCTCCAGACTACAATGGGTTAAACATCCCGCATAACAGATATTTCCAAACAATGAAGACCCAGATCGGACTGCCTAGCAAGCGATGTATAATCTACAAACAGTGGAGACCCTGATCAGACGCCGCGTTCTGCGGCGTCTGATCTGGGTCTGCACTGTTTGCCAATTACCCGTTTAGGGGTCTCCAGACTACAATGGGTTAAACAGCCCGCATAATAGATATTTGCAAAAAATAAAGACCCAGGTCAGACTACCAAGCAAGCAATGTATAATTGGGGTTTGCAGTGGTTGCTTTCTACGGTCATTCTCTCCCTTCCGCTGATTCAAGAAGGGCAGTTGTCAGTTTCTGGCGAAAGAATGCACACAAGTACTGGTTAACCGCTTAGAGGACTAAGCCTGCCCAGTAAACATGTGGTTAGGTAAACTGACCGCGCTCGACATGACCCCAACGGGTTGACTGGGCCGTAAAACCTCAACACAAACAAATCAACGCAAACAAACCATACTTATGATTTACCAGTACAACAGCTAATGGAAATGAATGGACACGCTTTCAGAGGACGTAACTGTGCCAAATCTTTTCCCTCCTTTCTGAAAATGTGTCGATTCTAAAGGAAAAGAATTTGTACCCCTTTGGACGCAAATTATTTTCCTATATAGTCTATCACTTTTCTGAAGGGTTTTGTGTGCAGGGAAACAAACAGAAAATCATAAAAGTTGTCTCTCTTGGAAAACTGCCCTCACGACAGGTTTTGGTTAGTATAAACATAGTTTATTGCATCTCTTACATATACATGCATGCAATGGGGTTGGGTCACAAATTCTCACAACATTAGTTACGACCCTTCCCCTACAAGATGACAGCAATAAATTATAGTCACATGATAATGAGACAAGATAATAAGACAATAAGGCAGTTATTTTTCTAGCTAATAATAATAATTACGAATAAAAAAAAAAAAAATAAATAAATAGTGTGTGCCTTCTCAAGGTCATGGAATGCTCGGCAGTTACCATGTGGTTAATTAACAAATCTTTTAGTGTTTTTATGTAATTCTGGACAGCTCTAAATAACATATTGTTACTTTCTAATGATAAGCGTTCATCACCAAATAAGATCAGGTTAATATTCAAAGGGTGGTACTCGTGAGTTTAATGAAACAATCTTAAGCGTTCATTTGCGTATTTTAAACAACGAAAGAAAAAATGTTCCGCGTTTTCTATTTCTTGTTTACAACTGCAGAGTGGATTCATTGTTAAGTGGTTAAGATACAAATCGTTTGATAAATTACTACAGTTCTTCCTTATTCTAGAATGCATGACTGACAAATATCTGTCTCCGTAGATATAATAAGGCAGTACCTTTTGTAAACCCATAAGCTCTCTTTTCATGTGATATTTGAATGTGTTTAAAGTAGAACTATTACGTAAGCTTTCATGAAGAGAGTTCCACAATGCAATACCCGACGAATGCAAGATTTTCGAAATATTTCCGTACAGCAAAACGGTATTGTAATGTTATTTTGATTTCTCAAAGGATAATTGGTGGTCTCTCTAATAACAGGAGGGATTATAATTGGGAACTAAGCCATTCACTTATCTGTACATAAAATTAAGTTTCTGCTGTTTACGTCTTTCTGATAGAGATAACCATCCACATTCCCTGTACAAATTTTCTAAGGAAACAGATCTGGTAAGACCAGTTACAATTCTAGCTGCCTCATTTTGAAGTTTTTCAAGAGCATCCGAGTCTTGTGAAGAACATCCATCCCAAACAACTGAAGAATACTCAAGAATAGGTAATACATAAGAAAGATATATTTGGTTTAATGCAACTCTAGTTAATTTAAATTTTAATCTCCTCATTATACCGACAATTTTTGCAGCACTTGTTAATATGTTTTCAATGTGCATATGCCACTGTCCGTTTTTACTAAAAATCAACCCTAGGTGTTTATGGAATTCCACAAACTGTATTTGAATGTTATCAAAGAGTAAATTAGGCAAGCTTCCTAACTGTTTAAGGGTAAACAGTACTGCTTCTGTTTTAGCAGGGTTAAAATTTATTAGCCATCTTTTAGCCCAGGCAACCAGTATTTGGAGATCATGGTTGATAATTCCTTCAAAGTCGTGTATATTAGAAGCAGAGTAAAATAGAGAACTATCATCAGCAAATAGTCTCGTTATACTTAGTAGTGATTCAGCAATATCATTTATATAAATTAGAAATAATAAAGGGCCTAATACAGATCCCTGTGGTACGCCAGCATTAGTGCTCCTAAAACTTGACTTACATGATTTAATAACTACCCGTTTTTGTCCGTTGTCTAACTAATTCGAAACCCATTTAAGTACATCCCCATTTATCCCTGGCTGTTTAAGTTTAAGTAAAAAAAATAAGTCCCTTATGCCACACCCTGTCAAATGCTTTCGACACATCACAGAAGACCATGCAAGCAAACTGGTTATTGTCAATAGCTTGGCAAATGTGGTGGTAAATGTCAATTAATTGAAAAGAAGTAGAATTATTAGGTAAAAAACCGTATTGATATTTATAAATTAAGTCATTTTCATTTAAAAAATTGTGAATATGTTTGAATACAATTCGATCTTGCAATTTCCCTATTCCACATAAAAGAGATACTGGTCGAAAATTTGAAGGACCAGAACGAAATGCCGTATAATACTCCAAAATTGTTTTTTTTTTTTATCATTACTGTAGAAGTCACTTCTAAGTTGTTATAAAATTTTTCTTTGGCGTGTTTTTTTTTTTTTTTTTTTTTTCGAATTACTTTATTTCGTAGCTTTTTATATTGTTCTTTCAAATAATTACTGTCTGATTTAATAAGTTTCTTTTTAAGTCTATCGCGTTTCATGGAAAAGTGCCTTATTTCATGGTCATACCAGGGTCAGGTATAACTAGTACTGTTTTTGAAGGTATACGCGATTTTACCACACCAAGAAAAATATTTGTAAATTCAACACAAGCTTCGTCTAAGGACCCTTCATTCAGACAACTCCAGTCGATGTTTTTAATTTACTGTTTAAGACTTTCAAAATTTGCCCTTTTGTAAATCCAAACTAGCCTTGTATATGTTGTTTGTATTTCATAATGAAAGGGAATAATTAAAAACGTTGCTTTATGGTCAGATATGTGGTTTGGGGTATCTATTACTCTAGATTCCGAGTAAGGCATTACGAAAACATCCTATTCAAGTATACTGAAAATTTTACCACCAAAAAATGAAAATTTTCAGATAAAAAATTCTGATATTTTTCATATTTCTGCTCAAAACATAGATTGTGGGTACTCGTTGGAACCGCCTCGGCAAGGCGGTTCTAACAAGTACCCACAATCTATGTTTTTGAGCAGAAATAAGAAAATAATGTATACCCCTGTAAGCCCCAGTTTTACTGTATAAAAGTGGGGTTTAAGGGGGTCAGAATTATATAGGCGTGTTTTCGTGATGCATATCGTCGTAAATGATGATTGGATCAAGAATCGCATTATTTCTTGTGGCAACGTTTATAACATTTTCCATAGAGTTAATTGATAAAATATCGCGCAAATTATGATAGTTAGTATTTAGTAGGTTTTGGTTGTCTTGAGTGCATGTTGAAAGGTTTGAACCAAACTTACTCCCGCCAACAAGATTTAACACTTTGTCTGCTAGGTAAAAAATTTCAGCAGATGACATTTTGAAATATTTCCTCTTATTTTTCCTAGAAAATAGGATTTGACACTTTATGCAAATTGCATGAAGTGTCAGATCCTATTTTCTAGGAAAAATATGAAAAACATAAGTTTGTCGTCTGCTGAATCTGTCCATAGCGTGGCGAGTATTAATTCTTCTAATATATCAGATGTCATGAGGGCTACTGGCGAATCTACACTGGTCTGTCACATTCTTTCGTGAAGATTAATCATGAAATATTTTTTACAGGCATTCTCTCCCTTCCCCTGATTCAAGAAGGACAGTAGTCAGTTTTTTTTGGCGAAAGAATGTGCACAATACTGGCCAGTAAAAGTATGGTTAGGTAAACTGACCGCGCTCGACATAACCCTATTGGGTTGACTGGGCCGTAAAACTTCAACACAAACAAACAAACACTGGTCTGTCAAAACTACGGAGTTCAAGAGCTGACACGTACGCCTGTGTAGGCTGATCCTTATCTGTGTTGGGAATTGTAATTCATGTATATGAGTTTAGGTTTGAGGAACTAATTATTCAATAAAAACGACTGAAAAGAAATAAATGAAAACGAAAACGGTACGCATATAAACCAGTGCACATAATTAATCTGCTAGACGTCAGTTGGGACAAATTCGGTTTAATGGTCATTATTATGATGATGTCATAACTATGCACAATATCTGTTATCTGCATTTTGATTAGTCAATAACAGTGGCAATCTAAATTAGCATCTATGTTTCCAAGAGCGGGGACAAAGATCAGCTAATAACTACCTTCTTATCTTTAATTACGACTATTATTCGGACGTCAATAAATATTAGTTACACTGCGGAGGACATGTATCCATAGCCAAATGAATTATGCTTTTCCTTTTAAAGGCAACAAGCCGAAAATAAACAGCCGGCTAGAGCAATAAATTATATTAATAGATCTGCATTTTTGTATTACTATTCTCAACAGTTGTATGTGTTTGTGCGTGTTCGATTAATGGTAAACAGTCGAACTTCAATGGCTCAAACATCATTGGGACCACTGGAATTTGTTTGAGATATGGGTGGTTCGAGCTGCTGAGGGTTCATCATGGCGCCAGCTCAGGAAGCAAAAGCAATAATTCAGGGATTTTATTTTTCGATTTTTCTACACAGAAATTGTATGCGGAGTGTACTCATTAGAATCGCCTCGATGAGGCGATTCTAATGAGTACACACAGTATAAAATTTCAGGATAAAGTAAGAAAATGTCCCTAAATAAGAAAAAAAGTCCCTAAATATTTGTTTTCTAGAACTATCGGGAGAATTTCATAGGGACTCAACTTGAAAACAATTAAGTTCGAGTTAGGCATGGAAAACGAGTCATCGGTATTCGAGCTATTGAGGTTCGACTGTATGTACCGTAATTACCCTTAATAGTGGTGCATAATAACTCCTTACCACTCTTCTTAATTGTAAAAATTGAGATCTATTGATGTATCTAAATTTATTACGAAAACACGCCTATTCAAATATATTGAAATTTTTACTTCCAAAAAAACTGAAAATCTTCAGATAAAATCTCCGATATTTTTCATATTTCTGCTCAAAACATAGATTGTAGGTACTCGTTAGAACCGCCTCGGCGAGGCGGTTCTAACGAGTACCCACAATCTATGTTTTTGAGCAGAAATAAAAGACATAATGTATACCCCTGTAAACCCCAGTTTTACTATATAAAAGTGGGGTTTAAGGGGGTCAAAATTATATAGGCATGTTTTCGTGATGACTGCTAGATTAGTAATAAAAATAATTTGCTTCATTCGTCATTAAACATTATAATGGTTATATAGCATACAAAATGCAGTGTAATATTGAAGGAATGAACGAATGAAAGTTTATTAGGAATAAAGTGCAACAAAGAGACAAATCACAGTTGTTACCTTAAGACACAGAATACAAGAGTACAGTTATCAATTAAAGTAATAATTTTAGTTATCATCTATGACGTTTGTAATTTGCAGCTGCATAAGAATTAACCCATTAAAGACTGAATAAACTCTCCCCATTACGAAAACATGCCTATATAATTTAGACCCCCTTAAACCCCACTTTTATATAGTAAAACTGGGGTTTACGGGGGTATGCATTATTTTTCTTATTTCTGCTCAAAAACATAGATTGTGGGTACTCGTTAGAACCGCCTCGCCGAGGCGGTTCTAACGAGTACCTACAATCTATGTTTTGAGCAGAAATATGAAAAAATATCAGATTTTTTTTATTTGAAAAATTTATGTTTTTGGAGGTAAAATTTTCTATATATTTGAATAGGCGTGTTTTGGTAATGCACATTATATACTGGACTAAAGAGTCCATTTTCGATTTTAGGTATGCCAGGCTATATAATGTAGATATTCCTGAAGAAAAATGGTAGAACTGTTTGCAACTAATGGAGACCCTGATCAGACGCTGCGTTCTGTGGCGTCTGATCTGGGTCTGCATTGTTTGCTAGTTACCTGTTTCGGGGTCTTCAATGTTCAATCGGTTAAGGGCGAGGTTTCGCGGTAGTAAAACTGGTCTAAGCCCCCGCCCCTCTGTTTTTTCCCCCACTGAAACCTTTGTTTTCTAGAGTATCTCCTAATGAAAAGGGACGAAGAGGGACGAAAATATTTCCAAGTCAGAGATCTTTCCTCATCCATTCATATTTACTACTGACCATACTTCTCCTAAATTTACACTGTCATGTTTTCAAAAAGTCAGTCTGTAACCGGAGAGAAACGATCTCGATAAATGCAGTGTTTTTTTTTTTTTTTCCTGTGATAATAACAAAAATAAACGTCGGAGAACGTACCTTCGGCCATTTTGAATTGAATCTTCTTCAGGCACACATGTCAGAAGGTACGTTTTATCACGCTGCAGCTCAAATATTAAGATTCCCAACGAATCTGAGTTCTCTAAAGGCAGTGGATAAGGGTTGAATGACATACCCATCACGAAAACATGTTTCCCCTTAAACCCCACTTTTATATAGTAAAACTGGGGTTTACAGGGGGTTGGGGGTGGGGGTGGGCGGTATACATTATTGTTCATATTTCTACTCAAAAACATAGCTTGTGGGTACCCGTTAGAACCGCCTCGCCGAGGCGATTCTAACGAGTACCCACAATCTACGTTTTGAGCAGAAATATGAAAAAATATCAGATTTTTTTTACCTGAAAACTTTCAGTTTTTGGTGGTGAAATTTTCAATACATTTGAATAGGCGTGTTTTCAGTACTGACGAATCTGAGTCCTCTAAAGTCACTTGATAAGGGTTGAATGACATACTTAAATAACAACACCAAACGGCACTTCATCAATAACAGCAAACAATGGAAGAGGAACTGCAAACAAAAGCTTTCTTTCATGTTTCCCCAAGTCCCGAATTCCCAAACAAGAATCTTAGCGACACTAAATTGAAAGCATACTCAAGATGTTACGACTTAACATGGTAAAGCTAAAAGGACAGTGACATTGATAGAACAGAAGTAGGTCACATCAGAAAAAAGTTTGTACTTTGATTTTAACTCTTTACTCAAGTATTAGAATGTAAGCAGCGAAAGGAAATGCGGGGATATCCGTACATTCTGGTCAAGACATCCAGTGCGCCTGTGGAATTCAAAAACACTTTATGAAAAAGGGGACATAGTCTATCAATGACATCAACAGGAAGATAGCATTTTCTCCACATCTCTTAGTATTTGCTTTATGCTCTACTCAAAAGAAATAAATCTGCAAAGTTTTGTCATCAATTGGGCCGCGCCGTGCGAGCATATTCGGACAGCGAAGGCCCAGATCAGCCTGCGCATCCGCTAACAGAATCATTGTATCAATTGAGCGCAAGTGCTCGGATAAGACTGCGCATGCGTGGTATGAACCTAATTATATGATTTTGCGCATGCTCAAAGACATGTTTTCGCTTGGCGTGGCCCTATTAAAATTAACCCTTTTATCGTATTCGCCTATGCATTAAACGTCTTATACTAATGGATGGCTACAAATTAATACTTTGCTTGTTTGCAAAGTAAAATGGCTGCTGCAAAGTACGCAGACATCGATAGTATAGGTAGTTTTGAGCCAAGTTTTTCAAGTTACACTGTTCGGAAGTTCTTAATTTTTCGCGGTATTTTTAGGAAAATTCATTAGTTAAAATTTCGCAGACAACAGACAATAAAATAAATACATGGAATCCAATTTTACTTACGAAACATCACAAAAACATGCCTATATAATTTTGACCACCTAAACTCCACTTTTATATTGTAAAACTGGGGTTTACAGGGGTATACATTATTTTTCTTAATTTGCTAAAAACATAGATTGTGGATACTCATTATAATCGCCTCACCGAGGGGTTCTAACGAGTACCCACAATCTATGTCTTGAGCAAAAATATGAAAGATATCAGAATTCTTTTATCTTTTCCTTTTTTGGTTGTAAAATTTTCAATATATTTGAATAGGCGTGTTTTCGTTATGTATGATAGGTCATATCAATTACATTCATTAATTTTCATTTTTTGGTATGTATTAGAGAACACAATATAGCATTACGAAGACATGCCTATTCAAATGTACTGAAAATTTTACCACCAAAAAATGAAAATATTCAGATAAAAAAACTCTGATATTTTTCCTATTTCTGCTCAAAACATAGATTGTGGGTACACGTCAGAACCGCCTCGCAGTGACAACTACAATTTTGCAAAAATTTATACTAAAACACCAGGAAAACGTCTTTCCAAGTAATGTTGAAATGATAGTAAATTTGTATCTCTTTTAATGCCAGAAATAAAATAACGAATCCAATTTTGTATTTTCAAATGTGAAAACTATTTCCGATACTCTCATACATCGTTACTAGCTATTCATATAACTTAAACAGTTTCATTACAAGGATAATTTGCACTTGAAAGAAATACAAGTCAAGATTGTTTAGTTATACCTTGCAAGTTTTAGAATGAAGACAATATTAGGATGTAGACAATAATGCCAAATAATTCATTACTTCCAGTAAATATACCAGAAAGCGGTTAACAATAACAGTTTCAAAAAGAAAACACATAACAAATCAAGTTGAAACATTTATACAGTTAGTCATAACAGACATAAATACCAACCAGAGACACATTTACGTTCATCGTTAACTTATTCAAAGACAGAATGAATAACTGATTGGAACTTAATGTATAATTAATGTTTATATACAAAATTATAATATATTATTGCTTTAAATGCTGAAGTTGATGTTTCAATTAATTGCGACAGCGCTTCATGTAGTATTGATTAGGTATAAACTCTCCATAAAAGCACAGAAGAAGCTTAAGATTGTGCGTCTAAGAATTTTATGACCAGAAATATGTGACTCGTTGTAGAAAAAACAACCGTTCGCCACATGCGAACAGCAACGATTCTGACCAGATTGCGCATGCGCAATCTAGTCAGAGTGATGTTCGCCATATGCATTCAATAAATAAAAGTCCAAATTTTGTACAGGCAAGCTGTCTCTGGCAAAGCTACGCAGAAGAAGATTCCCAGCTAGCATTCTACGTAAATCTACATCGGGCCGTTATCGGCCCGTCAGCTACCCTGACGGGCCAATGACGGCCCGATATAGATTTACGTAGAATGCTGACTGGGTTGGTTGTTGTCTTAGCTGCTCGTATTTGAGCCTCTGTATGAGAAAATGTACTTTAAGACGTGCGCATATTTAAGACAGACCAGAATGATGTGCATCCGAACAATCTCATCAGAGTATGTTCTCTGTCTGAATGATTCTTCGATCTCAGGGGTATCGCTTAGAGAGAACTCAAAATACACAATGTAGATTCGCTGGATGGTTTTACTCCTCGCTGGGAGTTTGTCAAAATGTACATTTTCTCGCGTTGGTAATAATGTAAACGTTTCGTTTTCTCATGGCAGGTCTCCCCTCATTCATATTCAGTTTATTGTGATTGATACTCATCAAAGTGAACTTCCTGGGTTAAAATTAAAATTGTATTTGAACATAACTGGTCTTTACTGCATATATTTCAGTTACAACGCTTTAACAAAGTTCTTTAGGCGACACTAGCAGCCATTTCGACATTGATTAAAACGTTTCTATTACACAATTTATTTGCTACTTATTAAGGGAAACCAATGCACTTTCAGGAGAGGGAACTCTGTCAAAATTGTTTTAGTCTCCCTTCTGAAAAGTGGCCTACTCTGAAAGGGAAGAATTTGATCCCCATGGGAGCAAATTCTTCCCTTTTAGAATAGCTCACTTTTCAGAAAGGGGATTGGTTTCAGGACAGCAAATAAAAGTTACAAAAGTTGTCTCCTCTGTTAAAAACGGCGGAAGATTCACAAATGGTATCCATTCCCCTTAAGAAAGATGCTATTATTACAAATGCTATAAAGGCAACGATAATTTGGAAGAAACTTTTGTTATGCATATTACAGAAAGCCGTTTAAAATGAACTGTGTTAAAATTAAGATTGTATCAAACTATAAAAAGCGAACTTATTTATGCGAAACTAAAATACTGATGCAAGGTTAACCATATGAGCTGCCTCTTGCTGAAAGTAGTTTTTGGGGCACATGGAACATAACAGAACATTACATGAACATTACGAAAACATGCCTATTCAAATATATTGAAAATTTTACCACTAAAAGATGAAAACTTTCAGATAAAAAAATTCTGATAATTTTCATATATCTGCTCAAAACATAGATTGTGGGTACTCGTTAGAACCGCCTCGACGAGGCAGTTCTAACAAGTACCCACGATCAATGTTTTGAGCAGAAATAAGAAAAATAATGTATACCCCTGCAAACCCTAGTTTTACTATATAAAAGTGGGGTTTAAGGGGGTAAAAATTATATGGGCATGTTTTCGTGGTGGACTTATAATAACTCAGGTTATTATTTGAGCATATAAGTGCAGTGAATACAAAAGGTATAATGATGGCGATACCGAATACTATCTGTCTCTTTACTGAAACATAAAAGCAGGGATTGCGAAGGAGCGTATGCGATATGTGTAGGAGACAGGAAGCACGCTCCCGTGTCTGCATGTTCATTGTATACGTCGCCTCGAACTCGACAGTCAGAAGGCGTTCAAGTTTACAAAAAATAGACAGAATGAGTTAAAGGTGGCGGGGATAGGAGCATTTGTTACTCTACAAAAGCCCGACAAAACTGACAAGTTGCTTTGACCTTTTGATAATACAATGTATACGTTTTAATGTGTAAATAGTTCAGGTGTACAGGTGCGCAGGATTTTCTTGCCGTCATACCAAAATTGTACAATGGACGTATCCTAATGAGTATTAAATGTAAAGATGTCAAGGTCAAAGCGACAGGTCAATTTGTTCGATCTTTACCTATAATAATAACAATTATAATAAAAAAATAATAGATGCAGTAATAACTACAGTCGACTCTCGTTAACTCGACTGCGCGAATCTCGAATAACCGCTTATTTCGAAGTAAACATCTGGTCCCTATTTTAACATGGAAATCTAACAGGTAACAAAATGTTGTAGAAAAGAGGGAGCAATTTCTCCTCTTTTCCACAATATTTTCAATATATATCTAACTTCAATAACAATTTATATATTCACTTGTGAAATGTGTTTGTTTGATTTTTTCCCCTCAATTCTGCAAATCTGATATGTCGAGGTACAAATATCTCGAAGTATTGCAGACAGTCCCTTGAACAGCGAGATAACGAGAGTCGACTGCATTTATAATTATAGAATACCACATTGTGGTAGTTATAAAGACGACAGTCAGACAGGTTTTGATGTACATTATGTCCGCATGAAGAAACTTTGCATCCTTCCCTATCCAAAATGCGCCAAGTGAAGATTCTGATCGGACTGCGTGAATGCGCAGGCTGATCTGAATCTTCCCTGGCGCACATTGCGAAGGTACGTTTTCTGACACTGTGACACAATTTGTTGAACATAAGTCTACCCAGCGGGCACACAACGTTGAAACAACGCCGATACAATATAGGGATCACCCATGGGTTTTCATGCATTAATATTTGTCGGGTCCCGAGGACGCTGTTTGAACACGAAGCCGCAAGGCCGAGTGTTCAAATATCTTCCGAGCAAATGTTATTGCAACGAAATAATCATGGATGATCGTTGTACTTGCATAACTTACGATTCCAACGGCAAATTGTGACGAAAACAACCCAAAGCTCCATATAAACTCCAAATAAACTCTTCAAATGCGACGGCAAACAAACATGGCGGCTAGTTCAGAACGTTGTTTACAATGACGCCTGTTGCGCAATGACCCTCTGACGTCATCATAAAATTTTAAAATGCTACGCTCAGGGCGATAACGTTACGTCGCACAACTTAACGTAAACAAACATAGGCCCATCTTGTGATATCAAAAGTTCAAAATCCATGTTCAAACAGTACGTGAATTTCATGATTTGAACATGGATTTTGTTGTTTGAACACTGCTTCTGGTCCATTCAAGAACAGCTTCAAACAGCTTTGTTCATATGATTTTATGCAAGAACGTCGATTCAACATCAGACGACGTTTAAACAAAGCCGATTCGTCTTGACGTCGATCCATTTCGTTTAGACGTTGAGTGCCCGCTTAGTAGTCACCTACCGTTCTAAAATGATACCAACAGATCTAGAAAATACTTAATAAAAACATTTATTATGCTTGTTTAGCCGGGTCCTAAGCAACATTAATCCCATTTCAGTCGTACTGAAATCAGAGTTTACTTCAATCACGGGTTTAAGGGCATATGCAGTGTCGCATATTCCATTACTCTACATGAACAAACTCAGTTAAAGAGAACCTACTGTTGACATACCTTTGGTGCACTGAAAAAAATCCCGTAGATTTTAACGTAAAATTGCCAACTGGCTGCCATTGCCTTCACCGTAAGCTTTTACGGGAGCCCGTAGAACTTTCGCAGGGATTTCCACGTAGGACAGAGTAAGGATGTGCAAGCTTAAGATACGGTGCAGTAGCTCACATACCTATTATGTCCTACACGTTACCTATCTTGCCCTAAAATGTCCTACAATGCGTAATTATTACTGTAAATAATCTACAAGCGCCCGTAACATTTACGGTTCATGTTCTGGCAGCCACTTGCCAGTATTTACCGTAAACTCTATGGGATCTTTCCACATTATGTGTTCCTTGTTTCCAACAATTCCCGTTTTACGAAACTATAAATGAATATACTCAGGAAATGCCACAAGCACGAATCAAAACCCCTCTCGAGGCCTCAAAAGGTGAAGGAATAATAAGACAAAACAAACGCCACATATGACACAACAGAAGAACAACAAAACGGCAACCGCTTTGGAACGGTCAGCAGGAAAACTTGCGGGAAACTTAAAGCAGTTTTACCCGCGCAAAATCTCACCCTTAATTCTGATGTAGATCCAAATGACAAATATACCATATTTACCTTATGTATTCGGACAGACAGGCCTCAGCAAACAGTGTAGACCCAGATGAGACGCCGCAGAACGCGGCGTCTCATCAGGGTCTACACTGTTTGCCACTCATCCAGCAATATTTAGACTCAACATCGATTAGTAAATTTTACTTGTGCGTTCAAATTTTAGACCAATATGGTAAGGAGTTGTGGTGTCGGAATACTTAGGGTAAATACGATTCGCTCTTGCTTGCGATACCGCAGATAGACTCCTTTAATTTCTTCATTATGTTTTTTTTTATTCATCACATCTGATGTAACGTACCGTATGGCGGCTGTATAAAGTCAACTCAGTCGTCATCAAAGTGTATATTTTCTGGCCCTTGGGCACGGGCAGTAATCTCGTCACTCATGGCCAATTGTTATGCAAAGAAATAAATGACGCGAATATCCGGACATGAGTAGGGCGAGCTAAAAAGGTGGCTACTTCAGGTGGGTTGTCGACAATCTGGGGCTTTTGTCGTCTAGGAGGGCGTTATTTTAAAAACTCGGAGAATGCTATACTGCGCGGAATTTAATTCCATAAAACCCAGCACCAAAATTTACGTCAAAATATAGCTACGGTTCCTGGAATTTGTTTCATTCTGGCGACAATCGCAATTTGGTGCCATTTTGGACGATTTGCCCATTAAAATTAATGTTTTCAGCCGTATCTGCATCTTGCGTAACGATTTGAATTGGACAGACGCCGTCATTTGGCATAATTATTACAATCATAACAATGCAAACCATCAATACACCCAACAGAATCGGAAAAATGCTAAAATTATAGGGCAGAATTAGCAGCGTGTGACAAAATGAAAACAAAAAAAAAAAAAAAAAAAAAAATGGGATTCCGAGTCAGTGCTTGTTGGAAATATTTATAAAGGATCTTAGTACAATTCCATCTTTTATTAGATACAAATTTTAAGTTCCAGTAAAAATAGTTCCGAATGAAATCTGTTCGCATGAACAGAAAAAAAAAACAACAACAAATACTGTGAGAGTATCTTCATTTCATACATCCCGGAAATTTAGCATACTAATACAAATACATGTATAGATATCAAGGAAGTAAAAAAAAAAAAAAAAAAGGCCCAATATAAATATCTGCTGTAGATACGGATGCAACATGTATTTTCTGTCAGTTATGCCTCTAAAACCGTATGTAAACCTTTTGTATATGCTTTAACGCGTTGCATGCTGGGTAAAAATTCAACAGACGACATTTAGAACGAGTTTTTTTTTTTTTCCAGAAAAAAAGGTTTGACAGTTCATGCCTAAGGAGACAATTTACATAAACCCACAAAGATTTTTTTTCTGTAAAATAGAATACAAATAATATATCGTCAATTTGTCTTTTGTTGAATTTGCTCAGAGAGTCATAAAGGTATGTATGCTTACTTGCATTACATGTACCTTTCTGTTATCAATCTTAATTTGACAGTATTGTGGTAAAGATTCCTATTTGTGTGTAGTTAATTTGATTCTTCGCTGAATAATACCAACGACCCTTAAATCGAAAAATTGTAGGCCTACTAGCTATTCGTTGCTTGACACTCAACATAGTGGAGCTAATACTGGTCAGTCACCAAGTGTCAGGATAAAGCGACTGAGTAACGGTCCAAACTTAAAGCCAAACATTTGTCACAAGACAGGAAAGAGAGCATTTGCAGGACTGAAAGATTGCTGAATGCAATGTCAAACCGTGTATTCTTCCACGCAACAGGTATCAACTGTATTGAAGGATAAGGTAAAAAAAAACAAACATATAATAGAATGTAAAAAGATTTCAAAATATGTACTCGGCAGAGAGTTGTCCACTATTTAATTAGCTTACGTTGTTCATTCCTTTTCGATTAAGTTGTGTTTTGTATGGACATTACATGTATTTAAGCTATCAACCATAAGCCTAGATAAGAGAGGGTATCAGGTACATATTGTAAGGCTTTTACGTTAATTCTTAACGCCGAAAGCAGATTTGTAGCAGATTCGGGGGGAGGGGGCGCCCTCTCTCCCCTGGGGTAGCAGACGATATTCTAAAAAATTACCTTTTCATATGCTGAAGGCGCTCAACATTGGATAACGTTAAGTCATATAAGTCGTACGACCACACGTTACATAATACTTTGGTGGGAAGAAATAACGTCATGACGACGTCCATGACAACTCTGCATTTTCTGTTGAACAATTGTCAACTTTAAAGGAAATAATATCCAATCTAAAATGGTTATATGATAAACATAACCTTACACTCGTGGTCATTATGTCCCCACCCCCACCCCGCTCCCCCCCCCCCCCACCACCAACCCACCTCTACCAAAGTAGAATCAGAGGAGAAAAAGTAAGAAAAAATTCAGGAAATAACACACAAGACCTAACATGAACACATGGAGACAGATAAAAGACAACATCAAACAATACACACAAGACAATGAAAGACAGAGCCAGATAAGCTCAATTACAATGAACTCAGGGGCGTCACATTGTCCTTTTCCACATAGAGGACATAGAGAGAGAGGGAGGCTTACATGCTCAACAATTTGATTGCATAATTTCGTGACGTCAGATGTGACGTAACGTTGAATGGGCGCACGCGCACAGTCCCTATAGCGTGTACGATTTGCCTAAAAAATGATTTGTGCACTACCCATTTTCTTGTTTCCTTATAAATGGGGTACGTATACACTACGTTTGCGTAATTTTATATAAGCAAAAGCACAACCCCTCAGAACGGAAACTTCAGCTCAGCTTTCATTTGCTTAGTTTTTAAGCGTATTTCCCCTAAACCAATTGCATACTAATTTGATTTTAAAGCATTCGTGAACGTAATGTTAAACAGAAGAGCCTAACTATAGCTGAGGACATTACCTGTGGATAGAGTGCAGTGGCGGATTCAAAGGGGGATCGGAGGGTTCGGTCGAATCTCCCTTTGACTCGAAATTTCATTTACATTGGAAATTTTGGATACATCTGATAGATTTCGGACACTTTTCCTTCTACTTCTCTTCAAAAAGTCAACAAGTTTTACTACCTGTAATGTTTGTAAAATTGCTTGGTGAGTGGCAAACAGTGTCCTGCGGCGTCTTGTCTGTGTCTACACTGTTTGCCCAGACCTGTCTATCCGAATACGTAGAGTATGTACGGTAATATGATTAAATCGAACTCCCTCGGAAATTCTCCTGGATCCGCACCTGTAGGGGCATTAAATGCCAAGATAAGTACTTATTTTTAAAAATATTTTTGAAATAAGCATTTGTTTTACGAGCTGAAACATACATCTATTTCCAATTTCGCTGCTCTCGTCACTCATAAAATATCTCGTCACTCATATCCGCACGCGCTGCTCATTCTGCCCTATAATTTTAGCATTTTTCCGTTTTTGTTGGTTGCATTGATGGTTTGCATTATTATAATTGTAATACGTATGCCAAATAACGGCGTGTGTCCAATTCAAGTCGTTACGCAAGATGCAGATATGGCTGAAAACATTAATTTTGATGGGCAAATCGTCCAAAACAGCACCAAATTCGGAGCGATTGTCGCCAGAATGAAACAAATTCCAGGAACCGTAGCTTTATTTTGACGTAAATTTTGGTGCTGGGTTGTATGGAATTTAATTCCGTGCAGTATAACATTCTCCGAGTTTTAAAATAACACCCTCCTAGACGACAAAGGCCCCAGATTGTCGACAACCCACCTGAAATAGCCACCTTTTTAGCTCGCGTTACTCATGTCCGGATATTCGCGTCACTTATTTCTTTGCATAACAATTGGCCATGAGTGACGAGATTACTACCCGTGCTGGTGATCATTGCGCTTATTTCCGTCATTACAAAAACACGCCTATTCAAATATATAGAAAATTTCACCTCCAAAAACTGAAAATTTTCAGATAAGAAACCTCTTGATATTTTTCATATTTATGCTCAAAAACAGAGATTGTAGGCCGAGGCGGTTCTAACGAGTGCCCACAATCTATGTTTTTGAGCAGAAATAAGAAAAATAATGTATACCCCTGTAAACCCCAGTTTTACAATATAAAAGTGGGGTTTAAGGGGATCAAAATTATAAAGGCGTGTTTTCGTGACGTTTACTGTAAACGGAGGCTATAATCTGTGATTATGGGTATTCCTAGAACTCTTCATTACTATTTTGCTGTGAAACTTGACTTCTAAAGGGTATTTGT
The DNA here is from genome assembly GCA_964016985.1 of Anodontia alba. Lineage (NCBI taxonomy): Eukaryota > Metazoa > Mollusca > Bivalvia > Lucinida > Lucinidae > Anodontia > Anodontia alba. The sequence goes on from OZ024834.1 coordinate 26,626,857, forward strand.
AGTGTCGTATTATCCATTATTGAACATGGACAGACTCATCAAACCTGTCAGCTGTTTTCATGTCTTTGATGTGTTTCTTGTTTCCAAAGGATCCCCTTTTACCAAACATATTTCATCCCACTATAGATGGTGTTAAGTGCCTTCTGGCGAACAATAAAATGCCTCTACACACTTTATCAATGTGTAGGTGCGATTTTCTCTGTTCCCCTGGAACCCATTTCAGCACTACGGCATCGCATTATCTGTAGACATTGAGGCTATGATTTTCGGTTTGTGTGTGTTCTTGTTTCAAAGGCAACCTTTAGGACTTTTATTCTCTGTTTGCTCATTCCATAGGTCTGACGTGACGAGGCTTAGTCCAGCTGGTTTGCACTATTCCTAGAGTAATTAAACTCTCTATTTATCTCAGATCAGTTCTCTAATTAGTCATTGATGCTTTATCATATCCTATAATTTCCAGTTATTGCTAAAATTATTGTTTCTGTCAGCATCTTGGAAAATTGGTTCTTGTCAATACAAAAAGTACCACATTGCGTACGAAAATAGCAAAGGTTCTGACCAACCTGCGCATGCGCGTCAGTGACGCTGTCCGTACATACCCTGTTTGAAATCTGTAGACTCATAGCAGGATATGACAAGTATGGGCGGAGATTCTTGCTGTTCTGGGCCTTCAATATTGTCTTTTGTTATAACAACGCTTTTCCTCTGATGTGGACCAGTTTTATAATACATACGAGGATATCCTGTATATGCGTCATATGAGCACTGACACAGCATTTCTTACAGGATTGCCTGTGCGCCCAGCGAAGACAGATCAGCCTGCGCAGTCTGAGCATTATCACAGGGCACTCTGTGGGCGTGCATGCAATCTTGTAGGAAATGCTGTTCCCCGGCTCATATCATAAATGAATACCGTATTAACCAAAACAAATTTGGGCATTTCGCTGTCCGCTTAAGAACCATTAGATGCTGTAGAATAGTCCACTAGAGGTTGTATGCTTTGCTGAGACCATGACCTCGCTGAGCATTTCGCACATACTCGAAGACACATTTTTGCTTGTCGCTCGCTGCTCAAATGGCGGATTGCTGTGATTCTTTTCAAGCTGTATGATTTGGCTCTATCCCAGCAAACACACAGCGTCTTTACAACGTCGCTGCAACGTCACGACGTTGCAGCGACATTGTAACGACGTTGTTGCTACGTTATATGTTTACTGGGATACTATTCGCTTATGGGACATTTTTAGATGTCAGTTTAATCGGTCTGGGAAAATGCAGGGCATCCCACAGCGATCCTAATAAACTCGTAATGTCGTAGGCTGGTGATAAATTCTAACTTTATAACCAAATAACGTCCAAAAGTACTGAATATATCAAAACAACACAATACTTGGGTCAGTTATTCATTTCGAACTTCTATTATACACATATAGTGAATATGACAGGTTGTAGAAAAGAATTATTCCAGATCATAGCACTATTTGCAATAATGCAGTATACCTCAATAAGTCACTTTAGCTTTATTGCTTCGTAAGGCGTATCATTGTCTATGCCAGACAATCTTAGATTTTGCCATTGCTCTCGAAGCACTTTATTAAAGGTCATGGACTGGTCCAACGTTGTTTTCCATTGACTGCTTAAACTGTTTGGGCGTAGACAATCTTCCATTGACTGCTAAACGTGAATGGGATCAGACAGTCTTAAAAGTAAATAAGTGAACTCAGGAACTGATAAAGTCAGATCCACATCAAGCCCCAAACACCAAAGGCAAAGACAGACAAATAGCCACAAATTGAACAGACGGCAAGTAGAGTTGGCAACTCTTTGCCAAAAAGGTGGGAACGCTGTTCCCCAAACTTAGCTGAATATATAATCAACTCACATAATTATTAAAAGAAAACATTAGAAAGTGAAACACAACATAACAATTAACAAAAGGTACCACAATGAATGCCACTCCTTTGAACGGTCAGTAATGAATTACTCGGAGGAGGAGAAAGCTTGCACTCTACAACCTTTCAGTTTCTGGTATCTTTGTTAGCTATAATTGCAAATATTTTGCTGTTGCAGATACGATATTTCGCTTTAACTTAATCTCGATTTTAACTTAAAAAGAATCATTACAGACAAATAAATATACGCCCAGACTAACGATTTAAGATCCATGGATACCGTTGAATTTGTTTTAGCTTATCAACGAGTAACAAGGAAATGATTTACAATCAGAAAAAAGAAGCAATTATCTTTAGGAACTAACAACTGCCTTCCTCAAAATCTAAATATTTTTAAGCCTTGGCAATGGGAAGAACTTAACCTTTACCACTCTCTGGGCATTTTCAGCAGACGACAAATTGATGATATTTTTCTTATTTTTCTCAGAAAACAGGGTTTGACATTTCATGCAAATTGTCTCCTTAGGAGACAATTTGCATGAAATGTCAAATCCTGTTTTCAGGGAAAAATAAGAAAAATATTTCAAAATGCCGACTGCTAAAAATTTTACCCAGACGTCTGCTGAAAATTTTACCCAGAGTGCTATGCACATTTTTTCAATTTCTCGAGATAACTTTTATCTCAAGGAGATGATGACTTTTAATGTGATACTTGCATATATGAGCAGTTACAACTTTTTTATGCTGTCACAGTTTTAGTTCTTTCTACGTGTACGTATTGTCTTCAAACAGTCACATTATGCTTCAACTAGTGCGGAAAATCGATACAGCGAAACACCTCTGTGCATAATCATTCTACCTCCTTTCTTAAAAGGGTCTACTCTAAAAAGAAATTCTTTCTTTTTAGAGTAGACCCAGTTGCTATAGCGTCCGCTTTGTGTCCGAAAGGTTTTGGGTTCGACCCACGGCCAAGTCATACCAAAGAAATTAAAAATGATACTAACTGTGCTTTCGCTTGGCACTCAGCATTGAGAAAACGGAACTGGTCGGGCCGGTGTCAATATAATGTGACTAGGTGGAATATCACGTCATGTGTCTGGGCGTGATGTTTCAGTGAGGCAGCACTCTAAGAGAGAGCATTGAGCTCCCCGTCACATCCAGAAGCCGTCGCAATATGATTAAAAGATTGTTAAAAGCCACGTTTAACCCGAATTAAATAAAAACAAACCTTCCAACTTTAATTTTTTTTCAGGTTGAAATCTGTCCGATGGATTAAAATTTAGTGTTATACCCATGCGTACGTGGGTCTTTTTCTATTTAGATATAAAATACAACGGATTCTTTATTTGTCATTTTTTCAGATCTTATAACACTTTCTAAAAGAATATGTTTATCAGCAAAGAGACCCGTTAGATATGTGCTTTGATAAAGAAAATACATTTGTAGATAAAAATATGTGTAAACCATTTATGTTATAATCGAGACTGTAACCAAACGTGTTTACTTTAAAATTGTCACCCAGTCATCACTGACTCCAAGATTCAGTCATTAAGTTATAAGACGCAGTGGCGTAGCAAGAACGCAATTACTTTTACGCACATCCAAGAAAGCTGGAAAATAAATCATCCCTAGTATAGTTAACAAAATGGGGCTTGCTCTTAAAGGAAAGAATTGGCTCCCAGAGGGAGCCAATTCCTTCCTTTAAGAGCAGCCCCTGTGATAAAGGTGGAAAATATATGTTCTATATTAGAAGATCGTTCTTTATTGGCAATATTTTTCCTTACGCACATGCGTAATATGCGTAATGAGGACTACGCCTACGAGACGGGCACCATACGTATCAAATCAGAACCATCTACAAAGAGTTCAAAACAAATTCGAAGGGTTGACAATTGATAAAATGTATAGATTTAGGGGACTTGACACACTTAGTAGATTTTCGCAGGGGAGCAAATTCTTTCCTTCTGGAGTAGTCCTCTTTTCAAAAGGAAGGGAAACGTTGGACATCGTTTGCCTCCCCTCAAAGTTTATAAATTTCCCTAAAATACTAATAATTGATTTTTGAATGGCGTAAATATGCAATTGCAAATTACTAGGGGCTCTGAATGAAGCTCATGCCTAAAGTAGTGCAAAGCATGCCGCAATTCCATGTTACACCAAGGTCGTACCAACGTCAGGACGTTGCATTGATACTGAGACGACTTTCGTGCATAAGTCACAAACACCTCTTTGAAGCCGTGGGCGGATTCACGTGCTGATTGAACATACATTTTGCTTTTAAAAATAGCTTGTTTACGTAACGTTATGTGACAGAACCTTGTCGCACTAGAATAAGCATTGTATCTAAACTTTTGTTGACGGTGGCGTAATTCTTGTTTTCGCAAAATAACGTCCTAGCGGCCACATCTTTGAAACAACAGCGATTCAATGTTGTGTGCATGCTGCGGTGATTATATACAAGCGCATTACGAAAACACGCCTATTCAAAGATACTAAAAATTTTACTACCAAAAAATGAAAATTTTCAGATAAATATTCTGATATTTGTTCATATTTCTGCTCAAAACATAGATTGTGGGTTCTCGTAAGAACCGCCTCGGCGAGGCGGTTCTAACGAGTACGCACAATTTATGTTTTTGAGGAGAAATAAGAAAAATAATGTGTACCCCTGTAAACCCCAGTTTTACTATATAAAAGTGGGGTTTAAGGGGGTCAACATTATATAGGCATGTTTTCGTGATGACTACATACAACGTTTTTATTGATATTCCGGACTTTCCATGTCACTTTTTAAACGGAATCATAAAATTTACTTAAAAGAGCAGCAAGTGCACATGTTTGTTTCATTGCATTGATATTTACCGGGTACCTTGGATGATATCTAAACACGCGGCCACGTGTTCAAACCCAGCAAATATTATTGCACGATAAAACATGTGAAATCCCTCTGTTCATTACGAAAAGATGCTATTCAAATATGTTGAAAATTTCACCACCAAAAAACTGAAAGTTTTCAGATAAAAAATCTGATATTTTCATATTTCTGCTCAAAACATAGATTGTGGGTACTCGATAGAACCGCCTCAGCAAGGTGGTTCTAACGAGTACCCACAATCTATGTTTTTGAGCAAAAATAAGAAAAATAATGCATTCCCCTGTTCGATGAGATTATACAAAAATGTAAGAACAAAGATTACGCATGTTTATTTTTTTTTTTTTTTTTTGGCATTGCATTAGCATTTTCCGGATCTATTTGGAAGGTACTGGAACACTCGGCCGCAGGCCTCGTGTTGAAGCAACTTCCTCGGGACTCGGCACATGTTAATGCATGAAAAAAAACGTGTGATATATTTTGTTAATACGACGCTGTTTATTATGAGTTTAAGTATGGTTTGGCAAAACAGTGCAGACCATGATCAGACGCTGCATTCTCGTGATCTGCGGCGTCTCTTCTGGCAACGATCTTTAACTTAAGACGCAAAGCATTAACCAATCTAAGCATTATTGGTTAATCCTTTAAGGACACATTTCGGATTGCATAACACCCTAATGACTCTAAGGAGATTAAGATAAGAAATTCTTGGTGACTTTGGTCATCCTTACAGGTAGGGGCCTGATAAGGGGAAATTAGATTTTATATCAGCAAAGTTTATGATGAAGACAGAGAAACAAATAAGGTGGGTAATTTAGTGATAATTTGATAATTATTTTCTGTTTATTCAATAAAATATACCTGGTTTTTATTCATTAGAATTGCTTCTCCCAGGCAGTTCTAATGAAACCCACAACATATTTTATGGAGAAATACAGATATTTATGCCTATATGCTAATTTATCATCAAATGCCCCCTTTATCTGTTTCTTTGGATCAAATACAGAAAATTAGAAAGATAGATAGTATTTTATTTAGTTATTTATATATTATTGAAAAAGAGAAGCTTTTTGGCATAAAATACTCATCCTAAATTGTCTAAGAACTTTTTAATACATTCCATAATGTATTGTTTTACTGAAATGGAAATGGAATAATTGTGCAGTGTTCTTATTTACCATAGAAAATAAATAAATAAATAAATAAATAAATAAATGAATATTTTCAATTTTATATTTCTATTTCACTTCATTTGTACTTTTTTCACAAAGCAAGAAAAAACAACACTTTTGTATTTAGGAAAAAAAACTATCAAAAATAAATAAATAAAAAAATAAAGTGATAAAATACAAATCAACAAATTAAATCAACAAATTAAATGCAAAATTTGCAAATGAATTTATTTGGTTCTGAAGTAACATATTGAATACTGCTCAATTTTATGAATTAACCCTTATAGGGCCCCACCTAAGGAGACTTCACAGCCTTATAATGACTCTATAATCACTTAAATAAGTTAAGCCTTTGATGTGCACTCTGTTATCAGGACTGTATATTGGGGGTGATCATGAAGCGGAGGTCTAGCCAAAGAAGGCAAAAAAGTGTGTCTTTAAGGGTCAATCACTATTGCAGCAGACAACATTCTGGCCGTTTTTCTTTGCCATTGAGAGACAATAAGGCCTGACAATTCATGTGAATCGTCTAGAATGCAGAGGATTTACATCAAATGTCAAGCCATACTTTCATTGAAAACAACAACTATTTAGGAATGTCGTCTTCTAAAAGTATGCATGGCACTATAATGTTAGTACGAAACAAAAGCAAAAGATGAACACACACGCACACGCACACGCACACGCACCTCATATATGTCCAGGTAGGTAAGTCTAGATATATAACGTAATAAACTTGACTCGTATACAAAAAGTTTCATCGAACTCTATATAAAATAGTCAAACCGATATATGCCATAAAACTTTGCAAAAAATAATCACACAGCATCCTGAAGCAAAATGTGTTTTCCTGACGGAATGCGAGTGGAACAGGTTGCGATCGTCAAGCAAAGCCGCAGTCTGATCAGTACATATACTGTATCCCGACATAGCAAGATATACATTGATATATTTAGCGGATAGCAATGAATCTGATCGGACTTTGGGATTGCCATCACGAAAACATATCTATATAATCTTAAACCCCATTTTTGTATACGAGGGTCCTGCAAAAGTTCTGTTACTAATAGGCTTCTTTAGTTTTATCCCAGGTATACGAGTATTTTAAAATGCTTCACTGTACTTGAATGATGTGTTAAATAGCTAACGATACCCGTTTATTTCGTCCAAATTGCTTTCCAACTGACCGAGTTATTTCAAATTGAAATAGATGCAGTCATATACATTGACCAATTTACTTGTTACAATTATAAGAAACGACCAAACAAAGGCTGGTCAGGAGTCCACCTTTTACATGCCAGCGCCTCCTCTCATAAGTGTGAGATTGTTAAGTCTTTTTTGACTTCTGAAAAGGTGAAAGTTTTAAACCATCCACCTTATTCACCTGACCTGAGTCCCTGTGACTTCTTTTTATTTCCAAGGCTTAAGAAAATGCTTTCTGGAAATAAGTATACGTCTAGAAGTTCTCTTTGCAGCGCTATTTATCAGTGTCTCCAACATATTCCAAAAGAATACTATTTATTCTGGTTTTCGCGACTGGGTAAAAAGATTACAAAAATGTGTTTCAGTAAAGGGGGAATTCTTTGAAGGTTTGTAATAAAAATATGTTTGATAAAACGTAGCACTGAAGCAATCCGAACCCAGTGACAAAACTTTTTGCAGGATCCTCGTAGTAAAACTGGGGTTTATAGGGGTATACATTATTTTTCTTATTTCTACTCCAAAACATAGATTGTGGGTACTCGTTAGAACCGCCTCGATGAGGAGGTTCTAACGAGTACCCACAAACTATGTTTTGAGCAGAAATTTAAAAATTGTCAGAATTTTTATCAGAAGTCTTTCTGTTTTGGGTGGTGAAATTTTCAATATATTTGAATAGGCGTGTTTTCGTAATACGAAGGCTAAATTGGGCCTCTCTGTCCGTATATTCCTTTAAGAACATTTTTGTATGTAACTCATAACCTGGATAAATCCTATGGATTAAAGAAGGCGGTCCTGTGTTTCATGTTTAATATCGCCTTCCGTGGTGGGCGAAACTGACTAGATCATTTACTTTTCCTGATTGCCACGATGCCAAGATGATTTACGTTATGTCCAGCTGTTTAACAAATGTAAAATCAATGGCTTGTATGAAACATATTAGTAAAGCGCGCAAGAAAAATGCCCTGTGCAATTGTGTATTTTTTTTTTCTTTCTGCTTGGCCGACCGTTCTAAGGCGGAGCCCCTGTTGCGAATCTTTATGTGTCTGTTACTGCAATTGTGCCGTTGTGTCATGATTGGATTGTGGCTTTTTTGATAAATGTCAAGCCTCGAAGGCCTTGATAAACTAAACATCTACGCAGTCTTATAATGATATTAGCAGACTCTTTAAAGCTTGTCTATCGTAGATGATATTGACGAAAACTAAAAATTCAGGGCCCAGTTGTTCAAAACTAACGACGCCGTTAGTTAACGATTCGTTAAAATTTACATCGAGTGATACGCAAATATGTTGATATTTTTTGCTGAAAAAATGTGAGTAGCTTTTCACATTTTTTCAGCAAAAAATATCAGAATATTGTATATTGAATCCGCTAAAACAGTTAACGAAATGACCATTAACGAGCCCGTTAAGCTAACGACGCTTTGAACAACTGGGCCCAGATATATGGACCCTCGCTGTCTGCATAAGGCATAGGGATTCATTTTCTGACTTTATTCTTGTGCAATTAATATTTTGGCAATAAATGTTTCATGTCTGACTTCTTGCTTTATAAAAAACTGATATCCCAAATTGTTTACCTTTTTCTTTCTTTCCCATTTCATAAACGAAACCTTCCCTGTAAGCATTCTACATTAAATCTATAGCGAGCCGTTATCGGTCCGTCAGGGTAGCTGACGGGCCGATAACGGTCTGCTATAGATTTATAAAGAATGCTAGCTGGGTTCCATTCACAAGCATGCATATACACCCGTTTAGGTTTCCTAATTTTAAATCGTTCAACAATTTTCAGAGAAAAAAAAAACACAGAAATGCTACGCTTAGGGGCTCTGAAAACGAGAATGGGTTTGACGTATTTACGAACTCTAACACCCAGATAAGCCTGCGTAGCCGAGTAATTAGAACTGACCCTATTCTCATATGTGCCAGCACACGACAAAACCTACAATAAGGCATGTTTAACCAGCAAAGATTCAGATCAGCCTGTACATCCACCCAGTATGGCAAGGGTTCTCGATTATCCCTGTTTGAATAGCCTGGAGGCTGTAGAAGGGACATACGATCAGCGGAGACTGATCAGACAGCGCGGATGCGCAGGCCGATCTGAATATTCGCTGGTCGTACAAGTCTTATTGTAGGTCTTGTCGTGCGCTGGCTAATATTAGTACGGGTTCCAATATAATAAGACTTTCTAACCCTACAATCGGAAATGGTGAACTAATACGAAATATACAATTTCTTTCCAAAACATATAGATTTTTATTGATTTAGACTAAAATATTAACATTTAACACATATAATTGACTGTAAAGATGAACGCTTCAGTTGCCAGTGTTGTAATAAGAAAATGACGTCAATTTAAAATGCGGGCAAAGAAACCCAAATGCGTCTGCGCATTCGCCCTTATACTCATTTTATTATCAATTTCATGCAACAGATAAAATGTAGAATGCAAAACAAAGGCCGCTGATATTCCGAAGAGATAAAGATCTAGATCCACCCTTTAGAATGATGATTGCACTTCCAAGGGAGCTATCAGTGGTTTTATGAGACAAAATGGCCTCCCTTCTTAAGTTAGGTTATTCTTTATAAGGAATCAAATGCTTTCGGTAAAGAGCAGCCCTGCATCCTTGCAGAATGGATCAACGAACAAGGGACATACATTGTGGGTCTCGATTTATGAGATATACGACGCACTATGTAACAAAGGGGCTCTTATACCATTTGCAAACAAAGAATGCGCAGATCAATCTGATAAAAAACAGATATTTTTATATTTCTGCTTGTATCAGATAAAAAACAGATATTTTTATATTTCTGCTGAAAACATAGATTGTGTGTACTCGTTAGAACCGCCTCGGCGAGGCGGTTCTAACGACTACCCACAATCTATGTTTTTGAGCACAAATAAGAAAAATAATACATACCCCTGTTAACCCCAGTTTTACTATAAAAAAAGTGGGGTTTTAGGGGGTCAAAATTATAAAGGCGTGTTTTCGTGATGGGAGCCTGTTTTGCTCCTTGATACCGTTTTCGTCGGTTCTAATAGCGGACAATGAAGGCACTGATCAGATTCACGAAAGTGCAGGCTTATCTAGGCTTTATATGTTAGTATAGAGCCTAAGGGCAATTTTCATTCATTGCAAATCATATGTCCTATTGAGCTAAGCCTTTCGTTAATCGGAAGATATATTGCTTATGCTGTAGAATTTGCAAAAATAGATCGACTCGAAGAAATATCTTTAGTAGTTCTTGGAAAGATAACTGTTTACATTTTTCTGTTGAGAAATATATCTCATTTTTCAACCAGTAAAGAAGAGCAAATAGGCTTGACATAATACAGACAATTTTGCGTCGGTGCCAATCTTATGAGAGAATCATCGATAATATAAAACAAAAGATGAAAGGAGTCTGAAATGTCTCTGTCTTTCAGAGAGAGAAAGTTTGAAGATTTCACTAGGATTTTCAAGACATAACACCGAAGTAGGTAGTTATCATTAAAAAGGAAAAGAAACCATAACAGAATGATAAGTGTGTAATATTTCAAGGAAAAATAAATTAATATAGATACAGTGGAACTCTGTCTGTATAACACACTTGAATTCCAGATAGGCAGTTCTTATATCGTAATAGAATCAAGTAAGTACATTAACTCAAACATGGTCAAATCCTCAAATTAACTCCTACATCGCCATATGTGAGCGAAAGAGCTCTATAAGATTTAGGCCACAAAGCGTGAGCATCAAATACTCACTCAGGAAGCTCATTTTTCACATATGTTTATTTTCCCAAGTGGATGTCATATGGTTTATATTACCGACAACGTATAAAGGAAATTAGACTAATATCTGACACCTGTTAAGCTGCAAAAGAATTAACCCTTCTCTTGCTGAACACGACATGCCCTGTCTTAGCAAACAGTGTAGATCCTGATCAGTTGGCTTCTGAAGAAGCCAACTGATCTGGATCTGCACTGTTTGTCATTAAGTATGGGAATTTCTATCAAAAACCCGGATCAAGAAATCTGATTGGCTGGAAATTAGAAGTGTGCGTGGCATCTTAATTTATTCAGCATGAGAAGGGTTAAAAATGTTATTAAGGCGAAAAAAAAAACCTATAAAGAAGCCAAAGGATCTGGCTCTGCACTGTTTGTCATTAAATATGGGAATTTCTATCAAAAACCCGGATCAAGTAATCTGATTGGCTGGAAATTAAAAGTGGGCGTGGTATCTTAATTTATTCAGCATGAGAAGGGTTAAAGATGTCATTAAGGCGAAATGAGTACCTATAAAGAAGACTTTCTTACCATTCTACAAAAGAGAGACAACGTTTGCAGAGATGGCTTTGAAACCGTTGAAACATGGGGACTGCTCTTAACCCTTCTCATGCTGAATAAATTAAGATGCCACGCCAACTTCTAATTTCCAGCCAATCAGATTACTTGATCTAGGTTTTTGATAGAAATTCACATGTTTAATGACAAACAGTGCAGATCCAGATCAAAAACCAACTGATCTGGATCTACACTGTTTGCTAAGACAGGGCATGTCGTGTTCAGCAAGAGAAGGGTTAAGGAAATATTTTTTGGATATTGTACAACAGACGGCATACTTAGTTTGTAACCCAATAATGGCTGAATTCTATGTTTTCCCCTTTACTTGCACGAAGGTGGGTCGGGTTTCAGACTCTGTGAAGTTGCCGACCTAAGTATTACATTAGAAGGTCGATATCTGGGCCCAGTTGTTCAAAACTAACGATGTCATTAGTTAACGTGTCGTTAAATTTTGATCATTAAATATGGCATATACGCTAATATTTTTGCTGCAAATTGTGAGTAGCTTTTGTATTTGCAAAAAGCTACGCACATTTTCAGCAAAAAATACTTGTGAATTAGATATTGTACTTGCTAGAACAGTTATCATTTTGACCAATAACGAGCACATTAAGCTTACGATGCATTGAAAAACTGAGCCTTGATGTTATGTCTTTGTAGGGACCCTCAGTGGTTAAACTAATTGTTTTGTTAGCATTAGCTGACAATGTCGGAAGTGACTGCCACAATCCATGATTCATCAGAGTGATTAAATGTGAGTTACACGTTGTTTGTTTTTCTGTGATGTTTCATTAATTGAGTTTGGAAACATATGCGAGCCGAAAATTCATTTTGCATTTTTTAACAACATTTGAACCTAGGATGAAGATTTGGTACCAGTAAAATCGATTTAACCGCCCCCATCCCATCCACATAGTTTTTGCTACCGACCTTTCTAAAGCGGTGGTTTTGGTGTTGTTTGTGTTGTCTTGTGGCTCATTACGAAAACACAGCTATTTAAATATATAGACAATTTCACCTCCAAAAACTGAAACCTTTCAGATAAAAAATTCTGATATTTTTCATATTTCTGCTCAAAACATAGATTGTGGTTACTCGTCAGAACCGCCTCCGCGAGGCGGTTCTAACGAATATCCACAATCTATGTTTTTGAGCAGAAATAAGAAAAATAATGTATACCCCTGTAGACCCCAGTTTTACCATATAAAAGTTGGGTTTAAGGGGGTCAAAATTATATAGGCATGTTTTCGTGATGTCCTCACTGCGGAGTTATTATTTTATTTACTTGTTTTGTTCTGTTTTGGTGTCTTATTGCTGTGTTTTGTGGATCCTGTCTAGCATCTGGTCAACTTATTGTGGAAGAACGAAATGATTGCTTAGCGTTTCTTCGATACGTGGCATGCGCAATATCTGTCATTGTTGTTTGCTCTTCCTCTTCGTGTCATTGGTAATCTATGTTCTGTGATTGTGGCTAGACCTGTACATCTTCCATACTATTTTCCAGGGCCCAGTTGTTGAAAACTAACGATGTCGTTAGTTAACGTATCGTTAAAACTTTGATCATTAAATATGGCATACACGCTAATATTTTTTGCTGAAAAATGTGAGTAGCTTTTGCATTTGCAAAAGCTACTCACATTTTTCAGCAAAATTCCTAGCATTACGAAAACACGCCTATTCAAATATATTGAAAATTTCACCACCAAAAACTAAAAGTTTTCAGATAAAAATTCTGATATTTTCATATTTCTGCTAAAAACACAGATTGTGGGTACTCGTTGGAACCGCCTCGCCGAGGTGGTTCTAACGAGTAACCACAATCTATGTTTTGAGCAGAAATAAGAAAAATTAATGTATACCCCTGTAAACCCCAGTTTTAACATATAAAAGTGGGGTTTAAGGGGGTCAAAATTATATAGGTTTGATTTCGTGATGGGAATTAGATACTGTACTTACTAGAACAGTTAACATTTTTACCACTAACGAGCTCGTTAAGCTAACGATGTTTTGAATAACTGGGTCCAGGAGGGAGTAAAACGCTTCCTTTAAGAGTAGCGCCAAAGAGAAGCACGGCACATATTTTTTTTATAATAAGAGTTATTGCCCTTGGTGATGTACCCTTGCACCTGAAATGACAGAGAAAATTTTCAAACAGCAGTATTCTGAAAAAAAAATCATTTAATTAATTGTAAAGACAGTACAAGAAAGAACACTGTCATAATTTGATAATTTTTTTTCATATGCATATATTCAGTAAACCCTTTCTGGTAAACCCTTTTTACACCGACAATGGATGCAACGACGAAATTCGTAATAATGATAAATTTGACTGTCTCGAAATCTTCACACAATTTGGCAGTTAATTAGAAACTCTGCGAGAACATTGTTTTGACAGATTAAGAAACATACTGGGGCGATTCTAACAAATATCCAAAAACATATATTTTATGAGAAAATAAGAATAAAGACGGTTCTTTCTTAATGTTCTGTTCATTTAGGATTCTTTACAAGAGCAAATTCATTTTAACGATAACATCTTTGGGAACAAATAATGCCGTTGTAACGAGGATTCACTGTACCATTAGTCTCTCATATTCACCTCCTGGAAACAATCAATCGGTACATCTGTAGTGTTCCGTTACATATCCATTTGATAAAGTTATGTTGTACAATTTGATGACGAAAACGCGAGCTTTGAGCTAATCTACCTAAGATTATTTCACTCCTTTATTGTGTTATTATTTTAAACCGGAGAAAAGCTTATACAGAGGTGATCGTGCAAGATTTTTCACAGAAAAAGATCTATTTATTCCATGGTTTTAAATCGGAGAATGGGATATGCTGAGTTGGTTATGCTAGATTCTTCAAGGAAATATCTGGCGAAAAAGAGATTTAGTATTGCTCATTACTGTTATTTAATGGTCAGAATTGAAAATAGTAACACCCTGTCACACACACACACACACACACACACACACACACACACACACACACTGTTCCTTCACTATTTCACCGGTTGTCGATCTAAGTAAGAAAAATGGGAAAATGGGATATGGTGTGGTTATTATTATAGAGCTTTTTTTCTTTTTTTTTCCAGAAAATATCAAGACAAATCGATCTAGTATTGTTCATCAGTTTATGGAACAGGTCACGGCTTAGGATATGTTTGCTTTGTTAAAGGGAAAATCACGTCCTTCTTCAGTTTTATCGTGTTTGCCAGTAGAACCCAATAGATAAATAGTTTGGGACTATAAACGTATATAAACCACTTTGATGCAACAGAACATTCTGTGATTACAGGAAAGCGAACAAAATCGTCGATTTGACGAAGCTGTGGACGATCTGACTATTGAAAATATTTAGAAGGTCAACATTGTAGATTCTTATTAATTACAGGAATAAAATACATGTACAGTCGAACTTCAATAGCATGAATACCGATGGCTCGTTTACCTTGGCTTTTTCGAAGTCGGTGTTGCGTCCGCACGAAATACTTACGACAGATCAAGAAAACAAATCTTCAGAGAAATGTTCTTATTTTATCATGAAATCTATATTATCTGTACTCATTTGAATCGTCGTATTACGGCGATTCTAACAAGTACACTCAACACACCAAGATCGAAAATACGAAGACCCTAAATTATCGTCACTTGCATTCTGACCTGATTAACCCTCAGTGGATTGAACTACCCATGTCAGGAACAAATATCCATAGTCCCAAATATGTTTGAGCCATTGAATTTCAACCGTATAGGACGATAACAATGTAATATAATACACCAATAAACAATGTTTTAGGAACCCTGGAATTTAATAACTTCTAGAATTTTTTTATTACTCTGTATAATTATTTTTCATAAGTTAGTAGGACAGATCCAAATACTCATTTTCGCTAAACCATTACAGGTCAATCGTACAACGGACAACGGAAATCGACATCACGGAAACACGCCTATATAGTTTTGACCCCCTTAAACTCCACTTTTATACAGTAAAACTGGGGTTTACAGAGGTATACATTAATTCTCTTGTTTCTGCTAAAAACCTAGATTGTGGGTTCTAACGTGTGCCCACAATCTAGGTTTTGAGCAGAAATATGAAAACTATCAGAATTTTTCATCTGAAAGTTTTCATTTTTTGGTGGTAAAATTCTCATTATATTTTAATAGGCGTGTTTTCATAATGGGACAAATGCTTTAGACGGAACAACAGATTCTAATGAGAGAAATGAACACACACACAGAACTGAAATCGGCAGAAGAGTCAAGAGTTCTGTGCCAGAATTAAGGCTGGCTAATCAGAACTGAAAAGATAAGGGATTATCAGTCCTGTCATTGCGACCGATAATCAATTAGTAATCACTGAAGATTTAGTCATAATTTTACCTGTCTGTTTGAGCATGACTCTTATCATATATTGTACTTTACTTAAGAAATAGATTCTTGGTAACAGTGATTTGTTGTTCAATATATCACTGGTGGGAGGTCAGTCGTAAATGGATATATCACGAGCGCGAAGCGCGAGTGATATATCCACTTACGACTGACCTCCCAACAGTGATATATTGAACAACAAATCACTGTTACCAAGAATCTATTTCGATTCTAACACTGTAAACTCATTTTTAAAAACGGACTCTTTAACTCAATTCTCATTTGATTGACAGGTCACGATTCGGCGTATTTATTCACATGACCGGAATTGACCAATGAATGGAGGCTGTTCTATTCTATTTACACCCGCGTACACATACGTGCAAAAGACATACAAATAGAAAATGCTACTGCGTTATTTAATTTTCAGGACTAATTATATCATGAATCTGCAAGTAAAATATCGAAATTAAAATAGCTGATATAGATGTATACATTGAATAGTCAGTTTATCTGGAATAATGCAACGAATTAGCGATTCGACGATCTAGGTCGATGCGCCATTTTGAACAACCGTAACAACAACTGACAAGCAAACGAGTGAAAAAAGAAAAAAGAAAAACCTCTGGAATCTTCAGCATAAGGGAACTGTCAATAGTTTAGACTTTGTAGATATTAACAGTTACATTACCACCTGTAATATTGCCCGAAAAGATGCTGAATGAGCTTGACTTTGAGTTGCTTTGAGAATTGAATTGACTCAGATTATTGTGTTCGTTTTCAGGCCGGGTGGGGTACCCAAGGAACCTGGATTGTTGACAGGGATAATAATATTGATTTTGGGGACGTGAAATTGACACTTCTGAAATAGATGAACGAGACAAAATGCCACTGATGGCGCGTCTCTCATTGTCAGATGGCTTGATGTAGGAATTAAGCGACTGAACATTCCTGTGGCCAGTTACAGACATTATACCCAAGTTGCTGACCCCAGCATCAGAAAGGGTAGATGCTACCATAGCTCTAATACAATGATTTGTGTATCTTTTGCTCAGACCAGCTTCAGCAGAAAGACGAGGCATAAAGTTGTACAGCTGATTAATTCCTACTGGTATTTTGCTGTACCATGTAGGAGCATCTTTGTGGAATTTCACAAGGGGCTTTTGGAAAAATGCATCATTTTCTGGATTTAATTTAGAAAGATACTTTTCAAAAGCCTTTACAGGACATGATTCATCCTTTGTTTCATACATTCGAGGTGCTTTTGGTTTTTCTTTACTGTCAACTCCGTGATGGGTTTTGTCTGATTCGTTATATGCCATAGCAACATAACGATGCCCATCACTATCATTAACACACTTGAAAGAAGATGGGTGAAGAGAACGCAAGCCTTCTCTCCCCCTTCTTCCAAAGTGGCTCATAACATCAAAAAAAACTTTATTCTGAAGTGTTTGGGGAGTTTCAGTGGAGAATAGGCCAGAGGTTTTGAGCTTTTGGAGATCAGACTGTGAAATGGGCTCTTTGTTCTCAGTTGTATCTTTGCCAGCCCGTTTCATCTCTTTGATTGTTCCACTAAGCACATTGTTAGATTTTTGAAATGATCTGTCCTTCATAATTTTAAACGCTCTGTTGTAAGGTGGCTGTGTAAAGAAACGGTTTATTCCTGCCCTCAGGCCAGTAAGAGCTGATTTTGAGTACTCGGTTCCTTTCTTTGTCTGCAGGGATGCATAGAATTTTGCCAGAAAGTTGTCCAATTCCTCAGGATTAAGTTCACTCAGCTGCTCAACATGAAGGGGTTCATTTTCAGTCATCCATTCTGGAACAAAAAAAAATATGATGCACAGTGCTGAGGATGTGAGAGGTTAGATAATTAGGAAAAAGATTCTTGCTAACAGTGATTTGTTTTCCAATATATCGCTGGTGGGAGGTCATTCATAAATGGATGTATCACCAGCATGGTGTACTCTTCACTGAATGCTTTGCATTGTTTTTTTTTTACATGATTGTTTGGATCAAAAAAAGGACTAGCATCATACCTTTTCTTTGTTGATTAAGAAATAGCAGTGATTTGTTGGGTAATAAATCACTTGTTTGGAGGTCAGTCGTAAATTCTAACACTCCTCGCCTATATAGCCAATGGTTAAACTCAGTGATATATTATGCAATAAATCACTGGGCGGAAACGCGCGACGCTATCTGGCACCTTTCCGACGTCATTTCGACACGCTGCTGACGTCAGTCTTAGTTTCTACGACGCTAGACTGTGTAACGTCGTTTTTCTCGCTTCAGCAACGTAAGAAATGCATGTAAACGTCGGCGTTACAGACAAAACTTTTGGCTGGATTTCTTTATTCGATGGCGGAAAGTTTGAAAAATCTTAAGGATACAATTACATTTTCGTCGTTTTCTATGTGTTAGAATCGAAATAGATCAGCTCTTGTGCGTGATTTGTTGAGTAATAAATCACAGTTTGTCGGTCAGTTGTAAGAAGATAAATCACTCGCGCTCCGCGCTCGTGATTGATCTACTTTACAACTGACCTCCAAACAGTGATTTATTACTCAACAAATCACTGCTAGAGCTGATCTATTTCTTAAGTAGATCAAATCACGAGTGCAGAGCGAGAGTCATTTATCTACTTACAACTGACCGACAAACTGATTTATTACTCAACAAATCATGCACAAGAGCAGATCTATTTTGGTTCTAACTCAGAAAACGACGAAAAAGTAATTGTATCCTTCCGATTCTTCCAACTTTTTCCCTTGCATAAAGAAACCTCTCGAACAGTTTTGATTGTAACGGTGTTGTTTACATGCATTTCTCGAGTTGTTGAAGCAAGAAAAACAAAGTTACACCGTCTGATATAATGGAAACGAAGACTGACATCACCAGAATAGCATCAGAATGACGCCAGATAGCATCACACGTTGCTGCCCAGTGATTTGTTGCAGAATAAATCACTGAATTTAACCATTGGCTATATAGGCGAGGAGTGTTAGAATGCCCACTAACTTTCATTGATTTGTAGGAAATGGACGTAATGGTTATTTGTAGAAAATTGCTTTGCTCCTGTCTTTGTGACATAAGAGCACTGTGTGAAAAGCATGATGTAAAATATTGACTTGGCCCAGCATCAAGTCAAATATTGACTTGGCATGTGCTGGGATATTGTCAAACAGTGTACCAAACTCAGTCTCCCCAGAACATGGTGTCTGATCAGGGTTTACACTGTTTGCTTAAAGTACCTCATTTTTTAGGATGAAACGAAACAACCTTAGTCCATATACTCAGAGACATTCGACTCACCAGTGCTATTGATATTTTGATTCATTCTTTGAAGTCTTGCAATCTGTGAAGTTACACAAAAAATGGTTTGCACCCATAAAAATTTTGATTTAAATGTTTTTCTGTTTTGTGGATGGTGAGGTAGGCTTTAACCCTTAAAGCGCCAAGAAAAACTGCATCTGAAAATGTCGTCTGTTTATGTCGTCTGCTGAATATTCTTGCAAACTTTTCAAACCTATTTTTGTATACTGGCAAACAGTGTGGACCCAGATCAGACTGCTCCTAGAGGAGCAGTCTGATCTGGGTCCACACTGTTTACAAAAATGACTTTTAAAATCACAAGCAGATGACAAAGCAGACGACAATTGTTGTGATTGGCGCTTTAAGGGTTAAAACAACCGAAAAAGGCACAACACATTCATAAGAGATCTTTCTAACACACCTTGCCTACATAGTCAATGGTTAAATTCAGTGATTTATTCAGCAACAAATCACAGGCCTGAAGCTCGTGATGCTATCTGGCACCATTCCTTTTGCTGACGGCAGTCTTCATTTCAATGTTAGATGGTGAAACATCATTTTTCTTGTGTCAAAAATAAGAAATGCGTGTAAACGTCAGTGTAACTGTTGGCGGGATTTCTTTATTCGATGGCAGAAAGTTGGAAGAATCTGATAGATACAATTACTTTTACGTCATTTTCCATGCGGTCGAATTGAAATAGATCAGCTCTGGCAGTGATTTTTTGAGTAATAAATCACTGTTTGGAATGTTGTAAGAAGATATATCACTCGTGCTCCACGCTCTTGATTTGGTCTTCTTTACAACTGACCTCAAAACAGTGATTTATTACTCAACAAATCACTGCTACAGCTGATCTCAGTCTTCCCGAAAACTGCAGGACTGTCTGACAAAACAGGCAAATTTTTTTGTCATGCAAAAATTTTCTGTCTGTCTGACAGCTGTCCTGCAACACTTTTCAACCACCAAATTTTAATTTTAAGAAGATATTTTTTTTTTTTTTTTTTAATTCATTTGCTTTTGCCTTATGTTTTCTGGTATTAAAAAAGGCACTAAAACAGTATCATCTATACAGTGAAATTGTATTTTCTAATCCTAAGATGTTATCAGTTGGATCTAAAATTTGTCTGTTCTGTAGATTTTCCCTCTGTCCAATAGAAAATTTCTGTCTGACTGACAGCAGTCCTGTAGCACTTCAAAAGTTTTCGCGAAGACTGTGATCTATTTCTCAAGTATAATAAAAGGGATATTGCATTTATTATATTGGTTAAATGTACTCTATGTATAACACCCATTTAACATTCATGTCACCATAATCATGATATATCCCCTTGAGAGTTCAACCTCCCAACAGTGATGAACTGAACAACAAATCACTCTCGGCAATAATCATTATTATATGTGCTTTTGTTGGCTTAGTGAATTAAATGGGAAAAAATCACTGAAACATTATCAAGAAATGATTCTACTTCTTGGAAAAGAAATCCAAGATGTTTATCAAGAAAAAGCTTGATAAGGATTATTTGCAGACCTTTCAGCACAGGATATCAAGATCCACAACAGGTGTTATTATGTGGAGGAATATAAGCAGCTCATTACATGTGTGCTTGTCATATCTAGGTCTGTAATTTAATTGTACCAGCTCAGATTTGACTTCAGAATATGAATGGCTGCAAATGCATCAGATACATGCTCCCAGGAAATGGGATTTCAGACTTGGAAAGAATAAATTTGTATAGCCACAAAAATGGAATTGTCAACAGACATGGATATTTCACTCAGTGTGTGGTTCATATATTAGAATCACCATTTGACTAGGCTAGAAAGACATTTCTACTGTGATAATGTGTAACAAGTTTATTGTTGTTCATTCAGTTAATTAAATCTGTCATTTGATGCATTTATGTACAATGGAAAGGAACTAGTCGAACCTCAGTGGCTGGAACATCTTTGGGACCATGGGAATTTGTTCGAGATATAGATAATTCGAGCCACTAAGGGTCAATCATGTCGCCAGGTCAGGATGCAAATGACGATAATTGATGGAAATCTTTTAGATCTACAAAATAATGGTATGTTCAGTGTACTCATTAGACTTGCCTCTATGAGGCAATTCTAATGAGTACACACAACATACAATTTTATGATAAAATAAGAAATTTGCCTGCATGCTTGTTTTCTTAAACTATGAAAAGAATTTGATAGGGACTAAAAGACGTTCATATTAGCCATGGTAAACAAGCCATCGGTGTTCAAGCTATTGAGGTTTGACTTTATATAATCTATCTGCAGTACATCACTGTGGAACAGTGTGATGCAATAAGCTACTGGGTTGACGTCACTTTTAAAGATTTTGAGGTTAAACTGTATACCATCACCCCTGTAAACACCATTTTATACACACAAAACGGGGGTTTACAGGGGTATACATTTTCATTTCTGCTCCTGACAGCTTGGTTGACACTTGTTAGAACAGCCTTGTCTGGGCAGTACCCAAAAACCTATCTTTGGGGCAGTAACAATTTCACATTCTTTTGTAGCCCTACTAAACAGGTTGGCTGTGGGCTTATCCAGACCGATACGGATCACCGCAGTGCCGATGCTAATTTTACAATATGCGTAAAAAATTATATACATTAGTTACTCAACTTCAAACACTGATTTCTCAGACTTACTGATGCTTAAGTCAAACTAAATTATGAATATTGTTTTAATTCAGTTACATGTTCATTTAGGTTTCAACTCCTTTTATCTCAAACTACTGTTAATTGCAACCAAAATTTGCAGTCCCTTGCAGTTTGAGATAATGGGAGCCATGCAGCATTTGTAAAAATGTACTGGGGTCCTGTGCGTGGTGGTTGACAGACATTCCTTTGGACAGGGTGTGTGTGTGGGTGGGGACGGGGTCAGGAAGGTGTTTCAGTGAATTTTAAGAAGGACCTATTCACCTTCAACAATTTTATTGCCCATTTGGTTTGTCTATTTATTGTTGCCTCTGTTGTTTTAGAAGCAAGGTTTTCTACATCTTCATTGCTCACATCCTTGAATCGTTTCCTTGGAGGCTCAGCAGTTGTTGACTCCATGGTTGTGGACTTAGGCATTGTGTCTTCCAGAGAAAGCAGTGCTTTGATATCTGGCTCTGTTTCATGAGCATCTGACATCTCTGAGTTGTTTAGAAAATCATCTTGCATTTCTTGGGATACCTGTTCTTCGAAAAAGTCAGATAGTTCCTGATATGTACTTGTGCTTTTCTCAAACAGTTCATGCTTAAATGCTCCTCTGGTGGCTCCAGAGTGCAGGTTCTGAATTACATACTGCCTGCAGAATTGTGGAACTTCATTGTCCCAGTAGGCCACTAGGCGCCAGTCCTCATCGCTGTTGCGCAATACTAGATTAGCCCCTATAGGAATTTCTTTAGCCATTGTCTTCTTAGATAAATTGCTGAGATAAATAACGCTGCCGGCTCGTAGTATTTTTGTTTACTCGAGGGTAACCATTGAGTACCGGACGAAAGTGTATGAGGCAGAGTAAACGACATTGGAAACGGGTACCAATGAATGAATGAATGTATTCCGCGTTACGTAGTAACGTATATTGTACGCGGGTGTAAATTGGAAGAGCCAAAACAAAGCAAATATAGCCCCGCCTCCTCGATCATGTGACGTGATCTCCAGTGATTTGTCGATCGATATATCACCGGGATTATTCATTGTGTATATAGGCGACCAGTGTTAGAATATATATTTGATCTGACAGGTCTGAGAAAACAGTGTTGACCCAGATGAGACGCCGCAAACGCGGCGTCTCATCAGGTTCTACACTGTTTGTCACTCATCCAGCTATTTTTTTAGACACGTCATAGGGAAGTAAGTTGTACTTATTCAAATCTTAGATTAAGTACGGTAAGGAGTTGAGGTGTCTGATACTAAGGGTAAATACGGTAAAGTAAGAGACACAGAAATTAATGATCGATTATTAACAAATTTATACTGATAATCATTTTTGTGGAATGTATCGATCAATTAATCGATTATCCGATTAATTGTGCATGCCTTAAGTAGCCAGAATAGCTAGTTTCTGCCAATGAGGCCGCATCAGTGATCTTGAAGTAAGTTTTTAAAAGCATTTTGGAAAGTTTGGGCTCAGTGGTCAGAAAGGAAGAAAATATAAATTATAGTGAAGTACTGGGAGAAAATTTACGGCCGCCACAAGGAATGAATACAAGTTGTGGTGAAGATAAACATATACTAAAATGAATAACCCCTGGAAGCAATGAACGCACTCACAACACTGAAAATAGCGGAAGTGCCAAGCGTTCTGGGCCCGTCTAGCTAATTTTGACAAATTAGACCTCTACAAAGGCTTAACGATATGTCTTTGGTTTGGCCCGCCTTGGTTCAACTATTGTTTTTCATTTACTCTGGCATACAGTAGAATTAGCCATGAGTACTCGTCTCTGTTTATCATAGTGATTAATTTGATTTTTATGTTTTCGCTTTGATGCATTGACTGTGTTGGGAGCCTTTATGCGAACCGAAATGAAATGTTATTGTTTTCTGTATTAAGAGTAGCATCGGTACCCAGGGTGAAGTTGGCCGGCTGTAAAAGTGATTTAAACTCCTGGTGGTTTAATCTACTGACCGTTCTAAGGCGGTGGTCCCGGTGTTAGTCTTACTCTTTGTTGCTTTGTGGTTTATTCTACAAGGCGATTTGTTTTATGTCTTACCTTGTGTTATTTTGTTCTTGTGTTTTTCAGTCTTTTTAGCATTGCGATTACCTCGCTTGGGGAAGAGAAAGCTAATCTTAGTGCTTTTCGTACGGTTGTTTGCTTTGCGCTTGTTTGGTTTTGCCTGTTTCCTCCTCATATTGGTGTCTGGGAAGGGCTGCGGCTTGCGATTGTGGCACTTCCTGGACGTTTCTTTTACATTTTTTTTTATAATTGTACAAACATTAGTAGAGTTATTAGCCTTTGACCTCTATGCTAAATAAAAATCTAAAATGGTGCCTTTGGGAACAAAGAACGCATAAAAAAAGCGAAAATCGGAGATTCGGTTTTATTAAGCCCCTTCATATACAGCAATATAGTTTGGTAGCTGCATAGTCCCACTAGTACCGGCTTCAGCATTCAATTTTCAAAGCTACCAGATTGGATCCTATTTTTTGTCAAAAATTATGGAAAGGGATACCATATAGAGCATTTACGAGATGTGATGCTCGGTCTTTAATCCTGCTATTAAAGACCACAACCTATACTAATGTAGAGAGGGAAATATTAAACCAAACTGCAAAACAAGTATTTGAGGTGTAACGTGTGAAAAGATAGAATTTCCTCAAAGCAAACAGTAAGGAGCAGACCAGAATGCAAATTCATGCAGTCTAACATTTTGTTTGCTGTTAGCCTTCACGTTACATGCATAGGACCCTCTAGAAGGTATATTAGTCGCATAGTGTCTATCTACGGACGGTCTTGATATTCGCAGTTCACAAACAAAACTGTTGGTTTTTCGATAGCAAGCCTAATTGCTTTTCATCTGCAGTCATTAAGAGATTAAATAAGATTTAACGAAGCACGGATTGTGCTAAAAGGTTTCAAGACGAATTCTGTATGAATACATGGAAAAAACCTGTCTGACTTTTAACAAACACCTTTTTACATATTGTTGATATTGTCTCTGCGTTATACTAGGCATGCAACGAACAATGTAGTAATGACGTGTTTACAGTTATCAAGAGACCCCAAACTCGCATCGAAAGCATTCCAACAAACTACTTAAAGAGAAATTATACAAGCTAAGAGGATAGTAATGTTTTTCAAACGTGTTTTACTACCTTCTGAAAAATGGTCTACTCTAAAAGGAAAGAATTTGCTCCCCGTGGGAGCAAATTCTTTCCTTTTAGAGTAGACCGCTTTTCGGAAAGGGCATAGTGCCAAGGAAAAGAAATAGGAAGTCACAAAACTTGTCTCCCTAGTAGAAAATGTACTAAGTGTATCCAGTGCCCTTGATATGTTTTGTTATGAGCACTTTTTTTCTCTCAAGTAATATCCGTTATAGGCTATTGGATATATAACCATTCTTTAGTTATTCTTCTTCAAGATTAAATCAAAGAAGTTTCTTATTGATGGCTTCAACAGACTGCATTATACTTCTTCTTAATACTAATACGGTTTATTTTGATCTTAGAAATAAGACAGATAAAGCTAGCTATCAGTACTGATATAAACAAAACGTTTATTTAAGTATGGCGTGTTAAAAACTACATGATTGTTCTTGAATAGTATCGATAAGGCCGAGTCTGCTATTTTCGTTAACTTTAGTGGGGTATTATTAATGTAACAAAAGTGTGTACAGCTAACAAATATTCTGGTGTAGGATAACACGAGAAGGATAAAAGGTTCATCAGATTCCGAAAGTGAGTGTTGAGTGGTAAAAACTATCAGGCTGAGTTTTCAAATTATTTATTCTGTATTATTGTTTCTTACTGAAGGGAATGACCGTAATGCCTCAACCTGTAATATTATCTATAAGATAATTAAGTATTAGTAGATAAACAGCGTTATGGTTTTTCACGTTTACGTTTTTCAGAATCATTCATAAGGCTTCTAAATCCCTAACTTTTAAATATGTGTACACACATTTATCTACATTATATAAAAAGATACCCGTTAAGAATGCAACCACGGTGCAGTACCCATCAATTTAATAAACTAGGACATAAAAAACCCCAGAAAACTATTTTCCATGTTACAACTCACTTTTAAAAGATTACACAGGTTCATAACCCGCATAAAATATATTTTTCTTTATAGTTGCAACTCTTTCAATCGTATTTGGTGTATATGTCCAGATCAGGGCCTAGTTGTTCAAAGCATCGTTAGCTTAACAAGCTCGTTAGTGGTCAAAATGTTAACTGTTCTAGTAACTACAATATCTAACTCGCTGTTATTTTTGCTGAAAATGTGAGTAGCTTTTGCAAATGCAAAAGCTACTCACATATTTTAGCAAAAATATTAGCGTATTTGCCATATTTATGGATCAAAGTTTTAACAATACGTTAAGTAACGACATTGTTAGTTTTGAACAAATGGGCCCAGGCTGCTGACGCTGGTTGATCCTGGAATTCGCTGTCCGCTTTCAGTATTACCGGGTACTTAGGTGTTTATGGACGTACAGCAAAGCCCTTGATCAGACTACAAAACACTGCTGGCTGATATGGATCTCTACTGTTCACATATGCCCTAACGACACCGCTTCTTGTGGCGTGGATCAAGTATTGGGACGTTGGACATAACGTATTACTTTACATTGACTAAATATGTCAATAGTGTTGTTACTGTCTACCCAGTAAGCATTCTACATAAATCTATAGCGGGCCGTTATCGGCCCGTCAGGGTAGCTGATGGGCCGATAACGGCCCGCTATAGATTTATGTAGAATGCTTACCGGATATTAACCATTAGGAAATTTCATATTTAGCCATCTGGATTTCATATTTGACGCATGTTTGGTATTCTGAGCCTCTACAACTATTTGGTGGTACAAAATATATGCCTCAACCTTTGCTTATAGTAATCATTACGAAAACACACCTATTCAAGTATGTCCAAAATTTCACCTCCAAAAACTGAAAATTTTTAGATAAAAAATCTCTAATATTTTTCTTATTTCTGCTCAAAACATAGATTATGGGTACTCGTTAGAACCGCCTCGCCGAGGCGATTCTAACGAGTACCCACAATCTATGTTTTTGAGAAGAAATAAGAAAAATAAAGTATACCCCTGTAAACCCCAGTTTTACTATATAAAAGTGGGGTTTAAGGGGGTCAAAATTATATAGGCTTGTTTTCGTGATGGTTAATTTCCAATATAGTGGAGCATGTGAAGTTATGAAACGGGGTTCTCCTTATCCGCAGCATAAACAGTTTGCATAAAGAACAAAACTCATAATGCTAGTTTTCATTACGATTGACTATTGGGCCTCGGTGGCTCAGTTGGATGCGCCGTCCGACTGGAGACCAGGAGGTCGCGGGTTCAACCCCCGCCGAGGTCGGCGGCATTCTTTCGTGGAGATTGATCATGAAATATTTTCTACGGTCATTCTCTCTCTTCCGCTGATTCAAGAAGGGCAGTTGTCAGTTTCTGGCGAAAGAATGTACACAATACTGGTTAACCGCTTCGAGGACTAAGCCTGCCCAGTAAACGTGTGGTTAGATAAATTGACCGCGCTCGACATGACCCCAATGGGTTGACTGGGCCGTAAAACCTCAACACAAACAAACAAACGAGTGACTATTTTTAACCTTTACCACACTGGGCATATTCAGCAGACGGCAACCTGGCGATAAATTGCTTATTTTGTCCCAGAAAATAAGATCTTACATTTCATGCCAATTGTCTCCATGAGGAAAAAATTGTATGAAATGTCAAATTCTATTTTCTGGAAAAAAAAATCAACATGACGTCTGCTGAAAATTTTATCCGACAAGTTAAGCGTTTATAATCTAATTTTGAAGCCGTCACCTTATTACATTACTATGTAAACTTTGCAGCATATTGTTTCTGTACTAGAAAACAATTTATTGCAGTTTGTCTTATTTTTTAAATTAGCTCCTATCACTGAGCTTATTGTTTTAATGAAAACCCCGCACGCCCACAAATCACTTGAGAGTAAGTTAAACAGTCAGGTATTGATTTAAGAACATAGTCAGACCCTAAAACTGCTCTTCTGTTTGCTTATATAATCGGCCAGTACTTCAAAGGATTGTTGAATCCACCTTAATTGGCCCTTATGTATTGATTTACCGGTTATTAAAGAATTTCAATATTCCTACAATGAATGGACTTATATTTCTATGAGTTGTCAAGTTGCTTGAGTATCACCGGTTTCATGGTGTGCCAAAATCGGCAATTTGGGTTTCTAGTAGCAACAGCGACTGTTCAACATGAATCGTATGGAGAAAAACAAGTCATTACGAAAACACGCCTATTCAAATATATTGAAAATCTCACTACCCCAAAAAATGGAAGTGTTCAGATAAGAATTCTGATATTTTTTCATATTTCTGCTCAAAACATAGACTGTGGGTACTCGTTAGAACCGCCTCGCCGAGGCGGTTCTAACGAGTACCCACAATCTATGTTTTGAGCAGAAATAAGAAAAATAATGTATACCCCTGTAAACCCCAGTTTTACTATATAAAAGTGGGGTTTAAGGGGGTCAAAATTATATAGGCCTGTTTTCGTGATGTAAACATATAATGATAATAATAACAAAACATTATTTACCCAAAGTATTCGAGCACCAGAAATCCTTAAGTACTTCTCCTCAATATAGCCTGGCTCGGTGGCTCAGTCGGATGCGTCCGACCGGTAATCAGGTCACAGGCTCTATCCGCATGGGTCCGGCAACATTCTTTCGAGGAGCTTGATCATAAAATATAACCTACATTCATTTTCTCCCCCGTCGGCTGATTCAAAAAGGACAATTGTCAGTTTCTGGCAAATGAATGTTTGTTTGTTTGTTTGTGTTGAGGTTTTACGGCCCAGTCAACCCAGTGGGGTCATGTCGAGCGCGGTCAGTTTACCTAACCACACATTTACTGGGCAGGCTTAGTCCTCTATGCGGTTAACCAGTATTGTGCACATTCTTTCGCCAGAAACTGACAACTGCCCTTCTTGTATCAGCGGAAGGGAGAGAATGACCGTAGAAAATATTTCATGATCAATCTCCACGAAAGAATGTCGCCGACCTCGGCGGGGGTTGAACCCGCGACCTCCTGGTCTCCAGTCGGACGGGGCAAATGAATGTGCACAAAGTATTAGTTAACCGCTTAGAGGACTAAGCCTGACCAGAAAAAAAGGTACATATAGATAATAAACTGACCGGCCCCAGATGACCATGATAGTATTTACTGGGTCGTTAAACTCCAAACCAAACCAGGGCCCAGTTGTTCAAAGCTAACGACGTCGTTAGTTAACGATTCGTTAAAATTTACATCAAGTGATACGCAAATATGCTGAATTTTTTTGCTGAAAAAATGTGAGTAGCTTTTGCAGTGCAAAAGCTACTCACATTTTTTTCAACAAAAAATATCAGAATATTGAGTATTAAATCTGTTAAAACAGTTAACGAAATGACCCTTAACGAGCTCGTTAAGCCAACGACGCTTTGAACAACTGGGCCCAGAACTTTAAAAATGAACGTATCAATTAGACTACTTTTGCTACGTCAAGAACTGCTAGATGGGGACAAACACTGCAGACCCTGATCAGACGCCGCGTTTTGCGGCGTCTGATCAGGGTCTACATTGTTTGTTCAGACCTGCCTTTCCGATTTCTTAGGGTAAATACGGTAATGATAATAATAATAATAATAATAATATTAATATTAATAATACGTTACTGCTACTGTCAAGAATATAATTATTGATAACATTTTCCATCTACTGATTTATTCCATTTATTATACATTTTGTACATTTACATCTGCATGTACATTAAGTTTAGCAACTAAATAAAAGGTCAACTTCGGATTTTTTTTAATCAAACATAATAAAATAATATTTAGATATTTCTGATGATCTTCCCGTAAAGTGGGGTTTTTTGTAGACGAAGAAAATTGCTTTTATTAAGATAATATATTGGCCTACATGGAAAATGCCAGTCTTTTATTACCACTTACTCAAACACTGGCTGAACCACATCATAATTTCCCGGCTGGGCCAGTATTTGAAAGCAAGAAGGGGCAAACTACCCTACACCTACATGCTTCTTAGCCCTGGATTAACGGACATTTTGATTTCCAAAGTTCAGCAACATTCTTTTTGTTCATATAGATCCAGATGAGCTCAATATATCCAGATGTGCGTGAACATTGTGTTAACAAGTGTATGTACCCCATCACGAAAACACACCTATATAATATTGACCCCCTTAAACCGCACTTTTATACAGTAAAACTGGGGTTTACAGGGGTATACATTATTTTTCTTATTTCTGCTAAAAAACATAGATTGTGGGTACTCATTAGAACCGCCTCGAGGCGGTTCTAACGAGTACCCACAATCTATGTTTTGAACAGAAATATAAAAAGTATCAGAATTTTTCATCTGAAAATTTTCATTTTTTTGGTGGTAAAATTTTCAGTATATTTGAATTGGCATGTTTTCGTAATGCGATGTTCCCGATAATATACTGTGAAACAGTGATATACAAGGATCTGCAGAATTAGCAGATTTTCAGAATTTCACCGTTTTAAATCATTTTTTTTTTCAATGTGTAAATAAGTTCTAGCAATCTACTCTGCTGGTTGAATCTGTTTTAATGTCCTTCTGCATTTCCCATATTATATAGTGAAAGTAACATGACTTCTAGATAAGAGGGTTATCAAGATAGTTTTCTTATTACTCCACAATCCCCCCCCCCCAAAATAAAAATGAAATAAAAGAAAATAAAATAAAAATAAAAAAATAAATAAAATAAAAACAAACATATGTTGTGGGTACACATTAGAAGCTCTGCGTACCCAAAACATATGTTTTTTATTGAGAAATAAGAAAGTATGTAAATATTTTGGGTTAAACCATTGAATGATCTAGAGCTGTGACTAAGAAGTAATACATTTTACATAGATGTTTAAATGTAAATATAAGCCTTCTACGTAGCTGTCTATGGAGAGACTTAATAAAACAAAGTCTCCGATTTCCGTTCTTTTGTGTGTTTTTTTGTTTCCAAAGGCAACTTTTTAGATTTTTTTATTAGGCACGCTTTTTGGTTTCCTCGACACGAGTCCTCATATAATGATATCTTGTTCTGAAAACTTGTGTGTTATTAAGATAGCACACTCCTATTGAAATGCTATCCTTTGTAGTCATATCGCGCTCAAGCTGAGATAAGAACACTTACGCAAACATACGCAAACAGCGACGACCCAGAATCAGCCTACGCATATGCGAAGTCAGAGTCTTCTCTATACTTTCATATTTGAGACAGCGCAAGACAAAACAAACAAAATGGCATGTGCGACCAGCGAAGACTCAGATGAGCTTTGGCATTCGACCAGTCTGATTAGAGTCTTCGCTGTCCGCATGAAGAAAGCTTAGGTCCTTAGCGACCTGTTGAGCGCACAGCAAAGACTCTGATTAGACTAGGCGGATGGCCAGGCTGATCTGAGCCTTCGCTGGCCGCACATGCAATTTTGTTGGTTTTGTCATGCGCTGGCTCATTTTCTACAGTAACGACGGATTCTGAAAACGGACGGAGAAGACTTTAATCAAATTGCGCGAATGTGAAGACTCATCGCGAAAACATACCTATATAATTTTGACCCCCTTTAACCCCACTTTTATATAGTAAAACTGGGGTTTACAGGGGTATATATTATTTTTCTTATTTCTGCTCAAAAACATAGATTGTGGGTACTCGTTAGAACTGCCTCGTCGAGGCGGTTTTAACGAGTACCCAAAATCTATGTTTTGAGCAGAAATATGAAAAATATCAGAATTTTTTACCTAAAAAATTTCATTTTTTGGTAGTAAAATTTTCAGTAAATTTGAATAGGCGTGTTTTCGTAATGTGAACTGGAATTCCATTACCCACAGATGCGATAAGAATCCTTTTCTCGTGTTTCGTCACAAATCCTTTTAGCAAGAACTTGTAACTGGTAAAAGAAAAGGGAGAAAAGAAAACAAGGTAATTCCAGTATGACAATCGCTAAGAAGCAGATTGGCTAGAGTGAGGTATCGGTGATTCTTTTTCTTCAAGAATAACCATACTTTACTCTGTAAGTATATGAAAAAGGTAAGACTATATCTAGCCTGTGCGAATGTTTAACCCTTCTCTTGCTGAACACGACATGCCCTGTCTTAGCAAACAATGTAGATCCAGATCAGTTGGCTTCTGAAGAAGCCAACTGATCTGGATCTGCACTGTTTGTCATTAAATATGTGAATTTCTATCAAAAACCCGGATCAAGTAATCTGATTGGCTGGAAATCAGAAGTAGGCGTAGCATCTTAATTTATTCAGCATGACAAGGCTTAAACGTGTGTGCATAGTCAATACTTGCGCATGGAAAATGCTGGTTTTATCAGAAAAAAATTATAAAAAAACACCATATATCTGGAGATACCCAGGAAATGCCACAAGCACGAAGCACAGCCCTCCAGAGACAAGGAACAAATAAAACAAACACCACATATGAAACCACAGGCGCACATACAAAGAACAGCAACAGAGGAACCGCCTTGGAAGAGTCGGTATTTGATACTTATCATGATGAGGCATGCAGCTGGTATTAGTGGTCTTATTGTTCCCAGATAATACATTTTGAAGTAGTATAGGATTATCAAAAGGTAGTATAGGGTGGCACGAGTCCCCAGAGTGCCAGGCACTCTGGGGACTCGTGCCACCCTATACTACTTTTTGATATGTCATGCACAATGTCTACTAAGGAGACAGTTTGCAGGAACTATCAAACTCTATTGTCTGTGAAACAAAAATAATTTTATGGCTACTGGATTTGCCCTAGGCAGACCAAAGGCCAATATTCATTAGCTTTAGTCGAATTTCAGTAAATGCATGTTTGCACTAATAAATATGAGCTACACCGCATTTCACAGGCTTAATATCTTAAGAACTAGTTAATGCTACATTAACAAATTAAATGCATGTGCCCTAACATGAAAAAAAAGCAATTACATCATGCGACCAGCAAAGGCACAACTTTCACATTTTCCCGTAATACAGTGTATGTATCCTCTCTCGAAATATGCAGTCCTTTTCCGTTACGGTGGTTTTTGTCATTAAAATGTTACGGTACTTTTACAGTCCTTTCTAGTCTTTTTTTTATTACATTGTATCAGCTGTCAGTTCATTACGAAAACATGCCTATTCAAAATATACTGAAAATTTTACCACAAAAAAATGAAAATTTTCAGAGAAAAAATTCGGATATTTTTCATTTTTCTACTCAAAAAATAGATTGTGGGTACTCGTTAGAACCGCCTCGCCGAGGCGGTTCTAATGAGTACCCACAATCTATGTTTTTGAGCAGAAATAAGAAAAATAATGTATACCCCTATAAACCCCAGTTTTGCTATATAAAAGTGGGGTTTAAGGGGGTCAAAATTATATAGGCATGTTTTCGTGATGTGTTTTACCATAAACATTTACGGGTGTATCTTTTACAGTGTGGTATAAAAATTCAGAATGATTACCGACTCATATAAAAGGATGGCATATAATGTAGATATTATGCGACATACTGCATTTATAGTGGTTTAGCCAGTCAATGTTAAGAACGTTTTAGCCCTGTTTCGTTGCACGACGGTGGATCGGGACGCAGCCTCTATCAGCCTGTACATCCACCCAGTATGACAAGGGTCTCGTCTATCCCTCTTTGGATATCCCGGAGGATGTAGAAGGCACAAATGGCATTATTTCATTTGACGCTTCTCATGTCCTTACCGAACTGATCAGAATTTGCATAATCTAACTCTAGCAGAATTTGTACACCGAAGATCTAATGCACTTGGCAGAAACAGCGGATGCACTAGACTGGACTTTGGTCCAATCCCCTGCATTATTGATTAATTATATTTACTGAATACAGGTCCTATGGTTGTGAACCAGTAAAAGCAAGACTTACCTAATTTACCCTAAATACTGGGAGCTGTTAAGGGCACCAGACTTACCTGGTAGATTAAAAGGGAGGCAATTTTTTGTGTTTGCTTTCCATCGCATCAGTCCATTTCTGAAAATTGGTCCACTTAAAAAGGAAATAAGTTCTCTCATGGGAGAGCAAAATCTTTCCTTTAAGAGTAGATATATTTTTAGAGAGAACTTGCCGCCCCTACATTGTATAAACTGCAACTCGGCCGCACATCACTGCGAAAATCAATATGGATTTATCGAAAAGCAAACAAATATCATCTACTGGGTCTGCTGTGATTTAGCCAATTTGGAATAATGGAAACTTGGCAACTTTCTGGTAGCAGACACGAATTTGGGAATATTTGATACTTTATTTCACACGTTAAATTCTGCATTGCCCAGAAACCATCAGTCATTGTCTCGATCCATATATGAACTACGGCGTGAGAAAACGTACCTTCTGGAATCCGCGCATTCTGATCAGAGGCTTCATTGTCTGCAAGAAGCAATTTGACATCATCGCATATCACAAATGCGACCAGTGAAGATTCTGATCACATTACGAAAACACGCCTATTCAAATATATTGAAAATCTTACTACCGAAACCGGAAAAATTTCAGATAAAAAATTCTGATATTTTTCACATTTCTGCTCAAAACATAGATTGTGAATACTCGTTAGAACCGCCTCGTCAAGGCGGTTCTAACGAGTACCATAATCTATATGTCGTATAGCCTGGTAGTCAGGGCAGACAAAGAAAACGAAGACTCTTTTATATCTCGGTTTTAAAAAAGGTGTCCTACAAATAAAATACACAAACACATAGAACAAGACCTTACACAATATACAAATGTACAGATACAAATACATAGGACATAACTTGTACATCTTGACAGACATGTAATTAAATTTGGTTCTAGCGACCTTAATAGTTAGACATGGGTTTGCTTATGACGGATGGAAGTCATGAATATTTATAGATTATGCATGTATCTTTGTGCATAAATTAAGTGATGAAACTGTGCAGAATTACTCTATTAATGTAATACTAACACCGATGCATATCAATACTATGACCTGATACAGGAAAGTGCATTTCTTCACAAGACGAGGTTTGTTTACATTCAGCACGAAGACGGACATGTATGACAAAGGTGTGTAAAATAATCAATACTGACGGAACGTAAACAAACAACCCTTATCAACATACCTGGCTGTATAATAAATTCATTCTGTGAATATCAGTGAAGATATAAACTTCAGAAGGTGAATGTTTATAAATAATTTCTCCGTTGAATGGAGGATGACCTTCTGCACTAAGATGGCCACCGTCTGAATGCAAAGAGCGCGCATAAAAATACAGGTGCATAAACAACAGGTACATGCATTGGTTATTTGTGTTAGTAATCACCCTGACGTCACACACACTAAGAATAGAAGGAATTATAGAGTAAGAAAAGTTGTCATTGGACTGCGCTATTTACATACGAGTAAAAATACTACATAGAGGAATCCCGGGTTTCCCTTATGTAGGTGAAGGTTACTTTCACTTTACATTTTAAGGTAGCGTATCACAGATTGTTAAATAGAAACTACCTAAATTTAAGTAAAATAATTATTTGTCATGAAATGACCTGTGTGACATTCTCCCCTGCTAGGGAAAATGTCTCCCGACATTTCCTTAAAACACGGACACAGCTGATTCTATCTATATTACATTTTATGATATCATGTATGTATATTGCTATACACGAAACATCATGTATATGCTTGAAATATTCCACTATATTAGATCACGTATGCATAATGCTATACATGAAACATCATGTATATGCTTACAATACATGACAAACAACTACATTTTACTTCATCTGGTTTTGGACTCACATTGCCATATATGTTTCTCATACATGAACGTTCATGTACATACGTCTCACAATACATGACAAACAATTGATGTACACAATAAAGAATCTCAGACTACAGCTTTACACGTGTACATCTTAACTTCCTGTGTATATGCTTTGAAACTATAATAAATGGCATACACACATATAAATCATGAAGAAACAATAATAACACTACTACAATATTGCCATTTTATCAGCTGTAAATGTATTGTCTGAATTACAGGAAAGTATTTTATTTACAATTAAAAACTTCTGTGACATTCTCCCCTGTATAGGTCAAAATAAAGTACTGATATTCAGAAAATAAAACCAAGTTAAACATCAAATATAACAGTAGAGTCATCATAGATGAACTCTGGGGACCAATATAATTCTGCCGGCATATCAGCTGTTTGTTGACTGCATACCCAGTCACCATATCTGTCAGGTGGCTTCCGAGCTCGACCTGTTCGACGGGGCGCTTGTACAACGTTCGGAGACTCATGGAGAGACGGCATATTTACGCCTGACTGATACCGACTACTACGGTCAACACTAGTTGACACAGTAGGTAATACTGAATTACCTGACTCTGTACTGCTAATGTTAGCAGTTGGTTCACTGGAATTAACAGAAATATGTTTCCGTGAGGAAATACTGTTACCAGTGGGAACAGAAACATGTCTATTCCTAGTCCGTCTTTGCGGAATAACATATCTGGCTATGCTGTCTGAGTCGGTATCAGAATCAGATGTTTCATCAGATTTTGATGATGGAGCTGGAACATGCTTCCTTGTTTGCACCTTTTTCTGAGGTATCTTTTCCTTGTTCGACAACAAAGACTCATTTACCTCAGAAATTGAAGGAATTGAAGAAAATGGCAGAAGCATATTTCTGTGTAAAGTTTTCACAGTGCCATCACCAGATTCCTGTTTCACTTTGAAAACTGGGATATTTTTATCAGGTTTGTCAATGACAATATATGGATGTCTATCCCATTTGTCGGCTAATTTATTTTTACCTTTGAGGCCAACATTTCTGATCAGAACTCTGTCTCCAATATCTAAAGTCGATTCTCTGACTTTAGTATCATAACGAGCTTTATGTCGTTGGGCTGATTTTTGAGCCTCCTTTGAAGCTACTTTATAAGCAAATTGCAACCTTTTTCTTAGTTTGGTTGCATAATGGTCTTTGCTTTTGACTGACGCTTCCTCTGATGATTTAAGCCCTAGATATGCATCAACAGCTAGTCTAGGATGACGTCCAAACATTAAAAAGTACGGAGAATATCCAGTACTGTCATGCCTAGTAGCATTATATGAATGCACTAAAGGCGCTACATATGACTTCCAGTCTTCTTTCTTATGATCTTCAAGAGTCCCTAACATATTTAAAAGTGTCTGATTAAAACGCTCCACCATACCATTCCCCATAGGGTGATATGGCGTAGTACGTGTCTTTTCAACACCAGCCAAAGAACATAATTCCTTTATGACACTGCTTTCAAAATTTCTTCCCTGATCGCTATGTAAACGAGCAGGGAAGCCATAATGAAAAATGAAATTGTCAAAAAGAATTCTTGCAGTGGTCTTTGCAAGTTGATTTCTTGTAGGGAAAGCCTGAGCATATCTGGTGAAGTGATCTGTGATTACCAGAATATTCTCAAACCCTCCTTTGGATCTTTCCAAAGACAAGAAATCAATACAGACAAGTTCCATTGGCTCACTGCTTACTATATTTACAAGTTCCGTACTGGTTTTTGGAAAGGTTTTGCGTTTGATACACCTTTCACACGTTTTAACCTTCTTCTCAACATCTGACTCAAAGCCTGGCCAAAAGAAACGAGATCTTACTAAAGAAAGAGTTCTATCTTGACCTTGATGGCCAACATTATCATGAAGTTGTTTTAATACAAATTCACGATAAGAATATGGTAAAACTAGCTGTTTTACATTCTCACCAATTAAAACTGTATTCCGGTATAAAATACCGTTTTCCAAAGACATGCTTTTCCAGTGGCGCAAATATTTGCTAACCTCTGGATGCTCAGCCTTTAACTCTTCTTTCTGTGGACAATATCTACTTTTGACAAAATAAATTACTCTGTCAATAAACTGATCTCTACTTTGTTCTTTGGCCCAGTCTACAGTATTTATATTTGTATACTCTATGTCTGTTTTGATATCAGGATCAACAGATTCTATATTGGAATCAACAGATTCCGCAAGTTGAGAAGCACTAGTAACAACTAGAGTTTCAGCGTAGGGACATGTCTCTCTTTTGACTGTATAGGCATCACAAACAGCCTTTACAACTTCAGGAAAGATCTCAGTCTTCTCCTGTGGTCTCCTTGAAAGACCATCAGCATCACAGTTAGATTTTCCTGTCTTGTATTTCAATGTAAAATTGTAAGTACCAAGAGCTGCAAGCCAACGATGACCTGTAGCATCTAACTTTGCTGAAGTAAGTACATATGTAAGCGGATTGTTATCCGTTAAAACTGTAAAATTATTACCATATAGGTAATCATGAAATTTATCCGTAATAGCCCATTTTAAGCACAAAAATTCAAGTTTGTGGGCAGGATAATTTCTTTCACTTT
Organism: Anodontia alba; assembly: GCA_964016985.1. Lineage (NCBI taxonomy): Eukaryota > Metazoa > Mollusca > Bivalvia > Lucinida > Lucinidae > Anodontia > Anodontia alba. The sequence continues at coordinate 26,665,154 of OZ024834.1, forward strand.
TACGTAGTCCACGACTAGCATATGCAATCACCCTTTCAATACCATCTTGTTCCTGATATAGCACCGCACCAAGCCCTTCTATAGACGCATCGGTATGTAGGATAAAAGGTTTGTTAAAATCGGCATATGCCAAAACTGGAGGTGTACTCAGTTTTAATTTAAGCATCTCGAAAGCATCTTGCTGTGCTTTCCCCCATTGCCAGGGTATACTCTTCTTCTTCTTTTTCTTACCTTCAGGGGTATATCCATTTGTAGAGTGACCAACAAGCAGATCATTCAATGGTTTTACAATTCTGGCATAATCTTTGATATAGCGCCGGTAATAACCGGTAAATCCAAGGAATGATCTGAGTGTTTTAACATTATGAGGGACTGGCCATTCGGACAAAGCTTTAATTTTATCCGGGTCCGTTTCCACGCCTCGGTCACTGACTACATGACCAAGGTATGCAACGCTGCTTTTGAAAAACTCACATTTTGACGGCTTTAGTTTGAGGCCATGTTCCTGCAAACGACTGAAAACTGCCTCTATCCTTTTTATATGTTCCTCAAACGTAACAGAAAAAATAAGAATATCATCTAGAAAAATTAAACATTCCTTTAGATTTAACTCGCCCATGCAACGTTCCATCAACCGCTGAAATGTTGCAGGCGCATTAGTCAAACCGAAAGCCATTCTGTTACATTCAAAGAACCCGAGATTACCAACAGTGAAAGCCGTTTTATGTTTATCTTCTTCGCTCATTTCCGCCTGCCAGTAACCACTTTTCAAATCTAATTTTGTAAAGTATTTTGCACCTATCAAGGTATCAATGGTATCGTCTATACGTGGGAGTGTATAAGCATCCTTGATAGTGCGATTATTCAACTTTCTGAAGTCAATGCAAAACCTTAAACTTCCGTCCTTTTTTCTTACTAACACTACGTTAGAAGAATACGGACTTTGTGAAGGTCTAATAGCATCTGACTCCAGCATTTCCTTCAAATGTTGGCGGACCTCTTCAATCATGGCAGGTGGAATTCTTCTGTACGGTTCCTTGAAGGGAGTGCTGTCAGTTAATTTGATTTCGTGCTTGACAGTATTTGTTTTCCCAAGGTCGGTGGGTCCCTTGGAAAATATATGTGACCATTTACCAAGCACTTCTTGTACTTCTTGAAATTGTTCATGTGATAAATTATTTTTATCAACTGAAATACCCAAGTCTTCAAGTGTAGAAAATGAGGACTTATTACCTGGCTTTTGTGTTAAATCAGGAGTCCAAGAGTCAATAACTGAAACACTGTTAAGGGAGCATAAAATTGATTTGGGTGGTATTTCTATTGTATGTGCTGACAGGTTACACACTCGAACGGGAACACGTGCAGTTTTTCCAGGGGATTTTAGGGAAACAACTCTGGGACAAATGGTCAAGTCTCCTGGCAATGAGGTATCCCTATGTTCAGTAACAGCGGTTTCATAATCACCTGTTTTTCTTACTATACCATGTACAATTTTAAATTCATTTGGAGCAATACGTATTGCAAAATTGTTTGTTGTTTTTACAGGTATAGCATCATCACACATGCTATCAAAAGCAGTCTGCCATTCAACCGGCACGTCACTTGTGGGAACACTAGCCTTACAAAGGCGAATCACATTTGTCCCTACAATTATGGGAACATCTTTGTTGTATTCTGTATCAGAAACAACTAACAAAGGTACATTAAAAACACTGTTTGATAAAAATGGAGCTGAAATTTCAGCTTCTATATAACCTTTGTATGGTATTTTTGCTCCACCAGCACTTTGTATTGACAGGCCAAATTCAGTAATATTACGAAGCTCAGGCAAAGGATTTAACGAGTGATAAAAACTCTCAGAAATGGAGGTTATCATAGATCCGGAATCGATCAAACCTGAGGTTTTAACACCATTTATAATAATATAACTTTCATTGGAAGAACCCACCATTCTATCCAACAAAGTAGGCTTTACAGAATTAGTTAAGTTTGGGTGATACTTAGAACCAATTTGGCACTCTTCCTCTGTTTGCCCTACAACAGAGGAAGTTAGTGGTTTATTAAAATGCTGGGCGTTACTCCCACGACCTCTAACACAGTTAGCACCCCGGCCGGTAGTGCCACCGCGATAACTGCCGTAGGTGTTGCCAGCCTTATAACCATCTGAAGAGTGGCTCTGATCACTATTACTACTATAGAAATTCCTACCATAATTACCTCTATTAGGTTGTCTTATATAGCCTCTATTATAACCTCTGCCTCTACCTCGGCTGTACTGTGGTCTAAAGGACTGTTGGAAAGAAGCATGGCTATCAGCACCCAAACTGGATTGCTGACTGTCAAACCTCTGTTCCAAAGCTTCCATACGACCCATCAATTCAGACAATTGTTTTAACAATTGTTTATTTGTATCATCTGCTTCTGCTGAAGCTTGGCCTATATGTTGTTGAGCAACTTTCTGCTTTGGGTCAGGTCTGCTATTACTTTCCTGTATTGGGCGCCATTTCTGAGAAGAAATAAGAAAAATAATGTATACCCCTGTAAACCCCAGTTTAACTATATAAACATTACGAAAACAAGCCTATTCAAGTATACTGAAAATTTTACAACCAAAAAATTGAAAATTTTCAGATAAAAATTCTGATATTTTTCTTATTTCTGCTCAAAAACATAGATTGTGGGTACTCGTTAGAACCGCCTCATATAAGAAAAATAATGTATACCCCTGTAAACCCCACTTTTACTATATAAAAGTGGGGTTTAAGGGGGTCAACATTATATAGGCATGTTTTTGTGATGAAGTGGGGTATAAAGGGGCCAAAATTATATAGGTATGTTTTCGTGATGGAATGTATCTTCTGAATCTTCGCTACGCGCACATGTCCAAAGGTACGTTTCTGACGTTTCGGTTCGTAATGTATTTCATCGTAAGCAAATGATCGGTAGTTAACCTTGCCGTAACTTCAATAATCCTCCACTTAGAAAAAAACATCTAGAAAATGTGTTGATATATTGGGAACACTATCTACCAATGGACTCCAAATTAGCACAATATAAACTAGCAAAATTTGCAATATCAAACAGTTCAAGACGCGAACGAATTACTGTACAAAATAATACTGAAATGCAAGATGTGCTCGCTCCAATTTTCTGACACCTCATTACAGCGTTACAGCATTTGTCAACGGGTGTCAGAATGTTCGTCATGATAATTAGATAACATGAAAGACGATATGCTTGCAAATAAGTGACATTTTTTTAATAAACGCCAAGTTTTAGTAATACTGCTGGCCATAAAAACACCTAATTTTATACAACAAGTGGAGAAGACATGATAAAATGCATTCAGCTACCAACACTTACACATGAGCCTCGTCCCGAGAAATAAATTATTCGGACTTTCCATCGAATCAATGTTTCAGTGTGCATACCCGGGCCCTTTGCGAGACCACATGTCTTCTGTGCTTTCAACATCTTTCATAAACAGAAAGGGAGGCAATGATCAGGAATCGATACAATTACCTAACATCTTCCATTCCAAGACACCAAAGGGAAAGAAGGACGCACATAAAGCAACGGCACCACAATCAAAACACTACAAGCAGAAAGCCAAAAGGACAGTTTCTTTCCCAAATAATGGCCAAACGGCTATCCAAAATAGAAATTTTACCAGCGCATACATGCAAAGACATAAAATGACAGAAACAGAAAACCACAGCAGAAGCATCGCCTTGGAACGGTCAATAAATATTACTGGGGAGGGGGTGGGGGCGGGGCTTAAATCGATTTTACGTGACCACTACCCTCGCCCTTAGTTTTGCCGTGGTATACATGTCCAAGACATTTGTTCAGTCCGCTTGTTTGCTTGGCGCTTAACACAGAAACGAAAAATTTGCAAACCTTTGTCATGATTTAATACAAAACCATTTGTCGTAAATACCTATGCAAAAAACGTTTCATTCTAGTCATTGGTTTAAAACACCCAAATATCATCACTTTTCCCCATAGTAAAAACGAATGCAAATCGTGCATAAATCTAATGGGTAGGTAACTTAGGGCCAGCTATCATAGATTACACAAACAGTAGGTAGCACTCCAAGCATTAGATTAAGATTGGTCATTGTCAGTAATGTCAGTCGAACTATTAAGGATTGTATAAGATATATGAAAGATAGTTTTATAAAAGGTAAGAGTGTGAAGATTACCGCAAGAAATTAGATAGTGCAACAGGTGGTATCTTCGATCAATATACGTAAGAATCGGATTGTCGTGTAATATTCATTGCGGACAGAAATGAACACGCTGAGTTTTCGAATACGAAAGTTTGAATCCTTGTTTGGAAGCCATGTATTACACCGTTGTAAAGTTCTTTCAATTGTTGCATGCACACATCATTCTTAATCACAATGACTTCGAAATCAAATGAGCAGAAAAATGCAGCGCTAAAATATCAACGACGTAGCTGTCACACACACAGTGTCAGTTGTAAATATTTACCAAACAAGTTACAGCAAACTTTAATCTGATCTTCTAGAAATGTTACAGAAAAGTAGTATTGTAGATACACAAACAAGAGATACGTATATGTGCTAGATAAACATTACCACAATGCAAGTGTTTCACTGCTTAACTATTTGAGAAACAATCACTACAAAAACGCACAAAAAACATAATAATAATAATAATAATAATAATATTGATAATAATAATACAATAAAATGAAAGAACGTAATGAAAATAAGACACATCATTACGAATACACGCCTATTCAAATATATAGAACATTTCACTTCCAAAAACTGAAAATATTCAGATAAAAAACTCTGATATTCTGATATTCTTCAAATTTCTGTTCAAAACATAGATTGTGGATACTCGTTAGAACCGCCTCAGCGAGGCGGTTCTAACGAGTACCCACAATCTATGTTTTCGTGCATAATTAAGAAAAATAATGTATACCCCTGTTTAAGGGGTCAAAATTATATAGGCATGTTTTCGTGATGTGATTCAGCCTGTGTGCGAGACGTAGTATGTAGTATATTTTGTTTATGGATTTTCATTATATAGACACGATTCTTCATAACACATGGCTGACAGAACTTATAAACATAACAATAAGACTATTAACTTATTTCGTGTCAACATTTCTTTTTCATTATAAACACAAAACCAGAAATGGATATTGCTAGTCACATTGTACATTGCATTTATCTCTAGGCCTACTGTCAGTAGTAGAACTATATGGGAACTGGGTAGCTTTTGAACCAGCCTTACTTATAAAGAGCATCGTCCTTATTTTTGGTGCAGTTCCAAATTACCACAGTCTGATTCAGTCTTAATTTACACAAACGGGTGCTGTGTTTTTGTTACAAAATATTTGTTTGCTACTAATAAACTACTTCCAAGTTACGTCACTTACCACCACATATGACGTCACTGGCGTTAAGCTGATATGACTTAATTGTTAATAACAAAATAGCGTCCTAGTAGACTACAAATAGGTTGGCGATTGTTTTTACCGTTGACAGGTAAGTATGAAGAAATAAAGCATATTCAAAGTACTAGTATTATTATGGTTTTTAGCTCACCTAAGCTATGCTCAGGAAGAGCTATAGTGATCACTTTTTGTCCGTTCGTCGGTCCGTCCGTGCGTCCATTAACATTTTCAAACGACTTCTCCTCTAAAGCCGCTGAGCCAATTTTGCTCAAATTTCATATGGAGCCTCCTTAGGTTGGGGGATCGAAAAATTGCTAAGATGGTCATGGTCCGTTGACCAAAATGGCCGCCATGCCTATATATGATAAAAACCTTTAAACCTTCTTCTCCAGAACCGAGGATGCCGTGAGGCTGAATCTTTGCACAAATCATCGGGGACGGGAGATCTACCAAAGGTGCGAAAATGATGGTCGTACATTAACATTTGACTTTTATACGGCGAGGTCAAGAGTGCTTCCCTGTGCATTTGTAGGGGCTGCATACATTTGTATCATCACGAAAACACGCCTATATAATTTTAACCCCCTTAAACCCCACTTTTATATAGTAAAACTGGGGTTTACATGGGTTTACATTATTTTTCTTATTTCTGCTCAAAGACATAGATTGTGGGTACTGGTTAGAACCGCCTCATCGAGGCGGTTCTTACGAGTACCCACAATCTATGTTTTAAGCAGAAATGTGAAAAATATCAGAATTTTTTATCTGAAAATTTTCATTTTTTGGTGGTGAAATTTTCAGTATGTTTGGATAGGCATGTTTTCGTAATGTGGGGAAAATGGTGAGAATTAAAAAGGACCTCCTCTGAAGCCGCTGGTCCAGTGTTGCTCAAATTTCATGTGGAGCCTCCTTGAGGCAGGGGAATGAAAGATTGCTAAAATGGTGGCGGTCCATTGACCAAGATGGCCGCCATGCCCATATGTGGTAAAAACCTTTAAAAATCTTCTCCAGAAACAAAAAAGCCCTGGGGTCTTATCTTTGCCCAAATCATCGGGGACAGGAGGTTTACCAAAATTGCTGAAATTATGGTCCTACATTGACCTTTGACCTTTTTACGGCAAGGTCATATTTGCTTCCCCATGCATTTGCATGGGCCCTATACATTTGTATGGGAAAAAATGTTGAAAATTCATATTTATTCACCTCTATAATCCAACTGAACTGAAACTTCATGATGAGCATTAGGGCGACTAGTAGTCACAAAATAGCTAACACTGAGCGGATCGAAAATCCAAGATAGCCGCCACAGCCACCATCTTGAAAATCAATTTTCGACATCTCTTTCCGAAACTTTGGTCGCTTTGAGCCTAAACTTGCTCTGTAGCAACAAGATGACTTCTGAATCGAAACCAGCTAAAATCGTGTCGATCAGAAATCCAAGATGGCCGTAATGATTCTGCTCCATTGAACAAGACGGCTGCCAGAGCTGAAAATAAAAAAAATCTTCAAACGACATCTCGTCCTTGGCCAATGGCCCAATTTCAAAATATTTACACAGAAGTGTTTCTCCAATGGCCTTCTACAAAAAATGGTTAAAATGGTTTTGCTTGGCTGAACAAAAATAGAAAAACCTTTAAAATACTTCTCCACTGCGGCCAGTGGCCCAATTTCAAAGTAATTTCACAGAATTGTTCCTCTTACGGCCCTTTACCAAAATTGCTAAAATGGTTCCTCTCAGCTGAACAAAACGGCTGTCAGAGCTAAAAACAGAAAAAAAAAAAAACAAAAAAAAAAAAAACAAAAAAAAAAAAAAAAAAAACAAAAAAAAAACAGAACTTTTAAACGACATCTTCTTCTTGGTTAGTGGCCCGATTTCAAAATGGTTTCGCAGAAATGTTTCTCTTAACCCCTTTTACCAAAATGGCTAAAATTATATTTTTTATTTACTTATGGTCCTTTGAAAATTTCAGCATTCTAACCTTGTAAGCAAGATATCTCTAAAACTGTTTAAACCATTGCCTTGAAAATTGACAGGCTGATAGGGGATGATGAGTAAATGATCTGATTAACTTACAGCAGTTAACTCAGGTGAGCGTTGTGGCCCATGGGCCTCTTGTTTTTCTATTGTTAATGAGTGGTACATTCCTTTTTGCCAACCGCATAATATTTGCACAAGACCCTGAAATGCATGTCCACAAATACGGTGAGTTAAACTGCAGGAATCGTTCGATTCAATTAGGATATCCTAACTCATGAATACGTTACTGAAACAATACTATAAAAGTATATATATGCTAAAAGAAAGGATGAGAACTCAATAACAGGCGCTGAAATCAGGGTAACCTCCCAGTGGATTACTCTACTGACCGTTCTAAGGCGGTGGTCCCGGTGTTAGTCTTACTCTTTGTTGCTTTGTGGTTTATTCTACAAGGCAATTTGTTTTATGTCTTACCTTGTGTTATTTTGTTCTTGTGTTTTGCAGTCCTTTTAGCATTGCGATTACCTCGCTTGGGGAAAAGAGAGCTTATCTTAGTGCTTTCCGTGCGTTTCTTCGATTTGTGCTTGTTTGGTTTTGTCGTTTCCTCTTCCTCTTGGTGTCTGGGAAGGGCTGCAGTTTGTGATTGTGGCATTCCCTGGCCTTTTCTCTTACCGTTTTTTACTAGTAGGATATCCGAGGACTCGATCATACACATTAGCTTGGAACCAATATCAACTTTCGTTTTACGAAATAACCGTTATTCCGCCCGACTGGCTAAGTGTCGTGCAGTTAAACAGTGAACAAAGTTGTGAACCAGGATTAGGTTGAAGGCAGTCTACCACATGGCATTCACCTTTTAACTCCATTATTTGTTTTGTTGTTTAAATTTGTTAATGCGTATTTTTTTTTCTGAAAAATCTTTTTTGCCTATTTGCAATCGTAATGAATTTGTGAAAAATATCATCTACCTGTTCAAATTCTGGTGAGCGTTGTAGAAGATTATTTACTACGATAAACCTTTGAAAATTCTTTGTTTTTAAGGGAACCACGAAAAAAAATAATTTAAATTGTAGTATGTTTATATTTAAACTCAACGTAGTAGATCGAAAACGTCTGACCTCGTCGCGCTAAATGGTGTGATATTCAGCAATCTGAGTATAGAAAAAATACTGAATGACGTCATAGGGCCTACTATTGCGATGTCATATGATGTATGAACTTTTAAGCAAGTTGTGATATCATTATCTCTCTCTTTCTAATTCTCTTTTTTATATTTTGCCAATTTATAGTAAACATTTATATATCTAATATGAATGCTGTTTTGTAACGCCATGATGTGGACAGTTATAAATGATGTTAGTGTGATGACGTCAGGACGCGTGCCTTCTGAGATGTGCGCCCAGCAAAGATTTAATTCAGCCTACGCATTCGCGCAGTTTGATCAGAATCTTCGTTGGGTGCATTTTGGAGCAAAGTGTGTTAAGTTTCCTCATGCGACAATCAAGACTCTAATCAGACTGTGCGGATCCGCAGGCTGATTTGAATCTTCATTGGGCGCGCATATCAGAAGGTACGTTTTCTCACGTTTCGGTTAATATTGTTTTTAATATATCTTGTTCGGCATCCTTCTAATTAATTTCGGCAAAGTAAACGTAGACGCGTTCGTAAATATTGTTTCTATCGAATTCGGCAAAGATCGGAACACATCAAAATCAACAACATGATGTATGGCAACAGGCAAGGTCCATATTACAGTCGAACCTCGATGGCTCGAACACCGATGGCTCGTTTACCATGGATAATTCGAGTTCGTTTTTGAGTCCCTACGAAATTCTTCTGATAGCTCAAGAAAACAAATATTTAAAGAAATTTTCTTATTTTATCGTGAAATTGTATGTTGTGTGTACTCATTAGAATCGCCTCATCGAGGCGATTCTAATGAGTCCACTCAACATACAATCACTGTGTAGAAAATCGAAACGATTTCCCTAAATTATCGCTATTTGCTTCCTGAACTGGTGCCATGATTAACCCTCAGTGGCTCGAACTACCCATGTCTTGAACGAATTTCCATGCTCCCAAATATGTTCGAGCCATTGAGGTTCGACTGTATTTGCAAAGCCCTGCAGTAGTTGCCCTACATATTATCTAAACATGAACAGCGAAACCCTGGCCAGACTGTGCGGATGTTCAGTTGATACAGAACACGTTATTTGCGTTTTGTGGTGTTCCTTCTGTTCAGGTATTATATGCATGGCCTACTGAAAAAATGTCTTCTAGGCACATGCGAAGATCCAGATCGGACTGCACGCGGGTAGTCCGATATAAGCCTTCGTTGTTCGCTTACGGAGATATTGGGTACTGTAAACGCGGACGAAGACCGTGTCGAAAACACACAGGTGCTCAGAATGAGCTTTTATTTGGTCATAATCACCTTTTCGCTTGATGTAACCCATATATCAGTGTTTTGGCACTCTGTCGAGCATGTCGATTCTGTCAATATAGGATGTGTCATGACCGACGTATGAATTTTGTCTATACCGGAGAAATTTTAAGACAGTACAAACAAAAATAAACTATCTATGAATTGTATATCAATATACAGTATCTGTGACATACAAATGACATACAAATGTCGAAAGCCTGAAGAAGCCTTGCAAAGACAAACATCGGAAGTAATAAACTGACGGACAGTTCTAGAACAGTTCCTAAAGACATGACATAATTAGGTCTATCCTAAATATTCACATACCATAACTCCTGACATTATTTTTTCATATTTCTGCTCAAAACAGAGATTGTGGGTACTCGTTAGAACCGCCCCAGCGAGGCGGTTCTTACGAGTATCCACAATCTATGTTTTTGAGCAGAAATAAGAAAAATAATGCATATCCCTGTCAACCCCAGTTTTACTATTTAAAAGTGGGGTTTAAGTGGATCAAAATTATATAGGCATATTTTCTTGGTGAGTATTTTTTCTGCTGACCGTTCCAAGACGGTTCCACCGTTGCAGATCATCTTTGTTTGGGCGTCGGCGCTAGGGGGCGTATGCAGCCTTACAAACTGCAGTGTTGCATATGAAAAGACTCAATCAAACCGAGTCCCTGATTTTCGTGACTTTGTGTGTTCTTTGTTTCCTTCTTGACTTTTATTTTACTCTATTGTAACTGGTGTTGTGCCGTGTGGCGACCGTAAAAAGTCTCCCCGTACATCATCATAGTGCAGGTTATATTTTGTTTCTTTTGGGATCATTGAGCCCATCCTTTGTTTCTTTTGGGATCATTGAGCCCATCCTTTGTTTCTTTTGGGATCATTGAGCCCATCCTGGTTATTTTGAAAATCGAATACCGCTTAAGCCGGCGCCGGGTGGGGGGGGGGGAGGGGGGGGGCGGGGGGGGGAGGGGCGGGTTGCGTATGCAGCCTTGCAAACTACAGTGTTGCATATGAAGAGATATATCCTTCTTGATTTTTATTTCATATGTGGCGTTTGTTTTGTCATTTATTATTGCATAAAAAGCAGTGTCGCACGTTATTAACAGCCGTGCATTAACCGGTGAAAGGCCGTGTATTAACAAGGCAATTCACGCGCTGTTACTGCACGGCTACGCAACTTTCAATATGATCGTACCGAGGCCACAGATTTGCTGCCGTTACGAAATGTGTACTGCCCGGCCCTAGAACGAGCATAGTCCGTGGAAATTGCGTTCGCGAGACATCGGTAAAAAGGCGAAACAAAATAGTGCAAGAAATAACGCGAAATGTAGCAAATGTTTTCAGTTTTTATGCAATAATAGCGATCGAACATGGTTTTTCAATGCATTACCATTATTATGCATTATATATCAATGCATTCAATGCATTACTTTCGCCAGGTCCCTAGGGAGGTGTTGAAAACCGCGGCCTCCGGCCTCGGTTTTCAACACCTCCCTCGGGACCTGGCGAATATTAATGCATGAAAAACCATGTTTGATCCCTATATTGTTCCTCATCTCTTCTTCTTTTGGTACCTTGAGAAGGCTGTGCTTCGTGACTGTGGCATTGCCTGGATATCTTCTCTATTTTTTTTATGTATTTATCCTTCACGTTTTACTCTCTGCCATTACAAAACATGCCTGTTCAAATATCATGAAAATTTTACCACTAAAAACTGAAAATTTTCAGATAAAAATTCTGATATTTTTCATATTTCTGCTCAAAACATAGATTATGGGTACTCGTTAGAACCGCCTCGACGAGGCGGTTCTAACGAGAACCCACAATTTATGTGTTTTAGTAGAAATGAGAAGGTTAATGTATACCCCTGTAAACCCCTGTTTTACTATATAAAAGTGGGGTTTAAGGGGATCAAAATTATATAGGCATGTTTTCGTGATGAATGTGAAAAAATGTATGATATCTAGGCCTAAGTGTTGACTCGGACTAGCCTATGCATTCTTATTATGGTGCTCTGTGGATAGCCAAGGATAGAAGATCTTTCAGGCAGACAGGGGATTGTTTAAACAGTGCAACTGCACAGACTGATCAAAGTATTCACCGGGCGCATTGTTCAGGAGGTATTTGGTCCGTAAACTGAATGTTTTCCACTGGACTATCTTAAAATGTGCCAAAAATATGCAGACGGAATGGCAAACGGTGCAGAAATATAAATGAAAAAATATAAGTGAAGATACCCAGGAAGTGCCACAATTGCGAAGCACAGATCTCCCGAAGCACCAAAAGAAGGAAAAATGTGAAACAAATAAGGACAAGATAAACGCCTCATATGAAACCACCGAAACACAAAAAAGGAGAACTGCAAAAGAGGAACCGCCCTGGAACGGTTAGAAAAAAACTGCTAGGGGCTGAAACAGTTTGATTCGCGCGAAACCTCGTCCTTAATTCTGATGCAGTTCCAAATTAGAAATGTATGTTTGGTCCACATGGGAGTCCTCTACCCCGTCTGTGAAACATCACAGTGAACACACATATAAATTAAAAACAACACACACACACACACACACACACACACACACACACACACACACACACAAACACACACACACACACACACAATAAAAAAGACCACTCGACCATGGATATTCGGAAAAGCCGCTGTAATGAAGCAAGCCTTTGCGGAAAACTGCACACACACTTAACACAATTATGGTTGATACACTGATTCCTATAAAACGTATCAATAAAACAAATCAGACACCCCTTATATTAGAACTATACCAGTCAAAAGGATTACGTAGAGTGTCCACTCGGCACAAATGGGTTAATCAAACATCATCTGCTCCTTGAAGAACAGTTTGTTCTACGCCTACATTAATTGGTGAATTAAACCTGTCTGAATGACAGGGTAAACTGGTATCTTATGTCCCTTATACTTCTATTCCAGACTTTGGAATTATAATTCGGTATATATCAATTAGGAATTATATCAACTGGTGATTATGACTATTTGAGCTGCAACATTAGAAATTGTGCGTCATTGAATGTGCGCCAAGCGAAAACGACAATCTGCCTGCGCATCCGTGCAATTTGATCAGAGTCTTTTCTAGGCGCTTTGTAGATGACAGAGAATACACGTTTTCTAGAAGCGGGTAGTGGACACTGACTCTGGCCCGATTGCACGGATCTACACTATGTCTACACATTATGATTATGTCTGTCTGTCCGATACTAAGGTTTGATGCGGTAAAAATGACACTATAATATGTGCATACAGTCATCTACGTAAAGATGACAACTCCTCAGGGCACTGTTGTTGTGGATTAGCGAGGAAAGGAGGGCATACGCCTCACGCATCAAATGGTAAATAGAAAGGAAGGCAATGATCAGGAATCGATACAAGTACCTAACACCTTCCGTTCAAGACATCAAAGGGAAAGAAGGGCGCACTTAAATTAAAGCAACGACACCACAATCTATACACTACAAGCAGAAAACCAAAAGGACAGTTTTTCCCCAAAAGTGACCAAACGGCTATCCAAAATAAAAATTGCACCAGGATATACAAGCAAAGATATACAATGACAGAAATAGCCACAGCAGAAACACCGCCTTGGAATGGTCATAAAATATGGGGGTGTGGTGCGGGGGCCTTAAATCGCCCTTAGTTCTGCCGTGGTATACACAAGACATTTGTTCAGTCCGCGTGAAGGGTTCCTAAACATCAGTGAAACATCTCCGAGAACATAAAAATCAAACGAATACAGAGATGAAATAACGATGAGGACTCGACAGCCAGAAAGAACTGAACTGCTGAAGCAAAAGAAAACAAACAGTTGGACCCCGGTGGGCCCGACAAGAGCCAAAGCATCAGGCACCAACCGACTTATTTAAAAGTCTTTAAGCCGGAGCCAAGAGTCTGAGGCCCAACCCGCCGGCGTGCAACCAAAGAGGGACGCTTTCGTTGAATCCCAGATATCTACAAAGTTATTGAGGCCTAATTTAGTTTCGTTTTTTTGCATGCCATTACTATTGATTTTAGGAACCAGTTACATCATTGATTTTGGCATATATTAAAAACTTAACTTGAAAGTATTGATTCAGTTTTTAAATATCACACATGTAGGTAACTAATGCAAATTATATTTAAAATTACACTTTATTTTCAACACCGAACAGATAAAAAGAAGAAAGTTGATTGGCGTCTCGGCCTGTTTATATGATCCGGCCTCGGTGGCTTAGCTGGATGCGCGTCTGACTGGTGATCAGGAGGTTGCAGGTTCAATCCTGCGCCGGGTTGGTAACATTCTTTCGTGGGGATTTGATCATGAATTATTTTCTACGCTCATTATCTCCCTTCCACTGATTCAAGAAGGGCAGTTGTCAGTTTCTGGAAAAAGAATGTGCACAGAACTGGTTAACCGCTTAGAGGACTAAGCCTGTCTCGTCAAATTGTGGTTAGGTAAACTGACCGCTCTCGACATGACCCCATTGGGTTGACTGGGCCGTAAAACCTAAGCACAAACATACTTTTCATATGAGAGCAATATTGTTTGCAAAGCTGCATACGCACCTTAGCGTCGGGTGAAGCGGGATTCGATTTTCAAAGCCATCAGAATGGGCTAAACGATCCCAAGAAAAATATCAAATTGCACGGTAATGAAGTACGACGAGTACTTTTACGGCCGCCACAGGCATTTTATCACGAAAAAACGCCTATATAATTATGACCCCCTTAAACCCCACTTTTATATAGTACAACTGGGGTTTACAGGGGTGTACATTATTTTTCTTATTTCTGCCCTAAAACATAGATTGTGGGTACTCGTTAGAACCGCCTCATCGAGGCGGTTCTATTGAGTACCCACAATCTATGTTTCGAGCAAAAAATGAAAAATATCAGAGTTTTTTATTTGAAAATTTTCAGTTTTTGGAGGTGAAATTTTCTATGTACTTGAATAGGCATGTTTTCGTAATGTTACGGAATTTATGATACCGAGAGCCTTGTGCAAAGTGTTTGACAGTCAAAACTTATTCCGATTATTACAGTCATTTACTTCAGAATGTACCCTTGCAAAACAAGTAATTTGAGATATGTAAACTTTATTTTGAGGTAGGTCGAATAAACTCATCTCTATAAATACGAAACTTAATAATGTCAAAAGTCACAATTATCACATCACGTTTATCGTAACATTTTGAAGAGATGTTACCATTTTGACATCGATATAGTCAAATTGGCCTGCATGGAAGCTGTGCTAATCAGCTACACTTGCATATTAACCCTTGTAAGCATAACCTTAAACATGGTCATAATGATGTTTTCATACAAAAAGGTAATAAAAGTTTCAATTACCTTCGTTTGTGCAATGATACAGCGTTACTTTCACTACATACAGATTTTCATTTTTAGGGGTATCATATTTATCAGAAGCTGCAGAACATGGCATCTGATCAGCAGGCCCACACTGTTTCCAATTCATCCAGCCACATTTAGACACATCATCAGGCAGTCAAATGGACTTGTTCAGAATTTAAGAGAAGTGTGATAAAGACTTGAGTTATACTTACCGAACACTTTGGTTCTGGCTCTTCAATGTTTACCATTACGAAAACAAGCCTATTCAAATATACCGAAAATTTAACCACCAAAAATGAAAAAAAAAGTAGATAAAAATACTCTGATATTGTTCATATTTCTGCTTAAAACATAGATTGTGGGTACTCGTTAGAACCGCCTCGCCGAGGCGGTTCTAACGAGTACCCACAATCTATGTTTTTAAGCAGAAATACGAAAAATAATGTATACCCCTGTAAACCCCAGTTTTACTGTATAATAATGGGGTTGAAGGGGGTTAACATTATATAGACATGTTTTCGTAATGGCATGCCAAACTGTCCGCGTACATAGAGTAAATACCGTACATATTTCCATATAATACCGCGTATTTTTGCATAGATACGTGGAATATTTCAGCAGTATTTTGGACTGCCGTTACACCCTTCCCAGTAAGCATTCTACATAAATTTATAGTGGGCCGTTATCGGCCCGTCAGGGTAGCTGACGGGCCGGTAACGGCCGGTTGTAGATTTATAAAGAATGCTAGCTGGGTTGCGTTTTTTTCAAAATATAGTCAAAATGAATAGTTATACGCAAATGAGTATACGAGTATTATCAGTAGTAATAAAAAAAGTTCAGTATGTACGCATGTCGCGTACGTAAGTGCGTGCGTGCGTACATGTATGTATAAATGTATGTATGTAAATTCGTATTCCATATGCAACACAATCTGTCTCTATGTACTAAATAACCAAACTATCCCTCATTTCCCATATTATAAGGTGAAGATATCATGGATTATATGACTCTAGATAAGAAGTTTATAAATAAAACATTGTATAGAAGGTGTCCATGAAGAACCATTATAACAGAAAATATTGACCAATGACAGAAAAAGGAAGAGCAAACAAACCAAGACAGACAGTACGCAAGCAACAAATCAAGGAAAAATAGAACAACCAGCTTCATATTCCCCAACAAGATGATCGCGATGCTAGACAGGAGCAGCTAAACACAACAATAAGACAACGACCAAGATAAAACTAGACAAAAGTCCCGCAGGGAGCAACCACAACGCCACACAAAGAACATATAACACCAGACCAATTGCCCTAAAAACACCGTGGTGCTTAAATCGATTCATTACGAAAACATGCCTATTCAAATATACTGAAAATTTTACCACCAAAAATGAAACTTTTCAGATAAAAATCATTCTTATATTTTTCAAATTTCTGCTAAAAAACATAGATTGTGGGTACTCGTTAGAACCGCCTTTGGCAGGCGGTTCTAACGAGTACCCACAATCTATGTGATTGAGCAGAAATAATAAAAATAATGTATACCCCTGTTAAACCCAGTTTTACTATATAAAAGTGGGGTTTAAAGGGGAACGCAATACAAATTGCAAGTATATCTTTGAGTAAAGTGCTTAACAAGCCATTTATTTTGATGCAAGAGTTTTCAACATCGACCTAGAAATAAGGAAGTTCTGATTTTGAATGTACTTAAAAATGGCTGTCACAGATGCCGCCATATTGTAGGCTTTGTGACGTCAACAGCCCAAATTCGATATGCAAAACCAAATTATAAAGGGTTTTAAAGAATAATTTTGCTACAGATTTATATATATATATTATATATATATATATATATATATATATATATATATATATATATATATATATATATATGTATAATCTTTTAATTCTAATGACAAGCAATCATTTTCCCAAAAATAAACAAACTTTGTGAGAACAACTACCTTTATGAAACGAATTTTAATTTTTATGAAACCTCATTAAATATTAAAAATGGCGGCGCCCATTCAAACAATGTTAAAATGTTCAATTGTCTATAACTTACTTAATTTTCCACCGATTTTGATCACTTTTGTGTCAAAATTCATTGTTTGTAAATTTCTTTACTTTAAAGCACAATACATTTAAGGCTGCGTACCTCTTTAAGGGAGTTAACATTATATAGGCGTGTTTTTGTGATGCTTACAGACAACAACTCTTCACCCAAGGTTCAAACGTTGTAAAAATACAAACCGACTGCTCGGCTCTCATAGAGTCTCCTTAAACCATTTAAGCCTAGCGACCCATGAAAGGATCTACACTGTCTGTGTTAAGTTCAGATGTTCCTACAGAACATGGTAATAAAACAGACTGACCAGACACCCCCTATATAGGAAATGAACCTGTCCAGAAAAATTAAGCTAGACCAGTCCACGTGGTATAAATGGCTTAACTCAATCAGTGAAACATCAGTGAACAAACGTGTGAATCAAATTAAATCACTATGAAGAAACAAGGACGAGAGCTCGTGGCAATCAGTTCAGACACTGTCTGCCAGTGATAAAGAAAACCACCAGTTGACCACTGAGGGCCAGAATAAAGATATAGCATCAGACATTAGCCTTCTAATAAATGGTCAGATAAATTTCTAAATTCTCTACAAATCATATTTTGTGGCTTCTAATTTGTACCTCAACATATATGTTTGTGGTTTGGTGACTGGCTGGCGGTATTCATAGCGACACTTTTTTCTTGTGCCTGTCTGACTGAATTTTGCGAGTGGGTAAAATTAGTTGACCGAGCGAAGATACTACTATTTCGATTACTACTACTACTTCTTTTTTCTCCAAAAGCGACACTACGGCTACTACTACTACTACTACTACTATTACTACTGCTGCTGCTGCTACTATTGCTTCTTTCACACTTAAATTACACAAACTTTCTTGGTTGATTATTTTCTAAAATCTTTGATTGATTTCAAATAGGGTTTATGCAGTGTGTATTTCCTAATAAGTATAGTGAGTTGTAGTGTACTGTTATGCCGCCATGTCTTGTAGTTATGTATTTTCGTTTTCCAACTCGCGTTGCTTACTTACATAAACCTGAGAAAACAAGCAAATTCAGTGAATTTTCGTTCCCCGCCTTTGAATTTTGTTTTGAGGGGTATTATCTCTAGCAGATAAAAAGAAACAAATTATTTATTATTATGCCTCTAAGTTAAAAATGCGGAAAAGTGATATATAAAAAAATTATTTCAGGATTCTGAAAAAAAAAAACATGCATATCTTCAGGTCATCCTAAAAGCCCATGTAAAGTTTCAAAAAGATCGTCTAAAAACTGTGGGAGGAGTTAAGGGGACAGGGTACCTACTCCCTATACACTTTTGTAATATTAGAACTAAAAAAATGTCTAAGTTAAAAATGCGGGATAAAGTGATAAAAATTATTTCAGGATTCTGAAAAATCCAGATGCATATCTTCAGGCCACCCTAAAAGCCCATGTAAAGTTTCAAAAGGATCGGCCAAAAACTGTGGTAGGAGTTAAGGGGACAATGAATCTCCCTATAGACCTGTAATATTAGAACTCAAAAAATGTCTAAGTTCAAAATGTGTAAAAAGTAATAAAAAATAATTTCAGGATTCTGAAAAAAACACATGCATATTTTCAGACCATCTTAAAAGCCTCTGTTAAGTTTCAAAAGGATCGGCTAAAAACTGTGGGAGGAGTTAAGGGGACAAGGTACCTACTAAAAATTCGGAACCACGCACCACGCACCACGCACCACGGAAAGCCGAAAACAGTGTCCCTTCGCTTTTCTTCGAAAAGGCGGGGGACAATAAAGGAACTTGGACATGGAGAAATGCGAAAAATATATCAATAATTTGGTTTGTAAAATGGCTCATCTAGAGTAATAACTAAGAATACAGTTTACATACCGTATTCGACCTAATTACCGCACCGTGCGCTTAGGTTTTTATCAAAATTAGTGGGAACCTTGTGGTAAAATACGTATCCACTTATACTAAAGGTTCACTTAAAAATAGATCAGAGAAATGATGCTTATGCAATGTTTGTGGTTTTTATTTTTGTTTTTTCTGATTTTCTTTATAAAAGCATATTTTGTGGGTACCCATTTGAATTGCATCGACAAGTCGATGCAATTCAAATGGATATCCACAAGATATGCCTTTATGAAGCGGACAAAAAGTACGCTGGCTGTAGTCTGAAGACTACGGAACCGCTTGACTGCGCTAATAGGGGTATGTGCGGTTATTAGATCGAACACGTTAGATGTGTTAATATAATGCTATTACGTAATATCGTATTGGATATACCTTTTATGTGCTGCTTCCGACTAATTAATGGCTATAGAGACCACAGGTGTCCTGTTTGATTTCATAACCCAGCACTAATAATCTGTCTAGCTTTCCCATTAACAAGAAACGCCTTGCGCAAGACGCCTGGCAGTCACTGTCAAAAACACTGAAATAAAAGTAAATAGCACAAAGAAGTAAAAAAGAGGAATACGTTGGAGAAGCAGTGTATAGTAAAATCATAGCAGAAACATTTCTTTCAGAACAAAGAGAAAACACGCGAAACAATTTATTCATAATGCGGAAATCTGACTCTCCTTATTTCAGTATCAGCACCGCTCTGCTGTTATAGTATGTATCGGAAACATTTCCACTTTAACTTTCATCTCGACTTTGTTTCCAAAGGCAATCTTTTTGACGTTTATTTCTGAAGTGGACTTTTCCAATTTTGAATCTGGGCATGTCCACTTATGCAAATAGGGGCTTAAGTTTAAAATCAAGAACAGAATGGCAAACAGTGTAGATGGCTCGTTACTTTCTGAAGTGGACTTTTTCCAATTTTGAATCTGGGCAAGTCCACTTCTACAAATAGAGGTTTTAGTTTAAAATCAAGAACAGAATGGCAAACAGTGTACATCCTGATGAGACGGCTCGTTACGAGCCTTCTCATCTTGATCTACACTGTTTGCACATGTATCTCTTTTGGAAGCCGGGTTGACAGGGTTAATGTGTGACATCTCTATCGTATATGTTAACCACTGATCGTCATGAAATCTTTACTTTTAAACGATAGTTTCTAGTTCGTGTACTCTTTATACTCTTTATAAAAGGGCTTGTAGCATGTTGCAGTTCATTTTAATATTCTTGATAAAAAACATCAGTCAAGAGAGTCGGCTTTTTTTTACCTTTTCTGTGCATCACGAAACCATACCTATATAATTCTATTCCCCTTAAACCCTACTTTTACATAGTAAAACTGGGGTTTACAGGGGTATACATTATTTTTTCTCATTTCTGCTAAAACTTAGATTGTGGGTACTCGTTAGAACCGCCTTGGAAAATTTTCATCGGAAAATTTTCATTTTTTGGTGGTCAGATTTTTGTATATTTGAATAGGCATGTTTTCGTAATGGTTTCCAAAGAATCCCTCTTTCGGAACATTTTAAGACCATGACCCAAATAGAATACCAGTCCAGTGAGCTTCCCTATTGTTCCTGGCATGTCCTATTGTGTTGCACCAGCCACACAGCTACAATCGCATAGCAGTACCTATTTTCCTTTCAGCAAAATGATAATAGTTGTGCCAATGTTTTATGAAAGGACAAACAAAGTCCAGTTCAACTTGTTTAAAGTATGGTTATCTACTACGAAAACAGTAAAAATGCGCTTTAGTGTGCTTTCTAACTGTAACCCCCCAATCTAGGTATCTTCAGTTCTAGGTTTGCAAAAATGTCGAGTTTGATATTAGAAAGAAAAGAAACATGGAACATATTTTTGAAAATTGCAGTCGACTCACGTTATCTCGAAGTCCAAGGGACCCTGAAATACGTCTAAATATCCGTACCTCGAAATATCAGATTTGCAGAATTGTGGAAAAACAAATGGAACAACAACATTTCACAAATGGAACAGCACATTTCACAAATTGGCTCCTGAACTCAGAGATAAAGTGAAAATATTGTGGAAAAGAGGAGAAATTGCTCCTCTTTTCCACAATAGTTTGTTACTTATTGTTAGATTTCCATGTTAACACAGGGACCAGATTTTCACTTTGAGATAAGCGGTTACTCGAAATAAGCAAGTTCGAGATAACGAGAGTCGACTGTATATTAAACAAAATTTATGAACTAACGAATTTGTGACTCTCTTCAGTTAACCTTGGAAGGCCATAATTTTTATAAAATAATTGGCATCATATCATCTCGTAAATCGTGCGTCTTTGTAAATGCCAAAATAATGGTATCTAATCAAGACCTAATACCATTTCTTAATATGAGCGTGTACTCAGAGGAGTGTTCTAGTTATAAAAGAGAGTCTAAGGTCGACATACCAAAATCGCTTTTCAAAAATCATAAAGTCAGTAGACAAAGGCAAAATTAGGAATGTTCAGACAGATAGACATGCGCCCAACGTAACTGGGGTGTAATGAGGCGTCCATTGAAAGTAAGCATAACGTGGTAAGCACGCTTTGCCCACCCTGCATATCAGCCTGCAGTGAACAGAGATTTAGAAAAATTAGGAAATTAGGGGTTTAGAAAGTCTGATTATGGCTTGCCTGTGGCAAAAACATTAGATATAAATCTCGAAACAGCCACATTGTAGGGATTAACAATGTCATGATGCCTCCCATAGAGTTTCTTAAGTGTTGACACCAGTTTAATTCTTTAATATCCCGGCTTCCGGAGTCATAAGTCTTGTAGTGATCAGCCGTCGTCGTTCAATAAAATTCTGATACTCAGAGCAAACTCTAGTATGCTAGATAAACAGTGAAACGTAAACACCGTATGCTGATGCAGAAGGAATAATGCTGCTCAGAAACGGAACATTAATTGTGGGAAAGCTGAAGTCATCCCATTTGTCGTAAAGCCATGTAGTGAGCTTTCTATTGTCGACATAAAGGTATGAACATGAGAAAAATAATAATAATAAAATAATAACAATTTGCATGAAATTTCAAGACCTGTTTTCTGGGAAAAGTAAGAAACATGATTCAATATTTCGTCAGCTGAAAATTTTACCCAAAGCGTTAAAACAGAACCTGGGACAAATATGGAAGGGCGTTAAAGTCGTCTAAATAATTAATCAAATAATCAGGGTAAATAGGGCACCCACGTGCCTAGAGTAGCCTGTCTTCCACCTTCTGTATTGTTATACGTATGATGCCCATAGCAAGAAAACAGTGCAGGCGCAGACCAGGGCGCAGAGTCTGATTAAGTACAACTCTGTTCATCGCTATAATCTAAGGAAACTGCACTGATAAGCTAATAAAATAAATCAAAATGTTCAATTTAAATTTTAAACCCCGAATGACATCACAAAAATGTGCATTGTAAGATAGAAATCTTTTAATTTAAATTTTCAATTTAAAATTTAAACCCCAAATGACATCACAAAGTAGTGCATTGTAAGATAGAAATCTTTGTATGGTAACAATGAGTTTTTCATATTTAGACACAATTCTAAACATCTTAAATGGCCATATCTTTAACAAGATTAATGTTTACATGAGTTTCTTTTTGTTTAGTTGGCAATTTTCTTTAAGACTATAACCACTTAATTTATAGATCTTGATTTTTTAAAGAGAATCCATCTATCTTCCGAAATTTTAATTTGAATTGAGTTTGTTTGTGTACAGCTTCCATAACTCAGCAGTGTATGTAAGTAGTATAGAGTGGCACTATGGGTATACTACTTATGTACACGAAACAACCATGCGCTCATCAACGTTAACGCAACGAAGAGATTTTGACTGCAATCTGAATGTGAAAGCAAAAGAAAACAGCTAAAAGAATCACGGTAAATCCGATCATAGACAAGTATGGTCAGGCAGTAACTTTCTTGAAAAGATTTAATACTGAACTCATTATGCGGTGCGATCCGCGATCGTGCAATGGGAGAGAGAGCCAAAGCATCTAAACTAGTTTGAGCTAAACACTAAGCACACAGTCTGTCACAGATTATTAGCATTTTAGCATATCTTTTTATATCATCAATGATGATGATTATTATTATTCTGTTTTTTTTTTTATGTGAAAAAGACTATAGTGAAAAAAAACAACCCCTGACTTCTTAAACTAAGCCACCATTAAACTCTGGTTCCGTCTTTCGGAAGTGTTTTTTCAGCAATGTCAAACTCAGAAATTATTGCAGAGTGTTGAAGATTTTAGAAAATGATAACGAATTATTATACCGACAGCATTGTTTACGAACTTCAGCAGATTATCGTTTATATATATTGCTGCAGCTAAGGAGTAGTAGCATGGTTGATAATCTTGTGGTATACAATTTAAATGTAAATCTAAACGGTTGTCTTTGGAAACAAAGAATACATAAAAAGAATGGAAATCGGAGACTCGGTTTTATTTAGTTTCGTCAGATGCAACAATGAAGTTTGCGAGGCTCGAACATTTAGGAACCATAGAAATTGGTTCTAGAGATGGGTAGTTCAAGCCACTGAGGGTTAAACACAGCGCTAGGTTAGGAGGTAAATCGGCATACATTACGAAAACATGTCTATATAATTTTGACCCCCTTAAACCCCACATTTATACAGTAAAACTGGGGTTTACAGGGGTATACCTTATTTTTCTTATTCCTGCTCAAAAACATAGATTGTGGGTACTCGTTAGAACCGGCGAGGCGGTTCTAACGAGTACTTACTATCTATGTTTTGAGCAGAAATATATATAAAAAAAAATATTAGAGTTTCTTATCTGAAAATTTTCAGTTTTTGCAGGTGAAATTTTCTAATATTTGAATAGGCGTGTTTTGGTAATGATTATGAGAAGTATTTTAAATGTTAAGTTACATAATAGTATGTTGAGTGTATTCATTAGAATTGCCACGATGGGGTGCTTGTTATGAGTATACACAACATATATTTTCATAAAATAAGAAAATAGCTCTAAAATATCCCTTAATATTTGTTTTCTTGAGGTATCGGAAGAATTTGTTAGGGACTCAAAAGCGAGTTCGGAGCAGCCACGGTAAATGAGCCAACGTGTTCTAGTCATTGAAGTTTTACTGTATGTAGAAGGACTCACTCTTTTCTATGGTATTTAAGTGAGACAAATGTCCATAGCTAACTTATATTGCAGTAAAGTACAGATAGCCTGCACAAAATGGCGTTAATTTGTTATGCCAACTTTAACAGAATAATTTCGATAATAGCTATGTCGAGTGAGTCATCACAGCAGCAGTTTCAATGTGAGCCCTATCCCAAATATATTCAAATTTCGCTCCAGGTAACTATCACTATTGTAGTTTTAACAAAATATTGAATACTATTGCTTCATTATTCGATTTTTATGCAGGTTATCTTCACTTTACTACAGCCTAAACCGCTCCCTTTTGAACAAAATGTTCATAATAGAACGCTTACCTGTCTCGTCCGAAAATCTGCACTAATATGGCATGAATCATATTATCGGAATCACGAGAATCCTTGCTATATATACATGTATATGTAGTCATAAAATATTTTCTTGCAAGGCTGACAATATGCTACGCAGAACTAGCTTGTTTATTAAGCAATACGATTTGAAATGTTTTGATGTTGATAGAATTTACTTGTCTGATCCTTTGGGATAATTAGGCTCATGCATTATATTTGAAACAAAATACCAAAGCTCAGATGTCACCCGATATCTGAAACATGATATCCATTTTTCTATTCAAGAAAATCCGATAAAAGATGTAGAAAGATTTGCGGGCACAAGCTTGTATAAAGGCATTTTAAGTCGCAGAGGGCTATAACGCTGTTAAAAAGTAAATTAAAAATCCACGCACGGTTCATCACAACGTACGTACCTTCGTGTCATAGGAAGAGATCCTGCACAACTTCAAGAAAATATAATGAGAGTAGTAGGAGGATGGCAGATAAATATTTTTCATATGACATCTCTACAATTATCAAAAACTATCAAAAACGAGAAGAACAAAAACACTTCGAATCGTAATTCTTCATGCCATTTGAATGAATACAGATTGAAAAAATGAAATAAAACTGTGAAATATGCAAGAGGAGCTGTGGACACAAAAGTGTTTGAGCGGACACAAGAAGAGTCACGTTTAAGCACACAGATGCGTGGACGAAGGTCACTTCTGTAGACTTCTTCCGCCTACGTCGGGTGACAAAGAGAGTTACGCTAAAAGCAGATAAGGGATTTGAGGCTTTAGCGTTTAGTAAGTCAGCGTTTGAGGGATGTTGCAGTTTTTTTCTAATATTGCTTAATATTACACAAACAAACTGACTCTGCAATTTTCTGTTTTTGATTTTGTAAATCCAAAGGATCCCTACTGAAGAATATTTTGTGATCACAGTAGCTGTCATTAAGAGATTGTATGGAGACCCTGAAATGTCGCCCCGCGCTTCGACATCATGGTGATATTGTTTGATTTTCTGTTCATTTTGAACTATTTGGCTCATATATATCAAAACACAGTTTTGTCAAAAGTTGCTATGGCCGTTGAGGATGTTATTGTTGTTATTTTCATTGTTCCTTATACAAAGACACGATCAAACCGAGTCCTCTATTTTCTGTTTTTAATTTAACCTGTATTCTCACAGGATCCCTATTTCAGAATACTTAATGATCGCAACAGCTGCCATTTAGTGTTTTACATTCAGGCCTTAAAATGCCGTTCAGGTACTCGATACATCACGAAAACATAGCTATATAATTTTGACCCCCTTAAACCCCACTTTTATATAGTAAAACTGGGATTTACAGGGGTATACATTATTTTTTCTTATTTCTGCTCAAAAACATAGATTGTGGGTATTCGTTAGAACCGCCTCGCCGAGGCGGTTCTAACGAGTACCCACAATCTATGTTTTGAGCAGAAATATAAAAAATATCCGAGTTTTTTACCTGAAAATTTCTAGTTTTTGGAGGTGAAATTTTCTATATATTTGAATAGGCGTGTTTTCGTAATGTAATGAGCATACTATTTAATTTGCTGATCTCATGAACATACGCTGTCAGTCCGACTTTGGTATTTGCAGGTTTTCCTTTGTTCTTTATTTTCCACGGATTCCTACTTAAGAGCATTTTGGATCAATGGACCTACGTAGCGGGTTGCAACATGTTTATATTGGTAGCGCTTGTATGCTTCTCATTCAAGAATCTTGACGAGTGGCCATGACAATACATCTGTGTCGCGACAGAAGCTATTAGACTGGAGCTACTTGAAATACAACATTAATTACTGTTGACTGTGCAAGAAGACATGGGTTAGCACTTCTCTTGATGAGCATAAGAATATAAAACAATACTGTAGAATAGGAAGATGAATTGGATTCAATATGCAAATGCTGTATGTGCAGAGACTCCCGAAGAAGGGCATTTGAAACATTTAAGAACCTTATGTAGGCTAAAACCATAGCAGTCACATTGTAAAGTATTGTTTAGTACACATTTAGACCACCTTACTTGGATAAGGAGCTTAATGATCTTTCCATTTGCATTAGACTGAAAACCTACATCATAGCATCACGAAAACATGCCTATATAATTTTGACCCCCATAAACCCCACTTTTATATAGTAAAACTGGGGTTTACAGGGGTATACATTTTTTTTCTTATTTCTGCTCAAAACATAGATTGTAGGTACTCGTTAGAACCGCCTCATCGAGGCGGTTCTAACGAGTACCTACAATCTATGTTTTGAGCAGAAATAAGAAAAATATCAGAATTTTTCATCTGAAAATTTTCATTTTTTTGGTGGTAAAATTTTCAATATATTTGAATAGGCGTGTTTTTGTAATGGAAAATAAGCGGTCTATCAGCATTTTTGCACTTTTCTGCATTTGAACACATGCACCCTCATCTTGGTGGAAAATCAACAAAACAAAAAAAAGAAGAAAAGACGTTTACCAGGTCTAGTGTTCAACACTAGTGCACTCAAAATACCACTGACAAATTAAAAGTTGATCTGCAATTAAACGAAGTATACTTTTATATAAAACTGACACACATTTAAATTGTCTCATCTATCATTTCCGAATCAGAGTCAAGCTTTTTGTCACATATAGCCCTTGTCATCCAATTACTTTTGTAGGGTTCAATCCTTATCACCCTTATTAATACCCTGTTCAAAATACAAATAGAAAGAACAATTAATATCATGCCCCAACCACTCTTAAAGTTAAACGACTGAAGTGAAGTGAATAAGTTTTGGATGTCCTTGGACTGATTAACAGATATCGAGGGTTGAGCGCAAGACTAGCGTAAGTCAGATGGTTGTTTTTCCCCAAACCTAATCTCCTCACCATGAAGGTGTTATGAAGATTACAACATTTCTTTTTGTAAACAATGAAAATTTAGGTGCCATTGCTCGTATGAGCAATGGCACCTAAATTTGCATTGTTTACAAAGGGGTCCAAGTTGCCCCTAAACAAGGGTTTCAAAAATATGTTTGAGTTACCATAGTCTTGCGCTCAACCCTCGATATGATCAGTTTGCAACTTTTTATGTGTATTTTGTGATATAATAAAAACAGAAGGCGTTATAATGTTGGATGAGCCTTAATCAGTATGATGTTGATATCTTAATTTGATTAATGGATACACATATATCTAATATGGCACATCCATAAATCCATTTAGTGATCTCCCAAAAATACAGAAGAAACAGTATAACGGCGCCTCAGTTTAGTATTGAAACTTTCAAACATTGGTCGGTCATAGACGATGAGAATGGGGACTAACAATCCTGGATCAATATCATTATATTTGATAAATCTACAGCCCGACCCCTTCATCTCTATCTCAACAACCCCAGAAACTGATGGTCTTCTAGCCGTTGAAAAGAAATTGATTATAGTTTATTATCTGATAGAACTGAATGATCACTAAAACTGGTAATACAATAGCAGTTTTGGATGTCGCTCTGTGTACATCCAAAACTACTGTACATGAGATAGCTTATTAAAGCATCACAAAATATCTCCCTTTACGTTACTATAGTGTAGTTTATATGTTTGTTCATTCATGATTATTGAAAACATTCTGGAGTTATTTTATTTTATTTTATTTATTTATTTATTTATTTTATTTTTTTTTTTTTGATAATTCAAATGAAGTCACTAGACTGTCCCAGAAGATTCAGACACTTCAGATGTCTCTCTCTGTCTCTCTCTCTCTCTCTGTCTCTCTCTCTCTCTCTCTCTCCATTGCTATCAAGGGCCATTCCTTTTAGTATCTTTTTACAATATCTCGAGAAAGGCGACTGCTGATCGGTTTGGTACCAATATCTAAATGAAAGACTGAAAAATACCCAAAACAGTCAAAATATAGATACTGATGCATTTACTAAAGCGTATGTTTCTCTCAGAAAGCATCCTGTTCACTGTTGCCTTCGATCGAACAATACACCACTTATCACTTCGAGTTCGTAACATTACGAAAACATGCCTATTCAAATATATAGAAAATTTCACCTCTAAAAACTGAAAATTTTCAGGTAAAAAAACTCTGATATTTTTCATATTTCTGCTCAAAACATAGATTGTGGATACTCGTTAGAACCGCCTCGGTGAGGCAGTTCTAACGAGTACCCACTATCTATGTTTTGAGCAAAAATAAGAAAAATAATGTATACCCCTGTAAACCCCAGTTTTACTATAAAAAGTGGGGTTTAAGGGGGTCAATATTATATAGGCATGTTTTCGTTAAGAAAAAACCTGACCCACTTGCTATTAAATCAGCATTTTATGACGGTTAACAATGACAGCGCTGCACTGCCCAGCTTGCATCAAGTACTCTTTCTGATCGTTTTGTTTTTCTTGTTCAAGTGTCGGTACTAAGTTGACCAGCAACCATAGTTTATATGTTGCAGAGCTTTTTTTCCAAATAGTTCCAGCCTTCTAACATGTCAAACTTGTGTGTGTTTATGCGCACTTGCTTGCATGCGCGCGTGCGTGCATGTGTACACACACAACCAAGGACCACTTCTACTGTTTAAGCATATTATCCAATATTTATATGCACCTTTGATTGTGTATAAAATTTATATTAGAAGTCTTTAAAAATGATAATTTTCAGCAAATAGAAGAAAGTTGACATACAAATTATAGGCTTACTCTGCTTTCGACATATTTCAGAAAGTCATGTTTTTCATGCTTTACGCTGAAGAACTACATTTGCAAACTTTTGTCAGGATTCAATGCGGAATACTCAGGTTTCTCATTTCTCGTGTCTTGCAAAAAAAAAAAAAAAAAAAAAAAAAAAAAAATCAAAGCCCGATAGTAAAGATCTACAACCGATCTTTTGCACCTTTAAAGCCTAGATCTAGATATAGCATGAAACGAAACCACTGTATGGCAATCCGAATGTAATTGCATTTTGGCGAAATGCATGCATTTTGCTTAACGTTGTGTATGAAATTTTCGTAGCAACTTCAAGTTATATAAAGTGTATAGTAAACAGGTTTATACTGATAGGTAAATACACCCGTCTAGCGATTAATTAATCGGTACAATTGATGTCTAGATATAAATGAGCTTTGAATCCTAAAACTTGTTGTCGCGTTTTTGTTTAACGGCTTGTAATTTATGGAATTTGGTGCACATTTTTGTTCGCGGAAATTACTACACTTATTATATTTGATCTTCATACATTCTTACCGGCTCTAGTCCGTCGACAAATGTTTTAAAATTGTGGACATGACAAAATTTGCAGAAAAGTCCCTCGTCATGCGTTTTTAAAGACTTACTTAAGTATAAAATTGTATTATATGCGAATAAATCTAATAGAAACTAGAAAAGTGTTCATAGGACACGGATGCCCCCACTTGGTGCCCTTTATATCATACAATGCTTAAATAATAGGCCAAGAGTGGCGGTCCAGAGAGATAATGCAAGCAACAAAAAAGAAATTCTGTAGGTAAGACAATAGAATCCATCACTGATGCCAATGGGGATGGGAAAATCCCAATCTCAGAGTCCTTTCTTCCAGTGGGAATATAAGTTAAAAAAGAATTGCATTTGGAAACAAAGAACACACAAAGTCACGAAAATCGGAGACTCGGTTTGATTGAGTCACTATATATGCAACACTGTAGTTTGCGAGGCTGCATACCCCCTCCCCCACCCCCTCGCCCCCACACCTAGCGCTGGCTTAAACGGTTTTCGATTTTCAAAATAAACAGGATGGGCTCAATAATCCCAAAGGAAATAAAATATAACCTGCACTATGATGATGTATAAGGAGACATTCATGAATATCATGTTTCATGAGAAGTTTCATGAATATATTTCATATGGTTTAGGAGTGATGAGCCGGACACTTAGAAAGTATTACACCACATTGATTTTAGGTAAGGGAGTTAATTTAAAAACTGAATTAGCCAGAGTTGTTTTCCTTGTTCCCGACACATCGTCTCGAAATGATTTAGCCATATGTGAAGTTTCATGAATCCATACAGTTAGAAATTATGAGCCAGACAATACGTGGATTTTAGGCAAGGGAGTTAATTGAAGAAAACCGAATTAGCCAGAGTTGTCTTCCTTGTTTGCGAATCATTGTCTCGATATGATTAAGCCATCTATAAAGTTTCATGAATATATTTAATACGGTTTAAGAGTGATAAGCCGGACACAAATTTTTGGCATTACACTACATGGATTTTTTGGCAAGGGAAGTTGATTCAAAAACCGAGTAAGCCAGAGTTGTCATCCTTGTTCACGACACATTGTCTCGAAATGATTTAGCCATCTGTAAGTTTCATGAATATATTCCATATGGTTTAGGAGTTATATGCCAGACACAAAAAGCATTACACTACATGGATTTCTGGCAAAAGGAGTTAATTTAAAAAAAACAACAAATAGCCAGAGTTGTCTATCTTGTTCAAGACATATCGTCTCGATATGATTTAGTCATCTGTGAAGTTTCATGAATATATTCCATATTGTTTCAGAGTTATGAGCCAGACACAAAGAAAGCATTTACCCTACATTTGTTTTTAGCAAGGGGAGTTAATTTAAAAACATATCAGCCACAGTTGTCGTCCTTGTTCGCGACATATCATCTTTATATGATTAAGCCATCTGTGAAGTTACATGAATATGTTTAAGAGTTATAAGCCGGACACGAATTTTCAGCATTACACTACATAGGTTTTAGGCAAGGGGGGATAATTCCAAAACCAAAGTAGCAAGAATTCTCTTCATTGTTCGTGACATATCGTCTTGATATGATTAAGTCATCTGTGAAGTTTCATAAATATATTCTATATGGTATAAGAGTTATGGCTCGGACACATTTTTTAGCGCGCACGCAGCACAACTGGACAGGGGTAAAGTGTTAAGATCCGGAAACCGAATTGGTCAGAGTTGTCTTCCTTGTTCGCCGCACTCGTCTTAATATATTACAAAACTGCACGTGAAATTTTTGGGAGGTCAAATGTCATGGAGATACGGATGTATCATATATGATACATTAAGCATTAAGTGTTCCCAAGCAAGGGTGAATAACTCCAGAATAAGAGGCCTTTAGGATTTATTTGTGCCTTCAATATTTGCATTTATTAAAAAGATTCATTTGGAAAATACATATCAAGTTTTTCTCTAAAAATGTGGTTGGCAGGGCAATTTTTCATTTTGAGCAAAATTTTGCCCAGTGTATCATATATGATACATCCAACTTTTTTCACTTTTATGGCTGAAAAAAACAAATTTTAATCTAAGCCATAAAATAATTAACCGTATTTTCTTATGACCTCACATCTTGACATACTTTATAGCATTAAATATAAAACAATATATTGAATTATTCTGGTCCTGGCACCACATATATGTCATGTATCATATATGAAACACAGGCCACTATAAGGTTAAGTTATTAAATGTTCCATACGGTTTATGAGTTATGGCCCGGACACAATTTTTGGCACGCACGCAAAGACGGACAGTGGTAAAGAGTTATGGCCCGGAAACCAAATTAGCCAGAGTTGTCTTTCTTGTTCGCAACACATCGTCTCGATATGATTTGGCCGTCTGTGAAGTTCTTGAATATATTACATACCATTATGAAAACACGCCTATTCAAATAGACTGAAAAATCTAATATATTTTTTCATATTTCTGCTCAAAAGATAGATTGTGGGTACTCGTTAGAACCGCCTCGACGATGCGGTTCTAACGAGTACCCACAATCCATGTTTTTGAGCAAAAATAAGAAAAATAATGTATACCCCTGTAAACCCCAGTTTTACTATATAAAAGTGGGGTTTAAGGGGGTCAAAATTATATAGGTATGTATTCGTGATGGGTTTAGAAGTTATGAGCCGGACACAAATGCACGGACGGACAGGGGTAAGACTTAATGCCCTTCCACCATTCTTCGAATGGCGGGGGCATAATTAGCCAGAGTTGTATCGTCTCGATAAGATATAGCCATCTATGATGTTTCATGAATATATTCCTCACGGTTTAGGAGTTATGGGCCGGGCACGAATTTTCAGCTAAAGTAAAGACTTTTAAGCTAGGGAATTAAATAAAAAAGAAACATTTGCCAGACTTGTCTTCCTTGTTCGTGCCATATCAACTGGATATGATTTAGCCATCTGTAGAGTATCATGAATATATTCTACTCGGTTTAGGAGTAATGAGCCGGACACAAAGTTTCAGTATTACACTGCATGGATTTTAGGCAAGGGAAGTTAATTCAAAAACGAATAAGCCAGAGTTGTGATCCTTAATTGCAACACATTGTCTTGATACGATTAAGCCATCTGTGAAGTTTCATGAATATATTCCATACGGTTTAGGATTTATAAGCCGGACACGAGTTTGCGCATTACAATACAAAGGTTTTTGGCAAAGGGATTTAATTCAAAAACCAGATTAGCCAGAGTTGTCTTCCTTGTTCGAGACTAATTGCCTTAATATGAATTAGTCACCTGTGAAGTTTCATGAATATATTCCATATGGTATAGGAGTTATGAGCCGGACACGAAGAAAACATTTACACTACGTAGGTTTTAGGCAAAGGGTGATAATTCCAAAACCAAAATAGCCAGACTTGTCTTCCTTGTTCGCGACACATTGTCTTGGTATAAGACATCTGTGAAGTTTCATGAATATATTCCATACGGTTTAGGAGTTACTGTCCGGACATTTTTTTATCACGCATGTACGCACGCACGCACGGAGAGGGTTAAGGAGTTATGACCTAAAACAAAAGAAACCGAATTAGCCAGAGTTGTCTTCCTTGTTCGCGTCACATTGTCTTGATATGATTTAGTCATCTGTGAAATTTCATAAATATATATAAAGGAGTTATGAGCCGGGCAGGAATACACAGACGGACAGGGGTACAACTTAATGCCATTCCACTATTCTTCGAACGGCGGGGACATAAACGAACGAATGAAAGGTGTCGAGTAAAATTTAAAATTTGTCAATAAAAACGATATTGTAAAATTGCCTAAACATGCATTCTCTTACAACCTTGTCGTAGCAGCCATATTGGATAAGAAATCGGACATTTTTGTTGTTAATCCATTTCTATAAACCTTTTAATACATGACATCGAAAAAAAGACAGAAAGTGTATTTGAAATACAGTTTGCATGCGAAATTCTGAAAACATCGTTTCAGGCGTAAACCAGGGTACGCTCCCTTGAATGCAGAAAACAACCTCAGTGTCACATTTTGCTTCATAGTTGCATATGCATGTAAGTAAATAAACATTCTGCTCAAACACATAGATTGTGGGTACTCGTTAGAATCACCTCGTCGAGGTGGTTCTAACGAGTACCACAATCACCACTCGTTAGAATCGCCTCGTCGAGGCGGTCCTAACGAGTACCTACAATCTATGTTTTGAGCAGAATATGAAAAATATTAGATTTTTTTAATCTGAAAAATTTCATTTTTTGGTGGTAAAATTTTCAATATATTTGAATAGGCATGTTTTCGTACGAGGCAAAAGTGTCATGTATCTTACGTCACCGGGGCGTCCAAATGATATTGGCTTACAGATGGGCAATGCTATCCTTGCAGCAGGTAAGGGTAGAGGGGACTTGTTTCTTTCTTCTGTTTTTTAACTCTCATTCATTTTTCCTTCTCCCCTGTCCCTCTCTTTCATTTCCTCGACT
The DNA here is from genome assembly GCA_964016985.1 of Anodontia alba. Lineage (NCBI taxonomy): Eukaryota > Metazoa > Mollusca > Bivalvia > Lucinida > Lucinidae > Anodontia > Anodontia alba. The sequence continues at coordinate 26,699,504 of OZ024834.1, forward strand.
ATCTCTTCTATCTCTCTTCTCCCTTTCTCTGGGAGACGACAAAAAATGACCACACAAGGGTTGACGTGTCGTTAAACCCCACCTCAATCAATCGTGCGAGTAAAACATGTTAAAGCTCCCCGGTATTTCCAAGGCGGCTCTTTTGTTGCAGTTCTTCTTTTATCGTGCGTTGGTGGTTCCATATACATGAATGGTGTTTCTTTTGTCATTGTTTGTTCTCATCTTCTCAGGAAGGCTGAGCGTCCTGGATCAAGTTGTTCAAAGCATCGTTAGCTTAACGAGCTCGTTAGTGGTCAAAATGTTAACTGTTCTAGTAAGTATAATATCTAATTCACATGTATTTTGCTGACAAAAAAAAATGTGAGTAGCTTTTGCAAATCACATTTTTTCAGCAAAAATATTAGAATATATGCCATATTTGATGATCAAAGTTTTAATGATACGTTAACTAACGACATCGTTAGTTTCGAACAGCTGAGTCCAGATTGTGATATTTTATAGATATCTTTACTGATATTTCACTAAATCAATGGTAAATTGGCTAGTACGTACGGAAATTCACTCAGGGACATATGACGTTTATACGTCGATGCAACGTCAAGTAACGTTGCATTGATGTTGAGGCGACCTTGCATAAACGTCATGTGTCCGCTGGGCATACACTGCACGTAGAAAATTAGAAACTGATTAAAAATTCTCTTTGAAATGAATAATGAAATATGGTTTGAATAAATGCTCAATATTCAAATGGCTAGCATGTACATGTAATTTGATTATCAAATGTTATTAAAAAAATATGTAAAATAATACCGCGTCTTTAGTTTTATATTACGTAATCAAATAAAAATAAAGACTATAGCCCAGCAAACACACAACGTCAGAATAACGTCGTTTCGACGTTGTGTGTTTACTGGGTAATGTGTATAGAGGCTCTAGAAAAACCCGGCTTAGTAGGAAAATTCAGGGTGACTGGCTAGCCTCAGTGTTTACAAAACCATCCATATGTATGTAATTGCATACTCGCGATTTTACCATTTCCCTTTCTTAAAGCAAGAGCAAAAGGGAGAGAATGTATCACGAAAACACGCTTATATAATTTTGACCCCTTAAACCCCATTTTATCTGGTAAAACTGGGGTTTACAGGGGTATACATTATCTTTCTTATTTCTGCTCAAAAACATAGATTTTGGTTACTCGTTAGAACCGCCTCGCCGAGGCGGTTCTAACGAGTACCCACAATCTATTTTTTTAACAGGAATATGAAAAATATCAGAATTTTTATCTGGAAATTTTCCGTTTTTGGTTGTAAAATTTTCAATATATTAGAATAAGCGTGTTATCGTAATGAGAGTCGCGTAATGACTCAAGACACCAGAAACAGTAGTCTACTTTTTGCAGCCAGTTGCTAACAGTTGTAGTACAAACTAATATTATATATTTACTAAATCTGTACGCGTACCCAATAATGTCTTTAAAACTAAACGGTTAAGCCTTGATTCCAATAACAAACGTTCAGGCTGTCACTCAACTAATGGCAACTACGGTGTGGTTAATTGATTGATTATTGGAGGGAGGGCGGAGTTTTCTAATACCAGCAGCTAACGTAATAGAAGTTTTATTTTTCTCCTTAAATACCCACTGTAATAATTGCCATTATATCGCGCCAATTTGCTTTCTCTCCTTGCATGATACTAAGTTATTCAGGATAAAGGTGCGGAAACTCAAACGAGGCTTACTTCCGGACCACGCGTGTTTAGTTGGAAATTGGAAATCGCAAAACCGATAACGAGGCTGGAATAAAATTGCGGGGGACATGGCATCTGTCGACGTCACAGAGGTTGCGATTTAAACGGTATCGAGACTGCAAACTTGGGAGACATAAAATAAGAACACGAAAACTAAAGAACGACTTGTGGATAGCAGAGCTTAAATTATTTTTAGTTTCTTTGTTTTTGGACTTGTTTAGGACTTTGGAAACTACTTTAGAGAAAAAAAGCAGGACAAACAACCATACAGACAATGAATATCAGCTTGTTTACAACAGCAATATTTTTGTGTTATCACTTTATACAAGGTAAGATAGTTTTATATTATAAGTTATTGGTATTCGTACACCATTTACCCACCATTTTACTTGAACACTTTAAAATGTTTCGATGTGAAATCATAAAGCGCCTCAAAACGAAAGAAATTTTTACTTTATTTTTCAGGGAAAAAAAAGGCTTGAAATTTCAGATAAACCAAGCAGACGATTCTCATAATATGTCAAGTATTTTTTCACAGAAAAAAAAAAGAAAAGAAAAAATGTCATCGGCTGCTGTTGCAATTGGCGACTTAAGGGTTTTGACATTTTCTATCATATTATTCATGTTTGCCTTCCGATTTGTTTTAAATAGCAATACGTAATTTTTATTATCATAAAGGTTAGAAATTGGTAAGTGAATTATTTATACATACATTTATTTCACGTTTTCTTACGTTGGATGTTATATTTTATTTAAACTTACCAAGGAAATATTTCACATTTTCTTAAGCAGTATAAATCCCATAGGGGCACTGTGTGTATTTAATGAGGGGAATATCAATTACGAAAACACGCCTATTCAAATATATAGAAATTTTTCATCTCCAAAAACTGAAAATTTTTAGATAAAAAAACTTCGATATTTTTCATATTTCTGCTCAAAACATAGATTGTGGGTACTCGTTAGAACCGCCTCGGCGAGGCGGTTCTAACGAGTACCCATAATCTAGTTTTTGAGCAGAAAGAAGAAAAATAATGTATACCCCTGTAAATCCCAGTTTTACTATATAAAAGTGAGGTTTAAGGGGGTCCAAATTATATAGGCATGTTTTCGTGATGCAGTCTAAATAGAGAAGAATCTAAAAAACTTGAATGAACCAATAATGAAAAAATGCAAAACAAGAAATAATTAAACTATTGACAACTAAATCAAACAAGAACACGAGGAACTAGAATAAATTCATGAACTATTAACTGTGTCAGATTATGTGCATTTCCAACATGAAAACATTTATATGTATAGAATCTCCGTAAAGAGCTTAAATAATTTCATTAGGGAAATGCTTAAGCTACGAACGTATGCGATAATCGATAGAAAATAATGTCATCGTTTGTTTGGGATATTACTGTTTTTACAGCTGAAGAAAGCCCGTAAGCGAATGAATAAATTTACTACAATTATTCAAATTAGATGTAGAATGTTCTTTTAGTGTGGTAGCAAAGAAAACGATTAGCGGAGACCGTCGCGAAAATAGTGTGTAAAGAAACGACATTTTTCTGTTTCTATCAGTGTAATAAAATAATTTAACCCATTTATGCCGAGTGGATTCTTCTAACTCTTTTGACAGGTTCATTTCCTATATAAGGGGTGTCTGGTTAGTTATTATTATTGTCATGTTATATAGAACGATTTGAACTAAATACAAACAGTGTAGACTCTGATCAGACGCCGCGTTCTGCGGCGTCTGATCTGGTCTATACTGTTTGCCAATGTCCCTTTTAGGGGACGCTAGGCTTATATGGGTTAAAAATTACTTTTACAGAATGGATTGAATTGCTTTCTAGTTTGTGTATCTGCATTACTTGATCAATTATAGTGACATACCTTTACGAGTCTCTGGGCTAATTAAGCAGATAGTAAACTGACAATATTTTTGTCCAATTTCTCCCATATAATAAGCTTTGACATTTCATGCAAATTGTCCCGTAAAGAGACAATTTGTATGAAATTTCAAAGCCTATATCCTAGGAAAAATAAGAAACTATTTCACAAAATGTCGTCTGTTGGATGCAAAACGTTAATGTCACTGATAACTCGTACTTAGTGGTGTTCAAATATATTGCGCAACTATTAATCCGTTATAGAAAAAACGTAAAAAAAAAAAATACATACAATATGACATATGAGGTATAACAAATTTGTGTTCACTTTGATCACAGATTATACAAACATAAGTATATGATCAGAGATGGAGCCAGGATAATTCAATATGGGGTTCTCATTTTCTGAAAGGGTTTTCGATTTGGTCGTTGTTATACTCATAAAAAATATTCGGACAGAGAGCTGATAAAACAGCCTAACGCCAGATCAGACGCCGCAGTAGGCTTCGTCTAATCTGGTTATGCATTGTGTGCGCTGGCTGATCGGGGTCTTCGTTGCCCGCGCGTTCTTGGGGTGTATCAGCCATACACCTTCTGCAAGTTACGCTTAATGCGTTTTCTACGGTGTATGGTTTCGTACCATTATTCAAATATTCCTGATGTGATGTATCTAAAATAATGGGGTCTAAATTGAGTTTATTGTGTTTCCTGAGGTCTGACTGTCCCTTTCCTTAGGGTAACTAGAAATGTGTGTTTATAAACCACTATGGCCCCCAAAAAACACAAATCCTCCTAAAAATCGGAGAAAATCGATAGAATCCTTGTCCATAGTTCGGCAAAATATTTTGGAATTTTGTTCAAAAGTTAATCAGATAATCAAATTATCATCGCCAAACAGCATGCCAAATTTCAAGGCGCTAGCTAAACATTTATTGCTTTATATTGCTGACAAGATAAGCTTGACGAACGGACGGACGCTTAAAATGTAAAATGCTGCTGCAACTTCTGGGGGCTGAAATGGGGGCGGGGGATGGGGGGTGCGGGGGGGGGTGGGGGGGGCGGGGAGGAGGGGGATAAATACAGTAGTCATAACTATACCATATTAGGTTGTGATATTTTAAGAATAGTTAAGTTCGTTTCTTTTAGTTCTCATTTCTGTCCGGTTCACACATACCTCCATGATACTACATGATGTGCTACGCACGCAAAAGTCTCCTGACGTCACAAGCGGCGATGCATATTTTGATCAGGCATTTGTTGCCCGCTTCCTAAATCAATGGATACTGCAGAATGTATCGACAGTCATTACGAAAACATGCCTATTCAAATATACTGAAAATTTTATTACCAAAAAAAAAAAAAAATGAAAATTTTCAGATAAAAAATTCTGATATTTTTCATATTTCTGCTCAAAATGTATATTGTGGGTACTCGTTAGAACCGCCTCGTCGAGGCGGTTCGACGAGGCGGTTCTAACGAGTACCAACAATCTATATTTTTGAGCAGAAATAAGAAAAATAATGTATACCCCTGTAAACCCCAGTTTTACTTTATAGAAGCAGGATTTATATAGGCATATTTTCGTGATGAAAATTCCAAATCACACTGCGCGGAGGCGCTAGTCGCACAAGACATAAGAACCCTTTTCATGCGCTGCGCTTCACTTGTAAACTCCTGGAAATTATTCTTGGTGACAGAGTTGCCTAAAAAAGAAGACTTTTAGTACATTAGAAATCGAGCTATAAAAGAAATTTAACACACGTTGATCCTGTTGCATCGTCGGTTGTGTGCCAAAGGCAGAGATTGAGATAAATATTATTCAATAGTAATTTTAACAATACTCAAGACATCAAAGTCTTAATTATCAGAACTTCTAAAGACTCTGATCTGTGAACAGGTGGACGTGGCCTTCCGGAGTTCGCATCTAGTTTAACGCTTAGCATGCTGGGTAAAAGTTTCAGCGGAAGCCATTTTGAAACACTATTCTTATGTTTTTTTGTTTTTTTTTTGTCTTAGAAAATAGCGTTTAATTTCTTATGCAAAGTGTCTCCTAAGTAAACCTATTGCACGAAATGTCATGTCGGAAAAATAAGAAGAAAAAAAAAAAAAAAAAAAACACCATCAGTTTCTTGTCTGTTGAATACACCCAGAGTGCAGTAAAGTTGAATGTCATTACGAAAACACGCCTATTCAAATATATAGAACATTTCATCTCCAAAAACTGAAAATTTTCAGATAAAAAACTCCGATATTTTTCATATTTCTGCTTAAAACATAGGTTGTGTGTACTCGTTTGAACCGCCTCGATGAGGCGGTTCTAACGAGTACCTACATTATATGTTTTGAGCAGAAATAAGAAAAGTAATGTATACCCCTGTAAACCCTAGTTTTACTATATAAAAGTGGGGTTTAAGGGGGTCAAAATTATATAGGCATGTTTTCGTGATGATAGTTAAATAGTTTATTAGAAGGTCATCCTGGTGTGTTTAAACATTGTTTGTTTGTGTTGAGGTTTTACGGCGCAGTCAACCTAAAAGGGTCATGTCGAGCGCAGTCAGATTACCTAACCACACTTTTACTGGGCAGGCTTAGTCCTTTCAATGGGCAGGTTTAGTCCTCTAAGCGATTAATCAGTATTGTGCACATTCTTTCGCCAGAAACTGACGACTGCCCTTCTTGAATCAGCGGAAGGAAGAGAATGACCGTAGAAATTATTTTATGATCAAATCTCCGCGATCACCAGTCGGACGCGCAGCCAACTGAGCCGTCGAGGCCGGCTATCTATGTACGCATACACAATATGAAAAAAAAAACAAAAAAAAAACACACACACACACAAAACCCGTACAGATGAGTAAGTGTCAAAAATAATCTATAAAGTTTCCCTTTGAAACACCGAATGCATAAAAAACGAAAATTGGAGTCTTTGTTTCAGTAAGACTCATCATAAGAAATCTCTTTTGCAGACTGCATAAGGACCTTAGTACCGATTTAACCGGAACCCGATTTTTCGAGATATCCGAATGGACTCAATGATCCATAAGATAATATAAATAAAATGAAGCGCAGGCTGATCTGGACCTTCATTGTCCGCTTACAGAATTAATGGATACTGTGGTATATGTCGACGAACAGATAATGCTCAGATCTGACTGCACGGATGTGCGCCGATCTGGAGCTATGTTGCCCTCAAATTACATACGGGCCTTTTCTTCAACGTTTTGTATCAAAAAATGCATTGTGATAGCATTGGGAGACTTATTACGGCCGCCATACGGCGCTTAACAACAGCTGCCGTCTTATGTCACATCTTGTCGAAAGGGTCAGTCCTTGAATCTTACCTTTAAGTTACAGCCGACACTTTAAAATAATTATATACATTGTATATATATATATTTTTTTTTTAAATTTCCCTTGACATTGCCCAGTTAGCATTCTACATAAATCTATAGCGGGCCATTATCGGCCCGTCAGCTACCCTGACGGGCCGATAACGGCCCGCTATAGATTTATGTAGAATGCTTACTGGGTAGATGTGAACTGTCGCCTTCTTATGAATTAAAAGTTCATATAAATGGTCTGTTTTTCATATGAAATTTCAAGTTCTATTTCCTTTGACGAATGAGACAAATATCGCTTTACATGTATACATTGTCTGCTAAAGACGCATGCTACAGGAACTCAAGAACCTTACGTTAATCCGATACGAGTCATGTATTATGCAGCTTGAAATTACTAGGAGAAATTGCTGTAAATAAAGTTATTTTTCTTCTGGAATTAGTTTTCCATACAGCGAAATCTATCTTCAATGGTTGAAGAAACTATTTCTGCTCTAAAATACTACAGTATCAGTTTTACTCTTTAATGTCTTGTGTCTGCGGAAATAGATCAATGGAAACAGTATTAAGTATTCCTAGATGTAGACCCTGAGCAGATGCCGCATTGTTTGCCCAGGCCTGTCTGCAAGGGTTATTATGGGAATTTTATGGCAAATATTGTCGTCTCTGTGATATTTTGTTTTAAACATTTCTATTTTATCTACATAATATACTGTATATTTGAATACATCATGCAAGAAAACATCAGTATCATAAATACAACAATTATATAAAAGGAAACCCACAGAAAATCCTAAACTTATTTAACCCATTCATGTCTGGCGTCCCATACAATAGACACAGGCATACAGTGTAGACCCAGATCATAGGCCATGGACCGCGGCGTCTGATCAGGATCTACACCGTTTACATTAGATACATGACTTTCTACAAATAATAGTAGTAAAAAAAGAAACCAGATACACTTTCCGTTAGGCACAGTCCTGGTCAAGGAAAGCGGTAGAAGAGTCCATTAGACGTTAATGAGTTAACCCTTTCAATACTGTAGACAGGTATAGATATCTGTGCAAACAATGTAGATCCAAATGAGACGGACCGTCTCATCAAGATATACACTGTTTGCTATTTTGTTTTTTTGATTTTTGACTGAAATCCCTGTTTGTAATCAGAAGGTTCTGGAGGCTGAATCAAGTTCCACCGTTTGTTTATTCTGTTTATATTCGTCCGCCGAGATTGCGCTCAACATCATTAAATTATTATTTCTTCAAAAGTTTGAAGTTTTCTTTGTTTTGTATATTCGGTCGCTCTTTATAATTATCAGAGTGTAGAAGGCTTACATGTTTGAATGCAGAATTAAGCGACATCAGCGTCAGTATGGAACTACTTTTTAGGAAGTTATTAGGTTTGCAGTTTTGAGAAAACGGATTGTAGAAATTCCGTATAGTAAATTTGGCGGCGGTAAACCGCCACCAAAAATGAATGTATCAATATTAAGAGATGGAAGAGTCCATGTCAGAAACTCGTGAGTGAGAGATTTAAATCTATCTGTAATAATCCATAATACGTTATCCAGGCCTCTACTGATCTAGGACTTCGCTTTTCGCATTTTCTTTGCTGTGACGGCCAATCCCATTGCCACAAGCAGAATGTATTTTAATTTCTTTTAAGCTGATGGCCATGAGTTGCCAATTTCTGAACCAGCCTTCAAGGATACATGTAATAAGTGTTGTAAGTAAAATGCCGTTGGACCGGACAGCTGGTATATAAAGAAATTTCAGTTTGGTTTCGGAGATAAAGCAATTCTAAAAGAATAGGGAGAACTATTATAGAATATATCGGTGTGCAGCAGTCCTTTATCAGCCGGTTGACCCAGCTAGCATTCTACGTAAATCTACATCGGGCCGTCATCGGCCCGTCAGCTACCCTGACGGGCCGATGACGGCCCGATATAGATTTACGTAGAATGCTGACTGGGGATCTGGATTTTTAATGTTCACATAGACCACAAAGAGTCATTTCATATGGTGTAGATATTGTTTGTTTGTGTTGAGGTTTAAGGCCCAGTCCGTCGAAGTCCTCTTAGGGGTTAACCAACATTGTGCTCATTCTGTCGCAAGAAACTCACATCTGCCCTTCTTGAATCAGCGGTTGGAAGGCGTATATATCTACGCCATGAGAAAAGCACGACATGCATCGAATATAGTGTACATATTAGATGTTAGTTCGATAATAACAAGTACTAAGTGGTGCTCCTCAAGCTAGTTATGTCCACATCCCCCACCCTCCCTACCACCACCGACTGGCGGGGGACATATTGTTTTGGGACGGATCCCGTTGGCGTCAGCGTCAGCGTCGGCGTCAGCGTAGGCGTAGGCGTGCTTAAAATATTTTGATGATACTTGGTAGAAATGAAGAACAGGCCAAGACAATTTGTCGCGTACAAGCATGACAGCTCTGGCTTTCTTACTTGTGGAGTTATTTCCCTTTGTTTTGTTGCAATAGATTTCGTGTCTGCTCTGTAACTCAAATACCCTTCGGAATATTTTGATGGTATTTGGTAAAAATGTAGAAAAGGTCGAGGCAACGTAGGCAAATGTAGAACAAGAATGACAACTCTGCCTTTCTTACTTGTTGGCGTTATCTCCTTTTGTTATATTTTACAGTGATTATGCATTGATTTCGTGTCCGCTCTTTTAATCAAATACTCATTAGAATATTTTTATGATACTTGGTACAAATGTAGAACAGGACAAGACAACGTGTCGCATGCAAGAATGACAGCTCCGACTTTCTTATTTTTTGAGTTATTTCTCTTTGTTTTGTTTGAAATAGATTTTGTGTCCACTCAGTAACTCGAATACCCTTTGGAATATTTTGATGGTACTTGGTAGAAATGTAGAGCAGGACTAGGCAACGTGTCGCGTACAGGAATGACAATTTTTCTTTTTTTTACTTTTGGCGTTATCTCCCTTTGTTATATTTGACAGTGATTATGTATTGATTTCGTGTCCGCTCTGTAAGTCGAATACCCTTAGGACTATTTTCATGATACTTAATAGAAATGTAGTACAGGACAAGACAACGTGTCGCGTGCAAGAATGATAACTCTGGCTTTCGTACTTTTTGTGGTTATGTGTTATGTCCCTTTGTTTTGTTTTTTTGAAATTGATTTCGTGTCCGCTCTGTAACGCAAATACCCTTCGGAATATTATGATGGTATTTGTTAGAAATGTAGAACAGGACAAGACGATGTAATGCGTACAAGAATGATAACACTGTCTTTTTTACTTTTGGAGTTATCTCCTTTTTTATATTTGACAGTGATTATGCATTGATTTCGTGTCCGCTCTGTAAGTAGAATACCCTTATGAATATTTTATGATACTTGGTAGAAATGTAGAACAGGACAAGATGACGTGTCACGTACAAGAATGACAACTTTGGCTTTGTTTCTTTTGGCGTTATCTCTCCTTCTTGTGTTTGAATTTGACTTCATGTCCGCTCTGTAACACGAATACCCGAGTCGCGTACAAGAATGTTAACTCTGCCTTTTTTACTTTTGGTGTTATCTCCCTTTGTTCTATTTGACAATGATTATGTATTGATTTCGTGTCCGCTCTGTAAGTCGAATACCCTTTGGAATATTTTAATGATACTTAATAGAAATGTAGAACAGGACAAGTCAACGTGTCTCGTATAAGAACGATAACTCTGGCTTTCTTACTTATGGAGTTATTTCCCTTTGTTTTGTTTTTGAAATTGATTTCGTGTCCGCTCTGTAACACAAATACCCTTCGGAATACTTTGATGGTATTTGGTAGAAATGTAGAACAAGACGACGTATCGCGTACAAGAATGATAACTCTGCCTTGTTTACTTTGTCGTTATCTCCCTTTGTTATATTTGACAATAATTATGCATTGATTTCGTGTCCGCTCTGTAAGTCGAATGCCCTTTGGAATATTTTTATGATACCTTGTAGAAATGTAGAACAGGACAAGATGACGTGTCGCGTACAATAATGACACTTTTGGCTTTCTCGCTTTTCCCCTTCTTGCTTTTGAATTTGATTTCTTGTCCGCTCTGTAACACGAATACCCGTCGGAATATTTTAATGATACTTGGTAGAAATATAGAATTTTTGCAAGAAAATATATGTTGTTGGTACTCATTAGATGCGCCTCGGAGTACCACAACATATGTTTCGAGGCAGCAATAAGGAAAATATTATGTAGTTACCCCATCTTATCTTGATCTTTACTTTCAATCATTATATATATGAGCCGCAAACCGAGAAAACGTACCATCTGACTTGTGTTTCCGACGAAGACACAAATCAGCCGGTGCATTCATGTAGTCTGATCAGATTTTTGGTTGTGTGCGTGAGGACACCTTGCATCCTTGGCTATCCGAATTGCACCCGGTGAACATTCTGATCCGCATGCGCTTATGTGCAGGCTGATCTAGATCTGAATATTTGCAAGGCGCACATGTCCGAAGGTATGTTTTCTGACATAACATAAATCTATAGCGGGCCGTTATCGGCCCGTCAGGGTAGCTGACGGGCCGATAACGACCCCTATAGATTTATGTAGAATCCTAGCTAGGAAAGCCGTAAAAAGTCCCACGTAATGTTTCACTTTGCAGCTTATTTTATTGGGTCGATTGTTTAAAGTCGAGCCAAAATATACATACACCAAAATTTCCTTAAGGTTGTTGCCCAGATGATTATAAATGACCAATGAAATCCAACCGCGCGCTTGTACGAAATCCAGATAAAGGTTATTTTCAGCCGCGCTATTCTGGTCGCTGTGACGTGTAAAGAGGGTTATCTGTAAAACCTGGACTGGAACATTGGCAAACAGTGAATATCAAGATCAGAATGCGGCGTCTGATCAACGTCTGCACTGTTGGCTCACATTATAGGAAGATAAGGGTTAAATGAATCAGTCTTAAGTCCCCGTTCAGGACTATTTTACCAGCCTACACTCAGAGACAACCGACCAACAAGTGCTGTCAGTTCTTTGATTTTCCTTAGTACCATTAAGACCATTCTGGTACCTTGGAATATCGAGTTTCGCGTTTAAAGCCGGTGCTAGGTAGCATATTCAACCTTGCAAACTACACTGTGCATTACGAAAACACGCTTTTTCAAATATATTGAAAATTTCACCACCAACAACTGAAAACTTTCAGGTTAAAAAGTCTGATATTTTTCATATTTCTGCTCAAAACATAGATTGTGGGTACTCGTTAGAACAGCCTCCACATAAAAGGGACCTTGGCAAACAGCGTAGACGCAGATCAGACGCCGCAGAACGCGGCGTCGGATCTGGGTTTACACTGTTTGCATTAACTACAGGCTTTTCAATAAAACATGGTACTATTCAAAACTCACCAGACACCCCATAAACTGAAAATGGACTAGTTTAAAGAGTTGAGATAGAAGAGTCCACTCGGCATAAATGGGTAAAAGTGTAAGTAAGGTAACTCATACAGGGCAAGTGTATTGTTATGCCTTTTTCAATTATTTAATCCTTGTTGTACAGACTATCACCGCAGCAAAAATACTTGATTTAGATTTTTGTCTTTGTAGTTCGGTCTTTAAGGATACAAACGATCCGAAATCTGGTTGGATACTTTCTAAACTTTGAAAAGGAGCATAAATAATGCAAAAATGACAGAATGTAAGTTGTTTTTAAATCCATCTTGCAAGAGACCAGCAGGCACACAACGCTGAAAGAACGCCAATTTAATGTTGATCAACGTTGAATCGACGTTGTTTTAACGTTGTGTGCCCGTCTAACGCGCGGTTTAATTACATTTGTCAATGATAATCACGTGGACAACTACCTTAAGCAAATTTTGGCGTATGTATACTTTGGCTCATAAAATCATGCCAAAAATGTGAACAGAATATGATCTTGATGTCTGTACTAATAAGTATTCTGACTAATACATGAAAGCTAAAACATGAAATAGTTTGAAAGCTGTAGAAAAATACACATAACATGATATTTTCCACTATGACGTGTTATATGCAGATTTAAGTCTCTGGTGAATTTCACTTAAAGGCATTAATCAAAATTCCTCATTCAGTGTTCTTTTAAATCCTCTTATAATATGTGAAATATAATATCTTTGATACTTTAAACCTGCTTGTTAACCAATCATATCAAAATTACCGCAAATCATCACGAAAACATGCCTATATAGTTTTGATCCCCTTAAACCCCTCTTTTATATAGTAAAATTGGGGTTTACAGGGGTATACATTATTTTTCTTATTTCTGCTCAGAAACATAGATTGTAGGTACTCGTTAGAACCGCCTCGTCGAGGCGGTTCTAACGAGTACCCACAATCTATGTTTTGAGCAGAAATAAGAAAAATATCAGAATTTTTAGCTCAAAATTTTCATTTTTGGTGGGAAAATTTTCAGTATATCTGAATAGGCATGTTTTCGTAATGTGTCCTAAATAGTTGACAGTAAGATTGTTTTTATCACACACAAAAGTTTATTTCTATAAGGTGACTGATTCAGATGCATTTAGCGTCATCTTCTAAAGGAAAACAACTTTTGCAATTGAGACCCTAGTATTTGTAACTGTTCAGAAAGTTGGTGCTACTCTTAGACGTAAGAATTTGCTTCTAGCGAAAGGCATCGAATTCTTTCTTTTATGAGTAGCCACATATGGGTAGACAAATATTTCCATGCCAGAGTAATTTTTGCCACATTCACTCTTCTACAATGAAATTCTGAAAGGTTGCCTTTGAGAAAAAAAAAGAACGAAAACGGGAACCTCGGTTTTATTTAGTGACTCTATATGCAGCAATGTACTGTGCGAGGCTGCATACCCCGCCCCCGCCCCCGCCCCGCCCCACCCCCACACCAGCACCGACTTAAGCGGCATTTGATGTTCAAAGAAACTAGAATGGGCACAATATCCCAGCTAGCATTCTTTGTATATCTATAGCGGGCCGTTATCGGCCCGTCAGCTACCCTGACGGGCCGATAACGGCCCGCTATAGATTTTTAAAGAATGCTTACTGGGGTGATTCCAAAGAAAATAGAAATATAATTTGCACTATGGTGAAGTACGGGGAGATGTTTTACGGCCCATCACGACACTTAATACCAGCTGCAGTGAGGAACAATAAAAATCTAAAAAGTCGCCTTTGAAAACAAAGAACACACAAAAGAACGAAAATCGGAGACTCTGTTTTATTAAGTCTCTCCATATGCAACAATGCAGTTTTCGAGACTGCAAAGTCTATGAATCTCTGACGTAACATTTTGGATATTCATTAATGCATTTCCGCTTCTATCAATGTAAGGCATGGAAATTGTTATTTCATCGATTTTTTCATACAAAGCCATTCAGAAAATAAAAAAAAAAAAAAAAATATGAAAAAAACTCAACTTATCTGTCAGAGTAGGTCAATTAAGGTGTATGCCATTTTGAATGATGCAAATCTTAACCTTTACCACTCTCTGGGCTAATTCAGCGGACGATATTCTTTTCTTATTTTTTCCCCAGAAAATAGGTTTTGACGCTGAAATGACAATGCCTGCATTTCGGGAGGGGTAAGAGAAATATTTTAAAATATCATCTTAAAATTATTGTGCTAAGCGTTAAATCAAGTATGCGTTCATCATAACTGTCGGCAAAAACGCAATACAATACAACGAAATAGAGTAACCAATACAATATACAATATAACAATTTTATTTTAGTCTGAATTCTACATAAAACAATAAACAAATCGTCAACGTTTCAACATATTTTATTTAATGATCAGACTAAAGAATCACGAGATACTTTACTACGTTTTACAAGATGCCATAGAAGACACACAGCAGGAGTTTTGCATTGATCCAGTCCAGCCGTTTGATTATACACGACTGTATTAAACTTAGGAAACAGGAACGGTTTTGTTTGTGTTGAGGTTTTACGGCCCAGTCAACCCAATGGGGTCATGTCGAGCGCGGTCAGTTTACTTAACCACACATTTACTGGGCAGGCTTAGTCCTCTAAGCGGTTAACCAGTATTGCGCACATTCTTTCGCCAGAAACTGACAACTGCCCTTCTTGAATCAGGGGAAGGGAGAGAATGACCGTAGAAAATATTTCATGATCAATCTCCACGAAAGAATGTTGCCGACCTCGGCGGAGGGGTTGAACCCGCGACCTCCTGGTCTCCAGTCGGACGGGGCATCCAACTGAGCCACCAAGGCCGGCAAAAAGGAATGGTTATAAGACAGTATCATCATAAGTGAACAGTCCGTTAGGACGTTTTGTTTGGACTCTTTACTTTCATTGGAAACAAGTCCACTATTCAATCAGAAGTCTTTCATAGCACCCACTTTCCAGTCTGACTGGCATCACACCAAATTTTCTTTTCACATTGTGAAAACACGCCTATTCAAATATATAGAAAATTTCACCTAAAAAAAAAACTGATATTTTTCACATTTCTGTTCAGAACATAGATTGTGGGTACTCGTTAGAACGGCATAGCCGAGGCAGTTCAAATGAGTACCCACAATCTATGTTTTTGAGCAGAAATAAGTATACTCCTGTAAACCCCAGTTTTACTTTATAGGCATATTTTCGTGATGATATGAAATATAGTTAAATACAGTACTGCAGCACGTGCTAGACACGGCCACAGTTTATTCCCGCCACTTCTCTCCCACCGTTTACTAATAAATTGAGCGGCTCTATCAGAAAAAAATCTTCGGACATATGCGCTGAGAGAAAAATTCGCCGGCGGATTCGCACAGTCTAACCAGAATCTTCGCTGGACGTATTTTGGATAGCCATGGATACAAACTTTTTTCTTGCAGAAAACGTAGACTGATCAGACTTCGCGGATGCTCACGTTGAGTCTTCTCTCGGTGATCATGTCAGAGGGTATGTTTGGCAAGTTGCGAATAAATTCATCTAAAGTTTTTTAAATGTTTTTATTTATTAAATCCACACTGATTAAACCATGCAATCCCCGAGGAAGCTGTCTGGTGCAAAAAGTATGAATGATTTGTCTTTGTAGCCTAAAACACCAGTGTCTGCATAATATTGCCACAAATCGAGGAAAGTCCCACCTAGCAATACAAGAAGTTGTAGATTCGACAAATGTCACGTAAATTCAACTCTACAAATAAAAGAGGTACATAGATTGATATTGTTCTTGTATCCTAATGAAAGCATATGAAGCACCTTGGCAGAGAACGTCTAAATATTATCGCGGCATGTGTTTTTGTGTGGAAATATGAAAATATAAATGTGTTTGATTGAAAAAGGACCATAACGAAAACACGCCTATAAAATATATTGAGAATTTTACCACCATAAAATGAAAACTTTCAGATGAAAAATTCTGCTAGGATTCATATATCTACTCAAAACATAGATTTTGGGTACTAGTAAGAACCAGGCGGCGAGGCGGTTCTAACGAGTATTCACAATCTACATTTTGAACAGAAATAAGAATATTAATGTAAACCCCAGTTTTGCTGTGTAAAAGTGGGTTCGAGGGGGTCAAAACTATATAGGCGTGTTTTCGTGATGCAATGCCTTATCTGGAGTTCAAAAATTTAGTCCGAAGATTCATGTAACTGAAACAGGGCCTACAGACATAATAATAAATGTAAGCAACACAGGGGATTAAATTGAAAATTAATCAGCCATAAATTCAAAAAGAGTTTTTCCTTCCCACAGCTTAAATACTTTTAGTAGTGTTGGAAGTACATATAAGAGTTCAAGAGAAGACTTAAAGCTGAACTTAAGAATAGTTATTTGAGCCACAACGTGAGAATGATAAAATATTCCATTACTTTAGCCATAACGTGAGAATAAAAAAAATCAATCATGAGTGTCTATGCAGGATAGAGAAATCCAGGGCTTGCCTCGTCTCTGGATGAAATTTCTACCCCGAGGGTGAGATTTCCTTATCCTGCATGGACTGGCTCATGATGGATTCTTTTTATCCCACCTTCAAGTGGATTGTTCGTAGAACCAGCGTGGTCGCGTGAGAAAGAAGTTTCTGACATGGGTAAAAACCTTATCTCATATAGGCAAAGGTTGGAGAAAACGTATCTTCTGACATGTGCACCCTACGAAGACATTAATTAGCCTGCGCATAATCGTAGTCTGATCAGCGTCTTCGTTGTCCGCGTGAAGAAACTTTGCTAAGGACGGATAAGTCATAAATAAAGAGTCCAAACATTGTGACAGATAGCACATAAATGTTAGAAAATTGTTGTCTTTATTTTATCATGTATGAAGCTTCATGCAAACATTTCACAGACACAATATTTTGGTAAGGCCATATGACTCATAAACTGAGAAAGCGATAGTTACCTTTCTTATTCACGACAAGCTGTCTCATTAGACGGGTGATTTTATTTGGAAGTTTGATGAAACTATTCCTCGGAGTTAGATAGCTATACTCAGAACACGATGTTTACCAAGATAAACCATAAACAATGTTAGCGACTGTTGTCTTTCTTATTCATGATATATCGTCTTATTGAGACAAGAACAGTTTGACGTTTAGTGAAACTATTGAAAAAATGTTAGGAACTATAGCGAGGACATAAATGTTATCGAAAGAAGCACAGCGCTATCATAGACTGTGGCAATTTGGCAATTACTTAAGGCGTGTTTATAAGACACCACCTTTGGTTACTGAAGAATTTTTTTTATATTTTGTTAATTTACCAGTTTTGCCTACAGACTACCTTTCTAAAGTCTGAAAGTCGGTACTGCTTTTGACGATTTCCGCATAGCTGCATCACGGTGGCAATTCATGGGGCATATTATAATTTTATTTGCTTTTAGGTCATTGCGAACCAAAATGTAATAATTATTACATTTTGTGTTGACCTTTGAGTGCAATCTCAACCGTTGATTGCAATCTCAATACATGTAATGAGTTGTTTTTTTTATCTCAACATTTGTTTAGAAAGGCTTTTGATTTTAACTCTAGGTCAAATACATGTCAACAAAGAAGAAAGTCATTTGACCGTGGAAGACATATGAAAGTTATTACATTTTGCGTTGACAGATTGACTGCAATCGCAACGCAAAGTGTAATAAAAAATTTTGTATCACAATTTTGTTTGGAAACACTTTTTTATTTTTTATTCCAACTCTAGGTCACAAATATATCAGCATAGACCAAAACCACTCGACCTATGGAAGACATATGAAAAATTATTACATTTTGTTTCGACAGATTTACGGCAATCGCAACGCAAAATGAAATATTTTCTTATAGCCCAATCTTTGTTTAGAAACTCTTTTCATTCCAAATCTAGGTCGAAAATTAATCGACAAAGAGCAAACTTATTCGATCATGGAAGACATATTAAAAATTATTACATTTTGCTTTTAAAGATTGACTGAAATCGCAACGCAAAATGTAATAAAACTGTTGTACCTCAATCTTTGTTTTGGAAACTCTTTTGATTCCCACTCCGGGTCATAAATGCATCAACATAGATTAAAATAATTCGACAATGGAAGACATGTGAAAATTGTTATCACACTTTGCGTTGACAGATTTACTATACTTACAACGCATAATGTAATAACACTTTTATATCCCAATATTTGTTTCGAAACTCTTTTGATTCCAGTTCTAGGTCACAAATTTTCTAGGCCACGATCAACATAGACCATAATATTTCGATCGTGAAAGACATGTGAAAACGTTTTTACATTTAGAATTGACAGGTTTACTGCAATCGCAACGCAAAATGTTATAAAAGTTTTGTACTTCAATCTTTGTATAGAAAACCCTTTTGATTCCAACACTAGGTCACATATATATCATAATAGACCGAAATCATTCCATCGTGGAAGACCTATGAAAAAAATTATTACATTTTGCTTTGACCGATTTACTGCAGTTTGGTCTGTATTGATATTTTTGTTACCCAGAAAGGGTATAAAGAGTTTCCAACCAAAGATTGCGATACGCAAATTTCCTACATTTTGTGTTGCGATTGCAGTAAATCTGTCAACGCAAAATGAAATAACTTTTCATATGGCTTTCGCGGTCGCATGATTTTAGTCTGTGATGATGTATTCGTGAACGAGAGTGCGAATCAAAAGAGTTTTCTAGCAAAGATTTTGATACAAAAGCATATTATTGACCTAGATGTGAAATTAAACGAGCTTCCAAACAAAGATTGTGAAACAAACATTTTATTACATTTAGTACACCTGTCAAAGCAGAATGTAATAACTTTTTCATATGTCTTCCACGCTCAAATGAATTTGATCTATGTTGGTATATTTGTTACCTTGTGTTAGAATCAAAAGAATTTTCAACCAAAGAGTAAGATACGAAACTTTTATTACATTGCACTCATCGGTCAACGGAAAATGTATTACGGTTTCCATATGTCTTCTACGGTCGAATAAGTTTAGTCTGTGCTGATGTATTTGCAACCCAAGTGGGAATTTAAAGAGTTTCCAAACCAAAACTGGAATACAAAACAATTATTACATTGCGTTGCGATTGCAAGTAAATTTGTCAACACAAAATGCAATAACTTTTTCATGTCTTCCACGGTCGAATGATTTTGGTCTATGCTGATTTATTTTTGACCTAGAGTTAGAATCAAACGTGTTTTCAAACAAAGACTGTGAAACAAACATTTTATAACATTTTGCATTGCGATTGCATTAAATCTGTAATAACTTTTTCATATTCCTTCCTCGGTCTGTGTTGATATAATTGTGACCTAGAGTTTGAATCAAGAGAGTTTCTTAACATTGAGATATAAACTTTTAATAACATTTTGTGTTGTGATTGCAGTCATCGGTCAACGCAAAATGTAATAATTATTACATTTTGCCTTGTTGTTATATTTTGCGTTGTGACAGAGCATATTCTGGTTACTTTGAAAATCGAATACCGCGTAAGCAGGTGCCAGATTGCAAATTACTATTTGCATATGAAAAATCTTAATAAAACCGAGTCTCCGTTGTTTTTTTTTTTTTGTTTTTTTTTTTATGTTCTTTGTTTCCAACAGCAACATTTAATACTTTTATTTCTGTCTCTAACGTTATCGTAAATGTGTGTACACATTTTTTTCTCATACAAAGCAGCCTGATTTAGCTAAATCAGCTTTGTATTTAAATGGCCAGTCCTTAAACAGTTATTGATTATGTCTTGAAATTCAACAGTTTAATGCAAACTTTATGCTCTTTGTAAAGAATAATGTTTACATAACTGCATTCCACTTAAAATCTCAGGGCTGCCCGCATCGCTCCCCGCATCTGATATGATAAAAATAAGATGCAGTTACCAGGGAGGACAAACAAAGGGTGATTTGAAAATAGTAAGTAGTAGTGGTGATAACTTTGGTAACTTTGTAGAGGCTATGTTTACATTGTCCTTTAATATGTATAAAGTATTGATGTCCTTACATTTGTACTAAAATAGAAATTGCAAAAAGCATGCAATACGTGTTTATTTCTCAAGGAGAAAAATCAAATAAAATGTATATAAAATAACAGCACAGCGTAAGTTTAATTCTGACATGTCTTCGCTTCTTTTTCTCTGTTATGGCTTCATAACCAATGAGCCACAACGTGTGAAAACATGCCTTCTGACATGTGCGCCCAACGAAGACTCATATCAGCCTGCGCATTCGCGCAGTCCAATCAGAATCTTCATTGTCGGCATAAAGAAAATTGCGGCCTTGGTTATCCGGAATGCGCCCATTGAAGATGCAGATCAGACTGCGCAAATCTGAATCATCGCTGGGCAGACATGTCTGAAAGTACATTTTCTGATATTGTGCTCCTATCAAATGACGATACCACTGCTGTACAAGCGTAACATTTAATATTTGTTATCATAGGTACTTCTCTTCTTTACAAAATAATTACTATAAATACTCAGACACCTAAGCCTATTATCATACGTGCATTAAACTCTGACCAAATCCACCCATACTACCTGCTGTTGGGTCTGAAATCGCTGGATCAGTCCAAACAGTGTAGACAACGCTGTAACGCCTGACCTGGGTATACACTGTTTGCGCAAGCCTGTCTGTTCGAATATTTAGGTTAAATAGGGTAATATAATTATATTTTCTGTGACTTAATGTGTTTCAGCGGACGCTTTATACCGTGGCGTAGCCAGAACGGACATTTTTACACACATCCAGGAAAAATTTTAAGATTATGCCTAAAATTGCTTCCAAAATAGGGGCTATTCTTAAAGGAAAGAATTTGCTTCCAGAGGAAGCAAATTCTTTCCTTTAAGAGCAGCCCTGATGGTAATACAGTAAAATATTTATGTTAATGTTACCTTGTTGTAAATATTTTCTTACGCATGTTACGAACATGCGTCATGTGCATAATAAGCACTACACCTCTGCTATCTAATGGCATGGCATGCTTAAGGCAATTTGATGCACTTTCAGGGTAGCCAACCTAGTCAAATTTGTTTTGTCTCACTTCAAGAAGGGGTCTACTATAAAAGGAAAGAATTTTCCCTCAAGCAATTTTTTTTCCTTTTAGTAGGCTCTGTGTCAGGCAGGGCATGCAAACAGGAAGCCAGAAAAGTTGTTTCCCTTGTAGAAAATGTCGAAAAATCTATCAGGTGTATCAAATCGCCTGATTAATCCTTGTCCTGCTGAATAAATTAAGATGCCACGCCCACTACTAATATTCAGCTAATCAGATTACTTGATCCGGATTGTTGCTATAAATTCACATACTTAATGGCAAACAGTGCAGATCCGGATCAGTTGGCTTGGATCTACACTGTTTGCTAGGACATGGCCTGTCGTGTTTTGCAAGAGAAGGGTTAAAAGTAAGATGACTGCAAAAATGTAATGAAAACTGTAACCAATAACGTGCCCATGCATAAATAAAAGCGGGCATAACATAGACGAAAGCATTCATTTCTAAGAAGCTTTACTTCTTAGACCGTAAAAATGCATCGGGATTAGAATATGGCGGATTTTGGCATTAACTTACAACATCTAACAATAATCGGTGTCTAGACAAATCCGTAGACTGACAACATTGCAGATGAAAATGTTATCAGTCCAGAGATATAACCATTAATATGCCAGGGCAAAGCAGTTCCTACAAGATGGCATGTTCGCCAAGCAATGACAGATCTGCCTGCCTGCGCAAATACACAGGCCGATCAGTCATTGCTTTGCGCTCAATGGGTAGCCAATCTTCCAAGTTCTTTAGACTAACGACAGAGGTTCTGCTTAGAATTCGTGGATGCACAGACTGACCATAGCCTTCACTGGACACACAAGCAATCTTGTAGGAACTGATATGTGCCCCGGCTGAAACTTTTAGAGTCAGTGACTGTGACTGTCTAAAATTCTTTTCGTAATTCGGTATAGGTAATAAAATGGGCAAACCGGGACAGTTAGCTTATATCTTGTTGATATTTAAGTATCTACTTAAAGTATGCTAGTTGCTTAATTTATGTTTTAATCACCTCTCATAGTTCATATGTGAACGGCGATTACACATTGTTATATGATATATATAAACTATTTTATACAATTGTAGAATTAGTGAGACGTTAATAATGAGGCACATGATTTGAAGGCTAATTATTAATAGAGCTTTCCATGATGAGTAAAACAGTTGGAAACATCTGTCTTTATATTTTCGCAGGCACATACAGTTTGACAATGTAAGAAAATTTCGTTTCGTCCAGTACAGAATTTGACATTTCCTCACGAGATTCTGGAGCTATATTTATTTCTACTAGAAGCAGAACTCATAAATCTTTGGAAACTTATGAGTAAGGAACTGGTTCTCTTAAAATAAGTGAAGATGACGTCACGTCTTAAACTCTTATTGACGTCATTAGAAGCCCATGAAAAGAACATAAAACAGAATCTTGAGAAACGCAAATAAATATGACATATAATATTTAAATTAATACCCCTTGAGTTTAAAATACAGGGAATATATCCCTCGATACGTGCAAATCTTATGAACAAACCAGTGTTACCGCATTCATTTGATTTGCAGATCTCTCGGAAATGTTTTTTCACTGTATTGAAGTATCAAGCATAGTGTGTGTTCTGTGAAACTTAAGAAAATTATTATTATAATTTGACTTATTGTCTACTGATATTTGCGCCGTAAGAAGAGAAATGGGTGTCATTTTTCACATATGTTTACAACGAAAACCAAGACCAGGCCCCAAGTTTATAAAACTCTTTTCATGCTCAACTCAGCTAAGCATGAAATGTTCTTTGCTAATAAATATGAAAATGCTAACAATAGCAGAAAAATTTTCATGTTTAGCTATGTGTAGCAAGAATTTGCAAAATGTTATTTATCTGAGATTTATTAGCAGGACAAATTTCATGCTCAGCTGAGTTGAGCATGAAAAGTTATATACCTCGAGGCCAGGGCCTTCTTTGCCAGCTTACATAATCACTGGCTAGAATAAACTGATGAGCAAATTTGTGTTCTAATAAAACAGTGCGGAATGTCCGGATAAATTGATTCTTCGCCAGGCGCAGTTGTCATAAAGTACATTTTCTCACATTGAGGCCCATATAAAATCAATAGTTTAAAGGTCAACATGATTTGCGTCACTCATTTTTCAAAAAATCGCATTGTCGTATTTACTGTCAATATTGAGACATCTTAGTTTCGTACAATACTTGTCTTAAAATTTGAACAACACCAATTTTCAAACGCCGCATTCTGCGGCGTCTGATCTGGGTCTACTCCGTTTGCTCATACCTGACTGTCCTAACACCAAGTGCGGTTTAAAAACGGAATCTAAAGGACAATGCAAAAAGTAGAAGTTCCAGCTGAGAATCCTACGTATCCTAAATCACCAATTCTGCTCATTTCTAGTTTCAGATTTAGAGGAAGTGAATTTATTTAAAAGAACTAATTATAATGTTTTCTGTAAACCGGTAAAATGCATTCCTCTTGTCGCAAGTAATTCATACCAAGCAATGTTTTAGTTTTTGTCTCTCGTCTTCTAGTTTTCCGTATTGTCGTTAAGCTTGAGAAATGGCCAGATTTCCTCTCTCTATAATGATGGCTCATTAAAAGCATCGCTTTGTCATATGAGTTTCCTTGGGTGAAAAGGCGCTTTTGCTCATATGAGCAGCGACGGCCACGATAGACTGCTTTAAAGTATAGTCAATCCAGGGATTAGCTTATTTTGCAACAGACAATATTGCTATATGTACCAAAAGTATCGGGATAGACGTTCATTAGCTTATAGTGTAGGCCGAAATCAGACGCCAGAGAGCGTCTGGTATACATTGTTTCCCACTCATCTAGCAGTGTTATACAACAAAAACAGGTAGTAAAACTGACTTAAAACTTTAAGATAATGTTTGAAAACAGAGTTAAGGTGTTCGAATATTTAGGGTAAATGCGTTATACAGGATTCCTTCAAAGGAACAGGAAAGATCTTATTCATAGCAGGCTGATCTGAACCTTTGTGGTCTTTTTTATGTGACGAAGCTGATATGTTTTGTTGTGGCATCTTCAAAATCTAATATGAAATGGTTTTGTATCATCTAAGACATTATTCCTGGACCAACCCAGACGTAGGTAGCTTTAATCAAAGGTTAACCGGAAATACAGGATAGTTTACTTTCCAATATGAATGTTTCTTTTTTTATTCCACTGTTATATAATGTCGTAATAACTAAGACGATTCATTGTCCACCTTGCCATTGTCGTAAGGAACTATTTGTTTAAATTAAGGAGAAAGAGTAGGCGGCACTGTTAAAATAAGTTTAAAATAAGTCCCAATAGGAGCAAACTCTTTCCTTTCAGAGTAGACCAATTTTCAGATGGTGCATGGTGTGCAGGAACACAAACAGTAAAAATTATAAGTGAAGATACCCAGGAATTGCCACAATAACGAAGCACAGACTTCACAAGGTACCAAAGAAGGAGAAATAAGGAACAAATAATGACAAAACGAACGCCACATATGAAATCACAGATGCATGAATAAAGAGAACTGCAACATGAAGTCACAAAATTCGTATGTTGTAAAATTTACCCAGTGTATCCAATCCCCTTGAAAGCAGGGAGTAAAAAGATTTTTTTTTTTTTTTTTGTTTTTTTTGTATTTCATTCATGTATGTGGTACACTAAGGAAACTGAAACTGCTTTGCATAACAATAACTAAACGTCAACGAACACATAAATGCAAACGCACGAGAGGGTGATGGCGATAACTTCCTTTAGCTCACTCAGACTAGCACTATGACAACGATGTCTGAATAAATGTCTTAAAGATTGCCTTTGGAAACAAAGACCACATTACAGATAGAAATGGGAGTCTTGGTTTTATTGAGATTCTTCATAAGCAGTAATGAAGTTTGCAACACTGCTTACGCCTTCTAGCGTATACATGAGCAGAACTCCGGTTTCAAAGATACCACAATGGGCCCAATGATCCCAAAGGAAATGAAAATAAGCCTCATCCCAGCGGGCATGCAACGTCATTGCAACGTTGTATAAACGTCGTGTGCCTGCTGCCTGTTGGATGCGTCTAATATAAGTTTGTTTGATATTATTTCGTAGTGTTTTGCAAGCAGGTTCATTTAGAAATTTGACGGTCATTACAGCCTTGGCATTTCAAAAATAAATGTACAAACACTATTATTATTATTATGCTTCTTAAAACAAATCTAGAAAGGCCTTTTACGGTAAGTAAACATAACAAAAAGTAATGAATTTAATACGCTAGATAGCTAAAAAGCTTGAACTATAGGTATTATTGTATTTTGCAACGTTATATATTTCTTTATACATGTTAATGAATTAAATGGCATCATACCTTTGTTTACGCATTTTATAAACGGCTATGAAAATTGACATTTGTCATGAAACCTGTCAGCCCCCCAAAAATATTTTTTTTTTGAACAGCTGACTTGTACTTAAATCGTTGACATATTAAACACCCATATTATGGAACATTCTTATATAAGTGTAGTAAATTGTACAGATAATGAGCAGGGCCCAGTTGTTCAAAACTAACGATGTCGTTAGTTAACGTATCGTTAAAACTTTGATCATTAAATATGGCATATATGCTAATATTTTGCTGAAAATAATGTGAGTAGCTTGCAAAAGCTACTCACATTTTTTCAGCAAAAATACCTGTGGATTAGATATTGTACTTACCAGAACAGTTAAAATTTGACCACTAACGAGCTCGTTAAGCTAATGACGCTTTGAACAACTGGGCCCTGGATTATAATCAGCGTCATTCTTAAAACGTCAAAGATGCACACTGTTATACACAGAAATAATCATACCCAATTTCACAGAAATACCATTAATCACGACCTCACAAAATTGCAGAGTAGTGTACTACGATGGAAATTTGAAATGTCTTTGCTCGAATGATCACATTTATTTTAGAAAGTTTTATTAAACGTTTTGAACGATATATTTATAAAGAGTCGACTGTCTGTGTTGACTAAGATTATGTGAATTATTAACGGCCATTGCGATATTAAGTCTAAAGAGTAATATTGTAATGCACATCTGCTCGTCGGCGACAAAGTATTCGTATACTAATGAAAAAAAAAATCAAACATTCCGTCAAATCAGACCCTCAACCATTAATTGTTTTATTTTATTAGTGAGGATTTCCAATTAAACGTTTTTACGTTTGAGGAAATCCCGCTTTAGGTACTTAGCAACTTAGCATCTTGCAATTATTGATGGACGCACTTCCACTTTATGCTACAAAGCCATCTAAACCTAAATTGTCATTTCGACACCAAATGTATTTCTGTTCCTTAATCAAATGAGCTTCTTTATTCTATTGTGAAGAAAACCAAGCTGATTTATTAAGATATCCTGGATGACTTGAAGGATAGAAATAACCTAATATCTCAAATAAAACTATCGGTATCACAAACCAAGAAAAGCGTTTACAAAATTGTATCGTCAACATTCCGATTTGATTTCCAACTTAAAAATGCTTCTGCAGTAGGGCCTGCTGCATTACGAAAACATGCCTATTCAAATATATTAAAAAATTTATCACCAACAAATGAAAAATTTCAGATAAAAAATTCTAATATTTTTCATAATTCTGCTGAAAACATAGATTGTGGGTACTCGTTAGAACCGCTTCGCCGAGGCGGTTCTAAGCAGCACCCACAATCTATTGTTTTGAGCAGAAATAAGAAAAATAATGTATACCCCTCATCACGAAAAGATGCCTATATAATTTTGATCCCCTTGAACCCCATTTTTATATAGAAAAACTGGGGTTTACAGGGGTATACATTATTTTTCTTATTTTTGCTCAAAACATAAATTGTGGGTACTCGTTAGAACCGCCTCACCGAGGCGGTTCTAATGAGTACCCACAATCTATGTTTTGAGCAGAAATATGAAAAAAATATCAGATTTTTTTATTTAAAAACTTTCTGCTTTTGGAGTTGAAAATTTCAATATATTTGAATAGGCGTGTTTTCGTAATGAGTAAACCCCAGTTGTACTATATAAAAGTGGGGTTTAAGAGGGGTCAACATTATATCGGCGTGTTTTCGTGATGGCGGCCGGAAAACGTCCCTGGGTCAATCTGTATATTGCTGATATTACTGCGTTTTCTGGTCGTTTGAGACTGTCAGGCTCAAGCATTATCTGCTCCGCTGACAGCTAGGATGTTGCGTTTGTTCAAAATTCCTGTAAAACAGACCAAACCAAATTGAATATTATTTGCTGCTTTTGATTTGTTCGGTATTTGCCAAGTGTCCATACTTTGAAATAGTTTGCTAGATTGTACGAGCCAAGACCGTTAACTGTTCACGTTTGCAAACAACGTCATTTAGCCTCATAATCCGCACATGCTGAACAGGATCGTCGTGCCTCTTCAGAAATGACAACACTATAAAGTTTTATAAGAAAAATGAAAAGTCTCAGCCGAATCGCTGTTGATTGGTCGTTCCTTGGTATTATTATATGATTCTGAGCACATCATTTCCTATTAGATTGCATGTGCGCCAAGTGAAGACTAAGATCAGCCTGCGCATCCACAAAGTCTGATCAAGGTCTTCACACGGCACTCTTGGTGGCAAAGGAGACAAAATGTCCTCAGGCGGACAGCGAAAATCCGGATGCGCAGGCTGATCCGAGGTTTCGTTGAGCGCACATGCAATCTCGTAGGAAATGTTGTACTACGGGTTCAATTCTTCGAATCCTCTTTTCGGGGTCGAGTGTTTACAATCAAGCCGAAGTATACATACCGAAATTTCCTTTAGGTTGTTGTCAACATGATTGTCATTGACCAATTCAGGTCTGAAATCCAGGTAACGTTTATTTGTAGCCTCGCTGTTCTTGTTACTGTTAACTCAGAGTACTGCGTAAAGATGGTTATCTGTAAACCTGGACAGGGGCATTGGCAAACAGTGCAGACCCAGATCAGACGCTTTTCTAAATCAGACGCCACTGACGGCGCTTCTGATCAGGGTCTGCACTGTTTGCTTAAATTACGGAAAGTTAAGGGTTAAATAAAAATCTTAAGTCCCCGTTCAGGACCATTTTCCCAGTCAACACTCAGAAACAAGCGACCCACCAGTGCTGCTAGTGCTTTGTCATCTAATTTTGCAGCTGAATTATTTTTCTTAATCTAACAGGAAAGGTACAGTTTCAGGGTTAATTATCATTCAGGTGGACTGTCATTTAGGTGAATGACATTTGCCTTGGGATTGTTGTTTCATATATTATTAACGCATCTAATTCAATGTAATTACTTCTAAACTTGTGAGTGAAAACAGGAAGTATTTGAAGCTAAGAATACCACAATACAAATATATCGACCCATTAACCCATTTGTGCCTAGCGTCCTATTAAAAAGGACGTCTGATCAGGGTCTACACTGTTTGAAGTTAGAGTTGAAAGTTTCAATAATAAAAGCAACTATGACAATTTCTATATAACACCCCTTTGACTATATGATGGACCCATCCAAAGTTCGTAATGGGAGAGTTCACTGAAAATATTCAGGCATAAATGGGTTAATGATGCAAAGAAACAATGTGCCTACAAAAATAGTGTAGGGTTGGCTTCTTCAATAACAATAACAACACAAAGAGAGAAAATGACACTGATCGCATATACGGACAATGAAAAACCAGATCAGCCTGCACATTTGTGCAGACATCACGAAAACATACCTATATAATTTTGACTCCCTTACACCCCACTTTTATATATAATGAAACTGGGGTTTACAGGGGTAAACATTATTTTACTTATTTCTGCTCAAAAACATAGAACCGCCTCGGCGAGGCGGTTCTAACGGGTCCCACAATCTAAGTTTTGAACAGAATATAAAAAAAATACCAGAATTTTCAGTTTTTGGTGGTGAAATTTTCAATATATTTAAATAGGCGTGTTTTCGTAATGGTAATCCTCGTCTTAAATACCGCTGTCCACTTTGTTTTCTGTTTGCTTGTCATGCTACTAGTATTGTGGTTATCTTCTTCAATGGTTGTTCATTTTGATATCTATTTTCGTTCTGTGCGTGTTGCTTAAATGGTTGGTGCTGCATCAGGAGACAAGGGCGACGTTTCTGGTTAAATTTCTATACACTGGTTTAAGACCCCCGGGTAGATTTTGACTCTTTGTGCCAAGGCGGTTCCTCTGTTGTGGTTCGTCTTTGTTCGTGAGTTAGTGGTTTCATTTGTACGTAGCGTTTGTTATGTCATTGTTTGTTCATCTCCTTCTTTCTATGCCTCGGGAAGGCTGTGCTTTGTGACTGTGGCATTTTCTATGTATCTTCACTTATACAGTTGAGTCTCAATAGCTCGAACCTGGATGGCTCGTCTACCATGGCTCATTCGAACTCGTTTCTGAATCCCTACGAAGTTCTTTCCGCTAGCTCCAGAAAACAAATATTTCAGCAAATTTTCTTATTTTATCATGAAATTGTATATTGAGTGTAATCATTAGAATCGCCTCATCGAGGCGATTCTAATGAATACACTCAACATACCATTATTGTGTAGAAGACCGAAACAATTCTGAATTATCGCTATTTGCCTCCTGACCTGGCTCCGTGATTGAACATTCGTGGCTCGAACTATCCACATCTCGAACAAATTTCAGTGGGCCCAAAGATGTTCGAGTTATTTACTGTATACTGTATATTTTTGTAGAATATCTCCAAGCACAGCAAACGCCTTGATCAGACTGCGTGGATGCGTAGGCTAATCTTGATCACCTTTCTGTTTTGTGTATGCCTAGTCATTCTCGCGGTCTGATCAGTGTTTTCACTGTCTACTACCAGATTTGTAGCATACTATATACTATAACGACATGCAGTTGACTCTCGTTATCTCGACCTCGCTTATCTCGAATAACCGCTTGTCTCGAAGTGAAAATCTGGTCCCTGCCTAAACATGAAAATCTCACAAAAGGTAAAAAAATATTGTGGGAAAGAGGAGAAATTGCTCCTTAGGAGCAATTTCTCCTCTTTTCCACAATATTTTCAATATATCTCTAACTTCAAGAGTCCAATTTCATATTTATTTGTTAAATGTGGTTGTTCGAATTGTTTTTTCCTCAATTCTGCAAATCTGATATGTCGAGGTACGGATATCTCGAAATACTTCAGAGAGTCCCTTGGAATTCGAGATAACGAGAGTCGACTGTATTCCAAATTTCTAATCAGACTACTCGTATATAGCTTCATTGGCTGATCTGGATCTTTACTGTCAACTCATAAATAAACGTTTTGAGTTTTATTTTAGGTGAACTGGTATAGTTCATTCTTATTTAGCTTGGGGACAGCAAAGATAAATCTGAACTTGGCCAGTAGAATAGGTTGACTGCTGCACATTTATGCCGACTGGACTCTTTTATCACAACTCTTTCGACCGATCCATTACAAAAACATGCCTATTCAAATATATTGAAGATTTTTCCACCAAAAAATTGAAAATTTTCAGATGAAAAATTCTGATATTTTTTCATATTTCTGCTCAAAACATAGATTGTGAGTAGTCATTAGAACCGCCTCGGCGAGGCGGTTCAAAGGAGTACCCACAATCTATGTTTTGAGCAGAAATAAGAAAAATAATGTATACCCCTGTAAACCCCAGTTTTACTGAATAAAAATGGGGTTTGAGGGGGTCAAAATTATATAGGCATGTTTTCGTGATGCATTTCCAGTAGAACGGGTGTCTGGTTAGATTTTATTGTTATCATATTTTATAGAATTGCCTTTATTTAATGCAAGCAGTGAAGACCCTGATCAGACGCCGCGTTCTGTGGCGTCGGATCTGGATTTTCACTGTTTGCCAATGTCCCTTATATTGGATGCTGGGCAATATGAGTTAAATATACGGAAACTTTAACTACACACTATACTTATTTTGACATTGAACAAGTCTATTTTACTAACTGTTGATGTGTCCGAAAGGTGTTGGATGAATGGCATACAGCGTCGACCCTGATCATACACTGCGTTTTGCATAATTTGATCGTGGTCTACACATGCTTATCTGTCCGAATAGGTTAAATATGCTATTTTCATTTTCCTTAGTTTTCAACAAATTGTCGGAAAATCCTTTTCTGTGATACAGCGAGTAGTGCTGAAATATGCCAATACCTCTCAGAGGCATGTTTTTTTTTTGTTTGCATGTATACATGTATCATGTTTCCACTATCAGCTAGAAATATCTTAAAGCTCTGTTTGTAGGCGTTCCTTAGAATCCGCTCCTTTTTCAAATCTGTGTCAATGATACAGCTGAACGACTTTTAAGTATTGTAAGATGTATTGCCGATGACACGTCTCTGTCAGTTGTATTCACAAATGCAGAGGACATTTGAGGTAGTTCCCAGCTAGCATTCTTTATAAATCTATAGCGGGCCGTTATCGGCCCGTCAGCTACCCTGACGGGCCGATAACGGCCCGCAATAGATTTATAAAGAATGCTTACTGGGTTTATATCATGATCGTGCTGTTATTTCGGCATGAGCAAAGCCGTGTATAATGTTATTCAATCCCATTAAAACAAGAGCAGTTTTCTCGTATTTATTTGTAGCACTATTGTTCAATTCCACGTTTTATTTTGATAACATTACATTCGTGGAAACTCACAAAATTATAAGTCTTATATTTCTGTAATGCCTCTGAGTATTAGGACCGACAGGCCTGAGATAACAGGCCCCGATCAGACGCCACAGAACAGATCTAAACCGTTTGCCACTCGTCCAACTATTATTAGACACACTTAAAGGTACTAAAATGGACTTGTTCCATTTTTAGGATAGGTACATTAAGGAGTTAGGGTGTCCCAACATTTAGAGTATATACGTTTATAGCTCGAACACCGATGGCTCGTTTACCATGGCTAATTAGAACTCGTTTTTGAGTCCCTTCGGAGTTCTTCCGATAGCTGAAGAAAACAAATATTTAGGGAAATTTTCTTATTTTATCGTGAAATTGTATGCTGTGTGTACTCATTAGAATCACCTCATCGAGGCAATTCTAATGAGTACACTCAACATACAATCATTGTGTAGAATATCGAAAAAAAAATCCCTAAATTATCGCCATTTGCTGCCTGACTTGGCACCATAATCAACCCTCCATGGCTCGAACCACCCATGTCTCGAACAATTTTCTTTGGTCCCAAAGAGGTTAGAGCCATCGAAGTTCGACTGTATGATACTAGAAAATGTAAAAAAAATATTCAGTTCAAGATTGATAAGAGAGTTAATGTCTACATGAGACACCTAAACAGTTCGAATATGTCTCTGTGGTTTCAGACAGCTGTTCAATATACAAGGTTAGCTTTTTAGAAGCTTTTGAAGTCATCTGTGGGCGCTTTTGAATAATGCAGTGGCATGTTACGAGGTTTCAAAGAGCTAAAACAAAAGTGCCCCGTTTGTATTCATCTCTAACGTAAATTACGAAGTCGGGAGCATTTTCAGTTGTCAATGGATGTTTTTGGGTGTATTGGGGTGTTTTGACGCACCATAATTTGGACATTGCTTGTTATCTCATCTTAGTCACACAGGTGGAAACGCTCCGATCAAAATCACACAGGACCACAAGAAAAGTACTACTGTAATAAAATACGATGATAATAAATGAAGAGGTGAACAGATACAATATGAAGCCGCAAGAGTAGAAACTGAACTTACTAGATCAGTATTTCTTAGCTAGCTGGCCTAAAGGAAATAGGATTGTGGGATACTTTTTGCAAATAGGATTGTGGGATACTTTTTGCTTATCTCGAATAACCGCTTAT
Organism: Anodontia alba; assembly: GCA_964016985.1. Lineage (NCBI taxonomy): Eukaryota > Metazoa > Mollusca > Bivalvia > Lucinida > Lucinidae > Anodontia > Anodontia alba. The sequence goes on from OZ024834.1 coordinate 26,732,747, forward strand.
CTCGAAATGAAAATGTGGTCCCTGTTTCAACATGGAAATCTAACAATACATAACAAAATATTGTGGAAAAGAGGAGAAATTAATTTCTCCTCTTTTCCACAATATTTTAATACATCTCTAACTTCGGGAGTGCAATTACACATTCATTTGTTAAATATGATTGTTCAATTCATGTTTTCCTCAATTCTGCAAATCTGATATGTCGAGGTACGGATATCTCGAAGTATTTCAGAGAGTCACTTGGATTGCGAGATAACGAGAGTCGACTGTATTTATGTATGAAGTTAAAAAATTCGCCGTTATGTTTCTGATCTGATGCACGTGTTGCTAAAAGAACAGATCATAATTCGTGAAACCGCGCAGACAATAGTGTCATAAATAGAAGACTGGAATGTTCATCAGTCATTTGAGCATTAACGTCAGAAAACGTAACTTTGGACATGTGTTCCTGGCGAAGATTCGGACCAGTCTGCTTATTCTCGCAGTCTGATCAGACTATTCACTAGACGCAATCTAGATAACCAATGATGAACAATGTCTTCATGCAGAGAACTAATATTCTGATTAGACTGTGCGGATGTGCAGGCTGATTTGAGTAGTTGCTAAGTGCATATGTCAGAAGGTACGTTTTCTGACGTTACGGCTCATGTATTTCGTAAATTATTAGAATACTTTACCTTGTCGCAAGAGCTGCTGAGTCAGTTCAGTGACAATATTTCATGTACCTACGCTTCCAGCATTTAATTTTAAGTTCATGTGTGTATGTTGTCTTTCATCAACACTCAAACCTGCGGTAATGGCTTTCATACCGGGTATACCGAACACTGCTTTTCTAAAATTCATCCGTGTATACAGTGAAACCTGTGTAAGAGAGCCACATCTGAGATTGACTTCAGCGATTGATGTGGAAAGGTGGCTGTCTTATAAAGGTACATGTCATGTAATTTTGCTAGCAAAATTACATGATATGTACCTTTATAAGACAGATACCTTTTCCACATCAACCACTATTTTAAGTCAGTCTCAAAGGTGGCTCTTTTACACAGGTTTCACTGTACAAGGTAATTCTTTCGATCTTCTAAACCAATAAGACAATTTAACCCAATTAAAATTTTAAGGTGTTCCGGTGAGCTCTTTGTCGCAGATATTGAAGAGCTTTTCTCTTTCTCTCTAGTTCAGTAATACACTAAGAAACCTGTCTGTTTTAACACTTTTTATGCCTTGTGTCCTATTTAAAGGACATTGGCAAACAGTCTACGCCCAGATCAGACGCCACAGAACGTGGCGTCATATCAGGGGCTTCACTGTTTGCATTAAATACAGGAATTTGTATAAACCATTGTATTAATAAAAACATACCAGACATCCTGCTATTGAAAATAGACCGGTCCGAAGAGTTGTGGTAGGAGAGTCTATTCGGCATAAATGGGTCAAATAGGAATAAGTAATGAAGTTTCACTTAGGGGCTAGTTTTTGTATACAAAACAGGCTGTAAGTACATTCAACATTCAATATTATGAATTCACACACATTTTTGGCTCTCTTGCGGTGGTAGTTAAAACAATATGGTAAATATTTATCAATATTATAATGTATATTTTGGCATTGCTTTTGTTTCTCTGTATGCCTACATAATATGAGAAGGAATGCTATTAACGTAGTTAGAACTTGTTTTCGACTAAGACAATAAAATGATTTTAACTAAAACTATTCTTGATCTATAATAATGACTTACCTGACAGAACTAAATCTAAGGTACGGTTGTTTGCTGATGACATGGTCATCCACGTGGCAGTTTCCAACTTAAAAGATGCACAACTCCTGCAGCAGGACCTTGATCATCTCCATGGAGTTCAACTCCAGTAAGTGTGTTGTCATAGACATAACAAGGTCTAGAACTCCAGTACCAAGTCAGTACCTGCTGCATATTCTTCAGCAAACACATACAGAAGATAACCATCTCGGCAAGTCTGTCTCCGGGCTTTCTGCAGAAAAATATCAGAACCCAAAACCCAGCCATAAAGGAAATGGCATACACGACACTAGTCCATTCATTTGTGGAATACTCCTCCCCAGTATTGATCACCCACACCGAAACCAACATTGATAAATTTGAGATTGTGCAGCTTCGAGCTGTCAGGTGGACACTACATAATTATTCACCCTGTGCAAGTGTCACAGAGATGCTTCAGTCCCTTGGCTGGAGATCTCTCAAGGAGAAAAGATACGACTCCCGACTATACCTCTTTTACAAGATCGTTTATGGTTTTGTTGCTGTCGAACCCTATGTCGTGTACCCTGTGAGACCCCACAAGCACTACATCCCCGTCTTACCACCAGCTACATACTGAAATGGATTATTACAAATACCCATTCTTCCAATCGCACGTGCAATGGAATCGGCTGCCACCAACCATTGCATTACTGACCACATTTGATTCCTTCATTAGGACAGTTTGCACAGTCTGCCATTCAATGCCTTACATGCCAGCGCGTTCTTTTTATTATTTTAGCTTTCACTGTCAGTATATATCTGACTTTTAACACTTAACTCTTTCAGCTTTCATTTCACTTTAAAAAAACATGTCGTATGGGAACTTTTCATTTTTAATATTTCTGCTAACATCGCACTGGCGCGCACCAGCACGTAATCTCCGCGACGGGGTGATGCGGTATGAGTAGATAGATAGATACATAAGTAAAGCTATCAAGAAAATGCCACACTCACGAAGCACACCGCTCCCGAGGCACCAAAGAAGGAGAGATGAGAAATAAATAAAGACAGAACAAATGCCATGTATGAAACCACAGACGCACAAAGAAGAACTATAACAGAGGGAACCGCCTTGGAACGGTCAGTAGGAAAACTACTAAAATCATGTTAGCTCTAATGGCGTTCAATACAAATCATTATAACACTGCGATTACAGAGACAGGGGAAAGGCAATAAACGCACATGTGCGGACAGGGCACTAGGCAGTCTAAGCACGGAGCTGTTATGACCACTTGTTGCGAGTATGTCCAGACATTTAAATGACATACCATCACGAAAACATGCCTATATAATTTTGACCCCCTTAAACCCCACTTTTATATAGTAAAACTGGGGTTTACAGGGGTAAACATTATTTTTCTTATTTCTGCTCAAAACCTAGATTGTGGGTACTCGTTAGAACCGCCTCGACTTAGAACTGCCTCGTCGAGGCGGTTCTAACGAGTACCCACAATCTAGGTTTTGAGCAGAAATAAGAAAAATATCAGAATTTATTATCTGAAAATTTTCATTTTTGGTGGAAAAATTTTCAGTATATATTTGAATAGGCGTGTTTTCGTAATGCGCTAAAAGAATGAGTCGGTGTAAAAGAATTATCATGGTGCACAAGACCACAATTCCTAGTGCAATGCCTCTTCTTCCGGTTATTGTATTGTCCTTTGCTCGTTCTGTCTTCGATGAAGTGCTACTTTGTATTATCATTGCACCTGATATAACCCTTATCCGAAGAGATGTGTTCCGTGCATGTGGCCTTTCTTGCGGCTATATTTATATTTTGTAAACCTTGGCGTATGAATAAAAACAAGAACTACCAATGGACTCAACGACTCAGCAAAAACTGAGTCTACAATGTGTCGTTTATCTGGAGAGTTTTCGCGTCGCTTTTGCACACTTATATCTCTATGACTGAAATTATATACAAACAAAGTTATATTTGTAATATTTCCTGGTAGGTGGTTCGCCGTCCAAGGTATGTATTTATCGCAACAATTATGCCAGACGCATCGTAGGAGTCTACGGCAACCAAATTACCTGATATTGGAACTATAGAATAATTCCAAAGTCGTCGTATTGATTTGAATGAAAGTTATTAGTCTATATTTGGAACGCGAAGACATTACAATGCGACAGTAATAACAATACATGCAATTATGAATGGTCGACATGTACCCGGAAGCGAAAATATCAACTGTATATATTATGTTAAGACGCCTATGTAAATTGCGTATCCCGCTTTCCCCCCAAAGATATACAGTGCACAGCAGGCACACAACGTTGAAACAACGACGATTCAACTTTAATTCAACGTCAAGTGTCCACATGCACAAAACGTTGAAACAACGTCGATTCAACATCTTAGTATTGACGTTAAATCCGCGTGGAATCGACGTCGTGTCAACGTGGTTTGCCTGCTGGGTGGATAATGTGGTTTGTGTGGAGTACATAATAGTAGGCAGTTCAATAAAATCTAGTTTATAAACCCTTAACTCATTGATTTTTTTGTCAGCTCTTAGCATTGCACAAATATATCTTATTGTCTACGCCAGATACTTGTCATTGTTTCAGAAGCACTTTTTAAAAGGTCATGGACTGGACCAATGATATTTTCCATCGGCTGTTCAACGAAATGCTAACAAAGTATTAGCATTAGCGTTCACAAAAAGGTTAGTCTACGCTTAGTTTTCATTGTGTACTGAGCGTAGACCAAGAATTTTGTGAAAGTTAGTACAGTTGACTCTCGCTATCTCGAACTCGCTTATCTCGAATAACCGCTTATCTCGAAGCGAAAATCTGCTCCCTGCCTAAACATGAAAATCTAACAACATGTAAAAAAATATTCTGGAAAAGAGGAGAAATTGCTCCAAAGGAGCAATTTCTCCTCTTTTCCACAATATTTTCAATATATCTCTAACTTAAAGGGTCCAATTACACATATATTTGTTAAATGTGGTTAATCAAATTAGTTTTTACTCAGTTCTGCAAATCTGATATGTCGAAGTACGGATATCTCGAAGTATTTCAGAGAGTCCCTTGGAATTCGAGATAACGAGAGTCGACTGTACTTAGTACACGTAATGATTCTCCCTAATTTCATTTTTCATCATGGCATAGGAACAACACATTTCACATAAGTGTGTTTTGCATAATGAGTTCAGATAACAGCCCTACTGTCCTAGCGACGCAGGATGATTCAACCCTTATGACAGCTTCTAGCTTACGGATTTGTAATCTGTTTTGCAATCGTGGATTAGGTTTTGTTATGTTTCCTATCTTAGAATGATGTCATTTTTGCCGATTTCTTGGAACCATCCTCAGATTAATATCAATGTCAAGGTGTTAATGTACGTTCTATATTACAAATTGTGACAGAAATCTGAGATGATTCTAATTAGTAGAAAAACAACATTATGCCTTTCTACCCATCATGAAAACACGCCTATATAATTCTGACCCCCTTAAACCCCACTTTTATATAGTAAAACTGGGGTTTACAGGGGTATAATTATTTTTCGTATTTCTGCTCAAAAACATAGATTGTGGGTACTCGTTAGAACCGCCTTGCCGAGGCGATTCTAACGAGTACCCACAATCTATGTTTTGAGCAGAAATATAAAAAGTATCAGAGTTTTTATCTGAAAACTTTCAGTTTTTTGGAGGTGAAATTTTCTATATACTTGTATAGGCGAGTTTTCGTAATGCAAAACATGCGAAACAAAAATCATGTATTCATAAATTCAATCATAAACATAATAATTTCAAATTCTTTCTATCATACTGTAAAGGTCCCGTTGATTTCTTTTCCTGGCCAATATAAGCATACGAAACGGGTTCTGATTTAAATCATTCAGGTATTAGATTAGTATTTCATTCTCAAGTGTTTCTTCGAGAACAAATATATTAACGAACTAAATATCGATAGAAGTTAAAAATGAAGGAAAAATGCAATCAGGAAGAGAACATACAAATGATAGCAATGGAAAAGAGCAAACAAACTACGACAAACAACATACACTACAACCTCTTTATAACACGATTCGTTATAACACGGTTTTGGGTATAACACTGTTCAAAGATGGATTCCAAAACTATATAGGTTATATTTAGAAATGACCATAAATGATCATTTTTCAATATAATCTATACATTTTGGTTTGGATATAACACGGTTGTTTAACTAGTACGGTTTGTGCTATGAACCCCAACAATAGTGTTATAAAGAAGTTGTGGTGTACATGTTACAGACATACTAACCTAAAGCAACGAGCTTCCTCTTCCCAGACCAGGTAATCACAATACCAGACAGGACAACTTAACTTAACAATAAGACACCAGACAAGTAAAACACATTGACACAGACACAGACTGCTGGGGCAAAAGACAACAGTGTTCCAGTGCTTTCATCATAGAATCAAATAATGAGTGATAACCCATTCCTTAACCGTTGCCTTGACTTCTTCATCGGACCGGAAATAGCGTCCACGAATATCTATTTTTTTATAAGTTCGGGAACAAAAGGAATGACTATGTGCCAAATCAGGCGAAGAGTATCGATGTAGTATCATTTCATACCCGTGTTGCTCTACAGCTCTACTTCGCAATAAGAATTCATTAAGAGAGTTAACAGCGCCATTTTTCATGGATTGCGATTCTCAGTTTGTTAAGTAAGTTTAACAAAAGGACCAACAGAATTACTCCTATGGCGTTCCAACGTGTGGTCGTCATCACTTTACCCGCCGAGGGCGTCTTGAATATGTTGGCCTAAGGGACTCAAGCCCTACCAGCTGACGACTTTTAGTTTTATATTCTGGCTTAGTAGCCTTTGATTTCCTCCATGCAATTAGCGGTTCCTAATAAGATAATGGATATAGATGTTTTCTTAGTCTACCCTAATCTACTTTTAAGCGCCGTTAACACACTCATCTCGCAGAATAACAGCCAGGACAACATTCTGAAAACATTAATGATGATTTATGTCGTTCAGCCGTTTTACCCTAAATATTGAGAAAACTTCAATCGTACCATTACGAAAACACGCCTATTCAAATATAGAGAAACTTTCACCTCCAAAAACTTAAAATATTTTGATAAAAAAACTGATATTATTCATATTTCTGCTCAAAACATAGATTGTGGGTACTCGTTATTAACGGGTACCCACAAGCTGTGTTTTTGGCAGAAATAAGAAAAATAATTTATACTCCTGTAACACCCGCCCCCCCACCCCCACAGTTTTATTATATAAAAGTGGGGTAAAAGGGGTCAAAATCAGTCCATTTTACTTCTTGGTAGTATGTCTGAAATTGCTAGATGAGTGGCAAGCACTGCAGACAACGATTTAACTCCGCATTCTGTGGCATTCGATCTGACCCCATATGGTTTAATGTGACCTATCTATATGCATGTAAATTAAACTTTAAGTTTAGCGTAAAAGCAAACGCTTGTCTCTACTGTGCACATATGTTATTTTGTCTATACTGTGCACATATGTTATTATTGATGCAGTTTTCATTGACTTGGCACACTACAGTGTCACACATGGAACTGTCGTTTAGGGATTTATTTCTCAGGAAATGTTATGAATTTATCGTCCCCAGTCTGTCTGCAATTAGCTTCTATTGTCAAGTATAAAGGACCATTAGATTATTGACCATCGCCGCGCAAATGGTACAATATGTATATAACAATAAAATAGACTACTATTAGTCTGTGTAACCAAAACAGGCTGATATGAGCCGCAACGCGAGATGTGCGCCCAACGAAAACTTAAATCAGCCTGTGCATCCACACAGAGATTTCGTTATCTGCATGAAGAAACAATACGTCCTTGGCTATCCAAAATGCGCCCAATCATCACGAAAACATACCTACATAATTTTGACCCCTTTAAACCCCATTTTTGTATATCAAAACTGGGGATAACAGGGTATACATTATTTTTTTTTTATTTCTGCTCAAAAACAGAGATGGCAAGGCGGTTGTAACGAGTGTCCACGATCTATGTTTGGAGCAGAAATGTGAAAACTGTCAGAATTTTTATCTGAAAACTTTCTGTTTTTGGTGGTGAAAATTTCAATATATTTGAATAGGGTGTTTTCGTAATGTAAAATTCTGATCAGACACTGCGAATGCTCGGCATTCATGTCCGACGGTATGTATTCGGACATTGCGGTTCAGAAGTTAATACCCTTATCGTATCACGAAAGCCTGTCTATATAATATTCATTACGAAAACACGTCTATTCAAATATATTGAAAATTCCACCACCAAAACCTGAAAATTTTAATATAAAAATACTGATATTTTTATATATCTGCTCAAAATATAGATTGTGTATATTCGTAAGAACCGCCTCGGCGAGGCGGTTCTAACGAGTACCCACAATCTATCTTTTTAGCAGAAATAAGAAAATTAATGTATACCCCCATAAACCCCAGTTTTACTATATAAAAGTGGGGTTTAAGGGGGTCAAAATTATATAGGTATGTTTTCGTGATGGATCCCCTTAAACCCCAGTTTTACTATACAAAAGTAAAGTCGGCGAGGCGGTTCTAACGAGTACCCACAATTATGTTTTGAGCAGAAATGTGAAAAATATCAGAATTTTTTACCTGAAAATTTTCATTTTTTGGTGATGAAATTTTCTATCAATTTTAATAGGCGTACTTTCGAAATATGTGTATCTGTTAGGTGTATCTGTTAATTACATATGATAAGACGCTATTTTTCGTCGCTGTGCTGATGTCGTTTCCGACATCACTTTATGAGTAATATGCAGTAATGTGTAACTATTAACTTGTTGAATTTAAATACTAGCAGATGACATTTTAAAACAGTTTTCGTTTATTTCTCAAGTAGTAGGGCTTGGCATTTCGTGCGAATTCTCTCCTAAGAGAACAATGCGCCTGAATTGCCAAGCACTGCTTTCTGGAGAAATGCGAAAAGTACAAGTAATTTGTCGTCTGCTTTTGCCCACTGAGAACCGGGAGAAATTGTGTTGTCCGGCAAACACACACAGCGAATACCACGCTGTCTGATCAAGGTATTGGTTCGCCAATTATTTAGTGTGATGTATGCTTACAGAAACCCTTGAGCAGACTGTGCGGGTGAGCAGGATGACTTGGGCAACCACTTTTCTCAATGGTTCAAGGAACTCTTTCTTTCACAGCGTAAATTGCATTTAACACATTACGAAATCATGCCTATACAAATATACTGAAAATTTTACCACCAAAAAATGAAAATTTTCAGATAACAAATTCAGATATTTTTTTCAAATTTCTACTCAAAACATAGATTGTGGGTACTTGTTAGAACCGCCTCGATGAGGCGGTTCTAACGAGTACCCACAATCTATGCTTTTGAGCAGAAATAAGAAAAATAACGTATACCCCCTGTAAACCCCAGTTTTACCTATATAAAAGTAGGGTTTAAGGGGGTCGGAATTATATAGGCATGTTTTCATAATGACATTTGTTAGCGGATGTGTTGCAGCATGGCTTAATCCATAACTACACACATAAACAGAAACAATTTATTAATAAGTAAGTTTACATCACGAAAACATACCTATATAATTTTGACCCCCTTAAATCCCACTTTTGTATAGTTTTTTGTATAGTAAAACTGGGATTTATAGGGGTATACATTATGTTTCTTATTTCTGCTCAAAACATAGATTGTGGGTACTCGTTAGAACCGCCTCGTTGAGGTGGTTCTTACGAGTACCCACAATCTATGTTTTGAGCAGAGATATGAAAAATATCAGATATTTTTATCTGAAAATTTTCATCTTTTGGTGATAAAATTTTCAATATATTTGAATAGGCGTGTCTTCGTGATGTTTTTGTTTTCATTGCTTTTGTATGTTCCTTGAACCCCCAAAAGCCCATTAATTCACTACGATAACACTAATATTGCTACAGTGTTCATGAAATAGTTGTACCTTTAATTTTGCGCTATGTTGGTCAGTAGAATTCTAAGGCCTTTACTGTTTGCTCGCTGATGTCGGAACGTGTATTACAGAGCGAACGTTGTAGAAACAGAATGGTTTAACCTTTAACATACGATTTTGCAGCTAGGTCATACAGACATCATAGCATCAATTCAATTCAGTTCAATTGTGTTTTGTTTACTAGAGATTGTCGAATAGATGTTTGTAAAAGTGCTCTGTCTTTAGGTGGCTTAGGGATGTTGTACACTGTGGCTGTAGCTTTTCATGCTAATCTCACTATTTAGATGTTCTGAACATCATCACGAAAACATGCCTATATAATTTTGACCCCCTTAAACCCCACTTTTATATAGTAAAACTGGGGTTTACAGGGGTATACATTATTTTTCTTATTTCCGCTCAAAACCTAGATTGTGGATACTCGTTAGAACCGCCTCGTCATATCAGACTTTTGATCTGATTTTTTTCATTTTTTGGTGGTAAAATTTTCAGTATATATTTGAATAGGCGTGTTTTCGTAATGTGGACCTCGCCAACTTGCAAGTACATGTACGATGGTTTATTTTGCCATTGTTCATCGTAATGTTAAATGTTGATCCTGGAAGGGAAACATCATCAACAATGTTGCTACTAATATTCTTTTTAACTCTTAAATAGGAAGACCAACAAATGTAAGTAAGAGATTCGGCTCATGAGAAAATCCTTGATGAGAAATTTGCAGAGATTTCGTTTTCAAGTAAGCACCATTGTATAAACACTACACTTCATCCGATTTAAAAGATGAAGTTTTGAGTGTGCTTGTTGTGTTTTAGCACCGAAGCAAAAGTGGAAATCTTTGTAAAACCAGAAACTAAGTAGCCACGACAAGCCGTGGCTGTCGACTCATGATTCAAGCAGCGATGCTACGGACGAGTACGTTTCGTCAAATTACAGGAATCGTACTATGTGAATGCTAGAAACTTTAAACTGCGTGGTTCAGAATACATTTGATCCTAATAAGTGGACTAGAAACACATGTTTGCCGTTTGATTGTCTGCACAAGACACTTCTGAAAAGGGATCTGCTCTAGAAGGGCAGACTCTGCTCCATTTGAAAAAAAAAAAAAGAACGTCTACGAAAGATTTGCTCCCAAGGAAGCGAAATCATGACGTTTACTCCCAAGGGGAGAAATTCGTTCCTTTTAGAGTCTACCCATTTTCAGAGGGGTGACTGTCCATTTAAAGAGAATGAGCTACACTTCCAAAGGAAATAGCTCTGTTAAACAAACGTGAGCCTCTTTTATTATCGGGGTTAGGTTTCGAGCAAGTAAAATGATTTATTTTCCTACTAGGGTTTGTACTGACCGGTCCAAGGCGGTTTCTCTGTTGCAGTTCTTCTTTGTTCGTGTGTCAGTGGTTTTGTGTGTGGCCTTTTTTTGGTTGTTCTTTTCCCTATCTCTTCTTTCTTTGGTGCATCAGAAAAGGTTGTGCTTCGTGGTTGTGGTATTTTCTGGGTAACGTCATTAACATTTCTTTTAAAGGAAATAGACAGCACCATCTGCCGGGGAGCCTGTTTGAAGTTTTCAAGTACTATGGAAACAAAGTCCGGTCTGCAAAATGTGATTCCGTTCGCAAAATGGCAACATAATCTTAAGTATATCACCTTTTTTTCAACAAAGAGCAGTTGACGTATAAAACAACGTCCGACGTACAAGAAACCCGTCGAAACTGTGATGGTCACTTCTAGAAACTAGTACCGCGTTCGTTTTGTTTTCTGTTCCATATTATGGTAATTGTTTATTAATTAATCTATTGATTTCTCGCAGAGAGAAGGTTGGGACATGAAAAGGTTATCGTCTCTTTGAGCCTAAACGCACAATTTAAGGTCATTAGATTATACCAGATTATACAAGCAATGCATACAACATACAAAGAAAACTATACTTAGAGGAAACAGACCACAACTGATTTTCCTAGGTTTCATTTTTTCTGCTTTATTTGTTTGTTGTAAATGCAATGGTGATTTGGCCGCTTTCAAAAGGTCGTATATCTACTCTGTGCCTTTTGAAGTACATTTGCAAACGAGGTCCTGCGACAAGACAGATACCTTTAAGTGAACATTTAGAAAAATGTAACAACTTTACCCCAAAATTGCACATGATTCTCATAATCATTTCTTCTGTTAATGCTCTATTAACTGGATTTCTTTCCTTGATTTTGTTTTGTTTTGTCTAACCATTACATGCCTCTGTATGAGCTCCTATGTGGGCCGAAAATAAATACTTTATATCTTGTATCGTCATAAAAAAAAACAACAAAACCCACACACTAAATATTCGTTGAACAAAACGTGACTCAATTGCTATTTGAGTCTGGGGTTGGCGTTTGCTATTAGTTTGAGCTGCAGTGAGTTTTTATACAATAGGCCTAAATTAGAACATTGCTTAGATGCAAATAACTTGAGTTTATATTTCTATAATTGGCTCGTATCAAATAAAAGTGAATCATAGTTTTCCTGGTCAGCTTCCGCACCTATAGCCTGATTAAATGACATATGCACATTCTGATATAGAATACACTCTTCGCGGCAATATAATCCCCTTAAATACAGCCAATATAATCTTGACATTGCAATCTACTACTGGGAACCAGCATGTAAAAAGTGAAACACATGATTTGGTTAGAGTATTTGGAAAAAACAGTTTTTGCTCTAGCGCAGTCTGATAAAGGTCTCCGATGTTGTCTTGCAGAAATAGTAGACACGTCAATATTCAGGAGTAAGACTGGTTGCCTCGGATATCCTATCTTATTAGGGTATTCACTTTTCTACAAGATATTAGGTACCTTTCTCGTGACGCAGTTTATATGATTTGTGTTAGTCCGGCGGCACCGTTATTTCTCATTTGCATACATCATCCTACAAGTCTTCTGTACACTGTACAAATTTACATTTTGATTCTTAACGTTTAGCAAAACGTCTACTTATAAGAAAGCGATGTCTTCCTTGGAACATTATTCATTGACAAAAATATATTGTATTTCCTGTTTATATATATGTTACGGTTCAATCTATTTATTTCAGAATCATCACTGAAAATGATAGCCTGTCAGACATTTTAATGTACAATATTCATCTGAGATTATAAAACGTTTTCATGCTCAACTCAGCTGAGCATGAAATTTGTCCTGCTAATAAATCTGAAATTTCCATCAATTACAATTGCTTTCTTGCTAAACACAGCTGAGCATGAAAATTTCTCTGCTAATAAATATGAAAATACAAACTATTGTTGGCATCTTCATATTTATTAGCAGAAAAAAAGTCATGCTTAGCTGAGTTGAGCATTAAAAGGTTTTATAACCCCAGGGCCAGATTCGTCTGACACCGTTCTTGTCCCTACGACAAACGGTGTTGAAAAATAGTGCAGTGACCTATGAAATGCCACAATCACCACGCAAAAACTTCCTGAGGCACCAAAAGAAACAAGACATTACGAAAACACGCCTTATTAAATATATAGAAACTTTCACCTCCAAAAACTAAAAATTTTTAGATAAAGAAATCTGATATTTTTTTCATATTTCTGCTCAAAACATAGATTGTGGGTACTCGTTAGAACCGCCTCGGCGAGGCGGTTCTAACGACTACCCACAATCTATGGTTTTGAGCAAAAATAAGAAAAATAATATATACCCCGGTAAACCCCAGTTTTACTATATAACAGTGGGGTTTAAAGGGGTCAAACTGTATAGGCATGTTTTCGTGATGGACATAACGACAAAAACGCCATTTACGAAACCACCGACACACAGAGGACTGTAACAGAGGAATCACCTTGGAACGGTCAGAGGAAAAACTGCTTGGGCTAGGTGGTGGGGGCTTGAACCAGTTTCATTGGCGTAAAACTTACCCTGAACTCCGATGCAGGTCCAAGTTACAAAGGAACCTCCGTATCTGTGAAATATCACAGTGAAACATATAATCACAAATGCTGTGATGAAACAAAGCAAATGTGCTCAATGACTGAAGCCAGAACAGTTGAATATCACAAACAGGATCACGATCTGACTCTGATCACACGTCGCGAACTGTGGCGTCTGATCTGGGTCTTCATTGTTAGCTCAGGCTTATCTGTCTGAATACTTAGGGTAAATTCAGCAGAAGATTACAATACTCTATAGACATGGACAGGCTATTAAAATGTAAACAAAATGGAAAGTTCCATCGGATAGGAAAGACTATCTGCGTACTTAAAGGATTAACGTTCCCTCGTTTTGTTTTCTCGCCATCCAAGGTTATATTGAAAGGCACGCATTTTATATATGCACCGCATTGTCGTGCACAGAACCTTTGACGTGTTATGATCTTTAAACCCGTGGAATATCAGAAAATATTGCATGAAACAAGACAAGACTGTTTCACCAAACTTTCCAAACGATTTAATACCCCATTTACAATTTTACTTTAATTGTCCTTGTACTTGTAAGTTAGCACTTTCATCCCTGAGTTTCTGAAGTGAATTCCATCTTTGAATCTGGACACATCCATTATTGCAAATAGGGATGTCAGTCAAAATAAGAATGACAAACATTTTAGATTCTCATCACGAAATAATATAATAATAATAATATATAATTTTGACCCCCTTAAACCCCACTTTCATATAGTAAAACTGGGGTTTACAGGGGTATAAATTATTTTTCTTATTTCTGCTCAAAACATAGATTGTGGGTACTCGTTAGAACCGCCTCGACGAGGCGGTTCTAATGAGTACCCACATTCTATGTTTTGAGCAGAAATATGAAAAATATCTGCGTTTTTTTATCTGAAAATTTTCAGTTTTTGGAGATGAAATTTTCTATGTATTTGAATAGGCGTGTTTTCGTAATGTGACTAGCCATCTCATCTAAATCTACACTGTTAGTATACGTACCTGTTTTGGTCTACTTAGCTGAAAGTGTTAAGTCATTGCATGCGTTTGAAAGTTCCAAATTTATTTCTTCGATTGTATAGTGATTTAATAGAGTTCTAAAATTTTAAGCATTTGTAGATATGTTCGTAAAACTACTTATGTACCTCACTATATATGATCTTCCAAAGTTCTTCAATAGAATGCTAGTACTTCGCGTCTTTATTACTAATACCCAGATCTCAGGCTCAAAATTTCCGGGTGATTTTTTTTTATTTACTTATCGCAATTTCTTGGCAACTTCTCTTAATCTACTTATAAACAACGTCTGATTTTAATAAATAACCAAATTAGTCCTAAAAATGAGTAACAAGGCTGTGCAGGCCTGCACAAAAGTTATACTAACTAAATTAAGATTTTTATCTTTAACAGTATCGAAATGAACTGTTTAAGGAGAAACAAATCTATTAATTAACCCTTCTTCAAGAGGGATTTAGTGCTTATATACTAATGCAGATGTTATTCATCCAATTAGAGCTAAGGCATGACAAAGACCCTTGAAGATCAGATACTATGCCACAGTCAGTTTGCAATAAACTTGATCAGAATACAAAAAAATAAATCAAACACGTGCAATTGGTTCTGGAAGGAATGGCATTTGAGGGCAAAGAACACACTCACAAATGCACCGCAAGTATTATCCCTGAAATAACTTTTAGGTAATTGTCGCAATAAGCCATTAAATGAAATGTAATGTCCTTGATTATATGCATGATCCATGTACACTGTGGTCAGTCTCATTATGCAATCTGTGAGATATGGTCATAACGATTATTGCGACAAATTGGTTCTTGATAAGTTTTTAAATTTCTCGCCTGACTGTTCGAAATTTAAACTAGTTAACAACCTATACCTAGCCAAATAATCTCATATTCGTTTTTGAAAGGAAGTATTTGACAACTAAAACAAGGTCTAAATTCATGAAACGAGAAATGTACTTACAATGCGTATGTTCGGATGATAGGTATGTTTGCGAGAATAATATAATTTCAGTAAAATTAAAAGGGGTGATCATAATGGACAAACAATGCAGATCCCGATTAGACGGCGTTTGATTACGGTCTTTATTATTTGCAAATGATTTAACTATTTGTTTAGCAATATCTAACGCACATAGCCTGACATAACATAGGCCCCGAAGTTATAAGAAATGTTCATGCTCAACTCAGCTGAGCATGAAATTTTCTCTGCTAATAAATATGAAAATGCCAACAATAGTTGGCATTTTCATATTTATTAGCAGAGAAATTTTCATGCTCAGCAACGTTTCGCAAGAAAGAATTAGCAATTGTTAGCAATTTGAAATTAATTAGCAGGACAAATTTCATGCTCAGCCGAGTTGAGCATGAAAAATGTTTTATAACCTCGGGGCCTGTTTTTGACGATATAATTTCGACAATGATTTAAGAAGTTTGTAATACCGATAGCCTTGTTATTGAAGTTTAGCAATAAGAAGTCCATTATGGCCGTTAAAATAACTAACAATAGACTTGTTCAGAATTTAAAAGCATGGCACTGTTCCAATATTTAGGGTAAATACCGTATTTTGTCTCTTATTCTGCGACTCGTGCCTTGAAGATATATGTATTGCCGCTTTTTGTGAACGGTAATATGCTACTTGTATCGATATAAATAGTTCATTATATCCGGTTTCGTATGTTATAATTCATTATGAATACACGCCTATTCAAATATATTGAAAATTTTACAACCAAAAACGGGAAAATTTCCAGATAAAAAATTCTGATATTTTTCATATTTCTGCTCAAAACACAGATTGTGGGTACTCGTTAGAACCGCCTCGTCGAGGCGGTTCTAACGAGTACCCACAATCTATGTTTTGAGCAGAAATAAGAAAAATAATGTATACCCCTGTAAACCCCAGTTTTACTATATAAAAGTGGGGTTTAAGGGGGTCAAAATTATATAGGTATGTTTTCGTGATGAAAACAATAAAACTTTCTTCTTGACATATATTTACAGTATATGTGTTGTATATGTCTGTTTATTCCACAAAAATAGGGCATTGAATAGATTTCATATTATGCTGTCTTGGTGCCATAATGTTAAATTGTCGCTCTCCTAAATCTAAGTAAGTTTCCGATCCAATTTGGGGTTTCCTAAGCCACAGTAAGTCGACACAATAAAACACATAAAATAGTGTATTATATGAAAATGTCAGAGCTTTTTTGATTTGTATAATGAGGTCAAAAATTATATTATGCTTCCAAAAGTTTTCACATTAGTGTTTATTACGGCACCGTTGTGCAAGATGAACGTAGTACTTAAGCGTAGCCTTATTGACTATTCCATCTGGACCGCTTATAGTGAAAATATGCACAACATGAGCAGATTCTGATCATCCTGTGCATGCGCAAAGTATCCGGGTCTGCGCTCTCCATTTAAACATTCTATAGTATCCAGTGATTCTGTTAGCAGACAGTAAGACCCTGAGCAGAGTGCATGGGTGCTAAGGCTGATCTGGGCCTGCGCTGTCCGTATATGCCAGAAGACACGTTTTCGCACGGTAAAGCCGAATTCTTCTCCTAATACAGACAGGATTAATTACAGGGTAATAAATCAAGCCATACTGAATGCGCGGTACAATGTATCATTGTGCCCTATTCATGCAATGAATTTAAAACGTGCTCTTTGCTGTATTTATAATTCTAAAAGGCGCAAAGACGATGACAGCTTTAAACTGACGGCTTGGTAATTAGGTACTAGTATCAATGAAATGGAGTTTATTTAGCAGCAGCATCTTCTTATCCCGACTCAAGTACACAAACGCACACGTACAGAGAGAGGGAAAGAGAGAAAGAGAGAGACATACCCTGTCAGCATTCTACGTAAATCTATATCGGGCCGTCATCGGCCCGTCAGGGTAGCTGACGGGCCGATGACGGCTCGATGTAGATTTACGTAGAATGCTAGCTGGGTAGAGACAGAGAGACTTTTCTTCCGGGAGTGGGGGGTGGGGGGGGGGGGGGAGGAGGGTGCGCACTCACTATATAATCATGGGCAGAGATGTGTTTCATTGTTAAAAAAAATGGGAAAGGATTCAAGTAACCCTATCTGGAAAAGAGTTCATGTCTGCCTGAAAAGGGGATGGTAAACTATCTTAGCCTGGAACGGGCCATATGTTAAATCAATTGTGTTTGGTTAACATTAAAACATTATATATATACCTTAGTTAAACTGGATATTGTGTGATTCTTCTTGTACTTCATATTGATAATGTGCAAGAGAATCCTTGTTCAGTTAACTGGCTGAGCTAATGAGCATATATTGTTTGTTTACAATAGGATATATGTTCGTCTTACTTTTGTCTGGAAAGGGGTCTCAATCGTGTCTGGAAAGGGGTAGGGGTCCCTGACTCATGGCGGCACACCCCTACCTTTTTTGATAGTAAGTGCCCCGGGCCTTTTCTACATGTAGCAATGTGATCGCTCACGTGCCAAATCCTTACATTGCTATTTCTGATCGGCTGTCTGTGGACTGTGATGCTATACGCGACTGTGATGCGATACGCATCACAATACACAAACAGCAATTCAGACATAGCATTGTAAGGAAGTTATTGAACACATTGCTAGATATACGTATAATGTAAGGGTTGCATATTGGCGAACACATTGCTGGATTCGCAAGAGGTTTTACAGTATTCCGATTGTATACACTGAGAACTGAGAAATATGTTAAACAGTTAAGTATTTGATAAGAATAATTTGTCAGAAGTGTTAGACTCTGAGTCAAATAGAACGATTTAATAGTTAACATTTTTCACCATATATTCGTGAAGTTAATTTCACCAGTGCTTTTACATTTCCTGATGATCTATCATAACAGTGAAACGCGCTAAATTAATACACATGGAATTGAAGGCTTTTCCTTATTTGTTCTTTCTGTCTATATATTTTGTATTGCAGTGGACATTCTTTCGACTTCGCCGATACGCGTAGGAGTTCTCTAACTCTTCAGTGGATCAACATGAAACCATACGTTTCTCTCCACATCCTAACACTATAACCCGGGACTATAACACAGTGATGTGATGTACATATGAGTAATCGACTACAAACTTTAGATAGAGGTATACCCCTGTCAGCATTCTACGTAAATCTATATCGGGCCGTCATCGGCCCGTCAGGGTAGCTGACGGGCCGATGACGGCCCGATGTAGATTTACGTAGAATGCTAGCTGGGACATCACTAAGCGAGGATGGGAGGGGGCGGAGGTGGGACGGGGGGGGGGGGATGATAGCGAGTTTAACTCGATTCACATATCGGAATTTTTCTTGATGCAGCTAAAATTAGAAATATATGTTCGTTCCACGCAGGGTTCTCTGCCTCATAAGTGAAACATGGCAGTCAAGCACAAAGGGCTCAATGGTAATCTAGAATCAAAGTAAAAGAAACCCACAAGTTTGACCACGATGGGACCGACCACAGACAGCAATACTCATGCGCCAACATTCTGAAACATATTGAGAAAGGAACCATCATTCTGTCTGAGGCCCAACCCACCGTTGCGCAGATAACAACAGAGAAGCAATGTTATCAACCACAATTGGGTTAACTCTTTCACTGCCATAGGCGATAACAATAGGCTTTTGCAAACAGCGTAGATCCAGATGAGACGGCTCATAATGGGCCGTCTCATCAGGATCTACGCTGTTTGACATCCAGTGTTTCAATTTTACATATAAACTTCCTCCCGGTCGATAGTTTGTTAAAAGAAAACAAAGCAGAAGACAAATGTAGTTTGAAATTTGGCACCGAAAGAGTTAATAAGTATGCTTGCTTGCAGTTCTTTGTATGTTGATTGTCATAACTGTGCCTGGTCTTTTATTGTTCCTCGTCGTTTCTTCGTTCGGTGCTCGAGAAGGCTGTACATTGTGGCCCTTTCTGAGTAAATTCATTGCTAGTAACTGTTTTCAATGGCGTAGCGTCCATTACGCACGTTACGCATGTGCGTAATATGCGTAACAAAAAGAAAATCATTTGCAATAAAAAAGATACTAACTACCATAAAGGATTTTGCTCTTTTACTATAGGGGCTGCTCATAAGAAAATAATCAATCGCTTCGAAAATTGGGGATACTCTTAAAAGAAAGAATTTGCTCCCTCTGGAAGCAAATTCTTTCCTTTAAGAGAAGCCCCTATTTTCGAAGTGACACTAGGGAGAATATTTAGAAGATTATTTCTAGGATGTGCGTAACAATAATTCCGTGCTGGCTACGCCGCTGGTTTTGCAGTTTGCCGGATAGCATTCATGTTGTAATCTAATGGCTTCCTGTAACGATTGTCAATCTTTTTTAATTGTTCCGAAAATCACTTTAGCCAAAAATCCGTCTTTTTTAATTGTTCCGAAAATCACTTTAGCCAATAATCCATCTAAGTTTGTATACAATCCGGGTTCCGATAAACCTTCCTGCAAAAGCGTTTTATAAGCCAACCTTACAAGACAACGCTGTATTTGGTAATAATTAGTCAGTTTAATGATCGTTAAGTCATATAGGATTTTAAAGGTTCTTTTTGTAACCACACCAGAAAAAGAGATTTATACCGGATCGTATATGTACTGTCTCACAGTATATTTTTTTTCTTAGCAGTAAGACAAGACGTTAATAATTTTGAAGCGTCGCCCCGTATCTTACTGTAGGTAGTTTATACCTTCTTGTCTTTTGGAATCAATTAGCCTATCAAAAATAGAATTTCGCTCAAATTGGCGCAAGGATGCATGAGGAGTATTGCAAAGTACATCACTGTTCATTAACAGACAATAAAACCAAACTCGAGTAAGTTCATTACGTTTTCGTTAATGTGTGCTTTGCACTGTTTGTCTCAGAAATAATAACAATTACAGTGCGGTACCTGAAGAAAAAAAATGATAAGGTTGATAGCAACCAGAAACAGCAAAATGATCTGTCCATAATTAGCCCGCCAGTCTTTACCTTCTATGGAATGTAAAGTTACAAAATCATCGCCGTCTGATCAGTTATATATTTGTTAATACTTAATGATAGTCTGAGATTTTATACTGAAAATAAGAGAACTCAGGAAGTGATACAATCAGATCCACATACAAGACCATAAGTGCGCGGAAATTGATCTACAAAACTTTTTTTGTTGGCGTACTATTTTCTTCTGTCTATAATTATGAACCATCTGGTCACATAATTATATGTAAACTTAATATAATAATAACATTGTGGTATTTCAAACGGACAAGCTGCAGTAACCTGGCGAAAACGTTTCGAGCTGATCTGGGTTGAGCTGTATAAGGCTAGCGCTTTTGTGTAGCGATTTATAGTGACTTAGCGGTCTTACGCAATGATCCGTTTCATCACGAAAACACGCCTATATAATGTTGACCCCCTTAAACCCCACTTTTATATAGAAAAACTGGGGTTTACAGGGGTATACATTATTTTTCTTATTTCTGCTCAAAAACATAGATTGTGGGTACTCGTTAGAACCGCCTCGCCGAGGCGGTTCTAACGAGTACCCACAATTTATGTTTTGAGCAGAAATATGAAAAATATCAGAGTTTTTATCTGAAAATTTTCAGTTTTTGGAGGTGAAATTTTCAATATGTTTGTATAGGCGTGTTTTCGTAATGTCACGAAAGTGCCTTACAAAATTGCGTCTATCTTGGTCTCTAAGTCTCAATAATTGTAAATTATAAACTTTATAAGACTTTTATTAACGATACCACAAACGTATTTCATCGCAGTTGGTGATCAAAGTGTTGAAAAACACAAGTCAACATTTTAAAGTCTACTTACTGCTATTAGTATTCTCGCCATTGCAAGTTTTATAGTAAAGTGAATTTCTGGATCTTGTTATATTTTAGAAAATATGTTTTACTTTTCTTTGTTAATTTTTAATTATTGATGCTTCATGACAATATTGTGTAAATTTCAGAATTTTCAAACAAACGGAACTTGTTGAAAATCTACCTCCAATTTACCTACCTTGCCGATTTCTGTATAATTTGCAGGCATTTTCACTTAGAAAAAAAAAGTGAAAATATTGGATATTTCTAAAATCAACGAAAAGAATTATTTTTTTTGTGCAGAGATAATACATAGTTACTACAAATGGTTTTGCATTAAATCATGGCAAAAATTTACAAACTTTACTTCTTCTGTGTAAAGCACCAGGCAAAACACCACTTTCTGAAATGTAGAAAGCAGAGTAGGGTAAATGCAATTGGTATTCATTACGAAAACAAGCCTATTCAAATATATTGAAAATTTTACAACCAAAAAAAGGAAAATTTTCCAATAAAAAAAATCCGACATTTTTCATATTTCTTCTCTAAACATAGATTGTGGGTACTCGTTAGAACCGCCTTGGCGAGGCGGTTCTAACGAGTACCCACAATCTATGTTTTTTAACAAAATAAGAAAAATAATGCATACCCCTGTAAACCCCAGTTTTACTATATAAAAGTGGGGTTTAAGGGGGTCACAATTACATAGGCATGTTTTCGTGATGAATCATTTGACCATTAGAATCTATTTGTCTTTACTACAGCTGGTGTCACTGTCGTGTAGCGGCCGTAAAACATCTCCCCGTACTTCATTATAGTGTAGTTTATATATTCTGGTCCTTTGTATTCACTGAGCCTGTTCCAGGATTTTTGGAAATCGGTATGCGGGTCACTGATTGGGCCTGATTTGCCAAAACTAGCTCGTAGGGTCCAGAACATTTGATATGTCAGCTGTTTTTCAGTTTTATAAATGTGTTAGATGCTTTAAATGGTCGATCCGTTTAGAATCTATTGTTTAAATGGGGAAAGTGGCCCCGCTGTTATTGCGTAACTTAACTTTTAACATGCTACACGCTGACAATCCAAGACGGAAAGGTGCGTTTCTGCGCATTATTGACCGTTAAGTGGAATCTATTTTATTCTTTCTGCCCTGAGTTCCTGATGTTGATTACTCCGTCTTTGAATTAGGACTTATCCAATGTTAGAAAAGGGACTTTCTGTCTAAGATGAAAAACCAACAACAAAAACCAAACAAACAAAACAAAACAAAACAAAATTGCAAACAATGTAATCCTGATGAGATGACTCGTTGCGAGACGTCTCATCACACTGTACACTGTTTGCTTAGGTATCTGACAGGAGTAAGCAGTATAATGTAAACACGTAGTACACATAGACGGAAAAAAAATGTTTGATTTAAGAATGTGGCTGTTGTTGTTGTGCTGAATGTTAACTCTACCAGACACTCGAGACGTTCATACGTTAAGTCCTGTTTTCATCTGTGGCCTATGAACGTTTGACGCCGAGGTCTGTAACCAAGCGCCTGCCTCAACTTCAACCAAGGGCATATTGCACGATCGGATCCCGGACTTTTATAGAGGAGGTCCAAAATTTATGAGGGGAGCGAATGGATCAAATTAGCGTATTTATTCCATGTAGTCAGACAGGAATATCTGAGCCAGATCGCATGCCACAGAACGGGGCATCTGATCAGGGTCTACACAGTTTGCCATTCATCTAGCAATCTTAGACACATTCATAGATAGTAAGATACAGCAGACAACCCTCTTTATACCGACACTCGATACAACGACAAAATTCGTGATAATGACAATTTGACTGTTACGAAACCTTCGCTTAAGGGGTAATGAATTAGTCATGAATTATGCAAGAATATTCTATTTAATACTTTTCAGAAACATATGTTTTGAATTTTTGTTAGAATCACCTCACTGAGGCGATTCTAACAAATATCCAAAACATATGTTCTATGAAGAAATAAGAACAAAACACGACATCTCTTGCATATCAATCTGCTCATTAAGTATTCTGCACCACAGCAAATTCATATTTAATAGAAACGTCTTTGGGAACAAATGCTGTCGTTATAACTAGGTCTCAAGTTAGAAGTGATGAAGTGTAAAGTAGAGAAAGGAAAGGCGCGAATATTTCGGGTAACTACATTATCCCAACTAAATCAGTTGTGTCCCAAGTTTCCGACGAAAATGAAATTTTGACTCATAGAATGATTCAACTGAACCCTTAATCACCACCCACTCTTTTGATCTGACCCTAATTTTAGAGCTAGGTGTACTGCTGGTACAGAATCCCTTCAATTTATAGCGCCACCACATGGTTTCCCGCCCGCTACGAGAAGTATCTCTTTGGCAGGGTACCGTTGGTATACGACTAAGCTTTTTATTCGAAGGCTAACCAAAGTCTTGGATGACTATTGCCTTAATTGAAATTAGCGTTTTAGTTTACTGTTTTCTGCATTGGCATAGGAACAATGCAGCAGACAATTACGGTTTCGGTGTCTTATATCACTATATTAAGCACCAGTGATGCCAGTAAATTCTCTTTATTTAGCCTAGTGAAAGCAGTATTTTTGTGCGGAGTAATATTATGTTACTGTAAATAATATTGCTTAACGTCTCTGTTTCAGTAATCGAATAACCTAAACCTGCTGTCGCCAAAGGTATAATTTATTGTGTCTTGAGATTCGATACGAAGTCTAAAATATTAAGGTCTACAATACTGGGGTAAAAACCAGCAGATGACAATCTGAAACATTTTTTTCTTATTTTTCCAGAAAATTGGCTTTGACATTTCATGCAAATAGTCTCCTCAGGGGACGGGGAAATTTGCATGAAATGTCAAAAATCTATTGTTTGGAAACATTAAGAAACATATCATCAAATTATAATCTGCTGCATTAGCCCAGAGAATGATAAAGGTGAAAATAATCTCAGTGCATTTTTTCTACAATCAAGTAATAAAAGAGTAGAAAATGACAATGACAGTCTAGCAAAATGTCAGAGTCTAATTCTATGTTGGAGACTATAGCATTTCTGCGTCAGTGAGACTTATATATGGTACTTTTACGCAAGACAAACAAAGAAATCTGGGCCCAGTTGTTCAAAGCGTCGTTAGCTTAACGAGCTCGTTAAGGGTCATTTCGTTAACTGTTTTAGTGGATTCAATATACAATATTCTGAAATTTTTTGCTGAAAAAATGTGAGTAGCTTTTGCACTGCAAAAGCTACTCACATTTTTTCAGCAAAAAATTTCAACATATTTGCGTATCACTGGATGTAAATTTTAACGACTCGTTAACTAACGACGTCGTTAGCTTTGAACAACTGGGCCCTGATGCCTATAGGGTTAATAATCTGGCGGTGTTTCAAATGCGCATACACGACAGAAGCAGAAGAAAAAAAACGCCTAAGCTTGCAATTTGTCTTGAAAAAGAAAGTATGATGAGACAACAGTAGGTTTCATACAAATCACGGGTAATGGGTTCAGTTTCCTGTGACAAGCCTAGTATTCTTTATCATCTAGATCTAACTATGCCATCTAGTAACGAACAATGCAAAATTTATGAGTTAATGAGAAGTTCAGATTTACATAAGTTATTGTCAGAGTTTGTACGTTACTGAAGGTGGATGCAATGCATTAGGCTACAGTGGAAACACTGCCGAATTAACATTGTTTGATTTGAATTCATTTCTGTTTCTCTGTCTATTCACCTAGTTGTGAAATACCTCCCAACAAACATTTGAAAAGGGAATCTTGAGCAAAAATACTGTGGCGAAACAAGTCTCCATGACAAGGCGACAGCGATCTTTATGCCATTTGTATTCTGTTAACCTCTGTGACTAGTTCAGTGGTGTCTGTAAAATGATGTAGCAGGTATAATGTTATGATTGTGCATTGACAAAGAAACAATGCCTGAACTGCAGTCCGGGCCTTCTCTATTCGTTGGTGTTCTGGTTGAGCTGGGCCTTCGTTGCCAGCACAGTCGAACCTCAATAGCTCGAACACCGATGGCTCGTTTATTGTGGTTAATTCGAACTCGTTTTTTGAGTCACTACTTAATCTTTTTGACAACTCCAGAAAACAAATATTAGGGAAATTTTCTTATTCAAAATACCATTATTTTGTAGAAAATTGAAAAGGTATCCCTGACTTATCACCATTTGCGTCCTGACCTCAACAGCTCAAACTATCCATATCTCGAACAAATTACCATTGAAGTTCGACTGTATATGGCATTTCGTTCACTCAGTAATTGGACCTTGAAACATATGATAAATTGCACAATTAATGAGTGAACGAAACATTATGTCTTGACCTTACTGCACTGTTGCACAGGCTCTCTTGGGCCTTTAGACCTTTGATTTTTATATTTCGGATATATTTGAGAATATAATTGAGCAGCAACATTAGAAAACATACTTTCGGAAATGAGCGCTCGGTGAAGATTCAGAGCAGCCTGTGCATTCAAGGTCTGGTCAGAATTT
Source organism: Anodontia alba (assembly GCA_964016985.1). Taxonomy (NCBI): domain Eukaryota; kingdom Metazoa; phylum Mollusca; class Bivalvia; order Lucinida; family Lucinidae; genus Anodontia; species Anodontia alba. The sequence goes on from OZ024834.1 coordinate 26,758,725, forward strand.
CAATTATGCTTATTTTGCATCACGAAAACATGCCTATATTATGTTGCCCCCTTAAACCCCAATTTTACATAGTAAAACTGGGGTTTACAGGGGTATACATTAATTGTCTTATTTCTGGCCAAAAATAGATTGTGGGGTTTTGCTCAAAACATAGATTGTAGATACTCGTTAGAACCGCCTCGGCGAGGCGGTTCTAATGAGTATCTACAATCTATGTTTTGAGCAGAAATATGAAAAGTATCAGAATATTAGTCTGAAAAGTTTTCATTTTTTTTGTGGTAAAATTTTCAATATTTGAATAGGCGTGTTTTCCTGATAGGATAGCCGAGGATCCAAAGTTTCTTCGTGCGGACGACGAGGACTCTGATCAGTCTGTGCGAGTGTGCAGGCTGATTTGAGTTTTCGTTGGACGTATATGTTAGAAGATACGTTTTTATATGTTGCGACTCAATTGGATTTTGCACTGAGACATCAAATCTACTGTGGGAAATTCATCAGCTGGTAGAAGCCCCGAGGTACTCGGACACTAAACTTACATTATATGTTGACGTAAGATCAAAATGTGTCCTGTAATAATCTTGGTGAACTGACTGACGACGATCCGTATGTGAAATGGCCAATAATTTGATGAAAGTGTCCTTAACGAGGTCTAACTTTTTACAGTGTGACAAAAATAGTGTGAGTCAAACATTAAAGTCAGTGTGTAATTTATTTTGACTCTAACAATATCTAATGATATAGCATTACTGCGACTGTCTGAAAATTGTTGGATAGTAGGAAATACAGTATATCATATAATGTAATATTACAACGCAAACAACAGGTACAACAAAATAACAACAACATCAATAATAATAATAATAATAATAATAATAATACAGTCTGACTTAGTAAATTGTTCCTGATTACGCTGTGAAAAAATTATAAGGTTTAATGGATTTATAATTGAGCCGGTACACATCATTTCCTACATATTACGAAAACACGCTTATTCCAATATATTCATTTTACCACCAAAAACAAATGAAAACTTTCAGATGAAAAGTTCTTTTAGTTTTCATATTTCTGCTCAAAACATAGCTTGTGGGTAATTGTTAGAACCGCCTCGGAGAGGCGGTTCTAACGAGTACCAACATAAAAATCTATGTTATTGAGCAGAAATAAGAAAATTAATGTTTTCCCCCGTAACCCCAGTTTTACTGTAAACAAGTGGGTTTAAGGGGGTCAAAACTATATATGCGTATTTTCGTGATGAAGATTGCATGTGCGCTCAGCGAAGACTCAGATCAGGCTACGCAAGCTCAGAGCTGCGCTGTCCGCCTGAAGACGCTTCGGAACCGTGTCTACCCAGAGAAGACCTTGTGAAGCCTGATCTGATTGCGCGGATGCACAGGCTGATCTAAGTCGCAGGATAATCTAAGTTTTTGCTGGACGCATAAACAATCTTATAGGAAACGCCGTGCCCTGGCTCAGTTATAACTGAGCCTCACCATGAGAAAAGGTGTCTAGTGGTCATATGTAAATAGTAAAGATCCAGATCAGCCTGTGAATTCTTACAGTCTGATCAATAGCTGAGCTATACGTCATTAAACAGTCGGTTTTATTTATCTTCACACCGCTTATCTCGAAGTGAAAATCTGTCCCCTGTTTTCACATGGAAATCTAACAACAGGTAACAAAATATCGTGGTTTTCCTCAATATTTTCAATACATCTCTAACCCCAGGAGTCAAATTACTTTGGCTAACTATCATGCCAGATTATGACTATCACGATATTATCACTATCCACTATCAGAGAAACCCATATCACGATATTATCACTATCAAGGATCAAATATTACGATGCATTTCGATACTATCACCATCTCCAAATCACACAGTATTTTAATGAAGTTCCTTGATTTTATAAAGTCCGGACTACCTGTAGAGGTACCTATCATTACTGCCCTCTCTAATATCAGCTTCGGCAACATTTTCAAACATTTTTTTTTTTTTTTTTTTGCAAAACAGAAGTCCTTTCTGTTCTATCACTTTGTTAATTTAGACAAAAAAAAAAAACAAAAAAAAAAAAAAAAAAAAAAAAAAACTTCAGAATAGTATTAAATGATTACAGTAGAAAAAGTAGAAAATCTACAGGGACAAAAACTATCAAAACTATCGATATTTGAAGAGACTGTCGTCGATAGCTATCAATTGTTGGAAAGACTATCGCGATAGCACTATCATGGCAGTCACGATCATGATGCATCGATATTGATGCATCGATACACTCCAATAACTTACGTACTCATTTGTGAAATGAAGCTCTTCGATTTACAGTTGACTCTCGTTATCTCGACCTCGCTTATCCCGAATAACCGCTTATCTCGAAGTGAAAATCTGGCCCCTGCCTAAAGATGAAAATCTGACAACAGGTAACAAAATATTGTGGAAAAAAGGAGAAATTGATCTCCTCTTTTCCACAATATTTTCAATATATCTCGAATTTCAAGAGTCCAGTTGCATATACATTTGTTAAATGTGGTTGTTCGATTTATTGTTTCCTCAATTCTGCAATTCTGATATGTCGAGGTACGGATATCTCCAGGTATTTCAGAGAGTCCCTTGGAATTCGAGATAACGAGAGTCGGCTGTATTTTTCCTTAATTCTGCAAATATATGTCGAGGTGCGGTTATCTCGAAGTATTTAAGAGAGCCCCTTGGACTTCGAGATAACAAGACTCGACTATATTCTAAAGTATACAAGAATTCTGTAGGTGGACTCCGAAGGTCTTGATCAGACTGCGCGGAAACACTCATCGTAACTCAAGAGTAACACTGATATTTAAGAAACATGAAAACGAACAATTTCTTTATAGTGTCACAATGAAGGCTTTACCGTTTTTACTCTAACTATTGGGACACCTTCTCCTTACCATATCCGTTTTAAAATTTGAACAAGTCTTTTGTATCTAAAAATGCTGGATGAGTAGCAAACAATGTAGACCTGATCAGACGCCGCGTGTTGCGGCGTCTGATCTGGGTCTTTTTTGTTTAGTTCGGCATGTTTGTCTCCAATACTTAAGCTTAACATTGTATGGACTAGCCGAAGGTCCTATACAGATGTTTATTTCACATTGTAGGTTAAATTGGTTCACAAGAAAACTTTTTTAAATGTTCATAATGCATCTGTAATGTCGGAATGTGATCTTGATATCAGATTTCAAGAAATCATCTGTTCATATTTAAAGCTTCTGAAATGGTTATTTGTGAAATGAGACATAGTTTTCAAAGAAAATACAATATATTGTTTGTACTTCCCTGTTGATTTGTAATGAATGATGTAAGAATATCTAGTTTAAACAATAAATGATATCAGCGCAACATTATAAATACTGTTACATCTGCATAATGTAAGTGGATTTTGACGGAACGAAGTCCTCATTTACTCGATAATACAGCAGACTTATATATTCATGCAGGCAAAATGGCATGGAATAATAACAACAAATACGGCTCTATATGTCAATAACCAAATAATTATATCTCAACAATATATGTTTATATAGTAGTTATAATATAATAAAATTGCGAATATTATGAGAGAGAGAGAGAGAGAGAGAGAACGAGAGAGAAAGTGAGAGAAAGAGTTTTGACATATAACAACATCCAACTCAGATAAGTTGAAAAACTACTTTCTGAAAATCTAAGGAATGTACCTATCCAATATATTTCTGCGATTTTGCCGCCATAGTTATCAAGGTTCTTCTGTTATTATAACCACACATTGAAACACGATTATTTTACGATTATGAAAAATAAAACACCATTTCTTAATATTATTGGCTACGTCATGATATATAGTGTCTGTATTTGTGCATATGTGGACAGCGAAGGCCGGCCACGAATGGCTGTCCGATTACAGAATCTTTGGTAATATGAAATAAACAGACGTAGAGCAAAAAACCCATTGATCAGATTATATGGCTTCGCTAAGTGATCGGGATCTTCACTGTTCCAAGTAACCCGAAAACAGTTTCTCAGAACGCGTCCAAAACGTTTTATATGTCTGTCGTCGAATGAAAAAAGGTAACAACAACACGTTTCCTTCCTCAAACTTTCAACCCGACCTCCTCATCCCCTCTTTGTATCTTGTACGTTATAAAATGGCGAACTAGAGGTTTAGTCTGAATTTTTCACAAATAAAGCATTTCCTTTTATGATTGTATTTAAACCTCCGAAATAATTTTACTACACAACCGCCCACTAAAAAGGAAAGGATCCTAGGCTTGTGCAAGCACAGACATTACGAAAATACGCCTATTCAAATATATAGAGAAATTCACCTCCAAAAACTGAAAATTTTCAGATAGAAAAACCCTGATACTTTCATATTTCTGCTCAAAACTTAGATTGTGGGTACTCGTTGGAACCATCTCACCGAGGCGGTTCTAACGAATACCCACAATCTATGCTTTTGAGCAAAAGTAAGAAAAAATAATGTATACCCTTGTAAACCCCAAACCCCAGTTTTACTATATAAAAGTGGGGTTAAAGGTGATCAAAATTATATAGGCGTGTTTTCGTGATGACATTAGAAATGTTCCGAAGCTGACATTAAATAAAGTAGACAACATTTAAAATATGGTTTCTTATATTCACTTTGATGCCCAGGACATTACATGTATTTACAAACATCTAAAGTTAAATGATTACAAATGTAGCTTAGTAAAGGTCCAGGCTGACTTCTTAACATCATCATAGTGCAGGTTATATTTAATTTCCTTTGTGATCATTGAGCCCATCCTGATTATTTGAAATTCGAATACCGCTTAAGCCGGCGCTAGGGGGCGTATGCAGCCTCAAAAACTACAGTGTTGCATATGAAGAGACTCAATCAAACCGAGTCTCCAATTTTCGTGATTTTGTGTGTCCTTTATTTCCAAAGGCAATCCTTTTTGACTTTTACTAAATTACAACATTTATTGATATCATTATACTTTATAGTAAGTCTGAAATACTGGCTTGACCAAAGGGAAGACATATTGTCTTGACCTTTAAAACACTAAGGAAATATTAGTAGGTGGCATTTTAAAATACTTTCTTTATTTTAAACAAAAAAAATGACCATTTCTAATTTTTATCCGATGATTTAGATTACAGAGTGATAAGATTAAATGTTAATCGGACGGAAGACGTAGTAAACTGTTATGTCGTCATTCTTCCCCATTCAGTGAATAAAACACTACGCTATAGCAGGGTTAATAGTCAATATTGCCACACCCACCTCATGTAACACTGGGAATCTATCGATTCGCACGCTTGTAGTCTAAATTCGATATAATAAAGCATTCGTCGGCATATCATTTATGCGATAAGTGTTATTTTAGTCTTTCATACTTGCTTGAAAACGGTGAGCAATAATTCAGTTGACAAGTCGTCGATTTTTCTTGCAAAACGAAGACGGCGACCGTTGCAAATGAAGATGTTAGAGAACTCACGTGTATCCGTTTCCCGGCGTAATCTTGCTAGACCCAGAATGAGTGCGGCGGGGATATACTTCCAACATGAAGTAAATAAGTTAACTCAGGAACTGATACAATCAGATCCACATCGAGCCCCCAACACCAAAGGGAAAGACAGTCAAAAATACAGTTAAGCAGCCACAAAATGAACAGATGGCAAGCAGAGTTGGCAACTCTTTCCCAAAATGGTAAAATCCGTCAAACGCAGCGTTTGTCTGTGCTCGGTGCAAGTCGGTGATTGAGTCTTAGACAAAGCTTCATGGCATTATATAAAGTATGTAAAAAACCAACAGCGAACAGATGACACATCTTGAATTTGGTAGTGCTGTTAGTTTTGACATTTAACGACCCTTTCAACATTTTGTTAGTTGCATCAGGCCAGCGTTGCGTATGTGCATATGTGCATGTGTTCGCATAACCCTGCAGTCATGGACATTCCATGCATGTACAGAACTGCTGTCATTCTTAACAAGCCACGATGTTCACTTTGAACTCAAGACAGAGCACGGTGGGGATGTTCTTGTCCTTCTAATGATCTGAAAATTACCTAGCCGGAGAGTACATTCTCATGAATTTGAGAGTATTTGAATTAACAAGTTCAAAAACTCGTTTTAGGGGTTGCCATTAGTAATATGGTCTATATGTTGAGAATAATAAGCAGAGTCCTAACTTTCCCGTAGCATTAAGCATTCAGACACTACCTTATTAAAATCCATAATGGTATTATGCATAAGTTTGTTATATTTGTAATAAATAATAGGGGAGTCCGTATTGAATCTGTATTAGGTATATCCTCCTGTATTTTTATTTTTATTTTTATTATTATTATTATTATTATTATTTTTATTTTTTTATTTTTTTTTTTTTTGCTTGGTGTGATTACTTAACAGGCATTACAAGGGCTGCATTTGAATCCGCAATCACACGGACTTACGCGGCTCCGAAATGTTACGCTCTTCATTAAAACTATAATAATTTGATTTAGAAAATATAGGCAGTGAGGTACGTGGAGACGTTTTACGACCTTCAAACGACATTAACACCATCTATAGTGAAAAGAAATATATTCTAAAAGGAATTACCTTTGAGAGCAATGAAAATATACACTCGAAATGAAAACAACTTAAGTCACATACCTTGGATGTATGTAATGACAGGTATGTTGGTAAGTAGTGTAGACCCAGCTCAGACTCAACAGAAGCGGCGTCTGAACAAGGTCAGCTGCACCGTTTACGATGACAGTAGCAATTTGCAATGCTAGAAGTAATTAAGGTAATTTCAATATACCACATTGTAAACAAACAATGGGTTCTTCAGATGTTCATGGAGAAGAGTTCATGGAGGCATTAAAGTGTTAATTTATCAGTTTCCTTTAATTAACATTTATATGTACTGTAAGGTAAGTACCTTTCAGTATCCAATAGTAACAAGGTTATCCTTTTAAATATTACGTGTACTTGTTGAAGCGGTAAATACTTAATCCCCAGTGAGCTGAGTATGCCGTTTGCATTACGAAAACATCCCTATATAATTTTGACACCCCTGAACCCACACTTTTATATAGTAAAACTGGGGTTTACACGGGTATACATCATTTTTCTTATTTCTGCTCTGTGGGTACTCGTTAGAACCGCAATCTATGTTTTGAGCATAAATATGAAAAGTATCAGAATTTTTTTATCTGAAAAATTTCATTTTTTTTTTTTTCTTTTTTTTTTTTTTTTTTTTTTGGGTGGTGGTAAATTTTTCTGTATATTTGAGTAGGTATGCTTTCTTAATGGACGACAGTTTGTGTAGTTTCACCCACTAATCAGAGTTTGACAATTTGTGTGAATTGTCTACGAGGACGATTCGCACGAATTGTTTAACTCTGTTTTCAACAGGACAGAAAAACAGACATTAAAATGGCGTCAGGAAATTTTAAAGTCAACAGATTAAGAATTAATCAGATTGCTGGAATTAACCTCTGAGCTCCACTTTGACATGTCGACATCGACTTGTCAAACAGATCAAATCAGAGATAGGAAATTAACCATTATTACGCTTCAGATCAGCCTTTTAGTTTCAATTTCACATTCCTACGTCATGCAACTTTAAGGAAATTAAAACGTTTTATAGCATTTAATTAAGTGTTAGATAAGATAATACACCATGTATTATTATAATATTTTCCTGTCATTAAGAATGAAAAAACTCTGATCAGTAAAGAGAGAATTATCAACAAATGTATGTTAGATAGCAATTTGCCGCCATTAACTGACGCACGAACCTAAATTGACACAGGAGAAGATAATCTTGTACTTACGTTTGATTGTAATATGAGCTGAACTATACTTAATTTAGTGCCACAGAGGCCTTTCTGTTATTTAAACTTCATTAGTGTGGCTAAACCCCAAAAGTTTGGAAATGAAACATATGATGCGCATGTCTTGGCAAGCTGCAAGACATACAGAAAGCAAAATAAGCCAAAAAAGTGGATCCCGAACCCGCTACGATACATGTCACTTTGACAAGTAAGTCTTAGTTTTAGAAAATTTTTGAATTTATACTATAACAAATGTCACCGCTATGGGTTCTGACCGGATAATCACACACAGTACAACAATTACGTGATGAAAATGAATGTTTAATGATGAAAATATGAAGATCACTGGAACATGACATACATCTGCAATATATATATATATAAAACATATTTTACTAATTACATCTTGATAGTCATGTACAACTACTGATAAAGTATATAACTTTACAGGCTGAAAGTTAACTGGCGAATGCTGATGATTATTAAATCATCACAACATAATATCATACAATATAATATGTTCAAAATGAATGTTCTTTCACAATTGGTATGGATTTAATGAAAAGCCAAAATAGCTATCTTGAGATAGTTTGTAATTATCTTGCAGTTTCATTTATAACAAGTTCAATTAAATCATACCATTTCAAAATATGCATGAGAAACAAAAATAACAACAACAAAAACGACGACTACAATGACGACGACTCCGACTCCGACGACGACCACGACAACTACAGTGCCTAGCATAATTTTAAAAATATACATACATGCAAAATATATATAAAATATATTTTACTAATTATATCTTGATAGCCATGACCAACTACTGATAAAGTATATAATTTTACAGGCTGAAAGCTAACTGGCGAATGCAATGAACCATGCATATTAGTACGTGAATTGACCATGCAACGGTACATGCAACTATCGTTATGACGGACATCTACATTTTAAGGGACTTTGGATTGGTGAATGAAACATAAGGCTATTATTAAAGGCAATACAACAGACAGGCGCGACCAACGACATAAGAAATTATGAAAGTACGAACCCGATCAATAAATACGTAACCCATGACGTAATAAATGATGGTACGACGGACTTGGCCTATGACACAAAGATTTAGATATAGAATAGTTATTTAATTCAGTACTTAAGTACTGACGTTAGCACCGCAGTATCAACCTCAGCACTGAGGAACTGATACTGAGCTGATGATATCTTCGGAGACGAACGAATCATCCACCAGCAGAGATATGTAAATGGAAAGTCACCCTATTTCAAAGTCACGACGATACAAAAACGTTGCTGTCTGTGGAAATCGTTGAATCGATTTTTTTCTATACCTGGTTTCAGTGAAAAACAAAAAAGTCTGAGAACTAAAATGTTTTCTGTCGTTATCTAGGAGACTGGAAATACTCGGTATATTTTCCACGTATTTGTGCACAGGGAAAAAATTTAGAAACTTCCTGTTTGCTTTCCTGCACGCGAAGCCGCTTTTGAAAAGCCGCAAAATGCATAGGGGCCCTTTGTGTGCGTTTCGCAACAAATATTATCAGAAACTGAAATAAATTACTAGACATAACTCATTTCGTAAGAGTACATGCATCCGTTTAACTTTGAAATATTATCGAATTCATGACCACTTTATTGTTGACTCAAGACGAAAGGCAATGCCATCGGTAAATAAATTCACTTTGATTATTAATTATTCAACAGAGTATCGTCTGATCAATTTTTGGTGAGATTTATGACTGTGTTGGTTTCTAATGCATAAACATTCGTTTCACGAGTTTGTGTGGCGATGAATATTAATTGCATTATCCGAAAAATGCAATAATCATTTGAGCTACACGTATCTACTAAATAAACCGTTCTATGCGTTTTAACCCTTGTCATGCTGAATGAATTAAGATGTCACGCCCATTTCTACTTGTCAGCCAATCCTATTACTTAATCTAGACTGTTGATATGAAATCACATGCTAAATGACAAACAGTGCAGATCCAGATCAGTTGGCTTCTCTGAATCTGCACTGTTTGCAAAGGCAGGGTATATCCGGGTTCAGCAGGGCAAGGGTTAATGCTCACTTTTTAATGTATTGCGGCATTGATAACTGAGATTTGTGGCAAGATTATTTTTGAAAGTCGATCGATTAGTCAATGTACAATATTTATGCTCTTATACAAGTCTTTCATATTCAAGAAAGAAGTTTTAAGGCAGTAAATTTGTTTTATAAAATAATTTTCCAGCATTAGATGAATTAAATGTTTTGGCATTTAACGGAACAGGCATATTGGGAATTATGTTCCTTTAGCTTTCCAACCGCGCCAGGATGTCATTATCTGATGAGTAGAAGTAAATATAACTAAACTTCCTGTAAATGTCAAAATGCACTAAAGTCAATCGGATTATCCCTTTAGTGAACCAGACTAAGTTTTATAATACAAAAGTGTCCCTTGAGCACCCCAAATATCGAAGGCTGATATAAGCTCGCAGTCTGGAGTATGAGTCAGCAGTGATTTTATAATCTGCAGTGATTCCGGAATATGAACAGATTGCGCAGATGCATAGAAAAGACTTTTCTTCATGGTACGGTTCATTGGCAGCTGAACGGCATATTAATTTTTTCATCCATTAGATAAAAACAATATTAACTCTTTCGGCGCCAAATTTCAGACACAAAATTTTGTCGTCTTTAAGTTTTAAACATTTTTGTATTAGAAATAAGTTTTATCTAAAACTCAAAGTCAAACGTCATAGATCATCTGTCTTATGCTGTTTATTATTCATTGTGGCACCGTAAGGGTTAATTCATAAATTACCTTATTTAATAAAACTTTGATATTTTGACCTATTTATGTACACATAATACCGTTATTCCATTTCATCAACAAAATTTGAAAGCCCCGTCAGATTGCATCATTGTTACGATAACAAGTGCTTCCGCTAGACATGACATCTTTTCTACAAATACAAATTGCCAGAAATGTTCTGATTTTGATACTCACATATAGAAAAAACCAACCGTTTCGCCACATAGGAAAAAAATAAGCTTAAACCAGCCTCCATATATGCACAGTTTCTTAAGCGACATCTCGAATATATTTAAAGACCAGCGACTGTCCTTAGCAGTTTGCGGTGACGACCTTTCTTGTCGATATAGCCTCTGTTAGCATATGAGATTAATTTTGGATTTCTTTCCACCGGGCTTCGAATTATTGCTATACATATAAAGTATACAGATTAGAATAACTGAACTTCCACGCATTTATACGCTGTTGGTTTCTTTGAGTTCCCTATGATTAATTAAAGAAGTTTCCAGCCAGTTGGTTTTATACTGTAATTGCTTCGATACTATCTTGTATTAATCTGCACGAGCCAATTATAGACAAACTGTTAGAGATATAACCGGAAGATTCTTCCAACTACAAATGCTTAATATGAATTGACGACTTCTTGCTCTATCATAAATGATCGATGAAGGTCTTGGAGACATTAGGTACAATGTAAAGCTCTGGACACATAAATGATGTTTTACATTGGAGAAAGGTCCTTATGTAAGATGCGAACAGAGAAGACCCTGATCAGACTGCGCGTTTGCGCAGTCTGATCAGGGCCTTTTTGTTCGTCATGTTATTTTTCACTAACTATTGACCCAGAAAGCGGGCAACGTAGGCACTGATCAGACTACAAAAATGCGCATGCTGATTTGAACTTTAGTTGCCCGCATATGACAAGGCCTTTTCGTGCTTTCAGCAACATATACAAATGTTATAAGAGCCGCATCAAGGTAAAACCAGCCTTTGGCTTTATGCAAACATTGTAAGCCTAGCGAACGCCACACTTGCATCAGTCTATCGAATTAAAAACTAATTATGATGCCTTCCTAAAATTTTCAAAATGTTCACTTATAGTCAAAAGCTTATTGAATTTTATTTTGTTGATAATCAAGTAACCAGCACTTCATTATCTTACAAATGTGTCGTCTTGGTCGTATATTAGTGCATTTATCAAAGAGGATTATAAAGATGAATGTTCAGTCACTACAGAGACCAGGGTCCTAATTAATATTCCGTAGTCTTCACTATATTATCCACATATCTTTAAGTCTTCTCCTGAAATAATTTCAACATGGGGTGGCGTCCAAGGCAATCTCATAAAAGTATTGTCGAAATCTTTACATTCACTTTGTTATTTTTCAATAAGAAACAAATTACTTTAACAAAGACAATAAACAATTCTCTAACTTGAAAAGGTAAATCAGTATCGCAGTGTACGAGTATGTAGCTACATTTTCACAAAAAAAGGGCGGCAAGGCCCGTTATGTCCGTGTGTATTTAATTATTTAATTACTGCCTAGATATGTTCAGTGAACTCTTCAATCATGAATGTCAGAAGCGTCGATTATCTGTCTCATTACGCAAACACGCCTATTCAAATATATTGAAAATTTCACCTCCAAAACCTGAAAATTTTCAGATAAAAAGTCTAATATTTTTTTCATATTTCTGCTCAAAACATAGATCGTGGGTACTCGTTTGAACCGCCTCGCCGAGGCGGTTCTAACGAGTACCCACAATCTATGTTTTTGAGCAGAAATAAAGAAAAATAATGTATACCCCTGTAAACCCCAGTTTTACTATATAAAAGTGGGGTTTAAGGGGGTCAAAATTATATAGGTATGTTTTCGTGATGTAAAGGACTTGACCCAACTGCTACTCAGCTTGCAAACTGCTATAATGCCCTAGCAAATGATGTAGACACTAAACGATTCCGCGTTCTGCAGCGTCTGATCTGAGTTTCACCGTTTTTCATTTTCCATTTTTGTTAGGACTCCAGGCATTAATGGGTTAAATTAAGCATAGCATAAGAACAAATATTCATGGTGTATATATTGAAATCTGAAATGTTAATTTTAATTGAAGCAAACTTTCTTAATTGAAGAATTTTACTGCTGCCGCTAAGACATAAAACCGTCAACCCAGTCGACTCTTCTGCCTTACTCTTTGTACAATGTCCGCTTCCTATTGTAACCTTATATTACCCTTCAAAGCCGAAAGTCAATATTCTCTGTCATTTCTGTTTGACTCTGTAGGGTAAAGGGAACTAATTATTTTTCTTATAGAGCTCCACCTCCCTTTGTGGTTGTTAAGAGCTCTTTTCAGGGTATGACTGGGCTTCCTGATTTGTTTTAATTCAAAGACCATGTTTTGCAAAACCAAATAAATAAGGAAAACACCACTGTTACCAGAATTTTCTGGACGTTTTGGAAGATGAATGTAGCAACCCCTCAACTAGCAGATATTAATTTTTTTGAAACTTCAACACTTCTTCTTTTGGTTCCAGCAAACTCAAACAGAAACATTTATTTCTTTGAAACAATCAGTATTTCACATAAATATTTTTTCTTCTAATAATGTCTATTGATTCTGTAGGCGTATAACGATGTCACCCCTGGTCAGACTACTCGGATGTCAGGCTAAAGAGGACTGTAGCTATCTACATTTGATATAAGATCCCCTTTCTAGTGATTGTAGAACGCTCAGCATGCTGGATAAAAAATATCAGCAGACGACCTTTTGAAATGTTGTTTCTTAATTTTCCCAGAAAACAGGCTTTGATATTATGTGTAAATTGTCTACTCAGGTGACAATTTGCTTCTCAGAAGAATATTTTCATGTAATATCAAAGCTTGTTTTCTTGTAAAAGAAATACGACAAAATATACAATTTGTTCTGCTGAATCTGTCCATAGAATGGTTAATATTGTATGCTTCTAGACATGAATATGTTGGTCTAAGAAAATTCATACTTTTAATTAAACTCAGTGTGTTTAATCATGGAATATCAAACCAATGATCTTTATTACTACTCTAAATAACAAGGGTGTATTGGAGTCGTGCCATGAGCAAAGGTATAATCGGCCGTACGAAAACAGTAACGAGTAAGACCTGCCAGCTAAGCCATACAATCTGAGCTTTCTGTTTTCCCAGAAGCTATTTGTTGATTACACCCAATAGCCTACATCTTTTATCTTTAAGCGGTTAAAATAGAGAACCGACCCTGCATGCGTTTGAATAATATTTTCGGAACGTCTTGAAAGCTTTCTGTAGTTTCTGTTACTTCGTGGAGACTGTTAATGAAAATTCATAGCAAGTTCATGGAACCCTGTAGATGCTTCAGGATGAGACATGGAATTTATCCTTCTTCCTTTTGAGCAATGTTCTCGTATGGATACAGACTACGATTGATTTTCCGTTTATGTTTTATACATGTTTCCAAATTTTCTAAAGCCCGTAGATGTTTTTGTTTGTTTTAAGTTCAAATGATCAATACTTGGTATTTACCGGACAGCAAATCCTCTGAAAACCTCAAAACAAGAAACGGAATCGTAGGTTATGTAACATATAAATAAGCTTCACCTTCTTCGAAGTGATTGGAATAGATCTTGTGCGAGGTTACCTCATTTACACGTGTACTCTAGAGGACCTTCATATTAACACGTGTTCTCCAGATGACCATAACATTTACATGTATACTCCAGATGACCTTCACATTTACACGCGTACTCCAGATGACCTTCTACAATCATTTTCAAATTTGTCACACAAAAATATGTAATTCTTCAAACATCTACTAAGAATTGCCCGAATTATACAATTTCACAAGTTATGGCATCGACGCATGCAAATCAGTACTTCAGAAAAAGGCACAAATTTTGCATTTTTGTTTTGCTACGGAACTATATTCCAATGGAGCCAATCCTGTGCTCTGTAAACTTTAGTAGTACATGACCTATTATGCGCATGCATGGGATAAAAGCAAGAGGAATGTGTATACAAAGATCAGAACAAAAAATGAGCCAAATGTGCAAACACTTAAAACGGAGAAAAACGCACCATATCTCCCCCTAGGTATTCGGACAGACGGGCATACGCAAACTGAGAAGACCAATATCAAACGGCGCATAACTCGGTGACAGTATTTTCCGCTCATCAAGCAGATGTTTAAACCAATCACGTGGTACATGTAGCAAACTTGAACTCGTCATATTTTAATTACTTTGTAGGAGTATTGAAAGAGGTCAGATGTCAATATTTAGGGTTTTGAATGCTGACGAATGCTAGACTAACAAAGGAAACAATTTCCATGGACTATGCTCGTTCTAAGGCCGGGCAGTACACATCTCGTAAAGGCTGCAAATCTGTGGCCCCGGTACGATCTTATTGAAAGTTGCGTAGCCGTTCATTAACAGCGCGTGAATTGCCTTGTTACGTAATACACGGCTATTCGCCGGTTAATGCAGGGCTGTTAATAACGTGCGACACTGCTTTTTATGCAATAATAGATTATTAAATCAGTTGAAAATAAACCTCCCTACTTTTAGCATTTAATTACATTATGGAAAGCAACCATCCATTTTGTTAATAATATACTGGTAAGCAAGGACATATTCTATGTTTTTTTGGTTTTTTTTTTGTCAATATACAATATATGTGCGTTTCCAAATGTGTTGATCCTACTAGAAACGCCTATTACGTTAAATCTCTATGCAATATATGTCTTTTTATCATAGTATAACGCCTAACGCTGTTTACCGCATGTATATCCCTGTCTACCTCTTATATTATGGTCTAAACAGAAATGTAGTGATGTACCATTTGAAAGACCTATGACAGTACCACTCTGAGTTTGCTGCCAACAGTAAAATGCATTTTGATTTCAGAAATTATCCAATGAGCCATAAGTATTGACAATTGGATTTATAGTAAATTTAGACTGGGTATCTGAGGCAATGGAGTAGTGATGCACTAAGACCTCAAACCGCAAAAACGCAAACACCCGCCCCTTCAGGAATGTGTTTATAAGTCCACTGAGATGTCTGTGTAATATACGAATTCTAACACACCCCGCTCATATAGTCAGTGGTAAGAAAACGTATTTTATTGTGCAACTATTCACTGGACAGAAGAACGTGACGCGAAAAAACCGCCGTTTTACGACGTCTTGTTATTTTTCTTACGTCATCTGTCGTATTTATAAAGTTAGACGCTATAACGTCGTTTTCGCGGATCAGCCATCACGAAAACACGCCTATATAATTTTGACCCCCTTAAACCCCATTTTTATATAGTAAAACTTGGGTTTACAGGGGTATACATTATTTTTCTTATTTCTGCTCAAAAACATAGATTGTGGGTATTCGTTAGAACCGCCTCGTCTATCAGATCAAACTATCAGATTTTTTTATCTGAAAATTTTCATTTTTTGGTGGTAAAATTTTCATTATATTTGAATAGGCATGTTTTCGTAATGTATGTTGTAAAAACAAGCATTTGCATGAGATACAATAAAAAGTGTTTGCAGGAGTCTTTTGAACAAAAACGAATACTAGGGAGAATCTGCAAGTAACAAATGAGTTTTCTTCGCTTTTTGGACGGGTTTTTCAAAAATCCGTTCTTTTAAATAGCGCTGTCCGGGCGGGTGGGCGGTTGGGCGTCGGGCGTTGTCCGAGATTTGCCTTTTTTTGTTAACTTTTTTGAAAAACCAGTCCATAATGCCGTTAGGCGTTTTTCTTTTTATTGTGTTAGAATCGAAATAAATCAGCTCTAGTGCGTAAATTGTTGAATGATAATTCACTGTTTGCAGGTTAATTGTAAGTAGATAAATCACTCGCATTTCACACTCCTGATATCATCCAGTTACAACCTGCCCCCAAACATTAAATTATTATGAAATGATTTACTACTAGAGCTGATCTGTGTCTTAAACTATATGAATTGAAAGGGTTGTTTACACAGGCAAAATTTCTTTGCCAAAGTAGGGTCGTTTAAGTAAACTATGCCAGTGAAAATGAAAAACAATACCATATTGCACCTGTCTTATTTACGTGGCAAAGCTTATTGCACCTAGAATACATGCACTATGTCATAGATTATGTATCGAAGAACCTGATACTTGTAGTAGAAATGTGGTAAAGCGTCTATGATAAAGATGAGACACTATGTAGACGCTAAGTATTTGTTACAATTTCTGTACCATATTTTATGTAGCAAAGAATCTTTGCTCGTGTTAACAAGATTAGTGAACAAGTGTTTATGGAAAAAATAATATAAATATCATCAATATTTCGTGTGCTGAATTTGCCCAGAGATTTATAAAGGTTTAGAATATACCCGTGCGTGTTTCGCATGGCTTATTTAGCGTTGTTCAACCTTCTGGTAGCAAATCTCTATTATATGCTATGATATTAAGCCAACGTGTATATACTATACAATACAGAAATTTCATTTAATCAAGTGGCGACATTTTGACTATTTCATACAAAATACACGTAATAAATGTCCGCATAAAATATCCAGCGTCTCAAGATATTGCCTTAATTTTCCAGGCGCCATTAATTTCTTGTAAAGAATTCAGTTTATGGCTTTGCCTAGCTAATATTATTTCTGTATCGATAAAGTCGTGCAGCAACACGTATTTAATCATTTTTATTAAGAAGATAAGGTTTATTATATCAATGATGTATTTTATGCCGCCACTTAACCCTTAAAATGCTAAGAAATCCTGCATCTGAAAATGTCGTATGTTTATGTCGTCTGCTGAATATCCTTGCAAACTTTTCAAACCTATTTTTGCATACAGGCAAACAGTGTGGACCCTGATCAGTCTGTTCCTAACCGTCTGATCTGGGTCCACACTGTTTGCAAAAATAACTTTCAAAATCGCAAGCAGACGACAAAGCAGACGACTTGTTGTGATTGGCAGTTTAAGGATTAAATGTCGAGTACAACGGTTGCTTTGACTGGGCATATTGCAATAAATAAATAAGGCTGACAAAGGTGACAAGCGAAGCCCAAACCTGCCCTGCGTACCCACACGAAAATGTGCACGATTACACACTTAATACGCACCGCAGCATACCACGCGAAGACTACAGGATGTCCACCAATTAGACAAACACGTACAAAAGCACTGAAATGAATCATGTTAGTCCTGTCAGTAACAGGATTAATTGTAGGGGATGAAGTCTAATAACTTTATAGGCGCCCAAAATCGCCCTCTCTCTCACTGCAATTATAACAACAAACTATACATCGGTCAACATTGGGCAATAAACTTTAATAGAAGAAAATACAAAACATAAAAGAGCCGCAACATGATACCAAACGAAGACTTAAATCAGCCTGCGGATCCGCACAGTCTAATTAGAGTCTTCGTTGTACGCACGAAGAAACTTTGCATCCCTGGCTATCCCAGATGTGCCCAGTTATGATTGTGATCAGACTGCACGCGCATGTCCTAAGGTATTTTTTCTGGCGTCGCGACTCATAAGATTTATCTTCGATGACCAGCTGGCTGGCGTCAAGTCAGGAGAAAACCACAACTAGGTTGGTCTAACGAAAGACAACGTCCAAG
Source organism: Anodontia alba (assembly GCA_964016985.1). NCBI lineage: Eukaryota > Metazoa > Mollusca > Bivalvia > Lucinida > Lucinidae > Anodontia > Anodontia alba. The sequence goes on from OZ024834.1 coordinate 26,776,956, forward strand.
AGGCACAATGTTACGGATGCCAATTTAAGAAGGAAGCACTCGTTTAGTCTGAGGCGCGACCCGGCCGTCATTCAATTAAAGGCGGAAGAATAGTTACCAACCGTAAGGCTGACTTAGGAAGTGCAAACAAAAATGTGTTTTGAACCGTTAGTAAGGTAGCACTAAGGTAACAAGGGAAAACATATCACTTGGATTAGATGATCATAAATTAGCATTTAACTAACTACTTATCTGATGGAAAATGTAGGGGAAAGGGTAGAATGGATAAAAGTTTCTTGCACACCAGAAAAGAAAACACTGGGATAGAAATTCTTATCCTACCCATGTTATCCTACCCAGGGTAAGATAAAAATCGAGAATGCACACATGTGTTAGATGCACTGGTTGTGATGGACGTCACGCACGCCATCGTTAAGGTTTACGTCACTGACCGAAATGATGTCATTAAACGTCACAGTAATGTCTTAGTGACTGCATTAGTAAAACATCTACGTTCAGGAATGAAAGTTGAGCAAGAAAAAGGATCTATCATGGTTTGAGGGGTAAATAGAAAAATCCGTCCCTCGCGATCACAGTCTGGCATCACTCGACAAGCCTCGTGATGCCAGACACTGATCCTCAGGACGGATTTTTCTATTTACCCCTCACACCAATGATAGATCCTTATATCATATAAGTAAAGAAGATGTCACGAAGTACCAGAATCATATAGCATGCCAATGGCACCAAGAGTAATCAAATTTAAAGTTTCGAAAACTTGATACTGATTGTATTTAGTTAAAATAAATTTAATGATAAATATTTCGCTGCTTAAAGATTAAGTCAACAACAAGGCAAGGGGGAACCTGCTGCATAAACATATCAAAGTGTTATAGCAATAATCTACCTCCTCTGGAAGTAATCATCTCAGATTTTCTATCCTTGTACAATACTCGACTTATTCTCACAGAACTTCCTACCTATTACTAGAGTTTGCAAACTGGGTAATACGCCATTTTCTCCCCCCAAAACCAGGCTACATGGAGGATATAGCATATTCGAAAGAAGTTCGACTATTTCCCTGCACGTTGCGGGTTTAACTTCTATGGGTAATAATGCGTTAACTAATAAATATCTATTTTTTTTTTTCTGTTTCTGCAATACAACCGCAATGTTAAGGAAAAGAACACGGTTCCCAACTTATATAGTTGTGTACATTAAAAGTCTTGTCTCGTTTAAAAACTCCATTCTTGATGGACAAAATAAGTGAATGCACTCAAACATGTAGAATTTTAAGTGGAGTCTATCAAAAACATCACGAAAACATGCCTATATAATATAAAAAATATCAGAATTTTTTTATCGGAAAATTTCCCTTATTTGGTTGTAAAGTTTTCAATATATTTGGATAGGCGTGTTTTCGTAATGCTTTTGTTTTTGTTGTTTAGTGTCCATTACGCTAAACTCTTGTTATCTCGACTTCCCTTATCTCGAATAACCGCTTATCTCGAAGAGAAAATGAGATCCCTGTTTTAACACGGAAATCTAAAAACAACATTACGAAAACATGCCTATTGAAATATACTGAAAATTTTACCACCAAAAAATGAAAAATTTTCAGATAAAAATTCGGATATTTTTCATATTTCTGCTCAAAATATAGATTGTGGGTACTCGTTAGAACCGCCCCGGTGAGACGGTTCTAACGAGTACCACAATCTATGGGTTTTTTTAGCAAAATAAGAAAAATAATGTATACCCTGTAAACCCCAGTGGGGTTTAAGGGGGTCAAAATTATATAGGCAAAATTATATAGGCGTGTTTTCGTGATGCTTATTTCAGTAAATAAACAGGCCGCAACGCCAGTAAACGCACTTTCGGACATTTGCGAGTCTGATTAGAATATTCAGTGGTTGCATTTTGGATAGGCAAGGATGCAATGGATTTTTTAGGCGGGCAACGAATACTGATCAGACTGGGCGCACATGTCCTAAGGTACGTTTTCTCATGTTGCGGCTTAAACGATTTATTCATCGAGGCTTTATATATATGGTGCTATATTATCCTTCAGTCAGATTGCATGAAATGTTTATCTCTTGCTTCAAAGAATATCTGATACGTTCCAAGAGTCTCATTGCCCAGTAGTTGATTCAGAGCCATAACCAGTGCCCAGTTGTTCAAAGCTAACGATGTCGTTAGTTAACGATTCGTTAAAATTTACATCAAGTGATACGCAAATCTGCTGAAATTTTTTGCTGAAAAATGTGAGTAGCTTTTGCAGTGCAAAAGCTACTCACATTTTTTCAGCAAAAAATATCAGAATAGTGTGTATTGAATCCGCTAAAACAGTTAACGAAATGACCCTTAACGAGCTCGTTAAGCTAACGACGCTTTGAACAACTGGGCCCAGATGTTTACTTGCAGCTTTGCTAACCAATACATGGATGTGTTTAATTAAACAACATATTTCACATAAACTACAACAATTTTGTTATGTTTAAATTTCAATCAATATGTATCCATTGTTTTAATGGATTTGCAAAAGACGTATAAACATTTCAAATAATCTGGAATAATAACAAAGCCTGAAATCTTACAGAAATAAATACATTTAAAAATGTTCTACATGCTCTTATCTATTCAAAGTTGCAAATACAATTAAACAATACAATTAAACGCCATGTTTCGTTGATGAACTTTAAAACCCCCAGTTATGTTCCTCCTGATCGTTCGAAGGCGGTCACTTGGTTGTTGTTCTACTTTGTGCATCTGAGGTTTCATATGCGGCGTTTATTTTGTCATTATTTGTTCCTCATCTCTCCTATGGGTTGTGATTGTAGCATTTCCTGGATATCTTCATTTATATTTTAGTCTTTCAGCAAACTTCCTACATTATAAGAACGTAAGTTATCGAAGAGCAAGAACACTGATTGAAGATACATAGCTGCATTTGAAATACTCTTGCCACTCGTCTTCAATATATGCCAACGCCATATTCCTACAAAACATATGGATCAAGAAGAAAGTTAAAAAATCCATTTTTCACCAACAAATATGTCTTTCTACACATGCGAAATTTTGCAGATCAAGATCATCAGCTACACAGTCTCATCATAGCCTTTTCCCCATGTCAATATACACTGGCACCTTTTTATAACACGGTTCATAACAAGATCGTTTCGGATTTAGGCGTTTTCAAAATGGATCCCAAATATATATATGTTAACTTACATTTTTTTGTTTTTCGAAACCCCGTATTGGCCCCAAATCCCGTATTTGGCCAAAATAGTGCCCTATTTGGCCAAAATAGTCGGGCACTTTTACTCTAAACCATATTTGACCTAACGTTTGAACAAATCCGTTTGACTACCTGTGTCGGTGTCAGAACAGCGTTCAGTGATTTGGGTCTACCCACTTTTTGCACCAGCAATATACTACAATATACTACAAGTACCTACTGTGCGGAGTTTGGTTTGCGATTAATCTCCGTATATCTATTACCTATCTTCTGCTCGAATATAGGGACAGCCATGCTGATAAAGCGATTGAGACAAACATCAAAATGTTCATTGTATTGTAATAAATTCTATAACCAGAATGAAACTTCTTTATATGTTCTCTGAACAGTCTGTCATAAGAGTGTGTTTCGTAGTTGGTGGCAGTGCTTCAAAACAATTAACCCTTGTCCTGCTGAACCCGGATATACCCTGCCTTTGCAAACAACGTAGATTCAGATCAGTTGGCTTCTGAACTGATCTGGATCTGCACTGTTTGTCATTTTAAATTTGAATTTGTATGAACAACTTGGATAAAGTAATTTGATAGGCTGAAAATTAGAAGTGGGAGTAGCATCTTAATTTATTTAGCATGACAAGGGTTAATCTAGTCCGCATCAATTGAATAATGTTTGTTTTACATATGGTACTTTTCGATCACTGACTCAATTCCATTATATTTGGAAACAGAGTTGTACCGAAGTCGGCGCTAGGAGAGGTGGGTGTGAGAAGTCGTCTTATATATTATGCTGGTGCTCAAGATGATGCTCATCAGTCTTATGTGTTCTTGCTTATATTCTTTGATCCATCTTTTCAATGGAAAGCAACATGAAGTGGGAAAAATGCCGTTGATCTATTTTTTAGTTGGTAAGCAACATAAAGAGGGAAATGTCTTCGCCCGAGAGCAAGGGCCTTCGCTGATCCACAGTATGATCTGGGTCTACGCTGATCGCTTACAGAATCACATAATACTGTAGAAAATATCGATATATATCTAAGAGCCTTTTGTGGTTTGGCATTTTGGCTGGCTGATCTGGGCTCAGTTGTCCGAAGTACCGTTAGCTAAACGGGCTCGTTAATAAACTCGTTAACTGATGTAGCTAAGGTATTTTCAAAAACATTGATAGTTTGCTGCAAAAACGCAAAAAGCTACTCATATTTTTTTTTCAGCAAAAATATCAATGTATTTGTCTATTTGAAGATAGAAATTTTAATATTACGCTAACTAACAACTTCGTTAAGTTTTGAATTCAACAAATGGGCCCTTGATGTTTATCGTGTTGCCTCATTACATCGGCCAATCCCGACCAGCTGAGATGGACTATTTTTTCTGCATTATATTGTCCTAACTTAATTAGATTAGAACACAACATTTCTTTTAAAGTATTTCCTCTATAAAATGATCTACTATAAGACATACACACGCATACACACATGCACGCGGAGGTACATATTGTATTGTTTTGCAACTGTAAGAAACTAGAATTCACTATACTTTATGCAATTTGATTAATTTAATCTGTCATAAGCACTCTTGTATCGCCACCTGTAATTTCTTTTATCTATGCAGATTTTAATGAATGTTTAAAGGTTGCTTTGTAGTCTGTTGTTATTGCTGTTTTGTTATTTTTGTGTGCAAGGATGACATACATTTGTACAGTATGCAGTGAAACAATCATCTCAATAATAAGTCGCTATGCATGTCGCTAGCAATTATTTTTAAGTATAATTCCCCTTACCAGACAAAAGCTTAGTTGAGTCTATTGTAACATAACAGATTTTGTTCCAATACCTGTACATTCAGTACCTGTACATGCCTAGTGATTCAGTCATTGAACATTCAAAACCATACCTTCATCACAATTATCAGTACTTCTTCGAACATGAAACAAAATTCGTATGGCTTTCTATAAAAAAGAAATTGCAACAATAAATTCTCTTCAATTTCGTGTTATTTTGAAATCTTTCTTTTCGGACTACTTAGCGTGTTTTTATTGGATAGTTGCTCAAACAATGTCGCAAAGACTCAGGTACTCGCCATAATATAAGAAACACTTGCGACTGTTGTCACGGCGCATGAAGTGGCCAAGAAACATAAAGCATTGCCAAAATGAGTTGCACAAAGAGTATATAAATCAGCAGAGAACAAGCATTGATTCTCTTGCCCATCTTGTATGAAAATAAACGTCAAAAAGTTTGCCTTTGGAAACAAAGAACCCACTACAGATTAGAAAATGGGAGTCTCGGTTTTATTGAGACTCTTCATAAGCAGTAATGAAGTTTGCAACACTGCTTACACCCTCTAGCGTATACATGAGCAGAACTCCATTTTAAAATATACCACAATGGGCCCAATGATCCCAAAGGAAATGAAATATAATCTTTCACTTTGTAATAAAAGGCTTATAAGAACAGAGTTCTTTTAATATTCATACTCGCATGAATGTCTAATAATAGATACATAAATTAGTGTAACTATAGTAAGTCATTTAATCGGTCTTAATTGGTGATATGAAACTGACTTGTATATAAATAATAATAATAAAAAAAAAATTACAACATGTAGTTTTGATACATCTGATTCCAATATCTTGGGGACATTAAGAAAACACGCCTATTCAAATATTTTGAAAATTTCAACACAAAAAAAAACTGAAAGTTTTCAGTTAAAATTTTTGATATGTTTCATATTTGTGCTCAAAACATAGATTGTGGGAACTCATTAGAACCGCCTCGCTCCATGCCTTTCAAAGGCACTGAAAATTTTACCACATCGGCGAGGCGGTTCTAACGAGTACCCACAATCTATGTTTTTGAGCAGGAATAAGAAAAATAATGTATACCCTTGTAAACCCCGTTTTACTAAATAAAAGTGGGGTTTAAGGGGGTCAAAATTATATAGGTATGTTTTCGTGATCATACCGGGGAGCGCATGATTCGGACATATTTGTGCGCCGATAGATACTTATCAAACACAATATTTTTATTTATATTTTGTGTGATAACTCGCCGCCGACTAATAATGTGCGCCGCAATAAATGATGTGTTCGGAGTATACACGGAAAGCTAATTACCAAAATATATTACAAAGAGTTTTTGCTATCCATGACTAAGTCTACATTAATAAACCAATTTGAAAAACAACTATCGATATCTGTTTGTACGGGCCGGCTTATATATGCCCCTTTCTAACGGAAATTATTCTTTTCTACATTAAAGGTGGCCAGTTTTTAATCTTTGCCACAGAAATGGTGTGTTGCTGTGGAACATATTTACCACAAGAATAGCTTATCTGGTGCTTACCACAACCCGTTTATACAGAGTCTAAAATCTTCAGCCTTGTTGAGAATGGCATTTCCGACCACAGATGGAAATCAATATGATAATTAAGCCTGTTTATGGTGTTTTCATGTTTATCGAAGATGTACAAATTAGTCATGCAGAACACTGATACGCTTTCATTATTATAACAAATCAAACTACAAACCAAATTTTAACGGAAATTATGTATTGACATGTGCGTAGAGTTTTATAATGTCTGCATAAGGCGGGTACACCTAGCGGGCACACAACGTTGACACAACGTAGATCCAATGTTGATTCGACGTCAACGTTGTTTCAGTGTTATGTGCCTGCTGGGTAGTGCTTGATTAGCTGTACTGCTGGAATTCAGACAGACTTATGATGTGGTAACACACCCATTTGAATTGCATACTGCTCAGCCATCGCACTTTTTCTTACCATAATATTATCATGAAAATATGCCTATATAAGTTTGACCCATTTAAATCCCACTTTTATATAGTAAAACTGGGGTTTACAGGGGGAAACATTATTTTTCTTATTTCTGCTCAAAAAACATAAATTGTGGGTACTCGTTAGAACCGCCTCGCCGAGGTGATAAAATTTTCAGTGCATTTGAATAGGCATGTTTTCGTAACGATGATATCTTTTTTTTATCTCCGCAGAAACATGTCTTGTGGATACTCATTACAAGCACCTTGTTAAGGCGTTTCGAATAAGTACCCACAAAATGATCTTTTTTGTGGAGCTCTTGCTGGACATCGTCTTTTCCATTTACCAACAATTCTCCAAACACGAGTTGTTTTATGGAATGTCATAAACAATAGCTCTTTTATCTTTGGAGTTCGATTTTTATGGCACAGGAAGAAACTCAAAGTTTTGGAATGCCTCTAGTGTGTAGTACACTGAAAACATTTTCAAAATGCCCTCATTCTGAATTTCTTCATAGTTCAACAAACGCGCAGTTTTCTCTTTTAGTTTATATATATATAATCCTATTTTTCTTATTTCTTTATACCCATAATATATGTTTTCAAGGACATTACGAAAACACGCCTATTCAAATATATAGAAAAGTTCACTTCCAAAAACCGAAAATTTTCAGATAAAAAACTCTGATATTTTTTTCATATTTCTGCTCAAAACATAGAGTGTGGTACTCGTTAGAACCGCCTCGACGAGGCGGTTCTAACGAGTACCCACAATCTATGTTTTGAGCAGAAATAAGAAAATTAATGATTACCCCTGTAAACCCCAGTTTTACTATATAAAAGTGGGGTTTAAGGGGGTCAAAATTATATAGGTATGTTTTCGTGATGTTTATGAAATTGCGAGGCTTATATTAGAACCAATAATATATGTTTTCATGGAGAAATAAGAAAACTATTTATCTGATTTCCCTCATTTAGAGTTATATTGTATATGAGCCGTTGCATTTCAGTGATATGAACTGGAAATTAGTTGTATAAAATGTAATAAGTACAAACATTTATTCTTCATTGGGCAAAAGGAACAATATCAAATATAGTACAGGAAAGTTATTAACAGGCTGTCTGATAATGAAGTGTCGTTGACTTGGGGATCCAGGTAAATCCTTACAAATCCAGGTTCAAATAGAGGTATGTCTTATTAACGTCTCATCAAAGCTTCATATATGTAAAACATTTTATATATTAGAGAGGAATGTAAAACTACCGTTCAGAGACGAGCAAGAGGAAATATTTGATGACGTAATTACGGACTAGCAGCCATGTTTCATTCTAGTAATTATTACATTCAATAGGAGTGGCGAATTTATACAGAATTTAAAGTTTTTCTTTGTCATCAAAAAGTACGACGCGTGTTGGTTTTAATTAGTTTCCCTGCAATTATCTTTTCTTTTCTTTTCTTTTTTTTAATTTAATTGTTGTACTTTTTTTAATTTAATTGGTGCACTCGGGTTATTATAGTTCTACTGAAAAAAATGCCAAACGAAAAGTTCACACGGATTTCTTAGTACACGCTTGGTGATGTTGGGTTGGTTTTAATTTCTGAGTACAATTTTAATTTCGTACTTCCAGACCTACTAGTCTTGAAACTGAGCCAGGGTGATATCTTACAACGTTGGGACAAGGCATGAATTATACCCGGTTGCATTTGCAAACAGACTAATGATGTTGTAAATTAGTCGCATAGTAGTTCCATTCGATAAACTTGTACGTATATCAGGAATGGAATAGTACGGACAGCGAATATTCTGATGTTATTGTTAGTTTATGCCTAACATATGTTGAAAGGGGCATTTTATCTAGTCTCCGGTCCAATTTACGAATGCCTTATTATCGGTCAGCATGGGCCAGGAAGTAGCCCATTCATCTTGGAAATAAGCCTTAATCATTTTGAACCTGCATTCTATAATTGGGGTGAATCACTTAAAATGGACATTAGTGCCTATGCTAGCAGGAAATGGAGAGACCAATGTGTGCACCCACACAAACCATTCGCATTTTTCACCTTGTGCAAACTACTTCTGTTATCCAGGCTTGTCTAAGCGAACAGAGGTGGCATTCGAACTGCGCGGATGCACAGGCTGATCTAGGATTTCAGGTCTAGTAGATGCCTAAGGGATTTTTCTCATGTGATATGCAAAATGCACAATCAGGACAGGCACACATACAACAACGATCTTATTTTCTCATCAACAATGCACACTTTTATGCAACTCTAATCAGAGCCTTTGAATACACCGGCTGATCTTTGCCTTCACTGATCATATGTACAGTAATGGAGATTTACATGTGAAGCATCAGATTTGGATTGGCTGAAGCGAAGCAGAAAGCTTTTGAAGTGATTCTCAATAAGTTAATTAAATGGAACGTTTGCCATGTACCAATGTAATAGTTCATATTGAAATCACTTGAATGTCATAGCGGAAACATGGGGAAATTGACTAGTCTATGACAGGCCTAATGTATATGTAAATACATGGGAATTGGTTTTAAATAAAAAAAAAAAGTCCATGAAGTAAACAAAGAAATAGCGACTAAAATGTAAAATAAGTTCAAAATACAGTCGAATCTCGTTATCTCGAATTCCAAGGGACTCACTGAAACACTTCGATATATCCGTACCTCGACATATCAGAGTTGAGAGAGTGAGGAAAACAATAAATTGAACAACCATATTTAACAAATGGATATGTAATTTGACTCCTGAAGTTAGAAATATACATATAAAATAATGTGGAAAAGAGGAGAAATTGCTCCTTAGGACCAATTTCTCCTCTTTTCCACATTATTTTGTTACCTGTTGTCATAGTTTCATGTTAAAATAGGGATCAGATTTTCACTTCGAGATTAGCGGTAATTCGAAATAAGCGAGTTCGAGATAACGATGTTCGACTGTAAAATCATGAGAATGTGTTTCAAATGATTGTCTACAACATATAATTTGTGTAAAAAAATAAACAAAATGTTTATCTTGATACCAATCTTGCCTATAACTATGTAAGCTAGGCCATTTTTACCATATAGTATGAGCCAGCGCACGACAAAACCTACAGTAAGACCTGTGCGACCAGCAAAGATCAGCCTGTGCATCCACCTATTATGGTTAGTCTTTGCATAGTCCGGAGGCTGTAAAAGGCACATGCTATCAGCGAAGATTCTGATCAGACTGCACAGGTGCACGGGCTGATCTGAATCTTCGCTGGTCGCACAAGACGTATTGTAGGTTTTGTCATGCGCTGACTCAATTATCGGAAATGAGTAAGATTTGGGTTATTACAGACATAAACCCTTTATGCTGGGTGGACACTTCTGCCTTCACTCTTTGGACCAGTCCATTTCCAACAGAATATGTGTTAAGTTAGTTTTCATTATAACCATGTTTTATAGAGGCCCTGTATTAAATGCAAACAGTGTAGCCCCTGATCAGACGCCGCATCATCCATGATGCAGCGTCTGATCTGGGTTTACGTTGTTTGACAATGTCCCATTATTGTGACACTAGGCATAAATGGGTTGAGACATAGTTATACAGTGCAAAAGGTTGCTAAAAGTACTGAATAAAACCTACAAAACTCTAAAAATCCCCTTATTATTGAATTAATGAATTATTTTCAGCTTTATCATATGGCTTTCCTTCTCGCACCGTGGCAAACGTGTTTTCAGGTATAGCTGATCAGTGCATCCTACCGCACTGTGTATACTCATAGTCTGTTCAAGGCAATAACAATTCGTCGAGACAATACTAGGACCTTTTCGACGCTGATAGTATTACCTTTGAGTCGATCGTATCGTTTTTATTTCAGAGCTTAGCATGCTGCTAAAACAATCAGCAGACGACATTTTGAAATATTAGTCTTATTTTTCCTAGTAAGCAGGTTTCTGATAGTCTGGCCGGAACTTGTTATGCCTGTTTCTCGGTTCATCGGGGTTTAAATCGTGGTTCTCTTTTTGCATCCAGTATTCCAGTAGTGTTGTTTGACATCCCAGGAATCTCAAGGTATCTTAATACGTTGTTTCTGATGAAACCTCATCTTTTCTTTATAAAAGGCTTTATCTGTGGATTATTTGTTGCCCGTAATGATTCATGGATGAGTTAGAATACCTCCATACGGACTAAACAAATATATGTTTTTACCACAATGGAAGCTGAGGGCGAGGGATCGGATCCCGTATAGCTAGCTTAAGCTGCCCACCCCTACCCCCAACCCCACACCCACCCCTCCTCAGTAAATCATTAATGCTCGTTCCAATGCGGTATTTTCATTGTGGTACTTTTGTTTATAATTATGCAGTGTTTCATTTTCTAATGTTTTTCATTTAGGTAAGTTTAACCCTTCTCTTGCTGAACACGGCATGACCTGTCTTAGCAAACAGTGTAGATCCAGATCAGTTGGCTTTTGAAGAAGCCAACTAATCTGGATCTGCACTGTTTGCCATTCAGTATTTGAATTCGTATCAACAACCTGGATCAAGTAATCTGATTGGCTGAAAATTGGGAGTGGGCGTGGCATCTTAATTTATTCAACATAACAAGGGGTTAAGTTTGAGTAGCAGACCTGCCACCTTTTTGAGAAAGAGTTGCCAACTCTTTTTGCCATCTGTTCATTTTATGGCTGCTTAACTGTATTTATCTGTCTTTCCCTTTGGTGTTGGGAGCTTGATGTGGATCTGATTGTATTAATTCCTGAGTTTACTCTTTTGGAGACAGTCTGCATGAAATGCCAAAGCCTGATTTCTGTAAAAAAATAAACACAAATCATGAATGTCGTCTTCTGAATAAGCCCCTACAGTGGTAAAGGTTAATAATTAGTTTATTACAAATAGTTTGTAAACACTAACAAAAGAACACTGTAAATTATGCTTAGAATCACAACACATATTGGTAATTATTTTCATTAACTATACGACCTGTCAGTCATTCCAACTTTACAACTTCTGCGAGATACTCGAGGAACGCGAAACTGTTCTTGTCCCTGCTAAAACTTGAATTGGATAGCTGATTATACAAGTCAGTTTGTCTGAAATATAGGGTTTGAATCTGAAATAAAATACTGCAGCAGAATAAAATGATTGTGACAAAGAAATGCGTTTGAATATTTTTTCGGCGATCAAAAGCATTAATGCTTTGACCACGAAACATTGTAAATTAGCCAGCGCACGACAAAACCTACAATAAGATCTCTATGTTAATCAGGGACTCAGATCAGCCTGTACATCCACCCAGTATGGCAAGGGTTCATGTTTATCACTCTTTAAATAGCCAAGTGGCTGTAAAAGGTACGGATGCGCAGGCTGATCTGAGTCTTCGCTGGTCGCACAATTCTAATCGTAGGTTTTGTCGTGCGCTGGCTCGTATATAATACCAAGGTTTAATTGTGTTGCAATGTGTCAAGTTTCCCTTTCTGTTTCATTTGACGAGCTTTTAGCAGAATTATTCTGAGACTGTCATTAATTCCGTTTGTTCAGATTAGTACTGGGTCTAGGTTTCATGTACTTCCTTACACTATAATTCTTATATAAAGACTATGAAATGATACTAAATCTAGTCTGAAGAGAAGATCAGAGTCTACTGTCTTTTCGACGTCTTTCAGAACTCGCAGAGGTTTGCATGAATCGATGCAAGACATTTTGTTGCATCTTTTTATGCTGCATTAGTTGTGCTTAATTCGCAATAATAATTAATACTTTTCCCATTGACTGGCTGTAAGTTATGTTGAAATTGATCGGTTGGGTTAATTGGAGGTATTTTCATTACTTTAACATGTCTGTTTGATGTACACCTCATGCACTCTAGAACAAAAAGCTTCTGCAAGAGTGTTCAAGGATACTGAATACACTGTGGATCGATTCACGATCGATATTTTTAAACCTAATGATAGTTTCCTCTTTTTTTCACTTTTATAGAGAAGAAACGCCATAGATTAAAGTATATTTCAAAGAGGTATTCGCGTAATGCATAATAAGTTCCGTTTGATCAAATTTTCTGTAATCTTCATGTTGGTTTAAACGTATTTTATTCGTATAGCTGACACTGATATGTACGAGTGCAAGTCAATACGTAACCAGCCTAACCCATTTCCAATTTACCGAGACACCCACGATTTTCATACCTTGTTTCAATATATGTTTTAGGCCTGAGAGCAAAATTGCACCCTTATCGTGTCATTCACTCATAAGATATTGAATGTCAAACATGGCTATCGATGCAAAAGCAAGCTTTTCGTCAAAAGTTGAGTACCGTGCTGTAATTCGGTACTTGTATTTAAAAGGGAAAACAGGTCAGGAAATACATTGCGAGTTGACCAATGTCTTTGGGTCTTCTGCACCATCGTATGCACAAGTTAAATTCTTGGTTGGGGAATTCAAACGCGGTAGAACGTCTTTAGAAGACGAAACCAGGTCTGGACGCCCATCAGATGTAACCGATGAAGAAATGTGTAACAAAGTATGGGAACTGGTGTACTCTGATAGACGAGTTAAGGTGGAAGAAATAGCGAATGCATTACACATTTCACATGGTAGCGTTTCAACAAATTTACATGATCGCTTGGGTATGCGCAAGCTAACAGCCCGCTGGGTCCCAAAATCCCTTAGCGACGAGCAAATGGCAACGAGAGCATCAGTATGCAGCGCATTGTTGAAGCGATTTAGGTCAAAGGAAGATGATTTCCTTTCACGTCTGGTGACTGTAGATGAGACCTGGGTCCATTATTATGACCCAGAGAATAAAGCTCAAAGTCGCCAGTGGGTAGGGCCGGGGTCTCCGAGGCAAAAGAAGTTCAAAACGCAATCCTCTGCTGGCAAGCTGATGGCAACTGTATTTTGGGACGCACAAGGCGTTATTATGTTGGACTTTCTAGCAAAGAAAAGTACAATAACAGGTGCGTATTATGCAAATTTGCTCGACCAACTGAGTCCTCCGATCCGTGAAAAATGCCGTGGTAAACTCTCCAAAAGGGTTTTTGCTCCAACAGGACAATGCAGGAGTCCACACTTGCAAAATTGCAATGGATGCTGTTGAGCGGAATGGGTACGAGCTTATACCGCAACAAGCCTATTCTCCGGACTTAGCTCCTAGTGACTATTTCCTATTCCCAAACTTGAAAAAGGATATCTGTGGACGTCATTTCCGGTCCAACCAAGAAGTCGTGGCGGCAGTTGAGGAGTGGGTCGGAGACAAGGACCCTGGCTTCTTCACTTCTGGGCTGATGGCACTGGTACACCGTTGGTCCATGTGCATCATTCTAGAGGGCAATTACATCGAAAAAGAAGAGATCAATCTCACCCAGAAATAAGTTTGGCTGGTTACTTATTGACTTGCCCTCGTATAAGCAATATTTGCACATTATACGAAATCATCAGGATCTACGCTGTTTGAATTCATCCTTTAATTTAACATATAAACTTCTTTCCAATCGATAGATAGTTGGTTAAAACAACAAAGCAGACGAGAAATGTAGTATGAAATTTTGCGCCGAAAAAGTTATTAGCAAAATACTGCTCACATTACGGTAGCGGTGATTTCTGTTTTCATACATGAAACGTAACGTGTTATAATTCAGAATTCTTACCATTTTCATCAAAATCAACCGAAAATTACTCGCGTTACACAATAACCTCAACCCGGCAAGAATGACATGAAGGACCACCCCAACATTTGTTTGCATTTTTTAGAATAAACCCTCAAACAAAGACTTTCTTCTAATTAATGTTGATAGGACAGTACTTGTAACTGTGGGCTAGAAAAGTCTGCAAGAGAAATCTAACATAAATGTGTCAGTCGCTATTCTTTTATTATGCAATGCACTGTCGCCTAGGAGATGTCTACAAGAGAATGCTGGCATAACAAGTTCAACGAACGGGTCACGCGCTGCATTTTTATTCTACAATATACTCATTACGAAAACACATCTAATCAAATGTATAGAAAATTTCACCTCCAAAAACAGAAAATTTTCAGATAAAAAACTGATATTTTTCATATTTCTGCCCAAAACATATATTGTAGGTACTCGTTAGAAATAAGAGAAAATAATGTATACCCCTGTAAACCCCAGTTTTACTATATAAAAGTGGGGTTTAAGTGGGTCAATATTATATAGGCATGTTGTCGGGATGGTCGCCTAGGAGACGTCTGCAAGAGAAGTGTAACATAATAAGTTCGACGAACGGGTCAAGCGCTCCATTTTTATTACACAATGTACTGTCGCCTAGGAGATGTCTGCAAGACAAATCTAACAAAATAAGTTCAGTAAACAGGTCAAGCGCTACATTTTTATTCTACAATGTACTGTCGCCAAGGAGATGTCTGCAAGAGACATCTAACATCATAATTTCAAGGAGTGGGACGTGTTTCTTTCTTTCTTTTTTTTTTTTTGTTTTTTTTTAATATTTTTGTCGCAGAGATGCCTGTAGGAGCCTGTAGTAAATAATTCAGACAAATTTCTTGTGACTTAACCTTGATTACATGCTGTCAGGGATTGTGTCATACGAGTTATTTTTCATGACCTTGATCTACAGTCAACTCACATCAGAAACCTATATAATAATATAATAATTACCAGAGACATTAGAAGAGACATGCCTTCGGAAACAGTGTAGACCAATATCAACTTTGACAATTGTCTGCACTGTTTGCCATTCAATTGAGAAATGATAGTGGCACAACCAAATGAGCCTCTACCCAGCAAACATACAACGTCGCATCAATGTCGTTACAACGTCGCTGCAAAGTCGTGACGTTGCAGCGACGTTGTAACGACGTTAGGTGTTTGCTGGGTATAAACAAGAATAGGTCTTCTGAAATATATGACCAGCAAAGACCCGGATCAGTCTGTTCATGATCAGGGTGTACACTGTTCACTAATAGATCGTTTAGGGTCCTTACATTATGACAGCGACAAGTAGAGAATCAAACCAGACTTGCGGTAGCGCAGGCTGATCCGAGTCTACGCACGGTCGCATATGTCATAAGGTGGTTTGCTTTTTGGAAAGGCTGACTAGTGGTGAAATGGATATGTTCATTTTTTATGAAAAGTAAGGTAAGACACTGTGGTGCCCGAATATATAGAGAAATTATTGTAAATGACT
Source organism: Anodontia alba (assembly GCA_964016985.1). Taxonomy (NCBI): domain Eukaryota; kingdom Metazoa; phylum Mollusca; class Bivalvia; order Lucinida; family Lucinidae; genus Anodontia; species Anodontia alba. Next base: position 26,793,091 of record OZ024834.1, read on the forward strand.
CAAGTCTGCGGAATTGGAAGCAAAACAAAATGATGACAATAAAATCTCTTTCTAGATTGCTTGTTAGAATATTCATGAAGAGATAAATATAAAATGCGGAATTGACAACTTGATTATGTGGGAATTTATTATTTTCTGTTTTATTTGTCATGTAATTCCTCAGATATAGAGGTTTATATGTAATAAAAGAATCCAAATAAACTTAAGGAACAGGGCAGTCAAATTCAGTAGGATTAGTCTCATTTCAAACACGCACGCACACAGAGAGAGTTTTTAGAATGGAAAGTATACATTTGAACCACATGAGATAATGTTCCTTATGTCAATAATCGGCTAGCGAGGCAATCAAGGTAATCGCCAAAATAGTTTTTTTTTTTTTTTTTTTTTTTTCAGAATAATTAGAAATGTTTTCGATTTAGCCATGCAATAAATCATCGTGTAACAGATGAAGCCATTTTGCCTAAGCAAACACTATAGATCCTTCTTAATCTGGTTCTAAAGGAGGTTTGATTATGTTATACTGTTCGTCATTCGAACATATTCATATAAGTAGTCTAAAAAACTTGTTCGAACGTAAAAGGACTGAGTACACTTTGAAGAGTTTTCGCCATGTTTAACCCTTGTCATGTTGAATAAATTAAGATGCCACACATACTTCTGATTATCAGCCAGTCAGATTCCTTGATCCAGATGGTTGATATAAATTCACATACAGAATGGAAAACAGTGCAGACCCAGATCATTTGGCTTCTTCAGACGCCAACTGATCTGGAGCTACATTGTTTGCAAAGGTAGGATATATCCGGGTTCAGCAGGACAAGTGTTAACAAGAGAGACAATTTGTGTGACTTCCTGTTTGCTATCCTGCTTACCAGTTCCCTTCATTACGTTTTTTGCAAACAAACAGTTTTGTTTGCAGGGCTGAAAAGGTTAACATTACTAGAGACTGGTCGAGCGACAAAGTGCATTCGAACATGAACAAATTTAGCTCACTCTGCACATGCGCAAAGTCTCATCCGGGCCTTTGCTCTCCATTCATACATTATATAGTAGCCAATGATTGTGTTAGCGGACAGTGAATGCGCCAATCAGACTGCGTGGATCGAATGATTCTGTTAGCGGACAGTGAAGGTCCTAATCAGAATACGTGGATCCAATGATTCTGTCAGCGGACAGTGTAGGCCCTGATCAGACTGCACGGATGCGAAGGTTTATCTGGCCCTTCGCTATCCGAATCTGCACGCGGACACATTTTTGCATGACTTGGTCCATATGACATTGGGTTTACCAACAATTTGCAGCTACTGTAAGCGTTTGCTCGATTGTCAGAAAGATACACCCGGTAGGTTTTCGGTCGTATTTTTATACAAAGTAGACAACTTTTGTAATGTGTGCCATTTTCTCGGTACCTTCACTCATATTTTTCCTGGGCCCAGTTATTCTAAACAACGTTAGCTTAACGAGCTCGTTAGTGTCAACATGACTTAGTGGTTAACTGTTCTAGAAAGTATAATATCTAATTCACATATATTTGTGCTGAAAAAAATGTGAGTAGCTTTTACAAATGCAAAAGCTACTCACATTTTTTTTTCAGCAAAATTATTAGCATATATATGCCATATTTAATGATCCAAGTTTTAACGATACGTTAACTAACAACATCGGTAGTTTTGAACAAATGGGCCCTGTTTGCTTTCTTGTACATAGAACCCTTTCTGAAAAAGGTGTCAGCCCTAAAATAAAACAAATGCTCCTAATGGAAACAAGCTCTGTCCATTTAGTGTAGACCCTTTTTTAAAAAAGAAGGAAGGCAGCAAAAACAATTTTGACATTGTATCTCTTTGAAATGTGTCCGTTTTATCTCTAATGTTGCCACAGAACATGCAGAAATGTGTCTAGGATGTCTAAATGCTACATCAGTAGTTTAAGATATCAAACTAAGACCTCAGTTGGCCAATTATTGAGTGGGAATAAAGAGAGAAGTTTAATTTGTTTAATACATTTTCATTACATAACAATTTGATGGCAAAACATATTTCATTACTTCTTCAATATCGGGTATCGATGAAGAAAAACGCAATAACACTTTATTAAACATTTGCATAACAAACATTTTCTTTACTAATTTAATGGTACTTAATCCCTGTTTAAACAATTCTAGTTTATTAAAGCAACTGCAAACATAGGGCTATGAACGTTATCCCTGAGAGTAAATTCTTGTATAGGCATATGTCGTTGTTTGTCAAGCACTTTAATGCCATAATTTCCTCGAATCCTTCTTCTCATTATATTACATTGATTTATTTCTGCTTTTGTCTTTCAAAAAATGCTATTTGGTAATTACAGTCTTGCGAAGGATTTTCATATTTATTTTTGAATCCTACGGTAAGCGTCAGAAACCAATTACATTCACACTATTTTAGACTTTATTAGATTTTCTGTGCATGAACGAGATATTTCCTAGCCCTTCACAGCAACCTAGACTCTCTGTAATCGTGCACCGCAGGCCCGTAGCGAAAATCACAAGATTTCTTGACAGCTTACGATTTATCTTTCATTTGTGTCGCTGTCCTGTGACTTTCAATGTATAAATAAGCTTAGATAATAACAACAACTGCCGTTAAACTAGTCATGAATGCAAAACAAAGAATAAATCATTTACTAGAAAAAGAAATTGCTTCGCTTTAAATATCTGATAGATTAGGGTTATGGACGTCGAATTAACAAAATTTCGTAGATAAAAAAACTCAGCAATTCTGTTGACTTATTCAATTTAGGTTACTTTAAGAGTAATTTGCATTTTATAGTTTATGATCTGACATGGTAGATGATTGTGTTAAGAGTGGATGTTTGCAGATGTTAGATTTCTCTGATTAATTCGTCTAACTAAGAAAATCTTTACCAAAGTTACTCTAAATATCAGAACAGACAGGCCTGCGCAAACAGTGTAGATTGAGACCAGACTCCATAGAAGACGGTGTTTGATCATGACCTACATTAATTGTCACTCATCCATATGTTTTAGACACAATCGTCGAAAGGTAGTAAAACGGATTTGTTTAATACAAGTGCAGTAAGACGTTTACGTGTCCCACTATTTAAGTTAAATATTCAAATATTAGCGAAAGTGCTTTTAATAAATATCCATCAGTCCAGTAACTGGATGGGGTTGGGGCGGCCTTAATGGAGAATTTAATTTTGCTCTCAGAGGAAGCATATTCATTTGTTTATTATTTTCATTTATTTATACAATGTTTAAAGAGAGTGACACAACTAACTATAATAGCTGGTCTACCTAGTGCCCCCTCCCGTGGCCGTGTTTAAAGCCTACCTATGGCTTCCCCAGCCCCTGTAAAAACAAAAAAAAAAAAACTAAATACAAATAATAAAAAAATAAGAGGAAAGAACATAGGAAATATATGCACATATATACAATAAGATTAAACCCTTGTCATGCTGAATAAATAAAGATGCCACGCCCACTTCTTATTTTCAGCCAGTCGGATTACTTGTTCCAATTTGTTCATACAAATTCAAAAATTAATGACAAACAGTGCAGAACCAGATCAGTTTAGAAGCCAACTGATCTGGATCTACACTGTTTGCAAAGGCAAGGTATATCAGGTTTCGGCAGGACAAGGGATAAGATACATGCTTTCCTTTAAGCGTAATCCAATAGAAATTGTATCACATACATGTATTTCCATGTTAGAATTGTTTTTCTTGGCGGTGTATCCATTCACCATAAATAATTATAAACTTTGGCACGTCTATCGTTATTTCGATTTCCTCCACATCGTGTACTAGATAACAGGTGTTCCTTTGGCACGTCTATCGTTATTTCGAGTCCTCCACATCGTGTACTATATAACAGGTGTTCCTTTGGCACGTCTATCGTTATTTCGAGTCCTCCACATCGTGTACCAGATAACATGTGTTCCTAGCGATAACAGATCAGCCTTTGCATTCGTGCTGTCTTATCAGAGTGCTCGCAGGGCACGCTATGGATAGACAAGGATCCAAGTCTTTTGCACCCGAAAAGCGAAGACTCAGATCAAGCTGAACGTGAAGCTGCGCAATTTGCTTTTAGCTATCACTGGACACACATTTTATAAGGTACACTTTCTCGAGGGTCATACAAACACATGAGCCGGACCACCACATAGACGGCAACAAAAAATCTATGAATAGCAAATACAATTTTTTCTACGCGTCGGGGCAGTCTTACAGGGTATTCGTCATGCACACGAAACAGTCTACACATCATGAGAAATCCATACAGAAAACGTGAAGGTATTGATCAGACAGTGCCGATGTACTTGCTGGTCTGAATCTTCGCTGTTAGCATAGGACACATTCTTACCGTGGTCCGGTTCGCTGGTCAGAATATTTATATTTGAATAACAAACCAAATATTACCGGACCATAATTGGAATTTAGATAGCTCAGAGACGGATTGTTGTCAGTCGGTAGTACAATGTAATTGTTCGAATTATTGCAATGTGCATGCTCAAAGCTCCACGAAAAGTGACGTCTCACAAATTGATATTGGCATTAATTGTATACATAAAATAGTCTATCCGTTATGTAACAATATTGGTTTGGAGGCCGTTCTTCTTAATTAACAATTACGTTTGTGTTATTACTGCTGATTTAGCAATCATCAATCATCTTGTGAAAAGGCTGCCACCGCAATGGAATTTGACCAAAGCGGGCACACAACGTTGAAAAAACGTTGATTCAACATTGTGTGCCTGCTGGGGACTACCTCTGATCTTGCAGCTGTGACCTATGACTGTATATACATTAAATGTTGACGCTATGTAACCGAAGAAATTGCCAAACGCCATTTATCTTTGGCAAAGCCGTCAAAATTATTTTCTATGTAATCAATTAGTGAAAATATAATTGATTTTTGTGCAAGTGAAAGAATAATAAAAGTCAAGCTGCGGCCTCTATCCACTATACATCCTTTATCGTGCGTTGATTTCTTCATTTTTAAAGTTAAATGAAACTAGTTCTGTTGTGAGCGTAACGCCATAAGAATAGTTTTAAAAAAAGGGGTAATATATTTTACAAATGAGAAACTTTTATTTACTACTCCTGCGACCAATATGAAGATAGATCCGATCCGGTACGATCGAATTGAATGCAAACGTAACTTATATTATTCCTAGTGCCCCTTCTACGAGAACACATTTGTAATAGATATGCATGTAAATAGTCATTTTAATGTTTTTTGGCTGATGACAGTTGACTGTATATAGCCAAAAACACGTTTTCGGCTATTTACAGAAGTCTGTTAATAGCCCATTTAACGTGTTTTGGCTATTTACAGTTGACTGTAAATAACCTCTTCCTTATTTGTATGTCGGTTATTGCAAGTGTGTCGTTGTATCTTGTCATGGTTTGTTCCTCGTCTTTTCTTCTTTCAGTGCCACGGGAAGGCTGGTCTTCGTGATTGTGTCGTTGTTTTGGAAACTTCTGCTATATATTTGAATAAATCCATTATTACCGTATTTACCCTAAGTATTGGGTCACCCCAACTCCTTACCATGCTTGTTCGAAAATCTGGACAAGTACAATTTACTACCAGAGGTTGTGTCTAAAACATGCTGGATGAGTAGCAAACAGTGTAGACCCTGATGAGACGCCGCGTTCTGCGGCGTCTCATCTGGGTCTACACTGTTTGCTCAGGCCTGTCTGTCTGAATACATACGATAAATGTGGTATAAAGAGTGTTTGTCCACTTACATAAACAACAGCAAACATGCTGCGAAGTTATTTTTGTTTCGCCGTGGTTAGCGTCTTGTTCTATCCTGTCAAGATCCTTGATGATTTGAAAGAAAGCCGATGGCTTGGCAAGTCCTTTAGTTATAAGTTCTGGCAGTGGAGAGTCCTACTCAATCTCTCTTCCTCTCGGTGTCGGAATAAGACAGCGATCAATGATTATATCGTTATGTCGACCCACTATCGTCACAGGGCACCTTTTGGGTAGCCAAGGATCCAAAGAGGCGGACAGCGAAGACTCAGATTAGCCTGTGCCGATGCAAAGGCTGATATGAGTCTTCCCTGGGCGCACATGCAATTTTATAGGAAATGCTCAACCCCGGCTCGAATAACTGTGTAACATCCTTTCTAAGGATATTGAACCCTTTCTACTTGTATTTAAACCAGTCCACGCGTCATGAGGTGGATGCACAGTCAGTTTTCTAAGGCTCAAACATCTTTGGGACCATAGACGTTTGTTCTAGACATAATAAATAGTTCGAGCCACTAAAGGCTAATCAAATCTCCAAGTCAGGGGGCAAATGGTAAATTAAGGGATGTTTTTCGATCTACAAAATAATGATATGTTGAATGTACTCAGAAAAAATCGCATCGCGTTTGAATAAGCCACATTAAACGAGCGATCGGTGTTCGAGTCATTGAAGGTTTTTCTGTATATGGCTTTGTAAGAGACAACAATACGAAAACACCAATTAAAATATATTGAAAATTTTATAACCAAAACAGGAAAATTTTCAGATAAAAAATTCCCATATTTTTCATATTTCTGCTCAAAACATAGATTGTATGTACTCGTTAGAACCGCCTCGGCGAGGCGGTTCTAACGCGTACCCACAATCTATGTTTTTGAGTAGAAATAAGAAAAAATGTGTATACCCTGTAAACCCCAGTTTTACTATATGAAAGTGGGGTTTTAGGGGGTCAAAATTATATAGGCATGTTTTCGTGATGGTCCTACTTAATTTCCTATGCACTATTTTCATTCTGGAAAGATTGCTCTTAAAGGAAAGAATGTGTCGCTTCCAAACAAGGGGCTATTCTTAAAGGAAAGAAGCAAATTATTTCCTTTAAGAGTAGCCCCTAGTTTGAAAGCGATACTTGGGAGAATTTGTCAATAATTTTCCTGTGTGTGCCACTGGTAGGGCAGTATATGTGAAAAACAGGCGAATATCTAAATTCTATACCAGTAGTGACTTACTCAAGTCTGGTTCATGTTTTTACACTCATTATTATTTAACAGTAGCCCATTTACCCCTGCAGACTTAAACAAAGATCTTCCTTTGCATACTATGCAGATTCAACTCACCCGGTGCGTAACGAGCCGTCTCATTTGAATGTACACTGTGTTTGTCATTCTACTTTTGCTTTACGATGGCAACAATATTTGTAACCAAGAACCTGTCCAAACTCAAGTGCACATCAGAAACTAACTCAGGGATGAAAGAGTAAAAACCAAAACCTGATTTAACCAGACTGCAATGACTAGTATGGACCGTCGCTGTTAATCTAGCATTGATCCAGAGAAGACGCTGTATTTCAGCAAAAAATAGTTTCTTATTTCCCTACGGAAGTATACATTAAGGGTATTCATTAGAAGCGCCTCGCGCAATAACATATCTTTCCGTGGAAAATGAAAAAAAAAACGTATCTACCTGATACACAATTTTAACAGTTTATTTGTGAATAATGCAATATTATCTTCTTTCAGGGGCGGAGCTAACAGAGGATGCTATTACTAATACAGACACAAATGATGAGGCATTGACAAGAGTACGGAGGGCGGGGCTTAGTATGCTACGGCTAGGGCGGGGACTTCAAATGCTTCGTCTCGGTAAAAGAGGACTGCCAATGCTTCGGCTTGGCAGATCAGTAGGGGACCCTTATCCCCCGAGCGACAGATATTTATGGTCAAGACAGGTTCCCCTGCCTAGATATGGCAAAGACTTGGAATTGCAGTATTTATTGTTGAATGCTCTTAAAAATGGTGAGTTCGAGGATTTCTTGGAGGATTCCGATAGGGGTTATAATTTTGGATATGACTTTGAACCAACTCCAGAGAGACAGATCCGTCCAGCTCCGAGACCTGGCATGCGGTATAAGAGGTCAACGGATCAGACTGATTCAGAGCATGTTGATAAGGACCAGATTGTCCGGACACCACCTTTGGCACGATACGGTACATGTCTTTCTACAACTTTCCTGCTTTTGTTGACTTTCCTGCTTTTGTTGATGAATGTTTGTTTATTTCACACGCACATGCATATTACGTACAATATAAGATAATAGGGCACAGGCAGATTAATTTGTGTTTAAACCGTTCAGCCCTGTCGAACAAAATATATACCTTTGCAAACAGTGTAGATACAAACGAGATGACTCATATGAGCCGTCTCCTCAGGACCTACACTGTTCTGTTTATCAATTTTGTGTTTGATTCACAACCCAATTTGCAGCCATGAGCGTATCCAAAGTCAAAGCCCAATGTATTAACCCAGAATTAAAAGGATTTTTGTCTCTTTCAACAGCATTTCAATTACAGTCGAACCTCGATAGCTCGAACATCGATGGCTCGTTTACCATGGCTAATTCGAACTAATTTTTGAGTCCCTACGAAATTCTTCCGCTAGCTCAAGAAAACAAATATTTTGGGATTTTTTCTTATTTTATCATGAAATTGTATGTTGTGTGTACTCATTAGAATCGCCTCATCGAGGCGATTCTAATGAGTACACTCAACGTACAATTATTGTGATGGAAATAAAAGAAAATCCCTAAATTATCGCTATTTGCTTTCTGACCTGGCACCATGATTAACCCTCAGTTGCTCGAACTACCCATGTCTCGAACAAATTTTCATAGTCCCAAAGGGGTTCGAGCCATCGAAGTTTGACTGTATATCGAGAGGATGGAAGGGTAATAATGGACAGTTCTATCCAGTTAGGCACCATACAGCCTTAAATTGAATTCCACCTTCAGTTGGATTCAACTCCCGCCAATTCTGACCCAAAGCCGGGAAGGCCAGCCGCATTGCCTGGTGGGTGCTTCAGATAGAACGCAACTGGCGAGTAATCAATTTTCTGGCTGTTGAGAACAGAAATTCCATTTGTAACACAATATCCTTTAACGAAAATTAAAATTAGAATATTTTCTGTACGCAAGAAACAAGCCGCATCGTAAGAAAGGTACCCTCTCACATATGCGCACAAAATGAAGACTCAAATCAGCCGACGTATTCGAAAATTTCTTCATGCGGAAGACTTATCCATCACGAAAACATACCTTTATAATTTTGACCCCCTCAAACCCCACTTTTATATAGTAAAACTGGGGTTTACAGGGGTATACATCATTTTGCTTATTTCTGCTCGAAAACACAGATTGTGGGTACTCGTTAGAACCGCCTCGACGAGGCGGTTTTAACGAGTACCCACAATCTATGGTTTGAGCAGAAATATGAAAAATATCAGAATTTTTTATGTGAAAATTTTCATTTTTTGGTGCTAAAATTTTCAGTATATTTGAATAGGCATGTTTTCGTAATGAGAATACGCGGATGCTCTGAATGATTTTAATCCTCGTTGCATCACGAAAACATGCCTATATAATTTTGACCCTCTTAAACCCCCTTTTTATACAGTAAAACTTGGGTTTACAGGGGTATACATTATTTTTCTTATTTTGCTAAAAAACATAGAATGTAGATACTCATTAGAGTATCCACAATCTATGTTTTAAGCAGAAATATGAAAAATATCAGATTTTTTTTATCTGAAATTTTTTTTTTTTTTTTTTTTTTTTTTTTTGTAAAATTTTCAATGTATTTGAATAGGCGTGTTTTCGTAATAAGGTGCATATGTAAGAAGATATCTTTTCTCACTTTGAGGCGTATTTTGTTTCTAACGAAATGCCGGACGACGGTTAGAATTTTTTTTTTTCATGAATCACTATAAATAGGTTATCTGTCAAATCTAAGTATTCTATCATTATCAGTCTCAGAGTATTTTGTTTAACCAGCAGGCTGGTATTTTTTATTATGTTTGTTTGTTTGTTTGTGTTGAGGTTTTACGGCCCAGTCAACCAAGTGGGTCATGTCGAGCGCAGTCAGTTTACCTAACCACACGTTTACTAGGCAGGATTAGTCCTCTAAGCGGTTAACCAGTATTGTGTACATTCTTTCGCCAGAAACCGACAACTGCCCTTCTTGAATCAGCGGAAGGGAGAGAATGACCGTAGAAAATATTTCATGATCAATCTCCACAAAAGAATGTTGCCGACCTCGGCGGGGGTTGAACCCGCGACCTCCTGGTCTCCAGTCGGACGGCGCATCCAATTGAGCCACCGAGGCCGGCATTTTTGTAAAGGGGTCTATAACAATGATTGTGTGTTACCCTGACCCTGTCATATAAACAAAACCATTAGTAATCATAAACGGCACTTTATTCACTTTCAGGGGCGGTATCTATATCAACAAATTATTTGGTATCCTTCTGCAAGGGGGTTTAAAAGGAAACAAAATGCTCCCATGGCGAGCAAATTGTTCCCTTTCAGGGTAGTCCACATCCCAACAGGTGCTTGAGGTATAGAAACGCAAACGGGAATTCACAAATTTGAGCCAACTCATGACAAAACCAACAAAATAGCATGTGCGCCCAGAGAAGACTCAGATCAGTCTGGGGCATCCGCCCAGTCTGATCAGAGTCTGCTGTGCGCTCAGTGGGTAACTAAGAACACAAGTTTTCTTCATGCGGACAGCGAAGACTCTGATCAGACTGGGCGGATGCCCAGGCTGATCTGAGTCTTCGCTGGGCGCACATGCCATTTTGTTGCTTTTGTCATGCGCTGGCTTATTTGTCTCCCTTGTGAAAATGACAGACAATCTACCGATTGTATCCAGTTCCCTTAATTTCAGTCAGTCTAGATTTTGGATTGTTGGAATTTTTACAGTAGTATAGAAAATTACTTTGTCAGAACACAGCACTAATCTGGGAAGGAATCTTTGTTTGTAAGGATTTGCAGTAAAAGGACGTCATACACCTGGTAAATTATCTGCCAATTCCTACAAGGAAGACAACTATAGCTTCTTATTAGCTTTTCTGTACATCTAGACCCTTCTGCAAATGGGTCTTCTCTAAAATGAAAGAATTTGCTCCCATGGGGAGCAAATTCTATCCTTTAGGAATAGACCCCCTTTTCATAAGGGAGACAAACCATTTTTGACAGTTGCCTTCCCCGAAAGAGTATCAAGTCCCTTAAATACATGTCTTACTAATTGTTTTGTATGACGGGTCACGGAAATATAAAATCATTGCTTTAGGCCCTTTGAAAACATATCGTAACAGACTAGTGTGATGTAGTGGTCAAACAAAATACTTCGATATTAATAATGATAGAACATTATAATTTGATGAACGACGTATTCGTGGCGTTTTGATGAAATGTTATTTCAACAGTCGACCGGCATTCTAGCAGACACAAATGTTCTCCTTCGTAATCGATCAAACATTTCAAAAAGGAAATGCGAGGTTAATATATTGCCGCAGCAAATATTTACGAATGGCAGATACACGAGCAAGATTTTCCCTGAAGTCATCGTACGTTTTGCACAGCCTCTTCTTTAAACCTCAACACCTGCTTAGTATTTATTGCAATAAAATGGCAATAATACCAAAATGAACAATATACAAGAAATGTCTTTCAAAAGATAAACGTCGCAAGTGAAAGGGAAGTGAGTTTTGTAATAAGGATGGAACATTGGTGATTTACAGACCTAGATTTTTAGACTGTGTCCAACTGGTATATTTTATGATACGCTGAATATCTTGCTAACTCGATTCTGAAAAGCCGGGTTATAACTCCTGGGCTTCGACTCTCTAGTTAGAATGATTTGATCAATCCATCAAAACTGCCGTGGGCTGACACACAGCGAAAACTAAAAAAAAACTGCGTTTGTAAAACACTATGCCATAGCCACACGGAACAATAAATAAGCCGCCGCACGTCAAAACCAACATTTGGCATGTGCGGCCAGCAAAGACAGTTCTGCCTGTGCATCCGTTCAGCCAGATTAGAGTCTTTGCTATGAGCTGAATGGGTAGCTAATGACCCAAGCTTTTTCATTCGGATAGCGAAGACTCGTCTGATTAGTCTTGGCGGATGCCCATGCTGATCTGAATCCTCTGGTGGCACATGTCAAATTGCTGGTTTTGTCATGCAGAGGCTCAAATCATAGTAAAAAATTGTCCTTAAAATTGATCAAGGCATCAATCGTTATGCAAACAAAATGAATATTGATGTCCGTACCTGAAAGCGTTTTCTTAGGCGTTTCGATAAAAATTAACACTTTTAGTCATATGATTAATATACTTTTTAACAGTGTTGATCACCAATCGAATCAGTATCAGTCCTCTACCCCATTTTATGTATCTTATATACCTTACTTCAAACGCGTAAATCTGCTTTTAATTCTAGCGTCTAAAATACTTTTCCGACACAGGCGTCGAAAGGCTAAATCTGATTTTTTTTTATCAAGCAGCCTTGTATACATAACTATATTCGATCTTCCAACCATTTAACCACGGAAACCTTTGCGCGCATTTTTTAAGACACGATTAATGCATAGATTGTCTCTTCCTTCTTCACTGTGTGAGTGCTTTTCTGCTTGGACCCGGTTTGAAAAGGTTTGTTTAGAATTTAGGCGCCATGTATTTTTTTTTTTTTTTTTATTATTTTTGTTTTGTTTTTTGTTGTCGTTTTTTTAACCTTCTTTCGGCATTATCTATCATAATACAAGGTCAATGCAAACATCAACTGTATTATTTTGTCAGTTTGTATATATAGTTCTACCATACACAATCGCAATACTAACAGATAGCATATTTATAACTTGTATTTACCTTTCAATTTGATTGATCACGTCGGGACCTAACGTAAGCTGCAACTCAATTGTAGAAAAACTTTTTACTGGAACCAAGCAAACACACAGTGCTTCTTTATTTCCGTTAACCTTCGGAGAAAGCCGTATGTTAATTTATCCAAGGAAGTCCAATATCACTGGCTGAATTTCGACGGGCTTCGTATTTGACCAATGGAATCGCGCATAAAAACTCGACTAGTGGTGACACTTGCACGTCTTATGACAAAAGAACATTCGCATAAAACCTTGAAAGTATTGCAATTTTAGCATTTCTGTTTGCATGCGCTATTTCGTTATCATAGTGAGAACAGTATTCAAAGTCAAAGTTTCCTTCTATTTCATTAAAGGCCAAAGCGGTAAGATAAAGCCAACGGATAAAGTGTCACGCGCCAGTAATCAAGTATTATGTAGCGTGTGGCCATGTCATTTTTAACCCATTTTAGTCGGTAGACCCGTAAAAGGATAATTGGCAAACAGTGCAGACCCAGATCAGACGCCGCAGAACGCGGCGTCTGATCAGGGTCTCCACTGTTTGCAAATAGTTCAGCCGTTTTTCTCTTGGGATATGTAGATCTCATAGTGAGACGTGCCTAAAATTGAAATCGGACTCTTCCAATATGCTGTGTGGGAGAGTCTATTCAGTATACAATGGGTTAGAACATCACGTTCTCCACAGAATGATAGACGTCATGTGATAAATATACTTTAAGCCATCGCTCTAGATAAGATACATCTGTTTCAAGCATAGCGTAATGGTCATTTTCTTACTTTACCACGTAGACATATGCTGTGGGTACTGACGAGAAGCTCCTCGCGATGGTGCTTATTTTGTGTGCCCACAACATATGTTTTCGTGGAGAAATAAGAAACATATAATTGAGACATCCATTTAATATGGAGCTATCTAAGCTATAAAAATATGAGTCACCTCATGGCAAAACCAACAAACTGGAATGTGCGCCCAGCGAAAGCTCAGTTTAGCCTATGCATCCGCTCAGTCTGACCAGAGTCTTCACTGTCCGCATGAGGAAAGCTTGAGTCCTTGGCTATCCATTGAGCGCACAACGAAGACTCGGATCAGACTAGGCGGAAGCCCAGGCTGATCTGCGTCTTCAATGGGCGCACATGCAATTGTGTTGGTTTTGTCAGGAGGTGGCTCATATCACCATATAATACAAAAAAGTTGGGATAGATCCGGTTGCAAGGCACCTTAAGGTAAACTAATTCGGTGCAAAAGTTTGACAGAAGAAACAAACAATTTGAAATTGGGTTTAAAAACTTCAGACGTCCGATTTCGCAAAAACTCGCCTAATAATTTACTATATATTATAGACTTGTCATCCTTGAATCGCTTGAATCATTTTATCTTAATACGAATATATTTTCATGTATAGGGCATCTCGCTTCCTCATTACTTTGTATTTTCTCTAAATCTACACAGAAAAATCATATTAATTGAGCCAGCATACGAAAACCCTACAACAAGACCTGTGTAACCAGCAAAGACTCAGATCAGCTTGTACATCAACCCAGTATAGCAAGGGTTCTTCTTTATCCTTCTTTGGATACCCCGGAGGCTGTAGACGACACATGCGATCAGCGAAGACTGATCAGACTGCGCGGATGCGCAGGCTGATCTGAGTTAGCTGGTCGCACAAAAAAAAGTCTTATTGTAGAGTTTGCACTAGCTCAATTGTCTTATCAACAAGTATGAGGATTCGAGTACAAAGTGAAAGGCAAAGGAAATATTAATCACTGATACAACCACGGTGAACCACACCACTATAAGATGAGGCATCAATAGATTCTATATTGAATGATCCTTGACAGCAATGAACACACTCACAAAACTAAAAACAGCCGAGGTGTGAAGTTGTTGTTTTTTTTTTTGTTGTTTTTTTTGTTTTGTTTTGTTTTTTTGGCCAGACTAGCTAATTTCGGCCAATTAGGCCTCATAAATGGAATAAGCCTTTCTTGAAAACAATTTAGGACCGAATCTTCATTAGACTGTGGCCCGACTGACCGTCGTGCAATTAAAAAGGGCAGTCGTTAAACCTTATTGTGTTATTGAAGTATGTGGACTGTCATATACCATGTTCATATTTTCATTTTAAACCGATTAATACTTTTAATTGTTCTGAATATAAGACTGAGCCACCTTATGACAAAACCAACAAAATGGTATATGCGCCCGGCGAAGACTCAAATCCGCCTGGGCATTCTCTCAGTGTGATAAGAGTTCGCTGGGCGCAGGAAGTAAGCTTGTGTCCTTAGCTACCAATCGAGCGCACAGAGAAGACTCTGATCAGACTGGGCGGATGCTCAGGCTGATCTGAGTCTTCGCTGGGCGCACATCCACTTTATTGGTTTTGCCATGAGGTAGCTTTTACTAAAAAAATCAGACTTGCCAACAATTCTCCTGAGTTTGTAAATTTACGTCACGATACAGCTTGGCTCCAATAGGCTTTGTCGACGATTTGTTTTACAAGCCAACGTGAAATTTAGCAGATAATTTAGAGCATTGAACTGTTTTCTCTACACTGTTTTTGTACGATGTGATATAAGTTGTAGCACTAATGTAAATGTATTTATTTCTCTTTAGTTTTCTCTAAAAATAAAACTTGATAATTCATGTGCTTGGTCTCCCTAAGGAGGCTTTTTCACAAGACATACCAAAGACGTTAATTCTAGAAAAATATGAACAATATTGAAATATCGTAAGGTGCATTTTAAGTATAAGATTTTATCTCCGTCACTGAGAATGAATGTTGATTTAAACCACTTCTGCATGAAAGTCTATATCGGAACCAGAATGTATGGTAGTCTATACGCTTAGAGTTGTTGTTGGTAGTACTGATGTTTTGAACGAATTCAAGACCGATGGGTTCCACCATTAACGTTCTTCTGCAAACTACACGCAGGTTTGCTAACGCACTCATGGTTGGTAACTGTTTCTTTCTTTGAGTGCACGACGGTGAGTGGGATCAACGGCCATTTCCCCAGTCAGTTTCAGAAGGATGGCGCTTGGCTTACTGCAGGTCACTATTGAGCTCTCGGCTTTGTTTCATCACAATGTTTGCGATTATATGTATTGTCCTATGTTACTCTAATAAGGTAGAAGTCACTACACAGACCGAATTTGAGCCTGCGCACGAAAACACCTACTAGACTTGTGCGACCAGCGAAGAATCTGATCAGTCTGATCAGAGTCTTCGCGGATCACATGTAACTTCAGTTTTAGTATCAAATCCAAGATGCTTGCATACGTTTGGTTCTGAACAGTGTTTGTTTTAACTAGCAGGTCTGCATTTCGAACTACTACTTTTACATTTTGCATGATGCTGCTTAATTTTCAAATATAGCGGTGGCTCAGATTGAACCTGAATTTTCTGACGGCTTTGTCGATATACGCAGACCGATGTTTTGGAAGAAATCTAAACAATCACCAGTCGTTAAAAGACAGGTTAAAACATGAATGTCATGCGGTAACCTTCATCGCAATGCTTCACAGCAGGCATACAACGTTGAAATAACGTCGATTCCCAGTGCATACACAACGCTGAATGAAGTCGATTTAACGTTTATGAACGTTGAATCGACGTTACGTCTATCCAAAGAGGGACTAATGAGAACCCTTGCCGTATTGGTGGATGTAAAGGCTGATCTGAGTCTGTGCTGATCTTATTGTAGGTTTTGTCGTGCGCTGTCACATTTTCTGTGGAAAAAAAGGAAAACTGTCACTTATTGCCATTTCATAATTTAGCCTACAGCAAACTGAAAAAAAAATGTATACGAGACGGAACGCGTAATGGGTTTTAAGGTGTATTTTACGAATGTTAAAATAGTTCATTACAAGGAAGATAAGATTTGAGCCACGTCCCGAGAAAAAGCTCTTCGGACTTTACGCTGAATCAATCTTTCCGCGCACATGCCCGGTTCCTTAGCGAGGCCACATGTCTAGTTGTTTGGGTTCAATTTCCCTTCGGCCTACTGCTTACTTGAGTAAATGACATAGGTTCTTATGACACTGCACGGATGCGCAGGCTCGCCGGAACCTTTGCCATCACGAAAACACACCTATATAATTTTGACCCCCTTAAACCCCACTTATATACAGTAAAACTGGGGTTTACAGGGGTGTACATTATTTTTCATATTTCTGCTCAAAATCATAGATTGTTGGTACTCGTAAGAACCGCCTCGCCGAGGCGGTTCTAACGAGTACCCACAATCTATGTTTTGAGCTGGAATATGAAAAATATCAGAATTTTTTATCTGAAAGTTTACCCTTTTTTGGTTGTAAAAAATTCAATATATTTGAATAGGCGTGTTTTCGTAATGTTTTCGCATACGTAATAACGAATCGTTGCTCATGACCCGGCTTATTTACTGGGCTCAGTTGTTCAAAGCGTCGTTAGCTTAACAAGCTCGTTAGTGGTCAAAATGTTAAGTGTTCCAGTAAGTACAATATCTAATTCACAGGTATTTTTGCTGAAAAATATGAGTAGCTTTTGCAAATGCAAAAGCTACTCACATTTTTAGCAAAAATATTAGCTTATATGCCATATTTAATGATCAAAGTTTTAACGATACGTTAACTAATGACATCGTTAGTTTGAACAACTGGGCCCTGAAGTTTAGTGTGGAGAGAAAATGCACTGATGCTTTTTACTGTTGATTGTTTCAACCTCACAAGAATGATACATCAGTTCGCTTAAAAATATATTTTTCGATATGGGTGTAATATCATATCATGGAGCGTGGAATAATGTACGCGGTACTGATCATAAACAAATCAAAAACCATAGTTTAGACTTTAAAACATTGCACGTAATCTTCTTTCGACATCACCATAGTGCAGTACGTTTCAAGAACACATTAACACCGATTGCTCATTGACATATATCATTGACTTCATTAATACATATTAAAAACAAAAACAGCAGAGAAATGCGCAGCAAGCGTAAAATGCATGCCATTCTCTGGAGATTTAGATAACAGAGAACATTAGATAAGCAACAGAAACAGATTATTTTTAATGGATGTTATGGTCTTCAATCATAAATTGATATCACCAAGTTATTGTAAAGTTTGTTTTCATGTTTCTTGTAATACAGTTCTTTCACAGAGCGGTAAAAACTGATTTTAATAATTATATAAACCCTAATGTAAAAGATCTTGATTGAAATGTATTATTTTGTATGACATCTTTCGCTAAACTGAATAAACTCTGCGACGAAGAAACGTCACATTTAGTCGGCCCATAATTTTAAGGATAAATGATGCACTTTCAATGCGTGTGAGATTGAGGCGGGTGGGAGTTTGGACATTACTGTCGAACAGGTGTATATCTCTTTTCAGAAGCAATTTGGTATGTAGGAAGCCATTACGAAAATAAGCCTAATCAATAGACCGAAAATTTTACAAAAAAATGAAAATGTTCAGGTAAAAATTTGCATATTTGTCATATTTCTGCTCAATACAATACATGGGTGAGGCGGTTCTAACGAGTACCCACAATCTATGTTTTTGAGCAGAAATAAGAAAAATAATTTATACCCCTGTAAACCCCAGTTTTACTATATAAAAGTGGGGTTTAAGGGGATGACACTGGAAATCACAAATGTGTCTTCCTTGTAAGGCATGGCGGAAAAATCTATCATAGTAATTTTATCAAAACTCTCTTCAGAAACTTCATGCACTTTGTAGATTTGCCTTCATGTACAGACATCCCTCTTTACACCGACTCTCGATATAATGACAAAATTCGTAATAATGACAATTTGACTGTCACGAAAGCTTCGCCTAAGAGGTAACAATTAGTCACAAATTATACAAGAATATTGTATACAATACTTTACAGAAACATATGCTTTGGACATTTGTTAGAATCGTCTCACTTAGGCGATTCTAACAATATCCAAAACATATGTTCTATGAGGAAATAACAACAAACCAAGACCTTTCTAGCAAAAACGAACCAAATGGAAAGACATTAAATCAACCAAATGGTTCTATGTAAAAAATGAGATGATACAAGATCATATGGTTTAGCTTTATGTATTTTTTGATGCCCAATGTCCCATAAACGGGTCACTTGCAAACAGTATAGACCCAGATCTGACCAGTCACATGACTTGTAATCCTGCACTACATTGGAAACTATAAATGAAGATAACCAAGAAATGCCACAGTCACGCAGCACAGCCTTCCGGAGGTATTAAAAGAATGAGAGATGAGGAACAAAGAATGACAAAACAAACGCCGCATATGAAATCACCGATGCATAAACAAAGAAGAACTGAAATAGAGGATGTGCCATATAACAGCCAGAAGGAAAACTACAAAAGGGAGGGGGGAAGGGGGACTCGGTTTAAACATATTTTATTTCAAGATATTCCATGACAGTATACATTGTAACACATAAGAAATGAGATCTGAAAGGAAGTATGACTACTTATTTAGTTCTTCTGCTTAACCCTCGCAGTGTTGTACAAATGTCACGGAACAATATGGATCTCATTTTGTGAATGTGAATTTAAGATGCAGAATTAAATAAAAGGACGACAAACAAACATATCTTATATATATAAAGCAATGTGAAAAACATACTGGAGATTTATAATCAGCTCAAATACTAATGTAAGACCCACGAGTGAACACAGGCTCAATATTTATGCCAGTACTAGGGCTGATAATGTAAGTCGTAGAAATCATTTTAGTATTAGCGCACGACATTAAAGGGATTTTGCTAGAGTAGGTGTTCAAATCAATAACTTTTATAATCGAACTAACAATCTAACGTATAAACTTCTTAAACTAAAAACCACATGTGTTAACTGCTAAATATTGAATACTGTTAGCTATTGAAATACATGTATATAATTGTAGTAACGAAACAATAAGTGCTCATCTGCACTATCAGTTGTTCTTGCTTATGAATTCGCTTCTACGACGAAAAACAACTACTCACCTTAACTGTTGTCATACTGAATAAATAAAGATGCCATGCCCACTTCTAATTTTCAGCCAATCAGATTTCTTGATCTGGGTTGTTAATATAAATTCACATGCTTCTGAAGAACCCAACTGATCTGAATCTATATTGTTTGCAAAGGCGGGGCATATCTGGGATCAGCATGACCAGGGTTAAAGGTCAAACAAAACCACTAGCAGAACTTGTGCCTCTTTTACTAATAATGACTATTTTATTTGTGTTCTTTGCAGGCAAAATAACAGCAACTGACGACGATAAGGACAGAGACGATCGGGTGGCACCATTGATGAGATACGGTAAACTGATAGATGATGAGGGAGACGAGTATGATGTTGATGATGATTACGTGGATGCGACTGCCGTGAAAAGAGCCATGAGAATGTTAAGGCTTGGTCGGGGAATGAGAATGCTGAGGCTGGGTAAAAGACCAATGGAATCCCAGGACATTACGAGTGAAACTGACAAAAGAGCTATGAGAATGCTCCGACTAGGAAAACGTCCATTTAAAATGCTAAGATTAGGAAGAAGCAATAATGACGAGGAAAAGAGAGCCTTAAGATTACTTAGATTAGGCAGAAGATCTGATGACGAAAACATGTCATAGTAGACTATTTTAGCTAATTGAGCAGCGTCACGGGAAAAGGTTGCTTACCGCATGTGTTACAGAAAAGACAAGACCAGCCTGCGCAGCTGCACAGTATCGGTAATTTCGTTTATCGACCCAGATCGGATTACAATATTAGATATGTTTTGTTGTTATGCACAAATAATAGCTTGTGGGCACGTTCTGGAATCCAGGCGATTCCTATTACGTTAACACGTCTATGTAATAACTACCTAAATGTTTCCCCCATAATACATGATGTAAATAGGGGTATACATTATTAATTTCAAATTTTAAATCTAATTTCAAATTCGTCTGTCAAACAGTTATTTCTGTACTTCGCTTCATACATATGTCTGAATGTACTTTGTAACTAAATTTAATCCGTTTGCAATATAATGGAAATGGCATGGCTTAAATAACTCCAGAGAACAAGAATGTTCAGATAAAAATTTTGCCTATTTGTCTCCACGAAAACGTGTGTTGTGGGTAGTCATTAGAAGCGCCCCTGTGGGCGCTTCTAATGAATACCCACAACATATTTGTTTTCATGGAGAACTAAGATAAATAGCAATATATCGTTATTGAAATGAAGTGTTTTATTTATTAAGCGCGATGGCTTCGAATTGTACATTTCACATGGGTGTGTTAAAGTAATGGAAGTGTGTCCAAAGATATGTTTGGAAGAGAAATGGCAAGGTATATCTTCTGTCTAATTCTTTTGTCTGGAGATAAGGTATTTGTTGTTCGTCGCCTGATTCCTTGTTATCGTATGATCCTGGAATCAAAACGAGAAGGATCTGACCAGTTTGTATAGGTGCGCAGGCTGATCTTAACATTTGCTGTCCGCATGTGCATGAAAGACCCTGCTTCATGACGTATCTCAGATAATCTCATTTTATGTTTGAGCTATAAATATATTAACTAAACGATTCCGCGTTAAACCCATTAATGCTTAGGTATCTTCAATGAGCCTTCCTTTCTGTATAACGGAAAGGTCTGTTATATGTTTAAAGAGGATTTAATTAGAAATTGCCTTATCGACCCTGTCATCGCAAGTAGTGTACACCCAGATCGGATGCCTCGTTTTGCGGTGTATGATCCGGGTCCGCACTGTTTGTCAATGTCCTTTTTGTCGGACCCTAAGCATTAGTGAGTTAAACATTACTTGATTACATATTGTGGTTTACATCTGTGCAAGTTTCATGATAGGAGAGCAAGAAGTGGACAGCCATAAAACCTTTTTGTCCAGAAATTCCATTATTGTGATAATATCATTTAAATTTACGGTTTGCAGTTTTCTTTATAGTTTTATTTTTTATTTCGACAAGTCTTATTCAAATCTAAAACAAACAAAAAGACAAAAAATCATTAAAAAATAATTAAAGTGTACAAACTTAAGATCCTGTATATTTTAATTTCCCATATTAACACAAAATATTGGGACACATTAAATCCTAGCCATACTTATAGCATTTATGGAACAATAAAAATAAAAAAAAGGCTTCCTTTGGTAACAAAGAACACACAAAAGATCGAAAATTGGAGACTTGGTTTTACGTCTCTTCACAAGCAGCAGTGTAGTTGGCGCGTCGATTTACTACCTGATAAAGTGTCTTAAAAGTGCTGGAAGAATAGCAAACAATACGGATCCTGATCATTGTGCCGCATTCTGCAGCGCCTGAGCTGGATCTGAACTCTTTGCTCAGGCCTGCCTGTCCCAATATTTAGGGTGAATATGGTTCCTTGTCCCGATGCTGACTACCAGCGCAACTTTCGGTATTCCTTTTGTTGAACTTGAAAGGGGACATTACATTTTATCTACGAGTGGGTTTAGTCATTACTTCATTACAAATGTTTATTTTATTTTCGAGAAAGTCAGTTTAATGCATACATATTTTATTGTTTGAGATTATGTATACAACCCATGTTCGAATAAAATGTTGTTTTCAGCGTTTTATATATACGGCTTTATTTGAGTGAAAATATGTGACGATACCCAAGAAAGGCTACAATCACGAGGCAAACTAAGAGCTGAATGATAATTTTGCTGAATGATTTCTAAATGATAGCTAATGCATATCTCGTAGACCATTCCTTGAAATGCATACTCGCTTATGTACATATGAATAAAATGACGCTTAATGCAAACGTTGGGTAAACATTCCAGATCTTGTTTCATTCCCAAATAAAGCCAATGATTCAAGCTACTACAGTCAGAGATCAATACAATACGCAGCACACTTTGAAATTACCAGATAAATTCTCGATATACAAAAACTTCAATGACTCGAACACCGATGACTCGTTTACCATGAATTATTCAAATCAGTTTTGAGTCCATAAGAATCTCTTACGATAGGAAAAAACAAAACAACAAATATTTAGGGATATTTTAGGGAAGTTTTCTTATTTTATCATGAAAATGTACGTTGTGTGTACACTCCACTCAACATACCATTATTTTATAGAAGATTAATTTGTAGTCCGCTGAACTTGACAGGGAGGAGAAAAGATAGACTCATCACGAAAACACGCCTATATAATTTTGACCGCCTTAAACACCACTTTTATATATTAAAACTGTGGTCTACAGGGGTATACATTATTTACTTATTTATGCTCAAAAACATAGATTGTGGGTACTCGTTAGAACCGCCTCTATCTATATTTAGAGCAGAAATATGAAAAATATCAGAATTTTTTATCTGAAAATTTTCAGTTTTTGGAGGTGAAAGTTTTAATATATTTGAATAGGTGTGTTTTCGTAATGTCTTGCAAAACAAAAAAACAAAAACAACAAAAAAAACAAAAAAAAAAAAAAAAACGCTATACCATCGGTCTACGCCCATGGGCGTAGACAATCTTAGAGTTGGTATTGCTCCGAAAGAACTTTATGAAAGGCCATTGACTGGTCCAAAGCTATTTTCCATGGACTTCTTAACGTTATTGATAACAAATGATAGCTTTCACAAACCAGTTTGGTCTACGCTTGACAGAAATTGTGTGCTAAGCGTAGACCATGCTTTTGGTGAAAGCTAATACTTGTTACAACTCAGTTCCTGCGTTTAGCTGCATATGTGTCAAAGCAACAAATCAACAAAAATATCGAATTTACTCCCAAGTATTCGAACAGCTGGGCCTGAATAAACAGTCGATCTAGATCGGAACTCGCTATCTGACTAGGGTCAACACACAAGAGCTTGCAGTTTCTTGGAAACCCTATCGATTTTCGAATATCAAAGGACGGACACACCATAGTTCATTAAACAGATTTTTGGCAAAATCGTTGAAAGTAACAAGGATGCAGATTACATCATATGCTCTTGCCATTGCGAACTGGACCAATGATTCTCCGCCGCAAATAACACTTCGTTCTTGTCCATTACATACCAGAACTGTTTAAATCACCTAAAAACCTTGCGGACAGTGTATGGATGCGGTCGCCAAATTACCTTGACGTGACTTAGCATTTGTGGTATTACTGGCCGATAGTTTTGCAGTAAAAATGACAGTTTTCAATCAATAAGATCTCGAATACAAATTAACCAGGACCAGCACCAACTAACAAGTTGGTGAACGTATCCAGGGACTGTCAGGAGAGCTTTTTGGTGGTTTAATAAAATTTGCTGTTGTATAAACGAGCCACTACCAACTGTAAACCGCAGCGGAGAATTACTGGTCCAATATTTAATAACAAAAGTAGGTAAACTCTGCATACAGTTGCTTGCAACAATATTGACCTAAATGTGTTTAATGGCATGAGTTGACAACAAGAATCAGCAGCAGTTGTAGAACAAAACGCACAAACAAAAACGAATCACAGTAGAATGATCGCCCTGAAAACGACTAACATTAGAATAGCTAATCGCATCAAACGCCGCCTCAAAACGGACATAGTCCAACTCACACACAACCGCTCGGTCCGTGCCGGCTCCCACTATCAAACTGCCAACTGACCAGACAGAAAACATACAAACTAATCTATCAGTACTACTACGAAACAAAGATGTTGCGCAGACTAAAATCCGGAATACAGAGTAAAAGAAACCCATCAGTAAAACCACGGTGACTCCGACTACATACGAGTAAGTCTACACACAAGTCGTGTACAAAAGATCCAGGACGGAGCCGCACTCAGACTGCCGCACAATACCTACATTTTATCAACAACAACCGCCCGCCCCCCCACCCCCCCCCCCCCCCCACTCCTCCGACGCACTCAGACCAACAAGTCTCCCGAGTTTGTTAAATCACCATAGAGCTTTGGTTCTAATCATCCCAGGGTGTGAGGACAAATTTAGAAAATAGTTAGAGAAACGCACTACACAGACTTGTTCCAGAAATCCATTACTAGCACCAGGGCTACTATCCGGCAAAACCAACAAATACGTATCCCATATAACGCGGGGCGTTACCATCTAACCACGGGAAATTTTCAATATCAAAATCAAATCTACCTCACCAGTTGTAATTATACAATTAGATTTTGATAAGTATAAGGGGAACGTGAAATTTAAAAAAAAAAAAATTTTGAAATATGAAAAATGCATTTTGCATTGCAAAAGCTACTCACATTTTCGCAGCAAAAATATCAATGTATTTGGAAATAACTAAGCTACAACAGTTAACGACTTTGACATTAACGAGCTTGTTAAGCTAACGATGCTTTGCATAACTGGGCTCAGAAGTGGAAACCGACTTTCAACATTAATGGATGTAGATTATTTAGACATTAAAGTTCGCAAAATTCTTTTTATCTGTTATTTCTAGTTTAGATGTATTAATTGCACCTTATACGAGGGATGTTCGAAATGAATTGCTTATTGTCCTCTAGCTCGATATCTACGTGGGTCACGATAAAAACCAATACATACCTATATAGGGCTATTCAATATCTACACAATGGTATATAAATGTACATGTTAGACTAAGTGTAAGACATAAAATTTGCCATTTGAATACACGCAGTCATTGACCACTGCAGTAAAAATGGTTGGTAGAAGCGTCGACAAAAAAGATGAAATACGGGCTTACATCAAAACTCGCTCAAAACTTGGTTGATCTTTGAAGAAGCTGATGACTGAAATTTCTACTGCTTTTGGACCTTCTTGTGTGTCTTATGACACAGTTCGGCGGTGGAAAAAGAAATTTGAGTCTGGTGTAGAGTCCATAAAAAATGCACCGAAATCAGGTAGGCCAAAATCTGCATCTCGTAAAGAAATCGTTTCCAAAATAAAGGAAATCATTGAAGGAGATGCCAGATTTACAGTTCGTGATATTGTACGAAAGGTAGGCATATCACTATCAACGGTTCACCTTATTTTGAAGAAGCATTTTAAAGTCAGAAAGATTTCTGCTAGATGGGTGCCACATCTGTTCACTGACGAGCAAAAGAGGCAACGGGTTAAAGTGGCCAAAAAGCTGCTTCAAATGTTTCCAAAATATGATCAAAAGCAGTTTGCCAATGTCGTCACAGGTGATGAAACCTGGGTCCATTATTTTGAGCCCGTCAGAAAGGTTAGCAATAAGATCTGGGCCACTAAACACAGCAAACGCCCAATAATTGCCAAACGTTCTTTGAGTGCAAAGAAGGTTTTGTATGCAATCTTCTTCTCTGGTGAAGGAGTCGCAATAAAAGTGCCAGTGAAAAAGGGCAAAAGCATCACTGGAAAGTACTACAAAGACGTAGTACTGAAGAAACTGAAAAAAAGTATTATCAGAAACGACGCCCTGCCACTGGTTTTAAACATGTCCGTCTTCTACATGACAATGCCCCAGCTCATACCTCCGCAATAGTTACGGCGTTTTTGAAGAAAGAAAAAGTAACTGTTTTGCCTCACCCCCCGTATTCCCCAGACCTTGCCCCATGTGATTTCTTTTTGTTTCCGAAATTGAAAGCATTCCTTGCTGGGCGGAAATACCAGTCCCGACAGGCACTTGGATCTGCCATTCATCAGTACCTTATTACTTTGCCCAAATCAGCGTACCTTCAAGAAGTGGATACATCGGCTGAAACTTTGCATTTCTAGCCACGGGGAGTACTTCGAGGGCATGAAATGAGTACTTTTGGGCTAACTTGAAATTAGAAGTCTACAGATAGAAATAAGCAATTCATTTCGAACATCCCTCGTATGTAGATAACATGAGGATTTGTTTTTAAAAATTATATTTGGAAATTGAAACTAACAAGATCTGGCATTTTAGATTTTATTGCAATAAAATTGTATAGGCCCGTCATAGAATATTAAAATAGACGTATACATCCACGTTTCTGCTGTGTATATACATACTTCGATCAGCTTGTACACTGTCGGACAAAAAACGGAACTACTCAAATGCAGACAGCGAAGTATATATATATATATATATATATATATATATAACCTCATTGGCTCGAACACGGATGGCTCGTTTACCGTGGATGATTCGAACTCTTTTTTCAGTCCCTACAAAATTCTTCCAGTAGCTCGGGAAAACAAATCTTTAAGGATTTTTTTCTAAATTATTAAATTCCCTAAATTATCGCTATTTGCTTCCTGACCTGACGCCATAATTATATAATATATATACTTCGATTTGGAGAGTTAAAAATGAGACTTCATTGACTTGTATTTATAACACATCTCATCTACATTTTCTGTCGTAAACTGGCGTGTGTTTATTTAAGTGATGATTTATTTATTATGCTCTTATGAATGGGCACCTAACAACTGCCCGTGTCGTGTGTGTGGTGTGGGTGCTTGAATGCGCTTGCATGCATGTGTACGTGTGATTTCTGACATAATGCAAGCTTATATACCCCCTGCATCGGCTTAAGCGGAACTCCACTTTACTACCTTCTGTTTTTTTAAACACTGGTATGTTTCTGACTCTTACCAATGTGCAAACTATGGCTATGATTAGCTTTGTTTTGCTTTTGGTGACATTTGCTGTCATTTTTCCGCACTGCTAAGAATCATGTACAGACATCTGTTAACGGAATGACATACTTTCAGGGTAGCAACTAGGTCAGATTTGTTTGGCTTAATTCTATAAAGAGATCTACTCTGAAATGATATGAAGTTGCTCCGCTTGTGAGTAAATTCTTTCCTTTAAGACCTGGCCCCTTTTTGAGAATCTACCAAATGTATCTCGTCACCTTTGACTGTGAGTCTGCACAAACTGTTGCGTTAACGTAATGGTAACAGAGAGACGCAAATTGGAATGGAATTAAATCACAAATTATTCGGCATTTAAATACAATTCTAATCCAGATATCCAGATATTTCGATAGATTACTACCGACGCAAATGTTCAAATGTAAATACCAGAGATCGTCTTTCTATGTCAGCTTGCTGTTATTTCTGTACAAAATGGCCAATTGCATTTCCTCTCTCTCTCTCTCTCTCTCTCTCTCTCTCTCTCTCTCTCTCTGTGTGTGTGTGTGTGTGTGTGTGTGTGTGTGTGTGTAACGACGTAACAAACTACTTGACCTATGTAGCTTTCCAACATTCAATATAGAAGAAAGAAAAAAGCGAAATGCCCTAATTCTGACTACAATTAAAGGAATGAGAAATCTTCATTGATCCTATCTTTCAGCTGGTAGTACAAATAGAAATGCTAGAAACTGTTGCATATTATCATGAACATTATTTAATATTACGTATGCAGGCAAAGTATGTGTTTAACTTAATGTGAAAAGTGTACGGCTCAATACGAACCCAGTAAGCATTTTACATAAATCTATAGCTGACCGATAACGGTCCGCTGTAGATTTATAAAGAATGCTAGCTGGGAAAGATACACTTCGTAACTAAACACCGACGGCACATGATGTTGATAGTTTAATTATCATTAAAGAAATGGATTTGTGTAAACGTATTTTATTGGTATAACTGACATGTATACATACAAACACGGTAGAAATACAATCACAATAGCAGCATACAAATGAGTTCCAGAACAAAGTGTCTGTAATTTGTACAAATACTCACCAGTGTAACAGTTAGTTGTTAAATATAAGTGAAAATGTAAAAGGAAATCCTACAAAAAAAACAAAACAAAAAAAAAACAAAAAAACGCCACATATCAAACCGGCGACGCACAAAGAAACACTGCAATGGAGAAACCGGTTTGGAAAAGTCAGTAAGAAAACCACTGGAGGCTTAAACCAGTTTTATTCGCGCGAAATCTCAACCTTATTGTCATCGCAACCTTTTTCCTTTTTCCTTTTGTGACAACCATATAATCAACAGCATGTAACGTCGTTATTTCATTTCTATATGGTATTAGTAATTGATTTATCAGAGAAACACAACAGAGCAACAAATTACAAAAACCAAGTCGTATAAAATTTCCAAGAAGAGCCACAATCAAAGAACATAGCATACCACGATCACCAAGAAGAACTTTCAGCCAGAGCTGAAGGAAACTTTTAGTTAAACCAGGAAAGGCAGGGGCGGATCCAGGATGATTTCTGAGAGGGTTCGATTTGATCACATTACCGCACTTACCCTAAATATTCGGAAAGACTGGCCTGAGCAAACAATATAGACCCCTATAGATGCCGCAGAACGCAGCGCCTGATCATTCACAGGCAGTTACATGGACTTGATGAGAAGTATTAAAATAAAGAGTAAGGGGCATGAATATTTAGAGTAAATACAATATCCCAAATTTATCCCAACATCACGAAAACATACCTATATAATTTTGACCCACCAAAAAAACCCACTTTTATACAATAAAACTGGGGTTTATAGGGGTATACATTATTTTTCTTATTTCTGCTCAATACATAGATTGTGGGTACTCATTAGCACCGCTTGGGCGAGGCGGTTCTAACGAGTACCCCAATCTATGTTTTGAGCAGAAATATGAAAAATATCAGAATTTTTTTTTATCTGAAAATTTTCATTTTTTGGTGGTAAAATTTTCAGCATATTTGAAAAGGCGTGTTTTCGTAATGTTTCCCATGAAAATGAAATTTTGAGTGAAAGGAGTGAACCCCAATCTACCCGACACCTCTTTGAATCCGTCCCTGAAAGACATGAACAAAGACATGATATTATGCACCTATCCTGCAAAGAAAGGCTTAGGCCAACCCTCACAAGGCACAAAATGGATCGCCCTACGCCATTGCTTGGGAGGATTTTTATAAAAGGTCATGGACTAGTCCAGTGCTATTTTCTTGGACTGCTCTACGCTATTATAACCAAGTATTGGCTTTCACAAAAAGCTTGTCCTTTCAGCATTGCGATTTCCTCGCTTTGGAAAGAGAGAGCTAATGTTAATGTTTTTCGTATGTTTGTTCGATTTGTGCTTGTTTGGATTTGTCGGTTTCCTCTTCCTCTTGGTGTCTGGGAAGAGCTGCGGTTTGTGATTCTGGCACTCCCTGGACTTTTCTCTTACCTCTTTTTGGTCTGCGTTTTGTACATAAAATGTGCTAAGCGCAGACAAAGCTTTTTGTGAACGCTAATGCTTGTAATTGTATCAAAATTAACATAATGCGCGTTGAGCATTACGCTTTATGAGTTCAAAATAAAATGCACCAAATATATACACACTAGATTATATGTTATCAATAACCAATTCAAGAAGAAATACCGTTCAAGGGTAAACAAAAAGGAGAGAGAAAAGTCCAAGGAGTGCCACAATCACAAGCCATAGCCCATCCCAGACACAAAGAGGAGGAGGAAACAGACAAAACCAAACAAGCGCAAATAGAACAACCGTACGAAAAGCACTAAGATTAGCTCTCTCTTCCCCAAGCGAGGTAATCGCAATGCTAAAAGGACTGAAAAATACAAAGAACAAAAACACAAGGCAAGACTTAAAACAAATCGCCTCGTTAAATAAACACAAAGCAAGAAAGAGTAAGACTAACACCGGGACCACCGCCTTTGAACGGTCAGTAGAATAAACTACCGTGGGGTTTAAAGCACTTTTACGGTCAGCCAACTTCACCCTGGGTCCCGATGCTACTCCTAATACAGAAATACATAAAAATTCGGTTCGCATAAAGGCTCCCAACTCAGTCAATGTATCATAGCGAAAACATAAAAATCAAATTAATCACTATGATAAACAAAGACGAGTACCCATGGCACTTCTACTGTCTGCCAGAGTAAATGAAAACCAATAGTTGAACCACGGAGGGCTAAGCCGAAGACATATCATCAAGCCCCAACCCACTGGTTAAAGTTTTACGAAGAGGCCATCATTGTGTCTGTGGCCAGAGCCGCCGTCGTGCGATGAAAGAGTGAAGCATAGCCATCAACAATGATTGGTTTGATAACTACGCATAATATCCGGGCTATAGCCATTTCTTTTATACCGGTTAATTAGTTTACTGAATTGCTCAGAAAAGTTAAATTTTCTCACAATTTTCCTAAATCTGTACACTAAGTCACCGTAAAATTTTGGTGCCGATATACCTTGTTGCAGAAGTATTTTCAGACCGACGTTTTATTTTTCTACCATGGCACTGTGTTTGCGATAAAATTTCGAAAACGCCTTGCGAAATTTAAAATAACGAAAGCCCTGCATAAGAAGTTAGCAGTAACGGCTTTATTACGGTAGTTAAAGTCACTAAGATTTGAAGAAGCTCTGGCGAATCTAATAAGTTGAGATAGGTATACCCCATATGGTACGCCGGGGGATATCGCCATCCATAAGAGGGAAATTGACTATATCAAAATCAAAATCGTCCCGTTTATCATAAATTTTGGTGGAAACTGTACCATTAGATATACATCCTTGTTCGCCTGTCATTACTGACAATGGCCAATCCTAATCAACTGTGTGGTGTGTTATTATTTGTGCTGATGAGACCAATCTTAGCTCTAAACTGCCTGTTGCAGATAGAACAAGAGAGGTCAGAGAAAGCTCTGTAAGTGATGCCTTAGCTCTGGCTTTCCGCTGTGCACGTTTCTGCTCGGCTTCGCTGATTCTTTTTGCTTCGTATTCACCAGCTCCCCTTTTTATGAGGCCTCGCCACTTTGTACGATCTTGTGCAATCTGTTCCTTTGACTCTGTTGGTATGTTGACGTCTTTAAGGAAGGCTTTGAGGGTGTCCTTGTATCGATTCTTCTGACCATCATGGGAGCGTTTTCCTACTTGAAGTTCTCCATAGAGGATTTTCTTTGGCAAACGTTCATCAGGCATTCTGGTAACATGGCCTGTCCATCTTAACTGTGCCAATTTTAGAAGAATATGTATACTCTGCATCCCTGCCCTTTTCAGGACTTCTGTGTCTGGGATCCTGTCTTGCCACATGATCTTAAGAAGTTTTCTAAGACAGCTTGTATGGAAGTGGTTCAGTCTTTTGACATGCCGTTGGTAAACTGTCCAAGTTTCGCATGCGTATAATAGTGTTGGCAGCACTACCGATCTATATACTTTCAGCTTTGTGTCAAGTCTGATTCCACTTCGGTCCCAAATACTTCCACGTAGCCGGCCAAATGCTGCACTAGCTTTGGCAATTCTAGCATTGACTTCATCATCAATGTGCACAACTCTAGACAATGTGCTTCCAAGGTAGGTGAACTTGTCTACCACTTGTAGTCGTTGATCTTTCACTGTGATGGTAGGCTCCCTGTAAGGCTTTCCAGGTGCTGGCTGATATACTACCTCAGTCTTTTTGATGCTGATTGTGAGGTCATAGCTGTCACATGAGTCAGATACTTGATCCACACCTTTTTGCATTTTCTCTTCTGTTGGAGCACCCTTTGCCATGTCATCAGTAAAGAGGAACTCGTCTAGCACCTCTGTCTGCACCTTAGATTTAGCTTGCAACCTTCTTAGGTTGAAAAGTTTCCCATCAAAGCAATACCTAATAGGTATACCGTTGTCACCATCCTGGAAAGCATCTGTAAGCATGGCAGAAAACATCATGCTGAACAGTGTTGAAGCTAGTACACAGCCTTGCTTAACTCCATTTGTCACAGGAAATGGATAAAAAAAAAACTCGCCATCATTTTGGACCCTTGCAAGCATACCATCATGGAACTGCCGCACCATTGCTATGAATTTGGCAGGACAACCAAACTTTGCCATAATTTTCCAAAATCCCTCACGACTGACTGTGTCAAATGCTTTGGTAAGGTCGACAAAGGTCATGTAGAGGTCCACATTCTGTTCCTGGCATTTTTCTTGAATCCGTCGTGCTGTGAAGATCATGTCTATTGTTCTTCTGTTTTTCCTGACACTGGCTTTCTGGTAGAAGCCCTGACCGTTCCAGATGTTCATTCAATCGGTTCAGTAGGACCCTAGCAAGAATCTTCCCAGCAATTGACAATAAAGAGATGCCTCGATGATTGTCACAGACTTGAGGATTCCCTTTCCTTTTGAATAGGTGGATAATTGTTGCATCCTTGAATTCTTGAGGGATGGCTTCTTTTCTCAGAAAATACATAGATTCAAATCCAAAATAGATGCCTCGGTATCGGAAGAATTGGCTTTATTTAATTTGAGTTCAGTAGGGTATATGCGGTCCACCATTTGATCAAAGCAAATATTGTCAATATTTAATAAACCATAGGGTATCTAGAAGTGGATTTGAAAGCCTCAATAATGTCAGTCTGATTTTCCCGTGAGAGAAACTTCATGAAATCTCTTTCATAACAAAAAAGAAACAAATCTGCAACAAAAGGAGCACAATTAGTTTCCATCTGAATACCAGTAGTTTGCTTATAAAGTTTAGTTCCAAGTCTAATAAAAATGTTATCCAAAAGATAAACAAGGGCATCACAGACTTTTTGACAACAGTCTCACTCCGAAAAGCCGTAGAACATTGAATCCATAAAAACACAGTCTACTAAGCAATGCAGACAATATGTACCTGTAAATTCTTCATGGAGACTGGATAGGAACGTCAAACATACGTTGCATTTTAGTTTTTTGATCTATAAATGTAGATGAAAGATGGTAACAATGAAACCTAATACCATTCTACAGTCAAATCTCAATAGCTCGAACACTGATGGCTCATTTACAATGGCTTACTCGAACTCGTTTTTGAGTCCCTATGAAATTCTTCCGATAGCTCAAGAAAACAAATATTTATGAAAAGTTTCTTATTCTATCATGAAATTGTATGTTGTGTGTACTCATTAGAATTGCCTCATCAAAGCGATTCGAATGTGTACACTCAACATACATTTATTGTGTAGAAAATCAAAAATATCTCCCTAAATTATTACTATTTGCTACCTGACCTGGCGCCATAATTAACCCTCAGTGGCTCGAATTACCCATATCTCGAAGAAATTTCCACGGTCCCTAAGATATTCGAGCCATTGAAGATTGACTGTGTACACTTTAGCCTAGTGGCATTTTACCCTAGCATCGCGTCTCCTATCCATCCTGATGTCTGAGGCAGTCTTATTTTGCTGGGCATAGCTGTTGAAGTGGCTCTGTTGTGCGTTTAATCTTGAAGCCTCCCTGATGTATACGACTGCTGTATTACGCATGTAATGACAGCTGATTTTTGCTCATGATGTGGTTATTGTTTGTAAAGAGCTGCTTAACACTAGTTTACTTATATATTACGACTGATTTAGCTATTTTACTTCCTCAAATTTGTTACCAAATAGTAGAGAATATGTCCAGGACAAGCCACAATCACAGAACATAGCCTACCAATGACACGGAGAGGAAGAAACTACATGTTACAAGCCAATGAAAAGCAAAGCAACCAGCTTCCGTTTCCCAAATGAAGTGATCGCAATGCCAGACAGAACCCGCCAAATTCAACAATAAGACCATAAATATGAACAAAGAAATCCTCAGCAAGCAGCCACAGGATTCTACAAAGAACTAACCATACCAGAACCACCGAATACAAATGTCAAGTTAATGCATCAAATATCAAGAATTTTCACAGTTTCCCCATTTACACTCGCTGAATATTTCATATACAGTCAACTCTCGTTATCTTGACTTCGCTTATCTCGATTAACGCTAATCTTGAAGTGAAAATCTGGTCCCTGTTTTAAGATGGAAATATAACAACAGGTAACAAAATATAATGAACAAAGGTGAAATTCAGGAGCAATTCCACCTCTTTCACAATTCACCGCTTTCACTATTTTCAGTAATCTCTAACTTCAGGAGTCAAATTACATATTCATTTGTAAACTTTGGTATTTCGATTTACGTTTTTCCTCGATTCTGCGAATCTGATATGTCGAAATTTGGGAGAGTCAACTATATAAAGCAAACCAAATTTCATTCTGATGTTTTTGTTTGAGCTTTCAAATTCCTCTACGCCCTCTTTAAGTCATATTGTGTTGCGATTTAACATGTGCAATGGATACCTTGATTTCCATTGAGCCAAACCTATTAGTAGTATAGGACGGCTATTGATGTGTCTGGACACACCTGGTAGATTTTCTGTCAATTTTAACAAGGAAAACAATATTTGTGACTTCCGGTTTGCTTTCCTGCACAGAAGTCTTTTTAGAAAAGGGTTCTACTCGAAAAAATATAGAATTTGTTCCCAAGGAGAGAAAATCAATTATTTTATGAAGTAGACTACTTTTAGAAAGAAGCAGAAATAATTTTAAAATAGTTACCTCCTTTGAAGGTGTAACTATTCCCCTTATATGGGGACAATGCAGCCATCATGCAGTAATCATGAAAACAGCTTAACATTGTTCAGCGATATGTTCTTTGGTGTTCGAAATATGTAAAAATCATGAGCGGTTTCTTCTATAAAGGTAGAATCAAAACATCCCGATACAGAACAGAAATAATAAAATAAACACATTACCCTTACGTTTACAACAGCATAACATTTAAATAAACCTAGTCTCAATACGTGTAAGATGTATAAAGCACCTGGCCCCGAGGTTATAAAACTTTTTTCATGCTCAACTCAGCTGAGCATGAAATTTTCTCTGCTAATAAATATGAAAATGCCAGCAATAGTTGGCATTTTCATATTTATTATCAGAGAAATTTTCATGCTCAGCTATGTTTAGCAAGAAAGAATTTGCAATTGTTGGTAATTTGAAATTTATTAGCAGAACAAATTTCATGCTCAGCTGAGTTGAGCATGAAAAAAGTTTTATAACCTCGGGGCCTGAAGTGCATAATTCGGAAATGAGCCGTTCACAGTATTTCCTACAATATTGCATTGGTTCCCAGCGAAAACTCAAATCACTCTTCGCAAGGCATTCTGTGGATAGCCAAGGAACCAAAGCGTCTTCAGGCGGGCAGCGAAGACTCTGATCTGACCGCTCGAATGCTATGGTTAATTCAAGCCTTCGCCGGGTGTGCATTCAATCTTACAGGAAAACGATGTTGTCTTGCAAAATATATAAACACGAATATAATATACGTGGTAACAACAGTAAGGTATTTTTGTATTAATCGTCATATAATATAAAACTGAGATATGACCCAAAGTTAAAATTAATTTATTCGACTAAACATAGGTATCATTTGTATTTTCAAAGTAAATAAGTGAACTCAGGAACTGATACAATCATATCCATATCAAGTTCTCAACATCAAAGGGAAAGACAAACAAATACACCTAAAAAGCCACAAAACGAACAGATGGTAAGCAGGGGTTGGCAAGCCTTTCCCAGAAAGCTGGCAACTCTGGTACCCAAACTTACCTGAATATATCTTTAACGTACATAATTGTTAAAAGAACACATTTGCAAGTGAAAGACTTCAGGGCCCAGTTGTTCAAAGCTAACGACATCGTTAGTTAACGATTCGTTAAAATTTACACAGAGTGATATGCAAATATGCTGAAATTTTTTGCTGAAAAAATGTGAGTAGCTTTTGCAGTGCAAAAGCTACTCACATTTTTTCAGCAAAAAATATCAGAATATTGTGTATTGTATCCGCTAAAACAGTTAACGAAATGACCCTTAACGAGCTCGTTAAGCTAACGATGCTTTGAACAACTAGGCCCAGAACAGTTAACAAAAAGTACTATAATGAAAGTATCAGTAATAAATTACTGAGGGACTTAAGCTAGCTTTATGGGATCCCAACTCTCGCCCTCAGTTTCTATAGTGGTAAAAACATATATTGTTCAGTCTACGTTGAGATCTAACTCATCAATGAACAATTACGTGCAATAAATAAATCACAGATAAAGCCTATAAAGAATCAAAGATGAGGACTCAACAGAAACAACGTGTTGAGACACTTGAAGATCACTTGGGTGTCAAACAATACCTCTGGAATACTTCAGCAACCGAAAAGCATCAGTTGAATCCCGTGGGCTGAGAAATAGACATGAAAAGTTCCAGCCCAAACCGTCTAAATGAAAAGCTTTTAAATCGGGGCAATCATTGGGTCTGATCCCCTACCCACCGGTGTGCAATTAAAGAGGTAAGCAAAGTGATCAACAGTGGTTGGGTCAACCGCTAAGTAAGCAGACTGTTTTATAACATTAGTATTATATCCCTTTTGTTTATAACATATGACAATTTTACTAAATTAATTACCTACAATTGTCCTAAACTTATGCACTGTCACATAAAATTCAGATGCCTATAAGCCTTGAAGCAGAAGTGTTTTAGTCCTAAATCATATATAGAAACCAAGTTTGTCGTAGTGTTGATGATAAAAATAATAGAAAAAGCTTTCCGAACTTTATGATATTGTTACCATGTTTGAGATGTTTGGCAGTCAAAGTTTTGTTACGAGCATTAAAATAAGCTAAATGACTAGATACTCTTGCAAACCGAATAATTTGAGAAATGTAAACACCATAAGAAGGGACACTAGGAACGTCGCCGTCCAAAAAAAGATAAATTAACAATGTCAAAATCAAAATCATGGTGTTTGTCATAGATGTGGACGACACAAAACCGTTTGAAATTGATAAATGCAAATTTAAAAATAGGGCTTAGGTTTTATTAAAATTAGTTTTGTTCAAGATAAATTTGAGTGATCATTCCTTCAAAGTAAGGATTGTCGATATTCAAACGGTCGTCCAGATATATAGGCATTGAGTTAAAAGATTCAATAATATCAGCTTATATATCATCAGAAAGATACATCATAAAATCTGGTTCATAACAAAAAAATAATAAATAAATAAATCTGCTACAAGAGGAACACAATTAGTACACAGCCGAACTCCCACAACTTGTATGTGTACCTTTGTGCCAAATCTAATGAAATACTGCTCCATATGGGTTTTTAGAAGGCTCATTTACCAAGGCTTCGAGTATCCATGGTTACAGAGACAACAACATTTTGTCAGTGCTGTCGGTCCACCAGTCCAAAATGGTGAAGACGTCTAGGAGAAATCACATTCACAATAATATAGCGTAACAATGACACCAAGAGGAAGAACAAACAAACCATGACGGACATCACACTAGTTGAAAACCAACGAAAAGCAAAGCAGACGACTTCCTCTGTCCCATCAAGGTGATCACATTGCCAGACAGGATCCACT
Organism: Anodontia alba; assembly: GCA_964016985.1. Taxonomy (NCBI): domain Eukaryota; kingdom Metazoa; phylum Mollusca; class Bivalvia; order Lucinida; family Lucinidae; genus Anodontia; species Anodontia alba. Next base: position 26,830,811 of record OZ024834.1, read on the forward strand.
ATTACATTACGAAAACACACCTATTCAAAGATATTGAAAATTTTACAACAAAAAAGTGAAAGTTTTCAGATAAAAAATCTGATAATTTCCATATATCCGCTCAAAACATAGATTGTGGGCACTCGTTAGAACCGCCTCTCCGAGGCGGTTCTTACGAGTACCCAAAATCTGTGTTTTTGAGCAGAAATAAGAAAAATAATGTATACCCCTGTAAACTCCAGTTTAACTATATAAAAGTGGGGTTTAAGGGGGTCAACATTATATAGGTATGTTTTCGCGAGGATAAGACAATATGCATGCAGGACAAAATAGGAAAAACACGTTTTCTGATGTTACAGCTCTGATATTCTAAGGAGTATATGTATATGAGCTGGGGCACAAAATTTCCAAGATTGCATCAGCGACGACTCAGATCAGCCTGCGCATCATCTGTGCCTTCTGATCAGAGGTTTTGCTGTGCGTTTTATGGATTGCTATGTACGAAACATGTTAACCAGTTCGTTTCAAAGTTTTATTCAAGTACTGTGTCAACGAATATCTTCATGAGTTCAATTACATATACATTTGTTAAATGTAGTTATACAAATTATTTTTTCCTCAGTTCTGCAAACCTGATATGTCGAAGTACGGATATCTCGAAGTATTTCAGAGAGTCCCTTGGAATTCGAGATAACGAGAGTCGACTGTATATGCATATTAAGGGGAATTGATACACTTGGTAGTTTTCTGTCGTGGTTTACCAGGGAGACAACTTTGTGTGACTTTCTGTTTGGTTTCCTGCACATTATGCCCTTTCTGAAAAGGGGTTTATTCTAAAAGGATAAATAAATGCTCCCAAGGGGAGAAAATTCTTTCCTTTTAGAGAAGACCTCATGTCAGAAGGGAGTCAAAAATAATTTGACAGAAAGTGTATGATTTACCCTTAACCTGATTCTCCATCATTATGTTTTCACGTCTGTATTTGAGGCGACACCTTCCCTATATGGCAATAGATAGGTAAGGAAACTTGAATATTACTATAGTATGATTCTAAACACAATATACGAGGGCGTGTCAATAAATAACCAGCCTATCCCATTTCCGATGGACCAAGACGGTCACGATTTTCATGCTTTGTTTCAATATATGTTTTATACATGGGTACAAAATTGCACACGTAACGAGTCTTTCTTTGATATATTGAATGTCAAACATGCTAGTGATGCAAAGGTATGCTTTTCATCTAAAGTTGAGTACCGTGCTGTAATTCGGTACTTGTATTTAAAAGGTAAAACAGGCAAGGAAATACACGGCAAGTTAGCCGATGTTTATGGGTCTTCTGCACCATCTTATACTCGGGTTAAATTCGGGGTAGGGGAATTCAAACGCGGTAGAACGTCTTTAGAAGATGAAGCCAGGTCTGGACGCCCACTGGATGCCACCGACGAACAAATGTGTAAGAAAGTTCGGGATCTGGTATTCTCTGATAGGCGAATTCAGGTGGAAGAAATAGCGCAGGCATTAAGCATTAAGCATTTCACATGGTAGCGTTTCAACAATCTTGCATGATCGTTTAGGGATGAGCAAGCTAACAGCCCGTTGGGTCCCCAAATCCCTTAGCGATAAGCAATTGGCAACCAGAGCTTCAGTATGCAGCGCCTTGTTGAAGCGTTTTAGGTCAAAAGATGAATTTCGTTTGCGTTTGGTGACTGTAGATGAGACTTGGTTCATTATTATGAGCCAGAGAATAAAGCTCAGAGTCGTCAGTGGGTAGGGCCTGGGTTCCCGAGGCCAAAGAAGTTCAAGACGCAACCATCAGCTGGCAAGGTGGCCACAGTATTTTGGGGCACAAAAGGCGTTATTATGTTGGACTTTTTACCCAAGAGAAGTATAATAACTGGAGTGTACTATGAAAACTTGTTAGACCAGCTGAGAACCGCCATCCGTGAAAAACGCCGAGGTAAACTCTCTAAAGGTGTTTTGCTGCAACAGGACAACGCGAGAGTCCACACTTGCAAAGTTGCAATGGATGCTGTAGAGTGGAACGGGTATGAATTAATACAACATCCTGCCTATTCGCCTGACCAAGCTCCTAGCGACTTCTTCCTATTCCCAAACTTGAAAAAAGTATCCGTGGACTTCATTTCCGGTCTGATGAAGAAGTCGTGACGGCAGTTGAGGAGTGGGTCAATGGAAAGGACCCTGACGTTTTCAGGCTGATGGCACTTGAACACCGTTGGTCTAAGTGCATCACACTAGAGGGCAATTACATCGAAAAAGAAGAGGTGGATCTCAACCGGAAATAAGTTAGGCTGGTTACTTATTGACTCACCCTCGTACAATAGGCTTTCTGTTCTTACATGATATCTAGTCCTGTTATGTACTTTTGTGGTCAAACATTTACAGGGATATACATCGCCTCTTCATTTTTGTCAAAACTTATTTTTGTAACACCTACACACTAAACATATGCAGACCCTGTTGGATTGTGTCTTAGTCCGAAGCTGTACACATGTCAATTGCCCACTTGAAGACCGGTATGCCTGGTGGTATACCATATGTTATATAGCAAATGTTTCTATTTCAAAATTTCTAAATTAAATTTATCTACTTCTTTTGGACGTATTCATTACGAAAACACGCCTATTCAAATATATAGAAATTTTCACCTCCAAAAACTGAAAATTTTCAGATAAAAACGCTAATATATTGACATATATCTGCTCAAAACATAGATTGTGGGTACTCGTTAGAACCGCCTCGGCGAGGCGGTTCTAACGAGTACCTACAATCTATGTTTATGAGCACAATAAGAAAAATAATGTGTACCCCTATAAACCCCAGTTTTACTGTATAAAAGTGGGGTTTAAGGGGATCAGTATTATATAGGTATGTTTTCGTGACGATCTTTGGGTATCTAGGGCACACAGCGGTGACTCTGCGGTCTGAATCTTTGCTGGGTTCCCATGGTCAAAGGAATAATTGTCTGATTTTCTTAGTTGCTCGTTTTGTGAAGAAAACACAATATGTATATTTCGTCTTTAACTCAGTGTGCCGGTGAGGCGTGGAGGGCGAAATAAGACGGACTAAATTAATACACTTTACATAACCACAAAAATCTTTTACTATTTTGTATAGAAATACCAAATGGTAGAAGTATAATTCTTCTTGTCCAGTTGTTGGGACAGAATATGTAGTTTTATTCTGCTAGGACCAAACAATGAGAGGAAATAAAACATGGACACTTGTCTTCTTGGAACCAGACTATTACGCATTAGACTGAGAATTAGATGACCAATCAAACGGCAGTTATCAACTGAAGACAGAAAACCGTTAAAAAGGGGGTAGACATATCGTTATGTTTGAGACAAGAAATTTGAAACAAAAAGACATTAATTATTGTACCAGTTAAGCTCGATCGATGTACAATGATATGATTGACGTTCAAAACACCGCTGTTAGTGACAACTAAAAACGTTTAAATCAATATATATTTTAAACCTACTATTTAACAGAAGAAATGTGTATCATTACCAAAATCCTATTACAGTGTCGTTTCTCATCCGAAAACATTTAAGACATGTAAATGGTATTCCACTGGTGGTTATAATTTTAAAGACCAGACTGTAAAACGCAGCATGCGTACGAAAATAACGATTTTATAAAAATACGCAAGGTCAGACAACGTACCGTGCTTCGAACATGTGCGTCCAGTGAAGATTCAGATTAGCTTGTGTTTTGCGCAGTCTAATCAGAATTTGAACTGGCCGAAGTACGAATAAAAAATGATGTAAAATTTCTTCATGCGCACAACGAAAACTCTGATCAGACTGCGCGGCTGTGCAGGCTGATTTGAGTCTTCGTTGGTGCAAATATCGGTAAGTATGTTTTTCATGTTTCGGCTCCGGTAAGAATGATTGAAATATCCGACCCAGAAACTTATAATGATGAGATGTGCTGGTAGATATTACTGCCAGAGAATACAGCCAACTAATGTCCAACTACAAAAATGGCCGCCTCTGAGAAAAATATGCCACATGGCATACGCGCACCCGGAAGACTAAATCACTCTCGGCATTCAAATCAGGGCTCTCTATATTCAAAGATATATTTGCTGTAGAAGCCAATAACTCAGTTGAGAAACAACCAACATGGCACGAATAGAATGTGGACCATCTTCTTATATTTCGGATCAGATATAGGTCAGTCTGGCCCCGAGGTTATAAAACTTTTTTTCATGCTCAACTCAGCTGAGCATGAAGTTTGTCCTGCAAATAAATCTCAAATTACTAATACTTGAAAATTCTTTCTTGCTTAACATAGCTGAGCATGAAAATTTCTCTGCTAATAAATATGAAAAAACGTCAACTATTAGTGGCATTTTCATATTTATTAGCAGAGAAAATTTCATGTTCAGCTGAATTGAGCATGAAAACAGTTTTATAACCTCGGGGCCTGATCAAGGTATTTGGCTTTTACGCAGGCGATGGCCCTAGTCAGGCTGCACGATTGCTGGTATAAAGGGAAAACCGACGTTTGCAAAGACTATCAGAAAGAGATGGGTCTTGAAAAAGCATCTGTTTAATGCACATTTAATCACATTCGGATGCAAAATAAGAAAGTTAAATTCGCAGATTTTAAAACTACTTTGACAGGTGTCGCCATATTAAATAAGAGTTTACGACATCAAAACTTTAACCCATTTATGCCTGGCGTCCCATAAAAGTGACATTAGCAAACAGTGTAGATCCAGATCAGACGCCGCAGAACGCGGCCTCTGATCAGGGTCTACACTGTTTGCATTAAGTACAGGAATTTCTATAAAATATGGTAATCATGAAAACTAACCAGACACCCCTTATATTGGAAATGGATCGATCCGAAGAGCGAAGGTAGAAGAATCAATTTGGCCTAAATGGGTTAAATTAACCTTGAAGAAAAAACCTACATAAATAATTGTTGCAACAACCTCTATATCTGTGTGAAGGATTCATCTCAAGAAACATATCAAAACTGCTTGAAATGCATAATGTTTACTGTCAGAAAAAGTGTATATATTGTATTTTGAAACGATAAGAATCTCATTAAAGTTAATATTCAAAATACAGTCGACTCCCGTTATCTCGAACTCGCTTATCTCGAATAATCGCTTATCTCGAAGTGAAAATCTGGTCCCTGCTTTAACACAGAGATCTACCAACAGGCAATAAAATATTGTGGAAAAGAGGAGAAATTGCTCCTTAGGAGCAATTTCTCCTCTTTTCCACAATATTTTCAAAATGTCTCTAACTTAGGAGTCAGATTACATATTCATTCTGTTAAAGGTGTTTGTTCGATTAATTGTTTTCCTGAGTCCGCAAATTTGATATGTCGAAGTACGGATATCTCGCATTGTTTCATAGAGTCCCTTGGAGTTCGAGATAACGAGAGTCAACTGTAATAGCACCCTGTACAGCAGTTGTTTTAATCTTTAAATGTCATCAGCTGTCCAATGTTATTATAATTATCATGAAAATACATGGTTTGTCAAGATCTTCCATCTCAGACACGTTGCTTGCCCATTTAAAGGGCCATTACATACTAAAAGGTGTTTTGATATGTTGGGAGTCTTACACATCAACCTTCTAAGTCTGACGAAACGGACGAAAAATGTTTTTACTGGATATTTGCCACAAAGAAACATATTTCATCAATTGCAAGACATTACATCAATGCATAATCAGATGCACAAGTTGTTGGGTGACCCGTCCATCCGTATTCAGCCTAAATATAAGAACATTTCTGCCTGAGCAATCATTGTATACCAAGGATCAGATGTGTCCTGCAGGGTACATTACAGGTATACAAAGAATGTTACTTATCTAGAAGATTTAGACACACCAACAGTAAACTACACGAGACCATACCAGATATAGTGCGCCAGATGTTGAACGTATGGTACCAAACTATTCAAGCTGTAAGTGAAATGTTGAAGTACAGATATTGGCAACCACTGCACTCCCTTATCGAGCTCAGATCAACCATCATTAACCCTAGTCCTACTGAACCCGGATATGCTCTGCCTTTGCAAACAGTGTAGATTCCGATCAGTTGGCTTTTGCAGAAGCCAACTGATCTTGATCTGCACTGTTTGTCATTCGGTATATGGATTTATATCAACAACTGAGATCTAGTGGTCTGATTGAGTGGCATCTTAATGTATTCAGCATGACAAGGGTTAAGATTTTGTTACAGTTTTAGGAGACAATGATAAGAAGTCAAGCTATCCGAATTTTTAGGATTAATGAGGTATTCGTGATAGTTTGCCTGACAATCGAGGGCAAATGAACGTTTGTTTACTGGAAATCTTTCCGACCATGCACTAAAGAACTGCTTCAAAGATATACAGAAAGCTTTCCTGAAAGGTCTGAGTCACTCCATAAGGAAACGTGTCTTCGGTATGTATGCGAACAGAAAAGATCAAAATTCAGCCAATTAGCTGCTCATTCTGATCCAGTAATTCTGTAAACGGACAGCAAAGACCCTAATTATTCGGACAGCTAAAGTCCAGATCAGCCTGCGCATCCGCGCAGTCATCCTGTTGATAATAGACACAACTGTCTATCTTCCTTAACAAAGTAATCACAATACCAGACAATCACGAAATTTTATAAAGGGAATCTAGCTTCGAGTAAATGCAACAAATGCTAAACATAAATGCAGTGGAGAGACATCACGAAAACATACCTATATAATATTGACCCCCTTAAACCCCACTTTTATATAGTAAAACTGGGGTTTACAGGGGTATGCATTATTTTTCTTATTTCTGCTCAAAAACATAGATTGTGGGTACTCGTTAGAACCGCCTCACCGAGGCGGTTCTAACGAGTACTCACAATCTATATTTTGAACAGAAATAAGAAAAATATCGGAGTTTTTTATCTGAAAATTTTCAGTTTTTGGAGGTAAAATTTTCATTGTATTTGAATAGGCATGTTTTTGTAATGAGTGGAACTTCGTGAGCTGGCTGAATTATGTAATTCCAAGCCACGCCCGTATTGTTTTATAGGCACATCTTATTAAATAGAAAACTCGAGTTACAGAAGTTGGACTTGTAACTGTACCCCATGTTAATTTCACATATAAAAATACAGTCGACTCTTGTTATCTCGGCTTCGCTTATCTCGAATAACCGCTTAAGTGAAAATCTGGTCCTTTTTCAACATGGGAATCTTACAACAGGTAACAAAATATTGTGGAAAAGAAGAGAAATTCTCCTCTTTTCCACAATATTTTAAATACAAATGACTTTTGCTATCTCAAACACTGATAACTCAAACTACTGCTTAAGTCAAACTATACTTTGAATATTTTTGGCTTAGTTTTGCTTTATATATTCTTTACATTTCAACTCCTGTTATCTCAAACTATTGTTATCTCAAACTGAAAATCATGGTCCTTTAGATTTTGAGATAACGAGAGTCAACTTATAACGTTTCTGTAACGCTTGATGGTATCAGCTATTTTA